>OX596029.1:99046985-100246985 GCA_951394125.1 Epistrophe eligans | reverse complement strand
AACTGCTAAACTTGACAAAAGTATCATTGCTTGAATATTTGCTTGTATATTTTATATCATTTTGTTTATATGAGTGTGTTTGGCAGGGATTATGTGTTTTGTGTTGCATTATTATTAGTTTGTCTTACTTTGCTTTGCCTTCTTGCCTCATGGAACATACAGAACGACGAACTCCAACAAAATTTTCAACTCTTTGAAGTGAGTGTTCCTTCCTGTTCACAATGCAATGCATGTCCTCCCGCATAGAAATTTCTCTGTAAGAGTTTGGTGAAGGATAAAATCATGTAATAATAGTTTTTTTTTTTTTTTTTTTCTTATGTTGCCACTGCTGTTTGTTCCTTGTGGTTTCGGGATTGGGGTACAGACGAGAAATGGGTCAGCAAATATTATACTTCTGGTGGTTATGATGCGGTGCGGTGGTGTGGTTTAAGTTCTTCATGTTATGAAAATTCGCTGTATCGTGCAGTCTTTTTGTATTATTAGTGAGTTTTAAACTATTGTGTATTCATCAAAATCTCAAAACACGTACACACACAAGAAATGTGTTAATATATTATTGTTAGTTGGATTTGAAGGAAGAGAAAATTAAGGGATTTGTTTTGATATAAAGTTAATAATCCAGAATTAAATTAGTAAACATAATCATAGATCAATTTATTATAAATATTAAGGAAACTTAGGTGAGTATAATAAACTAAAGTAGATCTAAGGTAAAACTCCAGTTATAATTGCAGTATATTTCTTTATTGGAATTATACGTTTTGCGAACTAGGAAAACTACATGGTCTTTGAGTAGAAGCGCATGATGTTTTAGGTATAGCTTGACGGTAACACATAACAAAATAATTGGACTCGATTTGATCCTGAAACATTAAAAAAAACTCTAGGGTTCCTAGGTGTAGATGTATGCAGTGCTGGATTTGGGCTTACTCGCGTGAGGCCCGAGCCTAGGGTGGTTGGGGGTAAAATCTGAGGGGTGTAGTGCAGGTGATGGGGAATGATTTTATTGAAAAAAAAAAAAAAACAAAAAAAAAATAAAATTAAAATTGTTTTAATTTTGTTTCTTTGGGGGCGCTGAAAAATAATTGATTCTCAAAGTGAGCGTGCTGTGGGCGCTAGTGTTCCACAAAGAGGAGTGGCAACAGACCTGAGAATATTTTGAATATGGTAAAAAACTAGTTTAGGGGGACGATGGGTAATTTTTTGAGAAAGTTAAATTTTATTAAAAACAAAAATGACAAAATAAAATTTTTTATTTTATCTGTAATTGATTCTCAAAGTGGGCAATAAATGAATTGAATTTTAGAATTTATGAAATAAAGCACATAAATGAATATTATTATAAGCACCCCACCCCCTTTTTACTATGAATTGAATTATGTATTTCGCAAGAAAAATTATTTACTACTTTTTAGTTCGGGCTTCTATTAGAGATTTTAATTTTTTAAAATTATAATTTATTTGTAAGACTTAAAATATAGATGCTGCCATATAATGTATAGGGGTATCAGACCCCTACATCCGCCACCCTGTTGACGGTCCTGGTAAAAATGTATGTGGTAATTTTATAGCCATCGGTCCTTGATCCGACTTTTAGATGTTGTTGAAAATTATGTTCACAAATTCAATTACATACATATGTAGATATTTTGTACATATTGGTCAACCAAAGGTGTGTTAAAAATATTCTGTCGTTTTCTAACAGCATAGAAAAAAGGCTCTGAATCTATTTAAAAAAAAAAACAAGGGGTTGGCGACGACGGCGTACTCAACCGGGCCTAGGTCGGCAGCAAACCGAAGTATGTACATATGTTTTTATCAGTAAGTTATCTACATACACCTGATGGATCTAAAAAAGATATATTGCTCCATGGTTGTATAAGGTGTTAAAAAATATAAATAATTCCATTAGGTATTAGTCTAAGGTCCATGGAGTGACTAATATGACAAATCCAATTAATGCGAAATTTTGAAGGGTCTTCTCAACGAAATATTGCTAAATACAGCTAAAAAATAATTCAAATAATTTTTCTCTATTTCAGAGTCAACTCATTCATTGATTTAGACTGAACTATCGATGTAGAAATAGGCCAAGAGACTTACAGCCCAGAAAGCCCAACGGTATGCCAAATTGCCAAAATTATCCTTTTTAACTACATCATAAAATTTGTATTAGTTTTGATTAAAACTAATTTAATAAAATAGTACGTATACGCCATAGTTACCCAATCATCTTTCTAAACTCACACAAATTAGTGAAAAAAGTCACTTCACACACGATCACAATGTAGATTTGGACAATTTTACAATATTCGATAGAAAGCGAAGTGCGCATACACGGTATACTCTTGAAATGCTAAGTATTTAACAGAAAATAAATAAGAAATTCCTTAAGCATTTATGGTATTCCATTGTGATGAAGAAACAGCACCGAAGAAGAAAAGGAAATGAAGTGAAGTGAAATGAAACCTGAAATCTTACGGAAGATTGCTCGATCTCTTTGGCGTCAACCTTCAACCAATTAAGACGACCAAAAGTAACACCACCCTTCTATTATCTCTTTATTTTTAATATTAAACTTAAACTTAAGTTTTACCTTAATTCTTAAGTTATTTTAAAATAAATAAAATATTTTATGACGTTGGAACGTGTTTTAACCTGTACATATGGGGACACATTACCAGAAAAATAAAAGTCGCAATTTACCTACTGTTGATCTGCCGGGTTCAAGTGCACGAAGCACCACCAAACATGTTTTAACCTCTTCACAAATAGCTGAATTCAGAATTGTTGTATTTTTATATTTTCTGATATTAGTTTTAATTTTGTTTGCAAAAAAAATATTCAATATAAAATTATTTATTTATTTCCTTTTAATGTTTTTAAATTTTGTATTTAAATATTCATGCAAAATTAGGTTTCGAATTTTTTTTTCAAAAATGCAATCAAAATTAAGTCCAAAAAATATTTATATTGTAATTAATAACAAAAGTTGATTCAAACAGATATATGAACATACGAAAATATTTAAAATTTCATTTTGTTTTAAAACTTAATAAACTTTACCTATGAAGAAGTCGAAAATTAACCAGAAAGCAATGGGAAACGAAAGAATTCGTTTTTTTATTAATTATAAAACATTTTCTGATTCTGAATATAATTAGACAAAACACTTTATCAAAAACTTTCACAAAAATGTGACTCTGCTTTACACATTCTTTTTACTTTAATATACATACACATATGTATACACATATGTAGGGCTAGGTTACAATGTACAAATAAAGCAAATTTTGGATACGTTGAAAAATTTGATGGAAATTAACGGTGATAGGCAAGATGAAAAAATACATCTCACAGTTCTATGCGTCTGTCTGTCTGTTCAACTTTAACCTTAACGACCCATCCGTTTCTTTAAAATCAGGTACCTACCTAGCGTTTTTGGACATTCCCTTGACACGTTTTATTTTCAAATTTTTAGGACCAAAAATGACGGTACCTGCCATTTAAATTAAACATTTAAAACAGCTTCAGAAATTATTTTGACACAATGATTTGTTCAACAAATTTTAATTTTTTTTTAACAATTTTTATTTATAAAATTTTGTTAATATCTTAAAGAAAAAAAATATTAAATCATTTTTTAGTATTTATATAAAATTAAATATTTAATTTCGAAAAAATTCATAGTCATATATTTAAAATATCGTATTTTCAAAAAAAATAATTTTTAAATTAGGTATGTATATGAAAAAAAAACAGCATTACATTTTTTCATTTAACCCAAAAAAGAAACATATTCTTGTAGTAATTGTATTATTGAAATTTCAAAATAAATTAAGGAAATATTTTAAAAGCATGTCGAACTGAAATAGTGCCTATTATCTTATATCGTATTAAATAAGCTAAATATTGTTGAAATGTCGTTCAATTTTTCGTTGGCTTGACTTTCTTTTTTAAAAATTATTTTTTCCATTTACATCCACTTCAACATTCACGACTTTCTGCGCCCGGAAAACAATAATTCTGTAAAAGAGTGAAACAAGTTAAAACAAACCAAATGCAATTAATACATAAAAGCAAAGTCGTTCCAGTTCTTGGCGAGGTCATATGCCCCTTAGCCTGTCAAGTTAGGTTGGGTTTTTATCATTCTTCTTTATTCCTATAAAAAAGTCATGTTTATTCTTTTTTTTTTTTGCCAAAAAAAAAAAATTGTATCCAACTTTGAAAATGCATTTTGTGTACAACCACTGTCCGTTGTCTCCACTACATCACCATCGCCGCCGACGTCATGTAGCTCTCTATAGAAATGAAAAACACAAAAAGATAAATAATAACTCGAAACACCCAGTTTCATCATCACTTCAAAAACAAGAGGCGTGTAGCATTCGAAAAGTAGAAGACAAAAAAAAAAAACAACATTATTCCACTTGAGTTCGCAAAGCAAAAGGAAGTTGGTTGCATTACGAAAACTTTAATATTTAACTAAAAGACACAAAAAATCTCGGCAAAAGTTTGAAGAGGATAAAAAATCAATAAACACAACCCAAAAATATAAATGATCTTGTTTAACCGCCCATTTAGGACAAAGTCGTTAAATAAATCAAAGAATCTCCGCAATGAATATATACATATATAGAGATATAGAGTCAGAGTGTTTCATTGCCAAAAAAGGACAACACCCTTCTTCACAGGGTGCCACTCTCTGCACGTTGATTGCAAAGTATTGTATTGCTCGTCGTTGTATGTACATATATATGTTCATTTTTTTCTGTGCTTTTTGTGCAGTCACGAGTCAGCAGAGTGAATAAAACCTTTTTTAAATTACATTTTTTTTTAGATGATCGTATGGGAAACTGTGCTATGTGGGGCAGGTTTGCTAATAATAGGTTTTAAGGTTATCTTACGTTTATAATATTTTGTGAAAAAATGTTTGCTCTTTGACTGCACTGTGTTAAAAAAGTACCCCTCCAAATTAATATTATTTAATTTGAATAAAACTTTACTTTTTAATTTGTAAAAAACTCCCTATGACCCTAATCATAACTGTTTTTTTGTCTGAATATATCACCTGTATTTGTGGGTATTATTTATTGTTTTACACTGTGGAAACAACCATTAAACTTCTCTAATACATTTTGTCCTTAGCTTAAATAGAATTTCTGTATATTTCTCATTTTATCCCAGTTTCCCTTTCATTTTCTTAATGCATCTTCCCCCACTATACAATTTCAACAAAAACTTTTTCGGTTGTTTTGTTTTTGTAGATATTATTGACAAGAATTCGAGAGTGGATGCATTGAGAGAGAGAGGGAGAGAGAGTTTCAGAAACTAGATTAACCAAAGCCAAAACTCCACCAACTATTTTCAAAAGCGTATAGTATAAAAAAGAGGAGTTAGTTCCGCCTCAAAACCACACTCATCTGTATGTTAGACAATTATTATGGCTTGAGGATTACATAAAAGTTTTGTCTAGGATTTTCCACATACCTACTATATACATACATTCTATGTACGTGTCAACGCCTTAATAAGCATGCATAACAGATTTTATCGTATCTTCTTCTAAAAGAAGTCAGATGCTATACCCGTCGTAGTATGTAGTATATATATATGTACCTACATATGTGTTTATATAGGCAAAGAGGACGTGTGATGTAATGCTTAGCAATTACACGCGACTTGTTGTGTGAGATAAACATTTTTGGGCTTGCAATTTGTCTCGAAACTAAAAGGAGACAAGTTTTATTTTTGCATGTTGTTTTATATGAGCGTGCCTAAGCGTGATTTTGTCATTATTATTTGTCATTGTTGGTGATTTGATTTTTTTTTTTAAGAATTAGAATAATTCGCAGGTTGTTATAAAAAAAATTTGCAACTGTCAAAAGTTAAGAAATTAACAGTGTGCTAGATCCAATTAGTATAAGTTTTATCAATTAAATTTTAATAATAATGGGCGCATTCACTAATGTAGTCACTACGTAGTCAAGTCATTCTGATTGGCTACATACAAATAAAAAATGAGTTGAAATTTCCCCTCCGACGTAGTGTAAAAATTTCGGCTTCAAAGTTAGTGGAGAATGATTTTGACGTTTCACAATCAGCTATTCGGTTAAAATACAAAAGATTCAAACTATTCAAAATGAAACTTGACCACAATTAAATTATTTTGCATAATTAAGATTTTATCTTCTTCCAAATCACTCATATTATATCTTATATTTGATATTATTTAATTTAAAAAGAAAATATTATTTAAATTCTCAAAACACAACTGTTTTTTATTTCGTGTGTGTTTACATCTGTCATTAATATGACAGTTTAGAATTGACTACCTTTGTAGTGTAATTTTGCATTCACAAAGCTAGTTGAATTTCGACTACGTAGTCACTACATTAGTGAATGCGCCCAATATGAACACAAAACAAGTAATATAGATTAAATCAATGCCAGAAAAAAATTAAAGTTCCGAAGGAAACTAAATATATTAAAATAAATTTGAATCCTATTTTTGTGGGCTTCAGGTCTTTTTTTCTTTATTTATTATATTAAAATATTTCACAGGTCTGAATGTTTCATCAGGGCGGTTTATAGGGTGCAAAATGTTTGGTTTTCAATTTCAGCTGAATAATAATTTTTAAAGCAGCTTAGTTTTGAAAATTGCAAAATTTGTTGGCTCTTAAGTTTTAAATTATTCAAGAGTTTAAAAGAATGATTGAGATTACTACACTTCACTTCGAGAGAACAATTTGACCTACATAAATGAGTCGGTAAATTTAAAATGCGAAACATTGAATATCAAAAACTGTGGCTTGAATCAAAAGTCAAAGCAAAGATACAAAAATCACAAAAATAAAGGTGATAAACGAATCGCATTGTACTTTTTTATTCTATTTTGGTACAAAAAATCAATTATTAGTATTTGAATTTTTTTTTAATGAAACAACAACAAAAATAGAGGTTTTTTAATGGCCATTCCAATTATTATTATTTAACCAGCACATGTGTGAGCATCTCTATGTGAACATGATACATTGTGTTGTCTTGTTTATATTTAAAAAAAAAAACAAAAAACTTTGAAAGTTCCCAATTAATAAAGTCCAAGTATGTACTCATTCAAACATTCAGAACAAAGACATTTCAAATCATTGACACGTTAAACTTTTAATTAATAAAAGTGCACTCCAGGGACTCAGGACAAATACAACAAAATGTTAACAACATTCTCGTATAGGTACTTCATTTAAGTGGATCTCAAATGAACAAACACAACTTGTCAAGTATATGATACAAAAGAAAATTTTACCATAATATTTTATACAAACAAAAAAGTTGATTTTTTTATTTAACTCAATTATTTCCAGGAAGATGAAAGTGGAATTTTGTTTGTTTTTATACATTTTTTAAGGACATACATTTTTGAAGGTTGATTTAGATATTTAGTAGAATATGTAGTTGTTGATTTAAATAATTGAAAATCAAATGCATGACGTTGACATAACCTAATTGTTCTGACTATATATGTATATAGGCTATATAGGCTACATACAGTTTGAGCATGTTGATTTACTGAAGTAAACTTTGGTAGGCTCTTGAAGAATGGGGCATTTTCCCAAAAAATGGTACGTAACTTTTTTTTCTCTTAGATTGCACAAAGTGCAGTTTTTTGAAAAATCTTCCCTGTTAGGTCTGAAATTCAGCGGCAGCAGTTCTCCGCTCCACTTGAAGATGCTTCCTATTTGATCAAATGGTTTTGTTTTATCGTTGAAGTGGTGGTTTTCATTTAAACTTAAATTGAGTTGTTTGTTAATTAATCGAGCCGTAGAACATGTAACTTTTCTTATAAATCCTTTATGAATGTTCTTATCTAACTTCTGCAGAATGAATTCAAGAGATACGCTCCAACTAAATCGGTCATCCCAGTCCCACCTTACTGAATCTTCAATTTCGAGTTTCTCTTCAATTTTCTGGCATTTTTGCACAAAATCATCTTCTCTCTCTCAATAAGCTATAGAAGCACTTCTTTTGGAAGACGATGATTGGGTAGTTCGATTATTCTTAGGTTATACTTGAAATTGAGCCTTAAAGGGAGGGGTCGATCGCACGCATGTTGGCAGGAATGTTTATTGGTAGCCTAAAGATGTGTTTCAGGAAGAATCTTTAAAGTTTCCCTACTTTTTCGTATTTCTTCGTATCCCCATACCTGACACGCGTAGCACATAATGGAATTGGCAGCTGCTTAAAAAAAAGTTTCTATTTTAAATTGAATGGAACATATTTTCGGCTAAACACATTTTTACATGAGCAGCTCAGAGCTTTTTTCGATTGTAGGTTGAATATGACAGTTTAGGTGTGAGCTTAACTCCTAGATAACGGTATTCTTTGACCATTTCTATCTGATCCAACTTTTCTTATCTTGAATATCTGCCAATGTTGTTTCGGAATACTATGATTTTGGACTTTGTCAGTATTCACCACAAGATTCCATTTCTTCAGCAGTCATCAAGCCTGTTGATCATTAGCTGCAATATTTGGCATTTCTACAAATAGCACAATATCAACTGCAAATAATAATAGGCCTTTTATGGTTGGGTTGACAAATTCTATGCCACCTGGGAGGCTCGTGAGTAGGTCGTCCAAAAAGAGACAAAAGACAAAAGAAAAGAGGCCCTAGATGGTAACCCTGTTTAACTCTTTAGGAAGTACTAAACCATTCTGACATTCTGAATTTGCATCTCAAATCGCTGACTGATTATTTGAATACCTACATACTCTCGTTGCTATACTTTTGACCTTTTTTAATTTTAAAAAGATTTCTTGTTTTGGAATTTAAGGGTTATGGCATTGGTTTTGGTAAATTGACGCTTTTATTTCAAATTTTACTGTCCACTTCATGACCTCTAATCAATCAAATGTTATATATCCCAAAAACTGACAAATTGTCTGCCTTAACTTCACCAAATCCTCATTGCTAGATATAAACAAACAAAAAAAATACTTTTAAAATATCTACTCTTGTAAGTTTTATCTATCAAAAAGATTTTCATATTTTAATCACCACCGTAGCTTTACAATACTTTCTCTAAATTGTTCATTTTGAAATCGTTTTCTTCTAACTCTTCGTCTGTCTTATCTATATACTCCACTAAACACCTATATCATATCATCTTTAATCCAAATAAAAAGGGACATCAGATCTTCATTTAAGTACCTTAATCATTCCACTTCTTTGCTGTACCGTCTTAACAATATGAACTTTCTTAATACCATTTGAACATTTCCATAGGTATACAATATACATATAATGTAGATGATCTTTTGAACCCCAATTCAAATGTCGTCAGCTCAAATTAATCAATACAGACGTTTTTTTCGGAAACTTTTCTAATATATTTCCAAATCCCAAACCCTCCTGATCCACGCCTCATCCTTTGAAAGTATTATACGACACAAAAAAAAAAGGAAATGCTTTTCCACCTTGTTTGTTTCCCATGAGTGTCGTGTCACATCGTCCAAAAACATTTGATATCTCCACACTAAGAGTGTCCGAAAAATCCATGGTTTCTGACACTATTTGCCTGCTTCTTGAGTTAGGAGAAATGTAAAACAAACAAAAAATACAAAAAAAAAATGGTGTCCATTGTAAAAACTATCTTCAAAACCCACTGAATGATAAGGATTTAGTATATGTGCTATATTTAGTGGCAGACGTCTTCATTCAAATTTATGGTCGCAACGAAGAATTACAGCCGTTTCTTGTTCTAACCCGTGTATCCTGTCTTTATATGTGATACCTGATATAGGTAAACAAAAACTGACTCTAGAAGAAAAAATGCTATCGTCATCTTCTTTCTCTATTCAGTTCTATATAAGACTAGTGGGGAATTAATTTTTAGTAAGGGTGACCATTTTGGCAAAAATTTTGACAATATCTTTGGCAACAGCTAAACAAACATAATCACATTCATGCTACTGATGCGAAATTAAAATTTTCTGGGATCTCTAAACAAGACAGCGAATGAAAACACCAACGGAAAATATCCGTGGAGAGTATTGCAAACAAAATAAAATGCAAACAAATCATACACAATGAACGAACAAACAAACTCAAATTTCATTTTTCCGAATACAATTAATGGTCAATAATTCATGCCTGCTTCACAATGCGACGAGGAAACGAGACGAGAGCGGGACGTGAACTCGACGCACTTGTCAAACCGATTTCAAGCAATGAAAGTATACCAGATCATGCCCGATACTTCAGTTCTGCTAGCAATTAGCATGCTCAGCGTTGTGGAGAAAATCCTCTCAGTGCAGCTTGTTGGGTGAAAGAGAAAAAGCGCTGGGGTCAGTTCTCTAGGCAATATATAGGTAGGTACTCTATTATCAGCGTGCTAGGCTTTAACGTTTAAGTTTGCTATTCCAAACTACATTCAATTTAATTCAGCTATTTAGGTACAACAAATACGTTTTTGAATTAATTAATTATTTTTTTAAGTTTGAAGGCAGCTGGTCACAATATTTCTTACCATTTTCCACAGTCAGTCCTAAAAGGGTGTGCTATAAATCATTTTCTTTTAGTTCCGTAGATTATTCATGGCAGCTGCACACTATCGTCGTCGTTGGTCCTTGTGTTGTGTTGTGTTAGGGTAATATCACGGCAAGCGCGGTGTGGCACGCGGTCGACCGCTTTGAAGACCGACCTTCATTTAGTTGAAAGGTCTCTATACCAACCTTCTAAGAAGGTTGTCCGAATAGGCTGAGTTTCAAAAAAAAAAAAAAAACTCACTTTACCTATGGTAAACTTTTGAAGGAAAAGCGTTTTCATTGTACCGTTTCTTTTTATTCCGTTTGTCCATTATTTATTCATAAGTTTTTTTTTTTCCGATTTACCCTTCTTTAGAATAGAAATGCCAGAAGGATTTGTTATTTTGGCGACTTTTTTGTTGTTGCGGTGAACTGAACTGCAAAGTCCTTACGAAGAATTAACATCAGTTTGTGTGTGTATTTGGGTTTCGGGAAAGAAATGATTTATTAACAGGTGTAACATGTCAGTTAAACGTTCTGAATAAATCAATTTTCATTTAATACCGTAAGTTTAGTTAGTTTCGGTGATGGTGTACCAGCAAAACATAATGTTAATCACTTTGTGATAAACATCAAATCGATTTTAGTTGCTGCAGGTATGTTTGTTTGATTAAATTATAACAGGTGGTTCGAAAGGTATACTTGCAATATAACAATGTAAACTCTATGAATATTATATGAAGTCAAAAATTAGTTAATGATTGGGTGGAATAGGCATAATGATTTTAATAGCATTGTATTCTGTCATATCATCATGTGATAGTTTCTGCATTGATTTTTATATTTTAATAATTTATAGACGTACACACACATATGTATGTATACATTTATAGTCTGGTCTGGATCAATTACAGAGTGATTTCCAGTTGTAGGTACCCTACGGACACTTCGGTGACTACATAGTGTACCTACACTGGAAATGGGCACCTTGGAAAGAGAACATTTTTAAAGGTCCGATAATCGATCGAAAGGGGTGTTAGAATCAGGGAATTGTAATAATAAGTGATATGAATAGTCAACGAATTCGATTTTAGTAAGAAAATGCGAAGATTGAACTATACCTACGCTGATTAATTTTAAGTCTACGTCTAAGTCTATTTATTCTGCTCCCACTTAACCGAGAGAATCAAACCAAGTGTGGAAGAATTTCTAAAAATAGGATAATTAATAGTTCTTAAAAAGTTTAGCATTCACAATAATAGCCTGAGTTGTATTTTTTATAGCTTGTAAATATGACAGTTCAGCAATCGAATTCACAACAAAATAATTTCTTAAAACTCTTGTACCTACCCATGTTACTTTGGGAGTTTATTCGTTACCACAGCAAAAAAAGTAGACATACTTCAGGAGGAATTTAGGGCGACCCCAGGTCTCAAAAAATACAGATTTTAATTGTCAGGATAAGTTCAGGTTTTTTTTCAAAAAAACGCTTTAGGGCGCTCATCTCATAGGCCTCATAGGCTCAACAAAAACCCTAATACTAATCTGAACAGTAGGTTTGTTCGTTAAGCGATTTTTGAAATACCTCAACTCACCCTGACAATCAAATTTTGTGTTTTTTGAGACCTAGGGTCGCCCTGAAGTATAGACCTAGGTTTTTTTGCTGTGGCGCAAGGTAACGAATAAACTGCCAAAGTGACATCAGTTGAGTTGAGGCAGTTATTTTGTTGTGGATTCGCTTGCTGCAGGGAATAAATTACATTTTTGAAATAGAAATTAAAAGATAATTTGAAAGATAATAAATAGAAATACAGGAAAGGGAAACGGTTGAAGTTGCTTAAGTTCATTTTTAAAATTAATTTAAAAAACATTTTAAGTCTTAATTACTGAGCATACAGAACTTCTGGCTTCTTGCTTTGAATGTCAACAACACAAACCCAGGTTTTTTGACGATTCTTGTGGTTGTCAAGAAAAAACGGAACAATATGTCCATTTTGACAGTCTAACTGTGTTAAAGTTGTGTCGTTTTCATTCTTGTTATTAACTATAAACATATGGCGAACACTAATTTGGAAAATTTGTATCCTATTGTCGAAAAAAATGGTGAGATTACAGAAGGTATCAAATTAAAACTTCGCACGAAACTCCCCTTCACAAAAAAATGTACCACGCTCACCACACAGCACAGTTAACAGTTTGCACGCCAGACCTCACAGATATCATACTTGATACAACAACGACATCAAAAAGCTCTTGCCCATGATGAACATTTTTAACGGTCCAACATTTGTGAGACTGCAGGCCATGAGCTGGTGGATTGAAAATGGTTCATTTCAAATGTCCATAATCAAGGTAATTCATAACGAAAATATTTAAATTCAAAATTTTACATCAGTTTCGAATAATATAAAAAAAACTAGCATTAGCTAAGTTTGTACAAGAACCTAAAATACGAGAATTTTTAGCCATTACTGTACAATTCTGCCGTCATTTTAACGAAAATTATAAAACTAACGGTTGACAGTTGGTAACTTTAAATAAATAAATATTATTACTTTTACAATATGCAGAGCTTGGATGTGAAACATTTGCAGTCGTATTTATAAGATTTTTGTCCACTTAGAAACTGTCTAACTATTTTCAAATTAGTGGAAATATGCTTTTAATAAAAATAAATATCACATTATTTACGATTAAGACAATCTACTCTTGTGTTTAATTTAGGCAGCTATAAGACAACAATAAACAAGGTTTTTGAACACAATTTCCAAAGTTGAACAGTTGTCTAAAGTTAGACAACGTTTATAAATAAGACTAATGGATTTTAATTATTGAAATCAAATTATTAAAAACACAACTTTCTAAGGACAATTTTCTGCAATAAAAGTTAACAGTTTAAGTAGCGGTGGACGGTCATGATACAACATACATACATTAATAATAGTAATCTGTTTATTACGCATTGCGTATACAAAAATTTGTTTTAATGTTTTTAAACAAACATTTTAATTATTAAAAGTTCCAAAATGTATTGCAATTTGGTCTTCGATGACGTAAATACATAGATGCACAAAATGAAACGAAAATAAAAGAAAAAAAGTTGAATCGAGCCCAACTCTAGGCAGCATTCTTATGACATTCCCTATGGCCATGAGCCTTAAGCCCTTTCAAACATTTTTTTTTTTTTTTTTTCTTAAAACAAACAAACACAAACATATATTTGCCAGTAAGACTAGGGTCTTATAAATTAGGCAATGTTAGAAGGAATAGAAGGATAGGATAGATTTTTGTTGGCACAGTGGATTGAGAAATTAGGTTTTGATTTTTCTCATTAAATCCCAGGGGTGGCGTTCAGTTGAGGGAATATAGAAAAGAATGCTGCCTAGACTGGGGATCGAACCCACACATCCAAGTTAGCAGTCAAGCACTACTTCCACTGCGCCGGGGTAACATTAAGAGCCAAACGAAACGCATAGAAACCGGCTGCGTTACATTATGCTAAACTGCGAGCAGCAAAAAAGTTTTAGTGCAGAAAAGGTGAATAGCAGTCTTATAGCGAGTTTCATTCAAGAAAAGATTTGCTCTTTCTGTCAAAAGATGTGCCCTTTTTTTATTTAAAGATTTTTCATTGTAATAAAAAGAGCAATTCTAGATCAATTCTCAACACGAAAGAAGTGCTTTCTCATGGGGTGAGAGATTCGATCTGAATACACAGCTATTCAAATGAAAAATATTATGTTGTTTGTTGTGAACTTGGGTCGGCTAGCAATTCTCCATTTTGAGACCAATTCTTTAAAATTTGAATGAAACTCGCTATTAATGTAGAACTTTTTACTTTTTATACTCTTTGAAGTTGGCTGTGATTTTTGACTTATCTTGTTCATATTCTGTTTGAATGGCACATAATGATTCTATACAAACACTTTAGGGGTGAGTATTAATGCAATGGCGATAATTCGTTGTAATTGTTGTAAACTGCGTAAACCTGTCAAATTTGTATGAACATTTGACAGGTTTACGCAGTTTACCACGTTTACGAAGACTTTACGACGTTGCATATATACAACGCGCAAGAAAGAATTTTTCACTATACCGTTTTTTCGCGTTTTCTTGATCTGGGCTTGAGCTTTTTTTTTTTTCTTTCCATCTAAAAATATGTTTTCTATAATAAGACTTTTTTTCCTTTGAGTTCAGTTCATCAGAGAACGGAAGTACTTTCTAATGATAAAGGTCATAAAATAAACGCTAAAAAATTAAAAAAAAAAACATCTATGATTAATGTAGTCTTTTAACAATTTTATTTCATAAATCATTTCGATTTGACTTTTAAATTTTGTTCAATAATTAATGTCTTCATTGTTTTGTTTGTTTGTTTTCTTCTTTTTTTTTGTTGACAAATTATTTAACTTTTAATAGTTAATATTCTCTACTGTACAATGTTTTTATATTTTGTTTTAATTTTGTTAAGTAATATTTGTATTTAATTGATGAGCCAATAAAAAGACCATATTATGTTCAAATCATTTTAATTAAATTTGATTTATTAAAAAATAATAAAACATTCTTAAGCAAAAACTAAAACAATAAAAAGATCTTCATCGTAAAATATATGTATATATGAATACAAAAAAAAAAAACTAAGGGCAGCTGTTGTTAAAGTAATTGTAAAAGTAATAGACCGACAAATAATTTCTTTTGTTATTCATGAACAAAAAATTTTAATGTCGAAATGCACTACAAGCAGTCAAAAACAAAAAACAGCAGTTTTTAAACCAAATAAAAAACCCTAATATTTGTTTAATTTAAAAAAATAAAATAAATAAACTGCGAGTTTTGTTTAAAATGCAATCAGGGAGAATCGACCTTTTTGTTGGATTGGAGTTTTGCTTTTATTTGTTTCTCTAAATAATTGTGGATGGAGATACTTGCTTGTTTAGACAAAATATGTATGTTTATTTTTGTTTTGTTTTTTGAAATTATCACCTTAACAATAAATTTCTATGCAGACTAAGACAGGTTTTAAAAGGAATAACGAGCATGTGTTTATTTGTGTTGCTTAATTTTTTTTTTCTGGCCTAAACAATAAGCGGACTTGAGTTGGGCGACGTCGCTTTATGCCGATGATTACTGGAGATGTTGATGACGGATTAGGAAGAAGGTTAACCAATAACAAGTCCGCATCCAAGTCTGAATTGATTTTTGGTATGATTTAGCCGTCCGCTAAGCATAAAAGAGAATGGCAATGGCTGCAGGCGTTTTTCTAAAACACCACATGCGGTCCAGTTGGAATCGAACGAACCTGTAACAAGAGAATTTATAGTTTTAATTTTTTAAATTTAAGTTTCAAAAAATAAATCATTTAAATTTTAAAAAAATTATGTATTTCGAGTGATATTTTTGTAGATATTTGACATTTGTAGAAAGCGTATAGCAACGTGTAAAAATATTTGCTGGGCTGATTACGCGCACTCTAGCCAAAGCACGCCTTCAGAAAAATCTTCAAGATTTCATTATTAGTTTAACGATCTTTTAAATTATTACGTTACTGTGCGCAACAGAATTGCTAATGAATCATCACCATGAGATTAGCTACTTAGACAGAAGTTAAAATTGTTTTTTTTTTTTTGTTCAATTAAGAGTGAGCTTTTACATTTTTTTTGTGAGATCCATTTCTTCAAGGTTTTATTAATGAATAGACGAATTTAATTAGTTTAGTTGTTATAATATCAAAATTCATTCAATTTTGCCATAAGAATCCATCTATAGGAAGTCTACTCTCCTAATAACTCATCACTTTTCGAAGGTAAGCAAAATCCATGCGTAGGATTGACAAAAATGAAGGAAGATCGGTTTCTGTATGTAAAATATAGTTTGGAGTGTTGTAAGGTGAGTCTTTTTCTCTCTTGGACTTGGCTGTTGCTTCAAAAATTTTAAATTTGTTAGCAGGAAGAATTTTGTTTAATATAATATAATAAATAACCGCCATCTGTGAACAACCCAATGATTGCCTGTTTCAACCCCTGCTGCTACCAAGTGAATCTGTTATAATACTTTAAAATAAACTTAAAATTAACTATTTACTATTTTCTATTCTATTGGATAATGAAGTTGAAAAACAAAAATAAGAAACATTTTTACCCAAAGAAAATTTAACATAACATTAATTAACATAATCCTTGTTGCGAAAATCAACTAGGTACATACATACATACATACATACATAATGTATCAATTAATAATTGAAATTTTTCAATAAATTTTATTAAACAGTATTCTTACTGTCAAATGTCAATATTGTTGATCCATTGTGATTTTTTTTTAATAATCTATTGTGAATGAAAAAAATCGGTATTGCGGACAACAATTTTCATCGATTTTCTTGTCAGCTGTCAATTTTTCTTTCAATCGTAAATTTGCAGTTGACGAGTTCGTGTTGGTTAGAAAAAAAATGTGAGTTTCGAATTAAATAAGTGATAAAATTTTATTTTTTTTTTATTTCCAAAGGTCTCAAAAACATTTGGCTTTCCAATTCTAAAGGATTGAACTCCTCATCATTCAACTCCTCATCTTTATCCAAAAAAAGTTCAGTTGAAGTCATTTTGTATTTTGTTTTTAATTTATTTCCTTTTAGGTGACCTTTTTTTTGTCAACATAATTTTGTTTTTAATTTTATTGATTTTCTGATAAATGATTTTCTTTGTACTTTCCTCAAAAAAAAAAAAAAAACAAACATCTGTCAGACGCACATTCCAATTCAAAATAATAGAAATAATTTGAAGGCATTCACAATAGCACAATATTTTATCAATTCATTTATTTTCACAATACCGGTTTTTATTAATTGAATTGATATAAGGGTGCATACTTTAAAACGGAATGAGGAAGTAAACACACACTAGAATCGGTGGTGATGAACACTTTCCTAGCCTGCTTAACAGCGAACAATCAGCTGTTATACTCCTACTCCGCATACAGATTCCCAATATCACAAATTTTTCGAAGAGGATTTTTTTTCATCAAGAACTTCCTCTCATAAAATAAAAAAATCTCTAGAAATGATGAATCTACAATATTTTTAATTGGTAACATTTCCTCACAAACCAACATTCCTTTTACGATTGATAATTATTATTAATTGATCAAAATATAAATTCGATAAATTTTAACTCAATTGATAAAAAGTACACTTTGCCAACACGAAAGAGATACAAAATTTTGCTGTTTCAAGAAAACCAAAAGTTCTATGACAAGCTGTAACGATTTGCCTTCACTTGGTATGATAACACATTTGATATGCTTACTGTCAAAACACAGATCGAAGGCAGTTCGACCAATCGAAATTTTAAAGAGCCACCAACACTGTTTTAAAAAAAAGCTGAAAGTTTTTGTTGGCTCTTAAGATAAAGGTATGCATAGACAACATCCGTTTGTAGAGCACACGTCGATCCAAGTTACAAATGGGGGATTTAAAAATATGTACATACCTCTAAAAACTAAATCAGCCTTAGGCAAGTCCACTTGGTAGCCAATCGTAGCAACTGACTCCGCGATTCTCAAACTTGTCTCGACCTCAACTCCAATTTGTAGCTGCTCGCTGGCCTTCTGATAAAAGCATACATGAACACCGCCGGCTCCTATAGTGCCAGACCATGTTGAGTCACCGTTTGTGTACTTTGCTACGGCCGACAAGACCGCTATTTGTCCACCAGGTACATTCTGACCATACTGGTAGGCCAATTCCCCTCCCAGAGCAAGTTTCTCTGTCACAGATTGCAGGTAATGTCCAACAATAACCCCCGAATTGTTCAACAAATTTGGATTGCCCACAGTCAGTGTAGCAGTGAAATCATCACCACGATAGTCAGTTGAAAGCTGAGCAGCTGTTAGTTTGCTGTCTTGAATCTGGAATGGGAAAATATTATGAAGTAGGAGAAAACAAATTTGTTTACCCTAATTCTTACCTGGGAGCCAAACTTGCACCGGACTCTCGGATGGAACTGATGAATTAGATTTGCATTCATATTACCCGATGGATCGATATCTCCCAAGATCACTGGAAATGCTTCCGAGGGCGAGTATTGCTTGGTGCCAACATAAGTCGCAGAGAATCGATAGCCGCTCGGTTGGGTGCTGCAAAGGTTAAGCGCATGCGAAACTTGGAAGTGATTGCTTAGGCCCTTGTTTAGCATTACCTTGGCGCCTTCGAAGGTCACCGCCATTATATCTGCAAGTGGAATATTTTTCGTTTTTTTTTTTACAAACTTTGGAATTACACAAATATTTGCACGCAACTAGGAAAATAGGTTATGTCATCATTATCGCACCGCGATTATCAATGAATTAATTCCTGTTCACTCAAAGATGTTCAATGGATTTTTTTTTCTTTAGCTTACCCTTAGTTTTCTTGTGCAATTCCTCAACTGTTCCCGGATTCTCAAGGTTTGCCTTCCCGCTGGGGGCAGCTGACGGGGTTTGAACTGTAGCTGGTGCTGGAACTGGAGCCGCAATCAACGAATCAGGAAGTCCCATTTTGGGATCATTTTTCGATGCAGCCATTACATTGCCCATGATGAAGGATCTTTGTTGGTTTTATTTATGTTAATTTATTTATTGACGGTGACCGCGACTGGAAATGTTCGAATTCGATCCGTACGTAGTGAAAATTTTTTTCATGAAGAACAAGAAAAGTACAAGTAGTAGAGATTTCAGAATTTTTGACAGCAACTGTCGTTCGTTTTTTTAGTCGGTGTTGTTAAGTAGTGTGAGTGTGGTGTGACACACACGCACGTGCCTGTTGTTGAAATTTTTAGAGTTGTCAAATGTTGGTGAGTGAGATTGCGTTTTCGGTACGGCTACTATTTTTGTTGAAGTTGGTTTTATAAAGGGGAGTCTATATTGCGTATAAATATGGTCTTGTAATATTAGAATTCGTTGCCAAATCAAATCTGGTTCAGGGCCCCTATTCCGGTTCTGTGATAAAAGCGATGATAAAACTTTTCATCGATAAATTCGATTTTGCGATTCTTGATCTGTGTAAACATGGAAACTTTTGTCAAAAATTTATCATATGAAAAGTTATTTATCATCGAATTATTTTACCGTGAAATACAATTTAAAACATGACTGAAAAAGAAAAGGTACAAATGTTAACAAATATTTCAGAGGTTTTACAACAAATAAAGAAAAGACATGAATTTTGAAATAAAGTTGTAGTACCTTTTTATTTATGCTTAAGCCGTGAGGTATATTGTTACAAAATGTTTGATTTCTTTTTGATGGTAAACTTTTAAAAATATAAAAATAATTCAAACTAATGACGGAACATAATATGAGGATTTATTTAAAATCTGGAAACATATAAACCATTTTTGTAGGTCCACTAGTTTCCAAAGGATCGGATGATTTATGATCACGTTTTCGGATCACAAACCATCCTATTCCTTGGAAACTAGTGAACCTACAAAAATGGTTTATACGTTTCCAGAAGTAAGTCCTGCCCAACATATCACTGATAACTGCCGCTAGCAAAGAATGTTAAGGCTGCCAATAATTTTATATGTGGGGGCAAGCCATGTATTCGACTTGGCTTCTTTAATAGTGAAGACACTTTGTCGATTAATTCCCGGCAAAGATGCTTGGGAAAACGATAAATATCCATAAAACCTCCTTCCGAAAGAACTTCGAATGGATTCTTCGTGTCTCTCAAATTTCTACGCAATATTCTCATTCTAAATCTGAAATTAAAAAGAAAAAAACTTATTACATTACCCACATATTTTATTTTACTTGCACAAACCTTTCAGATCTTCTGCGTTCTTCATTAAATGAAATATGAATTAAAATTGAACTTATTTCAATTATTCTTTTTTAAATTTAGAATCGAATTTATTTTTTGTTTAAAAAATTACATCTGTCAAATGACTTTTTTTTTCATTCAGCCACATTCAGCACATATTCAGAACAAAATCAGCTGATTTTATCATAGGTGAAACCAGAATCAACTTTTTGGGTAAAATGAAATGATAAAATGAAAAAGTCGTATGAAAACTCTCGTGATAAAAAATTTATCATTTCATTTTATCATATAACCGGAATAGGGGCCCAGATCTGAGAAAAAATAAAATACGCTTTTTATGTTGAATTCCTTCCAACCAAGAAATCTATTCTGTTTAGAAATTTTTCTAAACAAAATTGAATTTTTTTCTGTCAAAACAATTCTTGTATCTTTTGCAAGATTTCAGAAATATTTTACACCGATTTCCACACGCAATTGGTTAAAATTGGTTGAAAATATCTCATTTCGAAATGTGAATTTGTATGGGAAATGAGATGATTTGGAATCGAATTTAAAAATTTTTAACGAAATTACCTTATTTGCTCTAATGAAAACGTAATATAAAATATACAAAAAGCTGTATACAGCTGCATTGTGGGCACGTAAATAAGCACGTATGACACTTTTCACAGCTGTTGCAGCTCCAGTTTCATGTGTGCGCCTAGCCTTAAAGAATCATTGAAGGAAACCAAAAGAGAAACGAAGTTTAAAAATGGCTGTCGTCTAAAATAGGTCCTCTGACTTACCGCCATATTATTCACTCGGTAAATCCAACTTAAACCTTATAGCGAGTTTCACTCACGAAAAGATTTACTCTTTCTGTGAAAAGATGTGCCCTTTTCTTATTTTAAAGGTAAGACCGCATTCGGTGGAACTGCACTTCAGCGGAACTAAACTTCACGTCTTTTATTAGTAGGAAATTGTATGAGCTATATCGCACTAAGACTGCACTTTACGGCGCGGCACTATTTGGAAAAGTTGATAATCTGACCAACACTGTCGGAACAAGAATATGCGTTCAATTCCGTACTGAAAGTGCACACGGTGTCGCTAAAGTATAGTTCCGCCGAGTGCGGTTTTACCTAGTTTTATTGCAAAAAAAAAAGCAACTCTAGGTCAATTCTCAACACGAAAGAAGTGCTCTCTTATGGGGTGAGAGGTTCGATCTGAATACACAGCTTTTGCTGTCAATGAGGAATATTTTGTTTTGTTGATTGTTGTTAACTTGTATTAGCTACTGCTAAATTAAAAGCGACTGAAAACATTGAAACAAAACATTGAAAAGAGCAATGCTCGATTTTGAGAGTAATTCTTTAAAATTTTAATTAAACTCGCTATTAAATCCGGATGTATTTACATTTGAATTTGTATAATTTACATCCGGATTTAAGTTTAAATCTGAATAAATCGAATGCACAATATGGCGGTTAGTGTAAATATAAATATGTATGTATTTGTTTTATAAATTTGTATTGCCTTTTGTGTTTCTAGGCTTTGTTGATTTCGTTAACTTGTATCGCAACGCTATTTAAATTTAAAATCAACTAAACTATAAACTCGAACCACCAGTCCAGAATCAAACTCGATCTTTCAATCTGGCATATAAACATAAACGAAATAGACAACAAAAACAATTAAGCGAACCGCCAAAATTTAAAATGCCCATTTTTTGAGCTCTTCATCACAAACCTAGTTCAAGTTTTAAGAAATCTATTTCATCATTTCAGTTACATCTTGAAACTTGAATCTAAATCCAACAACCCACAGATTCGAATAAAATTAATAAATACAAAAAATGCCTCCAAAGCGCAAAAGAAAGGCTACCGCTTCAACCAGCAAGGTAATACTATTTTTATTAATTTTCAATTTTGTATATTAAATCATATGCCAACAAAATTCTAGGCTGCAAAAAAGCCCAAAGTATCCGAAAAACCAGCAGAAAATGTAACAACACAGCTCGACCCACTGAGGGTCCAGTGCTTTATATCGAGCATTGTCGCAGCTGAAGCGTATTCAAGCGGCGTGCCATTGATTTGCACAGTCAAATCATTGAGCATCTGCCGAATATCCAACTCGTCCTTAATCCATCTGGTCCTCCACGTCGTGGTGCCTTTGAATTGTCCTTTGCCAAAACACATACTGATGATGCTGAAAGTAGGAAGCTGCTATGGACGGGTCTTAAAAAAGGTCCACCACGAGCTCAGAAGTTCCCAGCACCTGATATTATAATTGAAGCCATTAAGAAGTCGCTCGTAGATTAAGATTCCGTTTTTATTTTTAGTTTTCTTTGTAAATCCTCCTTCAGCTGATGAATGAACTGTGGAACGCATGACCGGCATTGGTTAAATCCATCTAATGGAAGCCAATGTTGTGAATTAATTTTTTTCCCTTTTATCTGACGCTGGAGGGGGACCTTTTTTCACTTGTTTACTTTTCTGTTAATACATCGTCTTTGGAACACCAACTACACGTGCTTTCTTGTTGTTTGTCGTCGACTACCTTAATACAATCCTCGTATTCGGCCAAAAGGTCCTCCAGAGCCGATTGGGCCTCTGTGAACTCGTGCTCATCCATTCCCTCGCCGGTGTACCAATGGAGATGGGCCCTTCTCTTCGACATAGTCACAAACCCATCGGAAACCCGTCCGAATAGCTGGCGAATGGCTGTTGTGTTGCCAATGAATGTCGACGACATCTTTAGCCCCCTTGGAGGAATGTCGCAAATGGCAGTTTTCACATTGTTCGGAATCCAATCAACGAAATTTTGAATATTCTTATTCCTGGCGCTGGTCATGAGTGTGTCCACCTCCTTGGGTGACATTCTGCCTCGAAATATGGCAGCAACCGTCAGGAGCTTCCCAGATTTAAGGTCTATTGCAGCTAGCAGATTGTTCGAGCTGAATATCTGGCTCACAAGCTCACCCACCGATTGCTTAGCATACTTAGCAGAGCCCATTGAGGTCAATGGAGCGAACCCTGGAACTAAAAAATGTAAATTTGGAAAGGGCACCATGTTCACGTACAGTTTTCTTAGGCCAGAATTCAATTGACCAGGAAATCTCAAACATGTCGTAACTCCAGACATAGTGTGGGCTATGATGTGGTTAAGATTTTCGAGTGAGGCTCCATTAAGCTGCAGTCTGTTGTGGCAGATGTCGTACAAAGCCTCATTGTCAATGCAAAATGTCAGCTGAGTGTTCCGCACTAAGTGTGGTAGACACAGCACTGAATTGTATGGCTCAACGACTACATCAGAAATCCTCTGCGATGGAATCACACTAAATGTGCAAACCAGATTGTCTGGGTACTCTTCTGCCAGGTTTCTCATAAGCAAAGATCCAAATCCAGATCCAGTTCCGCCGCCCAACGAGTGTATTACCTGGAATCCTTGCAATGAATCCACGGATTCCGCCTGCAATCTTGTAACATCTAAAACTCGGTCCATTATTTCTGCGCCCTCGGTATAGAATCCTCGGGCAAAATTATTACCCGTTCCTTCTGACCCGGCCACAAATAATTCGGGATTATAAATTCCCGAATTCGGACCACTTTTAATGTGATCCAAACTCGATCGATCAGTATCGACGGCAACAGCTCGGGCATAGAAAGTTCCACGATCGGTTTCGTTGAAATACACATTCATACGTTCCAATTGAAGATGAGAAGTGCCTGCAAACTCACCGCTGGGTTTCATACCATGCTCTCGTGAGATAACATCCCAGAACTAATAGGAAGAAATATTGAATGGAAATATGAAAGGAATATGATATCTGATAAGACTTACTGCGTCACCAACAAGATTACCACATCTTCCGATTTGCAGAGTTATAATTTCGCGCATCACTGAAAATTTAAGGATTGAGTTTTCGAAAGAGCAACAGTTTTGAGCTGAAAGACACTTCTATGTTTTCTGATTGTGATTTTGAATTTAAAAATTGAGCAGGCAGTTAGTACTTAGAACAAATACTTAAATAATTATGTTAAGTAACCTCAAATTTAGCAAAACCAGTTTTTTTGCAGTTAAAGTTCTAAAAAAAGGGTTCTGGGTTTTCAAGTACATAAAACTCCTCTGGAAATTAAACTTATGTCCGTTTTTTTATTTGCAAAATAAAATTTAATAAAATAAAAATGTTGATCGTTAACAAAATGCATTCTCCTTATCTTTTCTACATCGACTTCATTTGAGCCATCAAATCATCCAAGTCAACTACAGGTCCATCATCCGCGGGTGTTGGCACGCTTGGTTCGTCAGACTTCTCCGGGGCGTCATAAGCCAATCTTAATCCCGCAGCTACGGTTGACGAAGATGTCGGTGCAGAAACTTCCTCAGGTGCTGAATCACTTACCAATTCTATTCCCCAGTCGTTGGTTTCGTGCAGTGGTTCCTCATCGGCTAATGCTTCTTCCACTTTTTCTACTTTGGGTCTAGATTTAAACTCTTTCTGCCTAGCCTGACAATGACGATCATCGCACTGCAGATTGGGCTTCAGGGTCATTTTGGGGAAGAAGTCATTCATGGCATTATAACCCAGATAATCCGAAACCTCACCAAAGCCCAGAAGATACTTGAGAGTGTTCTGAACGAGCATGCCGGCTGTGATGCCCATAGTAGTAGGCAAGCTGGCTGCACACACGCCTTCTCTCTTAAGAGTCTTTTCGTCGATATTCTCTGCCACGACCAAAGGAGGAGCACAAGCAAAACAAGCAGTGTCTCCTGGCCTAATAAACTGAATATGTCCTGAAACAGCATTCTCCGACACTCCCGATTCGAACCAATTGAGCCCCAATTCATTGCAAGCCGTATTGATAGCCATTCGTGCCTCAAAGTTATCCACACAACTAAGAACAAGATCCACTGGGGTGTTGGTTTGAACGCCACCAGTCTGGATTGTGTTGAGGAACTTGTCAAAGGACTCTACAGTTGTTATGTTGTAGTTGTGGGTTTCAATTCGAACATCGGGATTAATGAACGTGAGTGTTTTCGCAGCTGCATCGACCTTAGATAGGCCAGCCTGGTCGGGTGTAAAGAACAACCGGTTCATATTGGCCAACTCTACTTTGTCATAATCGAAAAGAATCAATTTGCCGATGCCACACCTACAAATTAAATGAATTTATAATAATTTTGTTTTACAAAAATTTCATAATTTACCTTGTTAACATATCGGCAGTTACACTGCCAACTCCTCCTACTCCAACCACAGCCACCGATTTGTCACGAATCCTCTCGTATTCCTTAACTATTCCCATTCTTTGCAGAGCCATAAGGCGACTGTAGGGATTAGAATCGACGACTTCGGCAGTCATTTTATCGATTCTTTCGCGGAATGTCTTTGCATTGGTTTTGTGCTTTTGGAGTTCTTCCTGGAGGTCATTGAGTCTGGCACGAAGTTCTTCAAGTGCAGACATTTTCTGGGAATTACTTTAGTTTTGTTTTTTGTTTTTTATAAAAATATAAATGCAATGCACAAATTATCGGATGTAGTTTGCAAAGGAAAAACAAATTAAAAATCGTTTGCGTGTCACTTTCACACTTTTGGTTTTGTTGTCTTTTTAGTTGGACAACTTTTAAAGAAAATTGTCATCTGTCAGCAGATTTTGACAGATTCAACAGGTGTATCGATGCAGCGGTTGTTTTGCTATGCTTGCGAAGGGTGTATGCACAATGCAGTCCGACTTAGTGGAAAAGGAGGCGCGTATTTACCGCGACGCCTAGTTCCCTTTCACACGAAGCAACTGGAGATTTTTTGACGTTTTCAATTTTGTTTTTTTTTTAGACTGGATTTTTAAACTGAAAACCCCCTTATAACACGATACTCTACACATAACTAGTTTATTAAAAATTACTCCGGGCTTTGACAAGAGTTTCCAAGAAATCAAGTTTTATTTTGTTATTTATTTTTTTCTTATTTATTCATCACTGTTAAACTTTAACAGGTGAATATATAAATGCATTACAGCGAGTACATAGTGTTATACAATCCTTATAATGCCTCTCAATGCAAAAAGGCTATTTAAAAAACGTATGCAACGTTGAATAGACCCATTATAAGCTTAAAGCATTTGAGGGTTGAATAGTGCCTACATAAGGATATTTTAGTATCGAAATGTCACTTTGACTCACAAACATAATATATATTATATATATATTAGGATGGCGCTTACTTTGGTAATTTTTTAGTTTCTTTTTTTTTCTCTTCATAAAATTAATAAAGGTATCTACCTACATTATGAACTTGTACTCTACGAAAAACTTTTATGTTTCGCCCTCCCACTGTTAATTTGTTCCAAAGCCAGTTGTGCTCCTTCGAGTATTTCATACTCGATAAACGCAGATTCTTTGTGCGGATGTGTATTGGAGTCCATGACGATATATTTTGGATTTTAAAGGGCCAAAGAGAAGAAAAGCCACGCGAATAGTACCTTCAATTCTTTTAGATCAAACGATATGCTTCCAAGTAAACTTTTTAAAGAAAATTAAATAAAAAATGCAAAACAAGAAGCACTAAAATGAGTTTTGAGAACGGTCACTTTTGTAAATAAAAACAAAAAAAATCTCACCATTTTTAAGCAAACGTTGTCATTTTGTTTTTTGCATCCACCCTTCATACGGATTCACGGATAGGAAAAAAGAGAGAAATAAGAGAGTTTTCGCTTACTCACATCAAACAAAATTTGCGGGTGTTTCAGGCAAGAGGGGTACCGGTCGGTTCTCTTGATAATATACGTACTCGATGGTGGCATGGCTGATTATAGTTTTTGTTTTGCACGCTTTCCATAAAGCTAAAAGGTTAGTGATGATGACATTTTGTAACAGCAATGGGCTTGTTTTCTCTAATACCTTTGAGAAGTCTCAATGTCGTTTTTTTCAACTAATTCTATATGGACTTTCAAAGAAGACACGCCTTTTACTGCCTTGGAAATTTCCCTCAATTATCACGATATCTTTATTCCTTTTAGAGCTTCTGACTTTTGCAAACAAAAAAGTCAATATGAGCCACTGTGCGTCGGGACAATATTAAGTTGGATTTCTATGGTCTTATTTATAAACGTTGTCTAACTTTTGACAACTGTTCAACTTTGGAAATTGTCTTCAAAAACCTTGTTTTTGTTGTCTTATAGCTGCCTTAAATAGACACAAGAGTAGATTGTCTTAACCGTGAATAATGTGATTTTTATTTTTATTAAATAAAGCATATTTCCACCAATTTGAAAATAGTTAGACAGTATCTAAGTACATATACGAAAATCTAATAAATACGACTGCTAGTGTTTTCTGCTCTTAAACGTAGGGAAGTTATAAGTTAGGATATTTGAATTCAAAAGGTTGCAGTGCAATTCTCAATAATAGGAGATCCTATTGAAATTACCTCTTACATTTTTAATAAAAGTGAACGGTCTCTGTACCTGTTTGACCAGTGTATTGCACCTAAAAGCAATACAGCCTCATTGCCTATTTATGTCAAAAAACAAATACTCAATATTGCTACTGGATACTGGAAGCAACCTATAACAGTTTAATTTTATAATTGCTTTAACATAAATTGCTACACCACCCCTAATACGATATTTTAGCTTTAGACATTAAGACTTTTTTCGTCACTTGACTAAATTTCCGTTACACAAATTACATCGACACCTGATTCGCATTTATGTGAAAAATCTTGAAACCTACCTTAACTATTCCTGAAAATCCTATAAAACTTTCTGCATTTTCTATTAAGTTCTAAACATACAAAAAAAAACATTTGTCTCAAGTGAATATTTTTAACTTTCCAGATCGAAAATATCATTTTATTTCTAATATCAATAGTCTGTGTTTTGAGTGGTATCCGGTATCAATAGCCACTGTTTCGAATGAACTTATCGCTATCCGATACAAATTATTATTTATCTATGTGTTATGTATATAGCGACATAATAATCAACGTTTTTTCTAGTTCTATTTAACCACTAACTTTAGCGCTGCTGCAAAACCACGAATAAAAATATTCGAAAGATATATCATCTCCAATTTCTGAGCCACAATAATGCAGTGTGATTATTGGATAACAGGTTTGAAAGTCATCATTATACCTAACTGATTGTTATGATGTAATTTTTGTTTTGCAAAAATCTTGGATTAAATTCCGTTATTCCCAAATCTTAAATATAAAGTCACCCAATTGCGCACTTTGATATTTAATATTATATATGTACATATAAATACCTTTCAATTTATATTAACGTAAATGGTTCTAACAAGAATATAAAATACAATTATTTTAACTAAATCGGGCACTAAATTTTTTGAATAATTAGGTAAAAATAATAATAAATTTAAAAATTGGTAAACAAGTAACATCTTTTTTTGGGAAATTTTGTATGTAGGTTTGATGATAAATAATAATACAATAATATAAAATTCCTAAACGTGGGGTTATTTTTGCTGTTAATCAAAAAAGTAACGTCGTATTAGTATCGCCCTACCTTATTTGACATGATATTCTTAATTAAAGAATATGAGAACACAATTTAATAAAATAAAATTTATTGCGATTCATTTATTGTAAGTGTGGTTTTTTGTTAAATTAATTTATACTGATATTTTTTTTTTCTAAAACAACAAACAATTGAGTCAGTTTTAAAAGGTAATAAAAGTAATAAATGTAATAAAAATAATAAAAGGTGAAACCTTCGTAAGGCTTCAACTTTTTTTTACTATTGGCTCGCCAAGACTTTGATTAAGACAGTCAGACAAGTTTTACCCCTATAAATCCTAGTATGCAGCTAAAGCGAAACGAAAATTTGCTTTGGTCTCCAAATCAATAGCGAAAACGTAAACGAAAAAATATTAATGGAGTGTTTTATCAGATGATGCGATACAAAAATTCGTCTATAATAAAATCCTAATGGAAACCACAACGCAAAACTACCCATTGAAAGTGTCACTAAATGCCAAATTTGAAATTTGACATTTGGTATTTGGTATTACTGCTATTTTTCTACATCTTTATTTCGAATTACAAAAATTGTCAGGAACCTTATTGTTAATTTGGTACAAGCAACTTTTTGTTTCTACCAATTTCAGTGCATTGTTTTACATGAAATCTCATTCATTAGGCAATTAGATGCCAGAATCTTTTATATTTGCAACAAGAAAAGGACCAACAGATTAGCCAGGTGCGACACCTGTTCTTAAGTTGATATAATTCAATAAGCTGTGAAAAATAAAATACACCTTTAAATAAAAATTCAACCTTTAATTATTTTGTATAAACATTTTGTTTATTCATCATGGTTCTTTTTTTAAGACATAACACTTTGGAGAAACAAAAGAAATTTAAACATATATATACACACACAAAACCAGAATAAAAAAAAAGAAGAAGTTTGTTATTTTAAAGCTCATCATTAACCAAAAACAAAAGAGAAAAGAGAAAGCATAGCAAAGAAAATGGAAGTCTATATAGGTCTGATGTTAACACCGCACTGCAAAAGATAGAAATTTGATTTTTAATAATTTTTGGTTCTGAGGAGTTTTTTGTTTTTTATCCAGAATTTAGGTGTTTTTCGTTTTTCGTTTTTATTTTATACATTTTGTTTCTTCTCTACAAACTACTCGTACATCATCCGTATTTTATATGTTTGGGTGGGGTTTGAAGGTTGATGGAAATCTTTGGGACTTAAAATGTAATCGTTCCTTAGGCAACCTTGGCAGTTCTCTGCCTTGGTGTAAGACGAACTTTGAAACCTTCTTCGCGCTTCAGAATGATATCAGCTTGCAATTTGAAGTCCTTTTCGGGAACATCCGAGTGAATTCGGTAGTTGCGAAGAATGGTAGAAAGGAGAATCTTCAGCTTAAGCATGGCATATTTGCGACCTTGAATTAAAACATATTTTATAGAATATTTGAAAAAATAGAACAAAAACAAACTTACCAACACAACTTCTTGGCCCAGCAGAGAAGGGCACAAATGCGTAGTAATGCCTGTTGGCTTGTTTTTCAGGCAAAAAGTTGTCAGGATTAAAGACAGTGGGATTTTCCCAGATCTTTGGATTACGATGGAGCTTAAAAGTTGCAACCACTACAGTGGATCCAACTGGAACTACATAATTTCCAGATGCTAGTTTTAGATCTTCTTTAAGCTGACGTGCAATGATTGGTACTGGTGGATACATACGAAGAGTTTCCATCAAACAACGTTCCAAGTATTTCATTTCAAGGGTATCTTGGAATGTTGCTGGCCTATCGGAATCACCAAAGATTTCATCCAATTCAGCCAAGACACGATCTTGGACATCTTGATGAATACCCATCATCGAAAGGAAGAATGAACTTCCTGCAGCGGTGGTATCATGACCTTCGAACATAATTGTATCAACCTGTTCCTTGATCTCTGTGTCAGAGATGAGAGCACCATTTTGTGCACTTTCCAAGAGCAAATCAAGGAAAGCCAAACGCTTCTTCTCTCCAATATCATTATCTTCCACATCCAAATCATCTTTAAGCTGTTCAGCTTGTCCATATGAAAGGCCCTCAACAACAGTGGATTTCTTTGAATCTACTTGGAAGTTAAAAGCTTCGAAAGACTTGCTGGTTTGTGCAAGGGATCCACGGGTTCCCTTGGCAAAAGCTTCCTTTTTGTTCTTAATAACTTTGGTCGTTAGACCATGAATAATGTCCAAAAGTTTACCCTGATTCTTGAAATGCTTGGTAAGACTGAAGAGGAATTCACTGCGCAATAAAATGTTACGATGACGCAAATGAAGGATGTCACACATCTTCATGACAGCCATAGCATATTCGAAACCACTCTTTCCTTGAGTTTTCTTTGAAACACCCATAGCAGTTTCTAAAAAAAATAAAATTATGAATTAGAAAATGAAAAAGTCAAACAGAGCCGAGTGATAAAATTTAAAAAGCGCCATCTATTTACCTATACCTTCTTTAAAGACATTAACAAAATTTCGAGGAAGCTTTTTCAATAAGGTATTGCAGTAGTCAAGGGTTTTTTTATAAAAAAAAAATAAAGACCCCCACTTAAATCATTATTCAAAAACAATTTCAAGCCTCTAGTAAATCTGATATAACCTCACATGTAAAACAAAAATTGTTAAACGGAACAAAAAAAAACGAATTCAAACAGAAAAGAAGACCACTATCAAGTTTTTTAACTGCCTTGAACATGAGCATTAGTCATTTCATAAAAATGAAAAACTCACCAAACTCAAGGCCGTTTTTTTTTTGTTAATTTTTAAATACTGCCTTTTACGCTTTATTCGAATTATTACAAGAAAGCTTGAAGCTGTTCAACAACTCGTTCCGATCTATGGCATGCTAGTAATTGGCAGTAATTAGACTTTCAGAAACCACCTTAACTATTTAACCTCATGCTAACATATAATACATTATAAGGAAGTCTCCACACTACCTGGTATAACCTGCAATAAATCTAAATAGAAAACACTCAACAAAATATATGGAATTAAAACAAAACAAAACTTGACGTCAGTTTTCTTCATTTAACACGTGCGAACATTGAGTGAATGATACAAAGCTTGATGCTATCAAATGTAATGTTACATAAATCTAATCTCGAAACATATACAACATGCATCGACCCAATCGCATGATTTCCCTTTCTCCACGAATTCGCAATCATTTTTCCCATTTTCTTCGCTAATTTCCTCTAAAAACAGACATTCAACTTTATTAATACTGAAAATTGTAAGTATAATTTTTCATGGAGCACCAAATCACTTGGACTTAAACTCAGTCCCGGACTGTACAATATTGTTAAGAGATCTTTTTTTGAATCGAGCTTAAGACTTCGAAATCAAAACAATCAACCTATTCATTTTTTTAGCGAAACAAAAGCGAAATTGAAAAACTCTCAGTTTTGAAATTTATTAAATATACCCAGTGTTAACTCTTCTGGGCCCCTTATCGTGGATTTACAAGCATCCCAAATTGATGTTATGGGATCTATAGCACCCTTTTCAAATATTTATTATCCGGGACTGATTGTATGTACCGTATCTGTATCAGGTGGGTTGAGATTTTATAATTTGGCATCAATTTATTTTGCCAAGAGTGTGTGCCCGCACAAAAAAGTTATGTAAAAGTTACTTATTACAAAAAATATCCATGGAAGGAGGTGAAGAAAGGCCAGTTTTCCTAGAGGTGACGTGTTTCCACAAAAAATAAAAAATAACAAAAATAATAGCAGTTAGATAATATCTATGAGAAAAAAAAACATAAAAAGAAAAAAAGAGGTCATTCGGGTTCACTGGCATGATTTTTCTTTCGTTTGGCATTATTCATAAAATTTCTATCAACAGTTTATGCGTTTTGTTTTTAATTTCCTTCGAAATAGTTAGATACAGGTGGATTATAGTGATATGCGATTGACAGAAGGTGACACCCAGACATAATAATCATTTGTGAATTGGCTATCATTCAATGGATTAAATGTATTTTTTTTGTTTGTTATTTCGGTGCCATTGTGGTGTTTGCTTAGCTTGTAGCTTATTTTTGGGATTGAGACTTCATACATAATAATATAAAAAAAATAATTCTATTTAGTTTGCAATAAACGTACTTATTTGGTTGAAAAAAAAAAGATATTTGATTATCTCATGCGATGGGAGGGAATGAATGCACTTATTTAGTAAAACCAATGCCAAGGTCAAACATCGATGGCTTGGGTGTGGGAGAAATGAATTGTGAATTTTTAGTTTTAATTTGTGTGCATGTTTTGGCTGCTGAACAAGAATGCTAAACAGTCATGACCATAGTTTGTAACCGCGATTGGACGACAAAGAACCAAATTGACCAATTTAAAAATAGAAATATTAATTTATTGACAGGAAGATGACAATGTTGAAATTTGACTTTATTTGACTTGAATATAAGGAGAATATATATGTAAATGTGTCAAAGCTGCATACAAAGTTTTTCTCGAATCTTTGTTATTTTATAGGTAGGTATTGTAAACTTTTTGTTTATTTCTGTTAAAATGTATGTATTTGAATCCTATTTTTGTGGAATAATTAAAATGTGTTTGTATATTCATAAAAACGCCTAACGCGTAGGTTGGCACTTTGCTACTTTGAAATGCGCTTAGTGTGGTGATAGTGACTAATATTCGGTAGTGAATTTCAAAATCTCGAAGTTAAACTCGAATTTAGCCCTAAAATATGTTTTGCATTGAATAAATCTCGACTTAACTCTAAGTTAACCTACCAAATTTCGTGAATTAATTCTGAATCAAATGAAAATATTTTCGAAACAACGCTGAAAAAACAATTAAAAATTAATAATTAATTTGTATGCAAAGTAAGTCAACACTGGTTTAACTCAGAGTTAACTTTAACTATATTCATTAATCTAATAAGTATTGATACAAACGTGGTTTAGCCTCGGTTCAGGAATTATTGATTTCGAAGCATATTCTTATAACATTGAACATTCTTGAACCCTGAAACCCGACTTAACATGAGTTAATCGCACCAAAATCTATGGGCTAAAGTTGCTGAAATAAAGCCCAAATCTTTTTGATGACATAGACACGTTAAGGAAATATACAATTGGATACATTTCGCAGCTAAACTAGATTTGAAAAAAAAAAAACAAAATCCATTGAACAACGATCCTTTTGTTTTTTTTTTGTTCTTTAATCAACGCAGGAAACCTGTTATGCAGCTCATACGAGTGAAAATATTCCACTCGAATCGAACAACAAGAAGATTTCTATATTACTCACCTAATAAAATTTCCACGGTAGCTTCACTCATGTAATCATGACAATCGAATGTCTTTTCACCTTCGGCCTTCAGTTTATTAACAACGTTTCGTGAATTTTCATTAAATAGTTCAATGAAGCTCTTTAGTACGTTCAAATGGAATGTTGGGGCAATGAGTTTCCTGTGCGAGCGCCATTTATGACCTGTAAATTGGAATAAATACAAAAAATTAACAAACAAAAAAAAAACAAAAACATTTGGAATTGGATTTAAGTATTCCGAATGAATAATTAATCAAGTTCTTAAGTCAATTAAATTAATTTTTATTTACCGCAAAATTATTATTATTTACTACCTGTCGTTATTTGAATGTTCAAAGTACGATCCTGAAATTTGCATTAAATCCTATATGTACATATATCTGTATTTCTTAAAAAAAAAATATGTCACGACAAAGTATACTTTTATTCATCCAACGATAAATTTACAAAGACCTTGTTAAAAACAAAATTTGTTTTCTAAATAAGACCTGTTTTATTCTTTTTGGGAAACACCTTGCAAAATATGCAAGTCTCTGGGTGAACCCAAATATTGTAGTATCTGGAACGATAAATCCAATTTAATATTGTAATTAATTGCCTACATACATATGTATGTACATATGTATGTATGTATGTAGTTTGTCAAAGTTGATCTTGGTTTTTTGCACCTAATTTTTTTTACAAAAAAATTTAAATAATTTTTGAGGCTTATGAACTTAAAAACAGATCAGTTAGTACAAAATATTCAAGTGAAGCAATAAAAATTTAACGGACTATGAAAATAAAACTGCACCTAATTAAGGCTTCTAAGAATTTTCAGAATATCCTATTTTAAATTATATTTTGAAAACTACTACTTAAAGTACGTACAATTTGGTATAGGAACTTTTTGGATGCGATTTAATTCAAAAATAATTTACTCCGAATTTTCGGAGTTTTAGAAAATTGATTTTGCTTGTTATAAACAGTTTATTATTCAACTCAAATACATTAAATAGCTCATTTTAGTTTCAAATTCGTTTTCGGAGTACCCATAATAATATATATTTTACGAATTATAATTGCCGAAAATAGATCATAAATACATAATAATTGAAGTATTAAGGTACACGTCTTAGTTTTTGTAATTAATTTCCAAAATTGAAAGATAAAACATCAGCTGCTTTAGCTAAACCTTTCGGAGTACTAACTGTTACAGACGATGCGTGATAAACTGTTTTAATTTCTTTTTTCTTTGTATCAACTTCATGACTTTTCTGATGAAGTTAAGACAAAGGAAATCAGCGGGTTGGAGTTTATACAGTTTATTAAAAAATAAAATAAAACTTTAAGTACTCCGAAAAAATTAAGATAATATAAATCAATATTTTTTTTTAGCTTAAAAGCAATTTATAATAAAAGTAAAAAGAACAAAAGAGAATTGTAGAATATATGTAAATACGTTTTCTTATAACTTGTTAATTTCAGACTATTCACACAAAAATATAAGTTAACTCTAAATTTAATTTTAGATAGGTGAGACTTACTCCGAATTAACGAGAGTTTATTTTTATGAAGATAAGAATGATAGTTTTTATATCAGAAAGAAAATTAAAAACTAAATATATGTACATATGTATGTACACACATGTGAATTTTCAAAGTTTAACAAAAATTTAATCCAGATTAATATTTCAACGATCGAAAGGCGTTTTGACGTAGAATATAGCTATCTGTATCATATTTAAATGGATTTAAGGTTTAAAAGACGTTTATCGACATTTTTTCATTTTACGCAATTTAATAAGAATTTTTTTAAATTTAACAAAAATCAAATTTAAACTAGATATGTACATATATTTGAAATGTTTTTTTTTTACACAGATTATAACAAGAATCACAGTCCTATTTTTTCAAATATTTACTCACCGGTACTGATCAAAAGACCATCTCCCAACCATGGCTTAAAGAATTCATATTCTGGTGCTTTGTCAATGTACACCTGGCTGCTAAGTAAGATCTCAACATCACGTGGATCATACAAGAATATAACTAATTTAGGTCCAATCCAAATTTTAGCCACATAATCGAAAGGTTCACCTTTTCGGATAACGGTCTGGAATACCTCTATAATTTTCAAACAAACATTTTAGATTAATTAATTTCAAACACTCCGATTTTTTAATTTTTTTTTTATCGTACTTGATGGTGAGCCAATAGCATCGAATAAATTGCCAACCAAAGGTAATCCTTCAGGTCCTGGTAATTTAGCTGCACACTCATAAAGATGCCTGCGCGATAGACGCCAGTAGACAAACCACAAGGCGAATGTTGGCAGAAGCAGAAAATAGAAAACACTTGACGCGCTAACCATCATCGGCTCCTTGATCACTTCCTGAGCGATCGACATGATTGCTTTTTTTTTTTTTAATTTATATTATTCACTTAAAATTCAAAATTAGTCCGAATGACTCCGAAAATCGTAAAGTTACACGTTTGTTTAGGATCCGTATCTATATCGTTTTACCCTCCTGAAGTATGAACGAACCGAACCGGACTGTTGCCTCAGGTAAGCTGATCGATTTCTTATATAGGCTTTCCTGATAGTTGCAGCGACGAATAAATGCATAGGTAACAAGTTTTTTTTTTATTTTTTTACATTTCGTTGTTCGATTGATTTATTCAATTGTATTTTGAGCTATATACGATTGATAAATTTGATAGAGCTTGTGCGGTGATAAAAGGGGTGGAAAATGCGGTTGTTTAGTAGAATAGTGATGATGGTCGTGGTTGGAGAGTTTGGGGTGATTACTTGGGTTATTATATTCCATGTGCAATTGCATTTTTTTAGGGAATTATAGAACTAAAAGGTTTTCTAAATGTGCTATTTCATTGGTTGTTTTTGGAATAAATTTATTTTTCGGAATACAATTATAATAGGTTTAGTTTGGACTTTATAATTTGACTTTGAATTGGAGCCAACACGTACTTAACATTGGGTGCAAAGTAATTTAAGCATTACGTAGATTAATGAACCAATATAGCCCTAACAACAATATTATTTTCTGTGTAGGCATAGCAGTTTTTGGTTCTGACAAAATAAATTGTGTACGTTTTTGTTTTTGTTATAAGTTTAGTTTAACTTATTTTTCTTTGGATGATAATGGATTTGAAGCATCAGCATCTGTGAAAACCCCAGCAACAAACTGATCACCACCACTTCAAGGTCAATAATTGCTCCTAAGATTTGTAGTAGGTATTCTTTTAATATTTCCACCTACATTATGTAAAAAAAATTAAATTACATAAAAAGTAGTTACAAATATTTTGTTTAAGTACATAGTTATCAGAAATACACTTTTTTAAAGCTTTTTTTAAAGAATTTATAACAATTGCATATATTCGATAGATATACAAGGTGTTCGACGATGTTTTAAGTTTTTTGATCAATCCTTCAAATTATCTTTTAGGAATTATAGACATGAATCCATAATAAATAATTGCAGATTGCACTCAGTAAGAGTGTATAAGAATAATTCCAGATCTTTAAGTCTTCCACATGCTAACTACGAAGTTACTTTCTATCTTTTTCTTATGTACCTATTTGATGTTCGCAACTTTGTGATTCTGTATAAGATTTTAAGCAAAAAATAAAGTTGAACTACCTACAGTAATTTTATTAATGTTGATCACAATTCACAAATTTATCTAAAATTCCATAAATGCTTCTATATATTTTATTGCTGCTGTATAATTTGTAGGTAGGTGAAGGAGGATCATTTTTGCTTGAGACAAACAGTTCAAGTTAACCCCTAACTGGTTTAATTAAAGTATCTACCTACGCTAACTACGTATAAACAAATTTTCCACTCCATATGGAAGATTTCTGGATTTGAAAAAAATGCTTACATGCCATCTACGCACGTGTAATATCTATATTAACTTTATTTGCATTTTTGTACAGCTTCCGATAAAGATGACCTTTTAAGGTCTTTTGTCACTATTGTATGATTTGTATGCGTACCTACGTCTGTTCTGCAGTTCTTGATTGAACAGAGAGTTCTTTCTTAAGTCTTGAATACTGTTGAAAATTCTTCATAGGTAGTTAGTTATTTATCCGATTCACTTGTATGTAATAAAATAATGTTATTATTTCATTATGTTGTGAATTAGGTTATGGATTATATCTGAGCTTAAAGATGAAAAAAACCTTTTGCAATTTTTCGAGTCTCGTTCAACGGCAATACTACCTCAATTTTCTGTTTTGGCACGTCCAGAGTCTCTTCTATTCCTTTTTTTAATTTTTCAGGAAGATATTGATTGGTTTTCTCCAGTTTAATATTTTTCTTAGTAATGGCTGAAAGATCTGATTTTGGAGAATTTTTTATAAGATTAACGTTGAACAACAACACAGCTGAAAATTGGAAAATTCGATCGAAAAAGTTGGAAATTCAGTAATTACATAAACTTTCAGGGTTAATGTTGGCGATATCTGAAAATTCCGAGATATCTGAAAATTCCACCACGGGGTTGATAATCTGCTAATTTTTGTCCCTCATGAAAATGTGATCAGAACAGACTGCTCCATTTCTATATATACAAATTTTTGGAGCGTGCCAAAAATCCCCAATAAATTTTCACTTTAAAAATGCTTAGATTGACGAAAAATTCCGCGCGAAGGTGGATCAGCTAGTAATTTATAATAAATCAGCTCATAATTTTTAATAAAAATAAAAAAAAGTCAGACATGGGGTTCTAAAACATTTGAAATTTCTTTCAAATAAAATAATTTGTTCAGGTTAAAGATTTTTTTAAATTTATTTATTCTTGAAAATTGGTACAGTTTTAACTACTGAACATGATACACCCCAAACTAAGATATCTCTTGTTACTGATTAAATGCGCAAGGTATAAAAAAATATTAACTATTTTAAGTAATTTTCGTATTAAATATGTAACAAGGGGTTGCTATCGCAAATTATTGTTGTCGTCTTCTATAATTTTTTCATTCAAAATTAAAAAAAAAATTAAAGTAGCTTCAGTTTTTGAGACCATTAAACTTGAAGTGTCATTTATAGTTTTATATAAATTTTTTTTATAAATTTGAGCGTTTTAAAAAACTACCTAAAAATGTTAAAGATTGTGAAATAGACCACTCACCTACAAGACATTAATGTATAAATAGTATTTTCGATTATTCAAATAAGTAATGATTCAACAATTGATTTTTTATGGGAATTGTATAGATAAATGTTTTGAAAAAACATCGTCAAAGCCATTGTTTCAGGACTATGTAAATTCTTACTATTTCATTCGAATTAGGTCGACAAAGTTCAATAAACAAATAATGCAATGAGCATTATTTCTTATTTTTAGGTATGTTCATATGTAGATAGAAAAAAAGTACATACCTACTTCGTGAAAGCCTATATAATGGGTGATTTTTTAAGAGGTTTAGAACTTTAAAAAAAAAAAAAACATACAAAATTCGAAAAAATGAATGAAATATTTATTTGAATCGATAGTTTGAACCTTGCAATTTAATGTTTAAAGATAATTTCATGCAAATGTTGACCGCGGCTGCGTCTCAGGTAGACCATCCGCTGAGTCCAATTTTGGCATACTCTTTCACACATATCGGCCGGTATCTCACGAATGAATGCATGGATGTTGGCTTCCAGTGCGTCAATCGAAGCGGGCTTGTCCCTATAGACATTAGCCTTGACATACCCCCACAAAAAATAATCTAATGGTGTCAAATCGCACGATCTAGGCGGCCAATTGACCGGCCCGAAACGTGAAATTAACTGTTCACCAAACTCGCCTCGCAATTGCGCCATTGTTTCGCGTGCTGTGTGGCATGTGGCACCGTCTTGTTGAAACCACATATCATGCAAGTCAAGAACTTCCATTTCGGGCAAAAAAAAGTTTGTTATCATCGCTCGGTAGCGTTCACCATTGACAGTAACGCTGCGATTCGCATCATCTTTGAAGAAATATGGCCCAATAATGCCGCCGGCCCATAAACCGCACCAAACAGTGGCTTTTTCGGGATGCATTGGTAGCTGTTGCAATGCTTCTGGCTGATCTTCACTCCAAATGCGGCAATTTTGCTTATTTACGTACCCATTCAACCAAAAATGAGCCTCATCGCTGAACACAATTTTTCGATAAAAAAGCGGATCCTCGGCCAGCTTTCCAAGAGCCCATTCACCAAAAATTCGGCGTTGTGGTAGGTCGGCTGGCTTTAGTTCTTGCACCAGCTGTATCTTAAAAGGCTTTACGCCCAAATCCTTCCGCAAAATTTTCCACGTAGTGCTGTAACAAAGGCCTAACTGCTGGGAACGGCGCCGAATCGACATTTCGCGGTCTTCTGTCACACAAGCTGAAACGGCCGCAATATTTTCTTCACTACGCACAGTACGTAAACGTGTTGGTGGTTTAATGTCCAACAAAGTAAATTTGGTGCGAAATTTGGTCACAATCTTCCGAATAGACTGCTCAGAAGGTCGAGAATGCCGACCATAAAATGGAAGCAGCGCGCGATGAACATTTCGAACCGAGCACGAATTTTGATAGTAAAATTCAATAATTTGCAAGCGTTGTTCATTTGTAAGACAATCCATGGTTAAATTGCAAACCAAACTGAAGCTGTTTGACAGTGACACAAGGTACTAAACACACGTCAGCTGTCAAAACCAGTGTTGCCAAAACCAAACCAGCTAAAAAATCACCCGTTACTTTGAACTTTTTAAGAATTACGCCGAATGAGTAAAATTGAAATGAAAACAATTAGTTTGGCAAATGACTATAATATGTTGTCCTAAAGAACCAAAAGAGAACGCCCTTAACAGTTGTAAGTAATTTGTTCCACAATTGGTAACAACTGTAATGAAATTATAATAGAAACACAGTTTCAATAATGTATTTTCCTTCCAGTTTAAGGGATGGTTAAATTAAATAACACACTTGTCACAGAATACTCGTATAATAAATTTATTAAATATATCTACCTATTATTTGATTAAGAGTACAGCAAAGAGCATGTATTAGGTAAATACTTCTTCATGCTTTGAAATCATTGTTTTCGTATCAAATTTTATGAAAGATTTAAATCTAAAAATAAAGTGATTATTATAGATAACAAAAAAAAATAAATTAAATTATATATTGATTAAAATCCATAGAATTGTTCTATTTTTGTCCTAAGCAAACATCCTTTGTCCACAGCATCATAGACTGATAGTCATTAAATTTTAAAATTTTAAGGAATATGTCAGTGTTCGCAACTATGTTCTAAATCTCTCTATCGTTTAATTTAAAAGTAAAATCTTTTTCACAGCTAATATTTTTTTATTTTTGGGTGAACGGCATAATGCACAGAATAATTTTTTTTAAAATGTTTTTTAATTTTAGAAAGCTGGAAACAAAAAAAAAACGGCATTTGAAGTGTGACTTGTAAGTTTCAAATATTTTTTTTTTAAATGTAGACTATTCATAAAGTAGAACGTATACAGAAAATGTTATTAATAATGTGCATTTAAATGTAGATAGGTGTCGTTATTTTAAGAGCAACAAAATTTTGAACTCATCTTTAGGGAGCAAATCACCTAAAAACCTCAAGAAAAAACCTTGAAACAAAATTAACTGAACATGTAGTTTTTAACAACATTCAATTGACATTTTTTTAAAGGAAACAAATCTGTCAAAAATACCACTAAAATAGTTGAAAAATATAATACACCCCAACTTAGGTTTTCACTTGATGGCGTATTGAACACCTGATAAGTTCTTCGAATATTTTGAATTAGACATTTTCCCTATAAAAAAATAACACCGGGTGGTCCAGTTCCCAGGGGCACCAATGGGAAGTTACCAGTGTAGGTCGCCTATTTTTTTGAAAAACATTTAAGGAGCTTTATTTCATTTTGCTAAAACTAACTAAAAAAAAAACTAAAAAAGACTAAAGAAATGGGGTGTTATTTAATTTTTGAGGGGCTGAAGCCCCTTAAGCTCACTTGCTATGATATCTGTTCATTCAGATATTAATGTGGATCCAGATGAGGTGATTGATCTCATGTCAAAAAAAAAATCAAGACCTCTTTTGCTTTGAAAAAATGTGTGTATAAAAAAATAATTTAAGTATACATATGTTCGTTTGAGTACATACAATTTAAAAACTAATAAAAATCAATAAATTGGAATATATATAGTTTTTTGTTTAAAGAATTCCTCGTAAAATTTCGAAGCAAGCCCCCCCCCCCCCCTCCCCAACGAACCAAAATCCTGGCTTCGGCACTGATTGCATGGCGCATATTTTATTTCAACTCTTGGGGTCATATTTTCCTGGGGCCTAATTTCGCGGAGGCGATTGATTTATTAAAAAATGTCTGCATGCAACCAATATTCCCACTTTAAAACAAATAAAAAAAAACACAAAAATAAATAGCCCGAATTATATATACTCATACATAGATTAGAAAAGGTTTTCATAGAATAAAAAATACATAAAAGTAAAGTAAACTCACTTAACTTTTCCACTTAAAGTAAAGTCTTTTATTTTTAAAATCTATATTTAAAAATAAATTATATGAATTAATGTACATACATTACTTAAATTTTTTAAACATAAATAATTATTATATTTTATATTTTTAACTATACTTTAACTATACTTTAAATGACTTAAAAAATAGTGTTTTTGATTTATAAAAAATGCATTTAACTATATTTTACAGCTAAGCTTAAAACATTTTTTTGTCATTTTTTCACAAATAAAAATTATTATTTTTTCTATTGACACTTTATATACATACATATTACATATATTTAATATATACATAATAAAACAAAAACTTAATTAAAAATAGGCAGGATTTCGTAGGCAATGATTTTTTGTGTTCGATATAATATAAAAAAATAAACAGTTTTGTATGCATTTTTACACACAAAAGTGTTTATCATTCAAATATATACATATACATTTATATAATACGCGCGTTAATTTATTTATATAACTATATTAATATTTATACGAATACGTTAATTTAAAGATAATAATTCTTACTAAACTTAAATCTAAATTTATTTCTAACTACACTGATGTTTCGTATATAACAATTTGTAAAACTTTCGGTTTATTATTTTGTGCTTCTTTAACTTCTTTTAGAATTGCATTTGTAATAGCTTCTAGAGCAGCTATTTCTTGTTCTTGTGTCGTCTTCTTTGAAGTATTCCATTTGGGCATTGAAACCTGTAATTAAAATATTTAAAATCAAAGTTAAAAATTAATAAATTAAAAAATTAGTATTCAATAAAACGTTAAGTTTTACCGCGACCATAAAAGCAACGGACTCAATAGTTCAGGTTCTTAGTCAGAATTTCGTTACCCTATAGTTTATTGTGTCTTGATTAGAAAACTAAACACATACGTATGTATATTAAAAGTAACTTGATTTAACATAGAAGTCAAAAGCTAATTTAAGACTCTTTTTTTAATGTTTTCAAACATAGAGGCCCCATTTCGGAGAAATGGAAAGAAATATATAGTTTCAAATCCCGGGTTATGAGAAAGTTTACCGCCAACGGTACTTTTACGACTCATGAAGAATATAAGGAGGTGAAGAATTTATTTCCGAAGAGGATTTAGCTACTCTTACCACCCATCCTGCTACGTACCTGGGTTTGTTTTAAAGATTCTATCCGTGAACTGTGAAGGATTGTCATGTTTGAAACTTATTTGGAATGACACTTGTGAGAGACAAGCGATAGTGTGTGAGAATAATATTGTTGAAGAACTAGGTAAATTGAAAAAAACCTTATTAGGTATTACTTGTAGAGACATCTGCTATGCTAACATTGGTTGCCATGAGGCTGTCTCATAGTCTATTGAACTGTCATGCCTGATGTAATGCCACACGTTTAAAAAAATAAAATATTTACTGTCAATTCTATGGTTTTTTCAAAGGTTAGAGTAGACAGAAAAGAAGGCTAAAAAATTTCATGTTTCTAAAAAAATTCAGCACGATCAGATCAGACCTTCGAATTTGTGATTTCTTTGTTTTGTTGTTTAATGACAGAACTACTTACCGTCAGCACACGTTGCAGTGCCATGTAATCTAGACCCGTACCAGCTGTTTCGCCCAGTCTTCTAAGTGTCTCTGCCATTGGTCCAGATAATTCCTGTATATATACAAACAAACATATAACCATTTAACTCAAGACTCAGTCATATGTATAAGCAATTCAAATACATAAATATAATCCTTCTTACCTGTATCTTGGCCCAACTATCAGCATATTGTCTCCTTACTAATTCAATAATTGTCGAAGTTAAAGCTAATCCAATTAAAATATACAGCGTGCAAATCAGCATGTAGTTGGGTTTTTCTATATAAGAGTGGAATAATATGCTGAAGGTATATACAAGGACATAACAATAATGCTTCTTTCATCTACTCACTTGGAACTAAGTCACCAAAACCAATTGTGGTCATTGTGATGAAACAAAAGTAGAATCCTTCGAAAAATGTCCAATCATCTTCCCAGAGCAGAAGTAGACCTGCTCCAATGGCCAGATACACACCTAGAAAACAAACAGCAGCTATGGCATAAAACCATGTCTTGCCTATCACATTCGATATAGATGGATTTTCTGTATAAAAAAAGAAAGAAAAAAAAAAAAAAAAAAAAAAACAAAACAAGGATTTTAGGTTAAATTTCAAACATCAAAGAAGGTTATTTTGGCAAACATATACATAATGTATAGTTAGTTATATTCGTACTTGGTAAATATTTTCCTAAAACGGAGACGGCAGTAGCGAATAGACGACCCCAATCGGCTATCACAGTTAATGTAAATGGAATGCCAATCAAAGCAAAACAAATACAAAATACCCGACCTCCTGTGGTAACTGGAACTATGTTACCGTAGCCTGGAAAAAGTTAAATAAGTTAATTGACGTGAAAACACGTTTAGTCTCAATAGGGATCTTTAAAAAGGATACATACCGATTGTTGTGAGGACAGTGGAAGAGAAGAACACAGCTTGCAGGATACTCCACCTTTCATAGAGCTGAGGAAAGTCTTTATCGGCAACGATTAGAAGTCCACCTTCTGCAGCTTCCTGAACTGCCTATATACAAAGGAATATAAAAAGGTCAATGAAATACAAATCGATTAATTCTTTTGTCAGCTAATTTATATGCAAGTTCATTTTATGAAATTGAAACTGTGTACGAGGTAGCAGGTAGCACCTAGAGAATATGGCAAATGTAAATATTTATTACTTTCAGTTAATTAGTGCACGTTTTTTCTGAGTTCAAACTTTCAAAATGACTGGCAATTTTCCTTGCATAGCTTTTCTACTTTGCAAACATATGTACATATGTACATTGTATAGAGTTAAACTATTCCAATTATAACTGAATCGCTGAGAAGAGCATTTAACTTATCGAATTAAGCTGTCTGCATGAGAGTGATATGCTTGCGGTTGATAAAGGATACGAAAGCTTTATTTATTGATATATTTTATGTGTAAAGCAGCTGATGTATATACAATGGGCCAAAATTTTCCACTTTAGCTTCAAACATTCTTAAATTTTTTAACACATAAATGTTTAAAAATCGTAACGCTTTTTTTTGAAAATGGTTGTTATATTGGAAATTCTAGATTTTACCGGTAGATCTAAGAAGTCTTAGTAACACTGGCAAAATTACGTAATACATTACCATGCATTTTGTAAAGCTGAAAGGAAACTTGCGCTTGATTGGCGGAGAAACGGAGTTGCGTCAACGGGATGGAGTTAATGCCCTTGGAACCAGCGGAGCATGCCGATTTTTGCTAGCAGTCGACAAAAGTCCGAAATGAATTATGAAACAAAATATTTCGGACTTTCACCCAGATTGGTGAAAAATTTAATGTTTTACGTTTTACTGTTAAATTCTAAAATTTCCACGATTTGTATTACTGTAACTAACAAAATTCAATAATTTTTAATATGTATAATTGTATACCTACAAATAGGCTACTTAAAATTTGTTTTCTAAAAATGTTTATTGATTAGCTACTCCCATAGAACCTTTTTTTTTCTGGATTTTCTCGACAAGGGAATTGAATTTTTATCTCTATATTAATAAATACTAAAAATTAGCGTACCAATTTTAACAAAAAATGTACGTATTTATTTTTAAGGAAAACTGCTTCAACCATTTTGTATAAATCTATATTGTATATGTATTTAGGATCTCTATTTTAGGTACAACAGATGTTATAGATGGCCTACACGTGACAAACGGTACATACCAACGAAGACGACGACGACGGCACATACCAACAAAGATGATGACAAGAATAAAAAACGAACGAACCACCACGGAATACGGATTTACAATAAGAACATAGAAGAATACCTACCACGAAAGAACGAAAACGAGAACGAGAACACGAATGAATTGAGTTGAATTGTTGCCTTGCAGTTGACGAGTTATGACGTTAAAAATACAAGTTAAAATTCGAAAAGTCCTAACAACTTGAGTTTTCCTTTCTTAAAAATATTTATGAATTTAAAGTATTCCTTGATTAAAACTAAGTTTATTAAATGTGAATATAGAAATTGTAACTCAGAAAACAAAAGTTGGAAGAAAATTTTACATTTTATTTGTGGTGCGTGTGTTATAAAAATTCCCACACCGTACATGTATGTATAGGTGTAACACGGTATTATACTGCCATTTGTGTGTACTCTGTAGTCTGTACTTCCTTCAGCTAAACTTGGTTTTTTCGCGGATGTCATAAAATATAAGTAGGTTTTCCTTACTAATTTATTTTTGTTTGAATCAGATGAATAAGTTTATAATATTAAAACTTAACAACCACAGTGTGATCGTTCAAATGTGATTTTGATAATATTGAAATTATTGTACTATTTTGAGAATTAACTACTGCACTGTACTTGTCTTCAAATCGATTTTTTTCACATCAAACTACAAGGGCGTCGGTGGTGTAATGGTTAGCATAGTTGCCTTCCAAGCAGTTGATCCGGGTTCGATTCCCGGCCGACGCACACTTTTTTTTTTTTGTTAATAATAAAATAATTTTAGTTTAGAGGGGTGTGATACAAATAAGTGGTTATAAATTTATTGAATAAAATTTCAACTCATTTTCTATCTGCAGCGAACAATAATAATATGCATGGATAATGGATAAAGTATTAGTAGTAGTAGTAGGATAATGATAAAGTAGCCTACAGTTTATTAGATTTGCACAATGCACAGTTGGTTTAAGAATAAGTAAGGTTTGAAAGGTGAGACAGAAATTTAAACCTAGACACCGTTATAGACTGATCGCCTTTGTGAATAGGTATATACATAGGTGAAGTAGGTAGTTAGATACGCAGCAGGTAAAGTAAATATAGGTTAAAATGGGCGAATTTTTGGCGCAGCGATATAACTTAAAAACGTTATAGTGTTGCCGAAGTGACACGATATTGATTTATTTTTATAAAAAGATATTTAAGTTAAAATGTGGGGGTAAGTGATATTTGCGAAAAAACCGTAATCCCAAAATTAAAATCCTCAAAGCTTAAGTCCCCAAACTAAAACCAAGTAAAGACAAAATACCAAAGATAAAATCTCAAAAAGATTTTAGATATTTTATAGAACCGTCGCGTCGAAGAAAAACTGTGGCATTTTATTTATCATGCTGAATTTTCCATTTTCAAAAACAGCATTTTTTTTGTTGGGACAAGGTATAATAGAATATATCTAATTTTAAATAATTTTAGATATCTGCATAAATTATAATTAATACTCTACCATGGCGATTCTCCTTTTGCCATATTACAGTAAAATATAGTTTTTTACTTTTAACCTAACTAAATTTAAAAAGAAAAAAATAATAGGATTCTTTTGGAAACTCAAGGATAATTTTTTTAATTTAAATAGCTCTCAAATAACGGTTTTATTGTTGATTCCATTTAATTTAACATGGTACACAGACACACACACACAGTAATTCCTGTCAAAAATAAATTGGAAAGCAAAACCGTAACCGTATACCTAACATAAATTTTATCTCATCTCATATAATCCCAACTGATTTTATTGTTTCCTTATTTCCAATTACAATACTAACAAACCAAAACAGCCTTTCGAAAAAAAAAATTTGAATTAATCTTCAAGGTCAAATGCTTTACGAATAATCTACATTACCCTTATATACCGACTGTATCCGTATCGCAAGTAAACAGTCACATCACCCACACTTCGTCACACCGCATGGCGAGTACAAAGCCCATATAAATACCAACAAACCTACAGTGTTTCTATGAAAGAGTCATCTTCAAATTGGTATAAAATTGATGTCGATAAAATTTTATTGTCACTAATAAAGTTCACATGCCGGCTTCTTGAGGGGTAAAATTTGGGTATCATTGACCTTGTTTCTTAAAAAGAAACAAAAAAATTCGCATAATTCACGGGGTTTGGCTTCAAGAAAAAGAAAATCGATAAAATTAGGGATTTATGAAATTGGGTATATATCCTTCTTAAGACCGAAAGGTACATAGTCTTGACCTACATTTTAATTTGTTTGTAGTCTATGTTTAATTGGAAATGCGGTGCATGGGTTTTGGGCTACTTTTTGTTGTCAGCATAAACTGGGTGACTGTCTGGGCTGTTTGTTAACTAAACATTGGCGTCATATTGTCTACAAGGATTATATGTATGTAGGAAGTATGCCTCGTTAAATGGATGAAAAGAGGATATTTGCTTATTTTTACAATAAAGACATCATAATCTAATCGTATGTCTTAATAAGTCATGCAAATAAATAATCAGTTCTGCGTTATCACGCACCTTGCGTGACTTATGCTAATTTATGCGTTTCGTTTCATTAAATTGAATATAGAATAGGATGGCACACGTTTTTTAGTTTAAAGATTGTTTTTTTTTTCACTATACAAACTTTGGACCTTAATTTTTTTTTGTATTTTGGAAGAAGCTTTAAATTTAGCTTCAAGATATAACACTATGTCTGGATTGATATATTCTGACCCGTTTAAAGCATGTTGAGTATTTAAAACATCGATTATTGATACTCAACATCTTTTAAGGATTTCAAGTAATCTATATTGCGATAAAGACACTAAAGTCCTATTCTGGAAAACCTCACTGATACTTAACGAGTCACAACAACCTTATAAGGTGAGTTAAAAGTATTCTAGTAGTACCGTCACAACTTGTGAGCCCCGCACAAAAACTATCAAAATTGTGATCTCTTTTTGAGTAGCTCAAAATCCAAGATTATAAAGATATGAATCTTTCGTACATTTTGCCCTGCAGAACCCATTCATTTACATTGTTATATTTGTAATTTCATTTTGTGTTCATGAATAGATGTGAAATCCAACAGCAATATAAAAGAGAGTTGTGCGGATCCCTACTGTATATGTGGGAGGTTTTTTTTGCTGATTTTAAAATACTATCTCATTCCTTATCCGCAGTCTGACAGCTCTAGCTTGTAGGCAAATTAAAAATGGCTGCTAGGATTCAACAAAAATTCAAAACTTTGCAATCAAATAAAAAATTCACCTTGTTTGGATGAGTCTTTGGTGAGATTTCTTGTGAGCATTGCCGGAGAATACCGAAAATTTTATCGAATCACAACAACCTCACAAGAAATAAACCCCACAAGAATTTGTGCCTTGTGCAGCCCTCGGAACGCCAGAATAGCCTTGTAAAGTGTCCGCTAAACTCTCGAAGACGCAATTTTTAACTAATTTTAACATTTATGGAGTAAAACAGCCATTAAACAATTTTTAAGAAGTATCATATCAGCAATTTTATTTTAATAAACTCCAGCTGAACACGCTAAAATTATATTGACAGCTTATGCAGACAAAACATGTAAGCAAACAATCAAACATGCCATTTTCAATTTTGAAGTTAGTATGATCCTAAAAAATATAAAATAGTTTTTTTGATAATTTTAACTTATTAATTAATAAATTTTACAAAGATGGTACGATGATAACTCATTTAAAATTTGGAAAATCCTGTTTTTGAGCTAGCCTCACATTAAATGCTTTTCATAATGTTCATATTTCATTAATCGCCAATGATATTTTAATTGATCATTGAAAATTGAAATATTTATTTAATTCTTTTAAAAAACTCACCTCTTCGTATTTCCCCAGTTCAAATGAGACCAACCGATCGAGGTTGCTCATGTCTGTGTTGTTTAAAATCGCCCAGATGAAACGTTCTCTTTGTGTTTTTACCACCTCTTTTAAATGTGTTACTCTTTCAACTTCTGCAGGTCGTTCCAGTTGTCGAAATATCTAAATAACAAAAAGAAAAAAATCACGGTTTATAAACGTTCATTATAAAATTATCAACAAAAAAAAGCAATTTAATTAAAAACGTCACAAAACCCGCATATTATCATAATGGTTTTGATAAATCAAAACGCAATTAAAATTATCAAAATAGTTTTATAAAGCCCATATATAGATAATATGTACCTACCTAAAATAGATATTTATATTATGTTCGTTTCGCATCCCTTGATAAGTGCCTATCATATTTTTATTCAAAATTTTTGAGTAGCTAATTTTTTGTCACAAACTTAAATTACATATTCTAATAGGAACTTGTATTTTTGTATCAATAGGCTTAAAAAACTAAAACAATCCAAAAAAGTACGTCTTGCAATTCTCTCCATATGTGTGTCCGTTTGTTCGAGATCATTACAGTCTAAACAAATGAGTCGATTTTCTTTGGACTTGGTACCTATAGTTTTTTTTTTTTTATTTTACATTACCAACAATTACGGTACTTGCCATATATTTTTTAAAATCCTGTTTTTTTTTAAATTCTGAGAAAGATGTTTTTAAATTCCGTCTCTAAAATACAGTATTTTTAAAATCCTTTCTTATAAAATCCCGCCTTTTAAAAAAATCACTTGATTTTTTAAAATGTAGCAATTGGTTTTGATTGGGTTGGGTACTGGAGCCCGTTTTTTAAAAATCCTGTTTTTTTTAAATCTCGCCTTTAAAATCGTGGTTTTTATGTACCGTTTTTCATAATCCCGCTTTTCGAATCAACATAAGGTGTTTTATTTTAAAAATCGATAACCATATAGGAGTACAATACCTATTGAGTTATACATATGTATTTATCTAATTACGAAACGGGCTAAGCGGGATTAAGCGGGATTAAACGGGAAAAAGCGGACTTTGCAGAGACGGGATTTTATTGAAGCGGCATTATTTAAAGCTGGATTTAAAAAAAAAAACAGTATTTTCGATTTTAAACATTTTTTTCGGGATTTACAAATTTTGAATGCAAAAGCGGGATAATAAGAAACAGGATTATATAAAACGAGATTATACAAAAGCGGAATGTTGAACCCAATCCTTTTTTTATAAAATAGCTTTTAAGTTAAAAAATTGTCTTACAAAATTAATAAAAAAACAAAATTGCAAAATATTTTTTAATATTTCAAAATTGAATGGATTATTTTTTTGAAACTCCGCTTTAGAAAAAAATGAAAATAGAGTACTAGTTCTTTTTTTCTTTAAAATGTTTAAAGAAATTTATATCAATTATTTACAATATTTAAACTTTAAAACAACGTGCTACCCGGGTGCAAACATGTTACTTGAAACAATCGAGTTTAGTCGTTTCAATCGATCCAAGGGAGTTCATAATTTTGTTCAATCGAATCGAAAACAGTCGCCCGAGGTTTAATAAAAAAAAACTAACCTCCAATTTTGAAAAAGACGATGATTTCATTGTGTACAACTTTGACCAAACTTTTTGGCGGAAATTATAATATCTACGTTTTTTATCAACTCGTGTTTTTCAATGTGGTGGATTTGGAAAGGCTGGTGGTCTCGCGTAAGTCCGGACTTAGGATTCTCTTTAAAAGCCCTCTTTTCAGATATGAAAAAATCAGCCTTTCATACCTCTATTATAGGGTCACGAGATTTAATGTTTTCTGTCGAATAGAATAAAGTACATATTGCAAACAAGTATTTTATAATAAAATACTACCTTATTTATTATAATTCACAATCAAGTAACGCAGAGTGTAATTTAAATAAAATAAGAAGATACTTTTCGCAAGCAATTTCAACCCATGACGCGCATATAGCTCTCTTTCTGATGCAATCATATCTAACAAAAGCTTACAGAGCTCATAATTTATAATTAATTCAGTTCCTTAATTCTGAAGCAGTGCACCCTTAACTCGAGTGGTTGTCAAAACAATTTATCCCTGCTTTAATATATAGACCAAATCTTAAAAGCGGTGTGGTGTTGGCACTATTAAGTGTGTTTATTTTGCATCATGGAGTGGGTTTTCAAAACAATTCATGATTTTTCAAACAAAAAGTACATATCTTAGATTCTATCATGTTTTTTATTTGTTTTTGAAAGAAGATGTTGCTGCGGTCTGAGGTAGATGACTTAAAAATTGCTATATGTTTTTGCAAAAAAAATTTAAAATGATTAATTGGAAAACATCAAAGGCAGTATGGTTTTTGTATTTTTATTAAAATGATTGCATCGATTATGGTTTCGTTAATGCGGTGTTTTAAGATTTCACACATAAAGTTTTGATAGTTTTATAAAGCAATATGAGATGAAATGTTGATCTTTTCAATCAAATACTCTTTCAATTCAAGGAAATTCTTAGACTTTATAATAAACATATGCATACATGTACATATGTCGAAAATGTAAATTTTCCTCTGAAGTTGTAACATATCCACACCATATGTGTCACAATATTTTTCAATTCACTTGCTTCAAATACGAAATACTCATATAGTAAAATTGGATTATCAAAAGCACCTGTTATGATAAAACCACTATGTTAATTACTTTATGGCCGCTTCTGTTCTCATAAAACACATAAAACAGCTATTAATCTCAAAACTTCTGTGTTTTTTGAATAAATTAGTCTTAAATATTCGGGTGTTTCAACAACATTCATCACTCATACATTGTAAAATAGTGGCAGTGCTAGAGGAATCATTTTTTAAAAAGAAGTTCACCATTTATCCACAAAAGAGGCAGCATCATTCTGACTATATTTTGACATTTGACAGCTTCACCAAGAGCGTGCTTAATGAAAGGTTCTTCTGTGCTTCTTCGCGATCTATTTTCGTATAGGGAATCTGTTTTTGTTTTTATTTTTATTTTTGAAAGTATGCGCGCGCTTTTTTTGGAACATCATCGTCAGGTTAAGTAGTGCAATGCACGAAAGATTTTATGATAATTGCCTGCAATTATATCTGATACGTGTGTGGGTGGGTAGGAGGTTTTTGGGGGCATTCTTTGAAGCAAATGGAAGTACGGTCGTATTTTTAGATGTCTTCGTTCATCATGCATAGTCTACCGGAAAAGCAATTATTACGGACTGGACTATTTTGAGAGGTATTTGAGTAGGTGTGAAATGTGTCTGATATGAGATTTATATGTATATAGTACATATTTCTTTGTTTATTTATGGGAATCCCCTAGGGAAAGAAATTCAAACATATGAAAATGTAGGTAAAATATTCATTTTCGGTTGAAATTTTTAGCACGTTTGCATTTGAACCCTTTTTTCGAAAGTTTTTGTAAACTAAAATAAAGTATGCATATTACTAAGACGTATCGTTTTCATTTTAAATTTAAATAGAATCAAATATTATCAAAGGCATGCACCGTTAAGTAATAAAATTGTGCAAAAGGAAGTTTAACATCAAAAATAGCATTTTTTACTTTCAAAATGGATGATTGATTTTATATTATTAGATCCAGGTCTTCAATCTAAAAATATGATGTGCTTTCCATTTAAAGATGAAAAGAATTTGCACATTTTTGAAAATTCTTTATATGTTTTTATTTCATATCTTTCATATGTCAGACGCGCCTATATAACAACAGTTTTCTTGTTTAACAATAACAACAAAAAATTCTCAATTTTCTTAAAATCTAGAAAAAAAATAAACAATATCCAGTGTTGATCAGAGAAAAATATTAACTATATCATGTTGATTCAACATGATATTCTTGTAAATAAAACAATTTTAAAGATTTTTACATAATCGCAGTGCAAGTTTTACGTGTTCTTTTACAATTCTTTTACACTGCATCTTAAAAATTTCAATTAACCTTATCTGATGTTGACTTAACGTTTTATTGAGTTGGTTTTACAATTTTGTATGTAATTAATTTAACCTGGTCTTGAGTTAACTTAGCACTATCCTGGGTTCATTTAAGTACAAATAAATAAATTGAGTGGCCCAACAGCTTGTGTATAGAACCAAGGCCCAGTGACTTATAACTATCAGCCTCTTCTTAATCACCGGCCATAATAGTGATTAAGGAGAAATATTTCGAGCAAATTAGAATAAAAAACATTCATGGTCTTATTTATAAACGTTGTCTAACTTTAGACAACTGTCCAACTTTGGAAAATGTGTTCAAAAACCTTAATTATTGTTGTCTTACAGCTGCCTAACTTAGCCACAAGAGTAGATTATCTTAATCGTGAATAATGTGATATTTATTTTTATTGAATAAAGCATATTTATACCAATTTGAAAATAGTTAGACAGCGTCTAAGTAGACAAAAATCTAATAAATACGACTGTCAATGTTTAAACTATTTAAAACTATAGTTCTCAGATTTGCGCGAGTGGTACTTTTTGACTTCTATTCCTAAAAAAGGAATATTTTAACTATTAAAGATGCTGCGCGGCTTAATTATTGCGCATTATTCGTCATTTTTTAATTTTTGTTAAATTTAAGTTGTGATTATTTTAAAAATAAGCTCATTAAAAAACTTTGAATATCCCCGAGTTAGGAAAAGTTAACATCCTGAATCACTACTGAAAATGATACTTTTTATGTAAATTTTGAATAAAATTTGATTTCATTGCTGGATGCAAACATCAACACTTCTAAAACAGAAAATAAAATTTTAAACTTTTAAGAACTCGACGTACATCTCTACCTGGACATTATGTGCACGTACTATGTAATTGGTCACCTGCCAAGAGGGTATTCGTGTATTTCTATGTGCATCATTGTGCAAGTTATTTTCTTTTAATATTTTAAGAACATTATATACATAAATAATTTAAACATACAATATAGCACTCAACAATCTTCGTGCACACTCTTTCTAAACAAAATAAAAACAAAAACAATAAACAAATAAATTCTTAACAAAAATAGATTGAAATCCAAACGAACAACACTCGGCGAAAGTTCTTTGATTGTCAAAAATGTCAAATAGTCAAACGCAGCATGATGTTCTTTCTATTCTATGATAAAATAGTAAACAATTTAATGTGATTGCTATATAGATACTTTTAAATCAGACGACTGTTTTACACACAAATTTATATTTATTGGGGAAGAAATTTAGAAATTTATGATCATGTTATGTTTAGCTTGGTGACAGCTTTGTCTATTAAGTAATTAGCGTTGTGGCTTTATGATGTCGGGTGGGTTGTGACAAAATACAAACAAGTCCCCACATTGGAATTTGTCTCCCATTGTTATGTTTTTTTTTTTTTTTTTAATTTTTTACCATATATCCATTTTTAAGATATATATTTCACTGTGAGATGTGGTTTTGGAAAATCTCCAAAACCATCAACATGTCGAAAATGATATTTTAATTTTTATAGGGGATTTGTTATAAATATCTATGAGATGATGAATGTGGGGATGGAATATATTTTTAATCGATTTAACAAAGAGGCACTTAAATAATTAAATTTATGATGTATTTACAATTTATGTTGTCAATTAGATATATTTTAATTTACATGCGTTATCTTGAGGTAAGATTGAAATTAATTGAAGAGATTTATGAAGTTGCTAACAACTTTGTAGGTGTTAATTATGTATGCCGTTAATGCTACCGATGAATCTGCTGTTGATTTCTGTTAAGATAATCATTAATTCTACTTAAAAAGACAGACACTGGAGTCGTTTCATAATATTTCAATAAAAAGCGTTTTAAGAACAACACTTGGAAAATAAATCACTTGAGCAGCTTTTCGATAGAGGAAAGTCCAGCCACAAAAAAATTTGTGAACATATAATTCTCTTTCGATAGAAAAAATCACGCGTTAAACAAACTTATAAATTGACATTGAATTATTTGCTTGAATTTAAAGGTAAGTAAGTATACTATAAAACTTTCTCCTCATATAGGAATGTCAGTATTAATAATTCATGATTTATGTTGACATTTATCCTTTGCAGACCAACTTCGCTGCTATCGTCGCCGCCGTCGTCAGTATCGCGTCCTTCTTTTCAAATAAGTTGTTTACTATCTTTTAGAAAAGTTAATCACATCAATGAAAAAAAACAACAACACAAGTAATTTAGCTAGTACCTAAATATTTTATTCCATGAGCAATTTTTTGTGGTCCATAAAAGAAAACTATGTTGAAAATGAAATTTTAATTAAAACTTTCATCCGTAAGGGCACTTAAGTTGAAATACACTTTTAACCCAAACTAAGTGGTTATCATTTTTTATTTCTAAATTTTAGTTGATATACCCAAATATCCTTTATAAACATACATATACATACTTACTTATGTATATCCAAAACTGTATCGAGAATTTTATCTCTGGAGGCAGAAGAAATGAATTGAAATTATTCATATTATCCAATATGCTGGTATAGAAAGAGTAAAGAACAATTTTAATTCGAGGAATCAGCGGGTATTAAATAGTTGAATAGTTTGATCACTGTAAACCAATTTTCTCCTCCAAGCAGCACGGGTTCTTGAAAGGACGATCCACTACAACGAACCTGACTGAATTTGTTTCAAAAACGCTGTCTGCCTTAGAAGAGGGTAAAGAAGTTGATGCCATTGCCACTGATTTTAGTAAGGCGTTTGACAAAATTTCTCACAATATCATTATTTTTAAACTAAAAAAGTTTGGGTTTCCTCATTTGTTCACTTCTTGGATTCAGTCATATTTAGTTGACCGTCAGTATCGAGTGCTCTTCAGATCGAGTGTCTCCAAACCTATTGATGCATTATCCGGGGTACCTCAAGGAAGCCATTTGGGACCACTTATTTTTGTTTTGACTATAAATGATGTTGAACTGATTTTACCTCAATCTGACTTGGAAATTTACGCTGACGATATGAGGATCTCTAAACAAATTTTCAGCACCAACGATGCACTTATGCTTCAATCTGACTTAAATAGCTTTTTTACCTGGTGCCAAAAAAATTTTCTTGAGCTAAACATTAAGAAGTGCCAAGCCATAACTTTCACTCGAAAGCGCCCTCCCTTATCCCAGAGACAATACACGATTAACGGTGTGCCTGTCCTTACTGTAACCTCCATTCGCGATTTGGGAGTCATCTTAGACACTCAACTCAATTTTCGCTCCCACTACGACAGCATTATTAGCAAAGCCAACTCAAGTCTCGGCTTTGTAAAACGTTGGTCAAAAGAATTTACTTGTCCCTATGTTACCAAATCCCTTTATATGACATTCATTAGACCCCTCCTTGAATATGCTTCCCAAGTCTGGTCACCATATCATCAAGTTCATATCGAACGTATTGAAGCCGTCCAGCGCAGATTTCTACGCTTCGCTTTGCGGGGACTTGGCTGGGATGATCCATATAACCTTCCTTCCTATGAAGACCGTCTTAAACTTTTGAACCTTCAATCCCTCAATTTACGTCGTGATACCGCCGATATAGTTTTTGTTCACCAGCTATTAAATGGGGTCATTGACTGCCCTATTCTGCTTCAAAAGATCTCTCTTAACTCCAACCCCCGTCATTTAAGATCTGTTCCTTTCTTCCTCACACCCTACCACCGAACTGATTATGGTCTAAACGAACCTTTGACTCGAATGCGACGTAAGGCCAACACCATAAATACCTTCAATACCAACATAAGTAAACCTGCTTTAAAACAAGCTATCCTTAACTCATCCTTCTTTTAGTCCTTTCCACAAATTCAATATCTCTACCTTTATTTGTCTAAGTATAGATTTAAGAAAATTATGTTTAGTTTTAAGTCCAGCTTGTATTAAGCTTATAATAAAATTAAAAGTTATTAGCAAGGGTTTGCAGAAAAAATATTTATAGCGTTTAAGAGATATGCAACAATTCATTTAAAATCAATTTTGTACCATGTTATATATAGAAAGACAAATTCGAAATTATCACAACTAATTACCGATTAATTATCTACGTAACCACTTTTCGACGAATTATTTTTTTGTTGGTATTGCGGAATTGAGAACTGGGTGATTTTGTCCCTCACGAACATGTAGTATCGCCATCAGATGGCGTTACGAACGCAAACCGCTACATTCTACAAGCAAAGCCGAGCGGATCAGCTAGTATCACCATTTTAATGTTATATTGGATTTTTAATTCTCGAGATCAATTTTTAAAATTTTTCAACAACTTAAGCTCTGGCAATGAGCTGATAATAGCCAGCTACTTTAGACAATGTGCACATTGAAATCACTCTACACTATTTATTTTGACGTCTCTTATTTAATTTCATTCCCACTTCAATTAAAGAAAGAGAATATAGCAGGTATTGTCAAGTGAGATAGGATTTGTTAAAAAAAAGTTTAAAATTCCTATCTCCAGACGTTTCTGACAATATAGTTGCCTGCGGTATTCCGTGGTGTCCGAAATGTACCCAAAATGTGTTTCTTTTATTTTTTCTGACACGAAAATGGCACAGCTTTTGACTTTTTGACTTTATTTCATTTCTCCTCCAGCAAGAATCAACCCGAAAATTTTACCTACCGCATTTTCTTGCTTGTTAAACTACTTATAATTTCTGTTGGTAAATATCACGTTTGCCCAGAAATAAATTAGAGACATTCCAAATGAGTTCCCTTACTTTTCATTTCTGGTAAAAATTTACAACAGCAACATCAAAAAGCTCAAGCCTAAACTTTTTCCCCAACTTTTTCCCAAACAATAAAGAAACAGACCTAATTGTAAGTTCACACGGTTGGAAGACATTTAAGAAAATTGAAAATTATTTAATGGTGTAGGACTGCTACGCAGCCAAAGGTCTTGGGTTCGATTCCCTGCCTATATCACCTAGAACCAGATATTTTTTTTCACGGGTAAAGGGGAATAGGTACCTCTTGCGAGGAATTGATAAATCCTTTAGGAATATCTCTTGTAGTCTTGTCATGAAAAAGTACTTCTCATCTTAGCCTTTCAGCAAAAAATTGTAGGTCCCCTCCATTCTTGCTAATAACACGCTTACAGGAATGGTTGAGAGTTGTATGTCACCAGGGCCTAGTTCTAAAGGGTGGTTAAATTTTAAGGGCCGATGCTGATTTTGAATAAAACACAAATTCTTTTAGGAAATTATTGTCATTTCTTTTTATTATCATAATATTGGTACCTATGGTTCAATTATGTATGGAAAAAAATATCGGCCAAATGGCCGCCGCGACCTCGGCGGCACACCTCCATCCGATGGTCCAAATTTTCGATGACGCTGAGGCATAATTGAGGTTCTATGCCGTTAATGTGCCGAATTATCTCATCTTTTAGCTCTTGAATTGTTGCTGGCTTATCGACGTACACCTTTTCTTTCAAATAACCCCAAAGAAATAAGTCCAACGGTGTCTAATCCATTGAATTTGTCGCGTAAAAGAGCCATTGTTTCGTTAGCTGTGTGGCAAGTGGCACCGTCCTGTTGAAACCACATATCGTCCACATCCATATCTTCCATTTGGGGCCATAAAAACTTCGTTATCATCTCACGACAGCAAACACCATTCACAGTAACTGCCTGATCGGCCTCATTTTGGAAAAAATACGGCCCGATGATGCCGCCAGCCCATAAACCGCACCAAACAGTCACTCTTTGTAGGTGCATTGGTTTTTCGACAATCACTCTTGGATTAACATTCGCCCAAATGCGGCAATTCTGCTTATTGACGAGGTGAAAATGTGCCTCATCACTGAAGATGATTTTCTTCGAAATTTGATCGTCCACTGTTGCCATTTCTTGAATGACTTTAACGCGTTGCTCGATTGTGTATCTTTCCATGGTTCAAATTGAGTTAGTCTGAAATTGAGAAATGTCAAATGAAATGCAGAAAAACACTTGACGTTTAGGTGTGGTTCACATTCAACATCGGGCCTTAAAATTTAACCACCCGTTATCTATGCCAACCAATTTATTTATTTTATTTTGAAAAAATTGTCAGATCGCACATACTAACATACTTTGTATATTTGTGCCTGTAATTGTCTTTACTCTTTAGTTTCATTTTAAATAAATCAGCTTTGAAGAAAAATGATGTGTTATCATAATTTAGTTGAAGGACCGCCTCTTCTGCTAAAAGTAAAGGTAAGAATGTAAATGCAAAATCATGTAAAAGTTTTTTTTATTATTCATCATCTGATTCAAATATCTTATTTTCTAAATTCTCTTTTAAAATACATTGAAATTCATCCTCATGATGTCGCAGTTGCCCCTCTTCGTTCCAAAATGGCAAAAGTTTTTGTTGCCATTGCATCAAATCGTATAAATAACAAAAACTGTTCATTGAAGCTCTTTTAATCAATTCCAAATAATTTGGAAATATTTGATATGCCCTTAATTGTGCCATCAAAAATCTAGCTAGTTTATCATTTTCAAAATCTCTTAGTCTCAAAAAGAGCTCTTTGGCTTCGATGAAGCATTCTCTTGCTTTAGCATGAGTTGATAATTTCTTCGAATGAATCTTTCCCAAGTACAATAAGGTTTCAGCTTTTAAATCTGCGATATTATATTTATCACTTAAGTCCAACGATAGCTTGAATTTTCTTAAAGCCAAAGCTACATCTTCGGTGGAAATACTATACGATTGAAAATAATGATATTAAAAAAGATTTTAAATTTGAGATTGAATTAAATTTTTTTAACTTAAAATGGCAAATTCCTAGCCAAAGATAAAATTCACATTTATTCCGTGGATTATCGTTCGACATGATGTGCTTTTCAATACCATTGAGAATATCACAGGCTTCTTTAAAGTTGCGGCTTGTTACAAGATATTCCGATTGACGTATTTTGGCAAAACAATACAAACTGGGACTTTCTCTTATTCCAACTATAAATTTTAATTATACAAAAATTAAAGAAAATAAGTTTGAATTTTGTCAGTCTTTTCAGATATCAGATTTCTGAACTTCTCATATGGTCAGCTGTTAGATGATATTGACAGTCATCTAAATTTTTATGGCATCTGGTCAATCAGAATCTCGAGAAATTCAGAAATCTGAATATTCACACAAACGCTAAAAATATGTTTCTGAAGATTTTCTGTGCGATGAAGGCACACCTAATATTTTAGTAACACCCTGTTTTTATTAATTTGTACCTCTGTAAATTACATTAGCTGCTCTTTCTGCGAAACTGGCTGATATTTGAGGGTTTTTCTTAGAATTTATCAGAGCAATTCGTAGAAGAGTTTCGCAAAGCTTTGTACAGACATCTTCGTGCAGAAATTTCCGATCACTATCATTGGTATACCACATGGTTCCTTTGCATTTATTTAAGGACTTTTCCATATAAAAGATAGCTTCTTCCAGATAATCATCTTTAAAAACCAAATGCAGTTTTTTACAAGGTCTGTTAATGTTTTTAGATATTTTGAATTACCTTTTTCTGCCAATACAACACCATACTCAAAATGTGTTCTAGACAATTCCTCTGAACACTCTTCCTCCCAATCTTTTGATATTTTTAAAATTATTTTATAAATCTCCTTCACTAGCCAATTAAAGGCTGTGTCTTGAGCTTGAATCATATAAATCGTTTGTATAAGCAGTCTAAATGTAAGCTTTTTATCACCGATTGTTCGATATGCATCTTCAGCAGATTTAACATTCTCAATTATGGCTAGTAATAAACAATGAGATTCTCGAACACGCTTCTTGAAACGAAAATCTGTCTTCATAAGATCATCCTCAATTGCAACAAGTTTTTTGAAGTACGTAGCAGATAATGAATATCCGTCATCTTGAAGATTTTTTTCAAAAACTTTGTAAATTTGATCTTGTGAAAGATGGGGAAAGTTTTGCACTGCAGTTTGACAGGCTGCTAAGGCAAGTTTTTTGCCAGATTGACGTCTTGACTGGGTTGAGGTGGTTTTTTTAAGATTGGGTCTTTGCATATTATTAACAAAATGTATGAAAAATATAAATATTGTGCATATATGCAGGTATTGTACAAATGTAAATTCAAAGTTTCAATTTTTTTATTATTCAGATGTGAAGTTTGTCAAAATAAATTAATACAAATTATATTTGAGTAAGGTGGCGATTTTTTTTGACTCCCAGGTTTAAAAATTCGCCTTCAAGAATTAAAATTTTTTATAATTTTTACATGGAAATGTGGTGATCAACTGAATATAGTATCTATATTCTTGGTTTAAAATGAAAAAACAAGGAGGGCCATAAAATATCTAGTAGATAGGGATTAGGAACAATCTAAGCATGTCAAATCAAATAAAATAGGATATAATTTGGTGGCGCGACAGCTCGTGTAGAACCAGGCCCTTTTATGCATATTGGCTTTTGAATCTCAACTCCTGTGGTGAGTGTTGTTAGTCTGCTTTAAACAATTCAATTCCTAAAAAAAATATTAGTTTGTAGATACGCATTTAATGCAGAAAAAGGAAGGGCGATATGGCCAATAAATTTTAAAGTACCAACATATTTTTAATGCTAGTGTTATAACCACCCTAAAAATATCCGAAGATATTTTTTATGAAGATGATTATGTTTTTTGTAGAAATATTACATAAAACCCTGTGAAATAAACGGTCAGTTGATGAAACTTCGAAAAATGTTTCATTTGTGATGAAAATGAAAAAAAAGTTTAAAGAGCCCGCATATATTTAATGTAATAAGATATTTTTAGAGGGGAGGCGTAAAAGCACTTTGTAAGTACCACATTTCGGTAAAAAAAAAAAAAAAAAACAAAATTTGTTGGAATTCACCTTCACTGTTCGTTGTAACTGTATATCTAGGTTTTTTTTTATTGAATTTCATCTTAAATTTTGGAATTTCAATAATTCAGTGAATGTAATTCTCGACTGCTTAAAATTATAAAGAATTATGGGTTTGAGTCCCACTTCCCAATTATGCTTATTATTCTGAAGTAGTACCGATCTTTCTAATCGAGTTAAATCCGTTTCTCTTTTTAATATCAATAATGTTTTGTGTGAAAAAAATATCGAGGTTTTAATCAACTTTAACATTAAAATAATGGAGGAGTCAAAAAAATATGATTTTCGCTATACCATAGTTTGTGTGCCTTGTCCATCTATTTCTGTGTATCTGTACGTCCAATAATAAATGGATCTAGTGCCTATAAAAAGTGAAGTAGATTGCGAAAAATCGAAGTAGATTTCAAAATTAACTTTTTTTTATATAAATCTATATTTAAATTATTTTTTTTAACTAAAACTGAAATTCTTCCAGAATTTAGGTTTACATTATATATCTATTTCAATATCGCACCTCCGGTGGTACAACGACGTAAGTGCAAAAATGTCGATTCTTCAGAAAACGCGATTTAACATTTTGAAAACGTTTTTTATTAAAAAAAACACAAAATTTTTTTTTTTTTTTTAACATACTTTTTATTAAAGGGAAATTAAACATAGTCTTCGCCAATTCAGTAATTTTTTTGTGCTTCAAGCAGTATTAATAAAATTTTTAGTGTAAATAAAGGTAATACTAATTTTTAATAAATAAACTTAAAAAAAGTTAGTAAAAAAAGGCTCATAGTAACTTGGAATGATATTACTTTTTAACAGGCTTAATATATCTGCTTTTTTCCTTGGTGCCAATGGTATTTTTGATGAGTATGCGGGCTTTAATTGTATACTTTGCAACACTTTCATCCGCAGAAAAGTCTTCGTTTTCCGAATTAGTAGTTTCATTGAATGTTTTCTGGGAAACTTTTCTCAAATTCATTCTTGTTTCACTAGTTCTTGTTACAGTGAAATAGCTTTTGTCTTCATTACATGCGGCTGCTGAAGTACTTGGTTGGGGTTCAGAATCATCTGTCATGACTGGTGAAACTTTGGGATGGTCAGCTTCACCTTTTGTCATTGCGATTGCAAGTTTTGCAAGCATTTTTCCACGCTCGGACATTTTGTAACAACGCCCTAAGTATAGAAAGTGATGCTAATATTTGGCTAAATAATGACACAAACTATACTTACGTCGCTTAAATAGATTTTTTTTTTGCACAAACAATGACGCAACTAGCACTTGTGTCAATGTATCACTAAAATATTAATGAAATATTTAAAAGTTTTAAAAGAAAACTGCCTTAACGTACACTTACGACTTTGTTTGACCGAAAATAATAATACAATAAAAAAAAAACGTGTTCGAACTTGCAAATACGTCGTTGACTGACTATTCAAACGGTTGTTTGTTAGAAATTTGAAACGCAAGTGACAGATAAGTCTATGTATTCGCGATATAATAGTTTGAAAACAATGTAACGGTCCAAAGACATTTCTGCCCCCTGGATACAAATAGAACATTTTCAATTGGGTCTTTGTTTCATCGGAAGGAAATACCTTTTCTTGGAACTATGGCATACTTAACTCAGAAGATTCAAAATTTGCACTTACGTCGTTGTTCCACCGGGGGTGCGATATATTGTTTAATAACACTTTTTAAATACATATTTTTATCTTCATATAGAAATGTAGGTACATATATTTTTTATACATGGTTTTATAACATTATGCTTAGTTTTATTTAACAAAAAAATTTGAAAAAAAATTATGTTAGACTTCATGTTTAGCTATAACTTAAGTTATTTTTTTTCAACATTAAAACACAACAAAATAATATATGTAATAACAGAAAATTAAATTTAAAATTCGCATAAATATTGTTTAATAATTGTTTTAAATAAACTTAAAAAAAAAAACAGAATTAATTATTTCTACATGTGTATTTCTTTTATAATATCAACACTTTTTGTTTTTGTTTAACAAAAAAAAAATATCTCAGACTTTATGTTTATGTACTTTCGTAATTATTTTTTGTTATAAAAATGAACAGTAAAATTATTTTTACAATGCTCTTACAAAAATAAGAACACGTCAAAATAAATAAAAATGATTCCAGTCTTTCAAAAAAAAAAAACCTTTAAATTGGCATTGGTATTGGTTTTTTGGTTTTTATGGAAATTCGGGGGTATCATACTAGAGTGAAATAAAGAAAAAATAAGTAGATTTGGCCTTGTTTTTTGAAATAGAGATTTTTAAATTAAAGTAGATTTCAATATTTTGGTGATGGCGAAGTAGGGAGCAGATTTTTAAAATAAAAACAAAAATGAAGTAAAGTGGTACTATCTACTGGGTGGACCTTAACCGCTGCGCCAAAGCGATTTTTCTTGAACCTCTGACTTAAGATGATTTTCTAAAGGGCAAATTTCATTTTAGTTTAGCTTCTTAAGGAAAGCATTTATTTATTTTGAAACTGGCTTTAAAGTTGTTGATACAATTTCGTCTGTACATACTGTTATTAACGAGCCTTAGAACCCTTTTTAAATTTACGACTTTCTGTTTTTTTTACCATTATTTTGAAAATTTAATAAATGTTATTTGAAATTAGGCTGATGGACTTTATTTTGAAAATAGATTTTAAGGAGCCCATTTATACCATACCTTCTTATTTTAATTTATATATTATTTTATATAGAAAAATACAATTTGTAAGAAAACGTTTTGAAAATTTTCTTCCGTGGGTTTATACAGGGTGTCCGCCGGGAAGGTATACTACTTTGTTTGTTTATAATTTTTGATTAAATGAAATAGAATGGATCTTATATTGATAAATGTTTTATTTAATGTCGGCAATTATATATGGAAAACAATATCAGGTAAATGTCCGCCTCTGTTAGTATCACAAATGCGAGCCCTTTTGAGCACATTTTTCATTACATTCTCACACATTTCACGCGGTATTTCATTAATTTCATCGCGAATATTTTGTTTGATTTGCTCAAGGGTTTTGTTTTGTTTTTTTGTTTGCATAAACCTTGCTTTTCAGATATCCCCACAAAAAGAAGTCCGGAGCAGTCAAATCAGGCGACCGTGGAGGCCAATCAACATCACCATTTCTTGAAATAATTTGTTGTGGAAAGAGGTCTCGCAGTAATTCCATTGCAATCCTGGCTGTATGCGATGTGGCATCGTCTTGTTGATACCACATGTTAATCAAAAGTATGCAAATCCTTGTGCAAAATTGTGCCCAAAGTTGTTCTTTGAAGACCAAGCTCCTGAGCACGGCGTCGAATTGAGGTTGATGGATTGTTTTGAACACTTCCTTGAGCAGCAGTAATGTTTTCAGCCGATCTTGCAGTACGTTGTGGTCCATGCTTGGGCCTATCACCTACAGACCCTCTTTCTTCGAAATCAGTCACTACACGATAAATATTGCGTTTTGTTGGCACTTTGTTTCTCCCAAAAATTTCACGTAACTTTCTCATCGTCACAGTAATCGATGATTGATTTTGATAAAATGCTTTAACAATTAAAACACGTTGGTTTATCGAATATTTTTCCATAATAAATTTTCCACGTGTCTACTTCACGACTGCCAAATATGAACTGTCAAGACTAATGTTTACCAAAATGGCGGCAAATCCCGGCAGACACACTTCACTGTATTTAATTATTCAAGAAATGTGTCTACGAATTTTTTAAGGATCTTACAGAGCGCGAATCGTCGAAGAGAATGAGATGCTGTTAAGAGAACTAAAAATGCTGTAAATTATGTTTAAACTAAACTAAAAGTCAATTTTTTTTTATTTCATAGTTAAAAAATAATAATTAAAAAAAAAAACTATAATTTATATTTAACTAATCTAAGAGTTCTTAAAATATATTTAACTTAACTTAAAATCCTGAGTAATTTTGTTTTCACTAAACTAAAAGTCCTGCTAAATTTTTGTTTTTACTAAACTAAAAGTGTTTATTAAATAAAGAAAAAAAATAACTTTTTCTATAGTATCATAAAAAAGACCGATTAAATAATTTAGTATCTTATCGTTATTTTTTATATATATGTACATGGGTAGATATATAAAAAATTTGAAATCATTACATTGCAATTTATAAGCAGGGTTGCGAGTTTTTGAATTAAAAAAAAAACATTAAGTTATAAGCTACTAAGTGACTTATGAATGAAAAATGAATTAACTGTAATGAATTAACTTACTTGCACATGAATTCAAATTTTTTAATTCATAAGTCAATAACTTGCTCATGATTAAATTTTTTTTAATTCATAAGTCAATAAGTAGGTTGTGAATTAATTTTTTTTTAATTCATAAGTCAGTAACTAGCTTAAAAATTGCATACATTTTTTTTTAATTCATAAGTCCCACACTAGCTTGCAAATTTAAGCCAAGCTTAAGCCAAGTGAATAAAGCTTTTGCGACCCAGTTTATAAGCAAGAATGCCTCTTAGGCAGACGACATTTCATGTTATGTCATTATTATTTATTCAAGAATTATTATACTGAACTTGTGCAAAATCTGAATTTAAGAATAAAAAATATCTACATACATATGTATCTTTCTATCTATCTATCTTATTGAGGAAAATAGATGGCAGTCTTTTTTGAGCACTATTTGGGAGTTTTATTTTCAATTGAATTTGTTTTAAGTACGACGTATTACGATAGGCTTTTTTTATTCTTTACACAATTCTTTTGTGTTTCATATTTTGTTCATCTGAAAATTCATAAAAAATTATTTCCCATTATTCCATCAAAGTCATTGACCAATTTTAAAATGTGCGTCATAAATATTTTTCTTTTATAATTAAAATTTCTCTTTAAAAAACAAATGACAGAATTTACTTGTCACCTATTTGTCGGAAGTTATTTTTAATTTTTCCCAATATTCCATGCAATATACATACAATTAAGGTTAAAAGCTGCATTAATCATTAGCTTTATGAACAATATTTCAGAGAAATATTCCCTTTAAAATATAAGAAATTCCATATCTCGAGAAACAGACATTTATGTAATTGATTGACTTTTATTTATTGTTTGCCGTGGATAATATCTTTCTTTTTAACTATAAAGAAAATTAATTTGAGTTTTTTGTTTTTATATATATTTAATACTAAAATTTATAGGAGTTGCATTATTTATTTTTTGAAATGTCCCTGATAACTATGTAAAGAATTTTTGAAATGGTTATTGAGATGGTTATATGCCTGTCCATATAGCTTAATTTCTCTAGTTTGATATCCGTATCATATGATTTTAGTTTCAATTACATATTAAGGTTCGATTGGGAGGAATCCTCTATAGCTAATTTGAACCGCTAAATTCGTATTAACTTCAGTTGGTCATGCAACTGCTCAATACTCTTAAATCACCGTTGAATCTTCTCTTACTGCTGATTTCCCATAACGCAAACGATATCGAAATCCTATCCGAGTTTTTTAATCAGTTTTTAAATTTTGTTAATAAGCTCTATCATCATGATTTTACCCCTTCTCTTGAGCTGCATATTTGTTTAACCCTTTTAAATTGCTTTGGTCGCTACAGCCCCTTGAGATAGGTACGAGTATTCCCTAAATCTCAACTCTATTTCATACCTTTAACAACAATATATAAATATTGGTCCCTAATTAATTCCCTCTTGTCCCATCTGAGGGAGGCCGTAATAATTTCATAATATATCATTCTATATATTTAGTTCATTATTTTAATCTATTATTAAAAGCTCCGAAATAATAATACAGTACCATGGAATATCTACATCCCTTCTTATAACTTCTCAAAATCAACAAGATTCAACCCTCATTTCAAGGTCTATTCCTTTGTGATATTATCTTCTTACAAGAGTATTGAAATTATATCCTCAGCTTGCAAAATTTGTATAACGTCATATACCCAAATTAGCATCTCGTATTATGTCTCCAGATAATTGAAACTACTCATTAGAATTATTTGCTCGAGTTACATACATTAAAGAAATATATATTTCCCGATGTCCTTGCCAACATAGACACACAGATCCCTTTGCCTTAATTATTTATTAGTTTCCTATTTCAGGCGCCTCACATATGGGACGGCAAATATAATTATTATACATATAGAGGTTCACTTCGCTATAAGTATATGTGACTAACTAACAGAGAATCACTTCACTTGCGGATAATTTATATTGTTTGAATTTATTGTGATTGTTTAACCCACGTTCACATAAAGCTAATAAATATCCTTTAATCTTATCGTCCTTATGACAGGGTACACTTGAAAGCGAAAGGGGAAAAGAAAAACATCATGAAAGTCAACACTAAGTAGGAAGTGAAGGTGGTGTACTTAGTGTAATATTAAGATTAATGTTGTTTGGGTTCAAAAGTTCAAAAGGAAATACAAAAAATTATGCTCTCGAAATGTTGCGTCCAAAGTACTTTTTAACATGCAAAACTGTATAGGTAGGGACGATGAATTGTTATGTAAAAAAATAATTTGTTTTAAGAATATTCAACAGGCTATCTTAACTGTAGACGTGCCTTTGACCAAAAGAATTCATTATCCACCCTTTGTGGCATGAAACATAAAAACTCATCAATCAGTTTGAAAAAGTGTCAAGTTTTGTTAGTGTTAAGCAAATGACAGCCAAAATGAGTTAAAAAAAAAGAAAATTGTACTTCTGAATTAAAATTGTGACTACCAAAAGTTGGTAATGGAAAATGTGATATTTAATTTGAGCCGTATATGAGCTGCTACATGGAAATGCTGCGAGCAAAACAAGGTAAGGTTTTCAGGCTAATGAAAAAGTGTTATATCGAATTATTGTTATTTGACAAGTTTTTCTATAATGTGCGCACAACAAAGGAGTTTCTGAAAATTTCTGAAAACTCGCACTGTGGGTGCGTTAGGAGAATTTAAAAAGAGTTGCCGATGTATACATTGTTAAAGTGGGGAATACAGTCAGTTGAAGCGTTCCACATTCTGTAAGTGTTACGGTTGAATTATTTTAAGAGAGGAATGCATCCGAGTATTTCAATTCTCTTTTATGAGTTCTATTGTTATTTAATTATTTGCTAAGATGTTAGAATTTAATAATTTTGCTCAAGTTAAGCACATAAAACAAATTATACGTAGAATGTCAAAACACCAATATTTTTGGAGATATTGAACATGTGTTCGTTTAACAGATAGTAGTTCGTGATATATATTCTAATATGAACTGAAAGCTGTTCAGTTGTTCTCGGTCCAAGCGTCACTCGTTGACAGTGAAAAACAAAGGAAAGCAGTTCCTGTTATTTACGGAAAACATAAACATTTAGTTCTAGAATCATTAAATGTGTATTTTATAACCCACTAGATGAAGCTATCAAGATCAGAATTTAAAAGGCTTATTACATGTCCATATACATATATGGGGAAGAGAGTCGTTGACAAAACGGAACCCTGGGGCACACCAACATTTAAATATTTGAATTTCAGACTTAAATTGCAGATTTGAATAATACGATATTGTTGGAACTTTTTAGAAGCACATATTTGCAAAAAAAATGTACGAAAATAAGCCAAAAAATTTTTTAGAAATTTTTTAGAAAAAAAAACCGTTATGTAATTTTTTACTAAAGAGCCTTAAACGCAGTTTTGTTACAATCAATTTTGTCATTAGAGGTATGAAATTTAATCAAAATTGGTACAGCTCTTTTCAAGAAAAATTAAAAAACAAAATCGTTGTATTGAAGCTACCCGTTTCAGATGAGAAACTGATCCAATAGTTTTATAATGGTAACTCGGAGGTACAGAAGCATTGAATTCCAGACGCAGAGTCGCAAAGGCGCACAGACACACGGACACGCAAGGACCTTTTTGATGAAACCCACTTTTTCCGACTTCTCGACCATCGTATTGTTAATTTTTATTAACATCCATGTCTCTAGCATGCAACCTTGGGAACAGAACGGTCGGATCGGAATTCTCCAAGGAGAAACTTGTCCAATGAAATGTTCTGGAATTCTTATAGCAGATGAGCTACTTGAAGAGAAGCACAGAGGAACGAAACTCTAGCTAATGTCCCTAACAATTTGTATATACCAAACATTTAGATTGGCTGGCTTCACTTCTCATTTGCAAAATTTTTTAATAAAAATATATTTTTTTTAAATTCAATGATTATTCAAAATGGCTCCTTTATTTTTTTAAGTAAATTTTTTAAAGTGAAAGTCTAAATATTTAATATGTGTTGAAGTGTTGATACAAATTATTGTACATTAATACTCGTATATCAAACAAAATTTGCTCTTATTTCCCAAATTCAACTCCCAAATTAATTCTACCTATTTATTGAAAAAATCAAACATTGCTTTTAAGAAACAGTGATTGTAATTAAAGTTGTAACGTTTCAGTAATAAAAAGTCTTTAAAACACTTGAGGTTGAGGAGGTAAGGACACCCTCTCGATTATTCCACTTCATCTTCATTCTCGACGTCTTTTATTATTGCAAGATTTGAAACATCTGTCGACCGTATTAATGGAAAACCGTAATTTCATCGTTGCGGTTCGTCTATAAATTTAAATTGGATTTTTGTTCTTTTTTTCCAAAACACTATTCTTATAATAACACTCTCATCAAAACCGCCAAAAATTAATAAAAACAAAATTGAAAAATTGCGGATGAAAGTGATTTAATCAGATTTTCTCTTCTTATGCATATATTTCATTTTCTTTATTCCCCTTTATCTAGAATCAAATTGACAGACATTTACTGTCATGACGGGATTCTTTTTGGCATCAATAAACTTAAGTATGGTGGTTTTCATAAACTTGGCATCAATGATCTGCATTTTATTTGTTTTCAAAACTGCTGAGATTAAAAACGCCTTTGCTTTTTTTTTGGTGGATAGAGGAAGGGGTGGGAAGTGGATTTAGCTGATGAACTTAATTGATTTTTAATATGTTGCGGTTTATAATCAATAAATCTGATCCCAATCGATCAGATGCACTTATTTTTGTTTTGGATTTAAGTGAATTTTGTTTGAGTTTTGTTAATTATTGGGAGCGTTTTTACTTTAATTTGTTTTTATTGTAAAGATTTAAAAGGATTTAACGATTTTAGTTTATGGATGATTAAACAAACTTAAAAAGAAGACTTAGCACCTTTCTATAAAAAGTCTTTCAATTGGTTTATAAAAAAATTGTATATTTTAATACAAACGCACCCTTAAAATTTTTGTATGATCTGTCAAAGCTTAAATGTCAGTCAAGGTTTATGTTTTTGCCAATAAGTACGCTTTTTGACACGTTTTTTTTTTTGCAAGTCTTATTGATCTATAAATTCTTGAAAGAAATCTATATTACGGCTCCGGAAAATAACCCTATACGCCAATGAAAATAAATTAACTTAAATTCTTCTTTCAATTTTGTGTAAGTTCTTAAACTTAAATTCTTTTTTTTAAATTTGGTTTAGTTCTTATAACACTAAGTTCATATTATGAACTAATTCCCATACCTGATGTACTCTCTTCTGAACTTATGAAATAGTTTAGTATCAGTTTTTCAGTGCGATACCATCCGGAATTTCTTAGTTAAATTATAAACTTCGGAAACCCGAATGATGTCGCTCTGAAAAAATTTCCCTTAGCCCCACTGATAAAATTGATGGGAGTTAGTTGAAGTAAATTCTTTTGGGATTTAAGTCATTTGCCCAAGAGTTCATCATGACAGATACCTTCATATAGTTAACCTTACCAGCAGCCCACAAAAGGAACATACATTTTTTGACAATTCAATCCACTTGTCCTTCTATTTTTCATAAATCCATAAAATAACTTATTTTCGCTAAATAATTTATAGGATGAAGACCTTAACCAAAAACCTATTACTCATATAAAAACAAAACAGACCAAGTTTCTGGTAAAATAAATATTCAGAAGTCCCATAATGCTGCTTTAGAAAATGGATATGAATATTATATGTTTTTTTGCACACATTATTATATACATATAGTCATAGGTTTGTTTTAGAAAGACATCAGTTTCTCCTTCCATAATCAATTTAAAAAAACAACAATTTGCCCTTTGAGAGTATTTTGATCTGAAAAACCAAGACTTCCGAAGCAGATGGATGCTTAAAAATGATGGAAAGCCATCATACATATATGATGTATGGTGGGCGTCACATCGTCGAATGATGTAGCCTTATTTCATCTTAATAGATTGAATGATTTCTGAAAAAATCATCTGAGTTAATGTACAGGGTGTCTTAAAAATATTATTGATGACTTTATTTGGTGGTTAAAATAATCCATTTATGACTTTATATAATTTTTATATCGTCGTTTTAAGATTTAATGCCGTATGCTTTTCAGCATATATATAAAATTTTAAATTGTGTAGTAGATCTGAAATAAGCTAATTTCGAAATTGTTATACATTTTCGAATTCGAATGTGGGAGTTTCTTTATTCATTTTATGTTGATTTATTTTTTGTAATTGTTTAACTTAAATAAAATTTTGATATTTTAGTTCAAGATCCATCTTTTTAACTTTGCTAAATTTAGACGAGTTTCATTTGTATTTAAATATTTAATATCCAATATAATTATCCAATTTCGAAATTCGAATTTCTATAGTAAGGGAAATGGGATGATTTGCAAATGAATTCTAAAATTTTCAACGAAATAATTTTATCTGTCCAAAATAAAATCCTAATATAATTATTGAAATTAATTAATATCAGAATATTTAAAGAAAAAAATATTTTGAAATTAGCTACACTTTAAAAATCAATTTCAATATGCGCCTATCGTTTCAATGTATTTATTTTTAAGCAAAAACAAAACTTTTGAATTATTTTCTAATAAAAATACTGCCACTTTTTTCAATTGCCTTCTTTAATAATATCTCGAAAATCATTAAATTAAATTTTTGTTCAGAGAAAAAAAAATATTTTCTATGAGTTTTATTATACTGCCCAAATATACGTAGCGGCAGCAGTTTCCTAAACACCCTCTTGAACGATTTTAAAGTACAAGTCTTATCGACAGCAAAAAAAAAAAAAGTAACTAAGATAAATGTTTATATACATATAGAAGGTGATTGCTGTGACAGCAAATAAATTGAAAATGAATAAATTTATTTAGTGGGTATTGGTATACATAGGTAGAATTAGCATGAATCGGAAAAAGGTATAGTACACTTTAAGGCAGGACATCACAAAACATTAAATAAAATTTAAGTTCGTTCGAGTATATACACTGATTTATTGAATTCTCATAACAACAAAAAGGGTAAAGACTATAGAGTGTAATTTATATTGATAGCAAAGTGTAGGTATTTGAAGGATTCACAAACCATTAGTTAAAAATTACATCATTCCTTAATATCAGTCCAGCTTAGAAAATCAAATTCAATATGGACTTCAATTTATTACTTTGAGTATAAAAAGGGTGTTTTTTTAGAGGTAGGTATACCTAGAACCTTGAACTGGAATAAAACAAAGATGATTTTTTTTTAAATTGGCATGAAATCTACTTTATTCGAAAGATAATCTTCTGGGATTATAATTTAAATATGATTTCTGGCATATGAACGCAACGGCTGGCTCGGACGTAGTCTAATCTGGAGGTCCAATTTTCGATGACTTTTACCAACATTTGTGGCCGTATATCGACAATAACGCGGCGAATGTTGTCCTCCAAGTGTTCAATCGTTTCGGGCTTATCGGGGTAAACTAGCGACTTAACATATCCCCACCCCTCAGAAAATAGTCAAGCGGGGCGTTAAATCGCACGATCTTGGAGGCCAGTTCACGGGTCCGTAACGTGAAACTATGCGGTTACCAAACGTTTCCTTCAATAAATCAATTGTGGCATGAGCTGTGTGACATTTTGCACCGTCTTGTTGAAACCACAGCTCCTGCAATCATGTCTCTATAGCGGTCACCATTGACTGTAACGTTCTGGCCAGCATCGTTTTTAAAGAAGTACGGACCAATTATTCCACCAGTCCATAAAGCACACCAAACAGTGAGTTTTTGTGGATGTAACGGTGTCTCAACATACACTTCAGGATTATCATCACTCCAAATACGGCAGTTTTGTTTATTGACGTATACATTCAACCAAAAGTGAGCTTCATCGCTAAACAAAATTCGCTTATGAAAATTGGGATCAACAGCAAATCTCGTTTCGAGCCCATTCACAACAATTTGCATGCATTGTTCAGGCGTCAGTCTATTCATGTTGAAATGCCAAACCAAAGTAAAAATAACAAACTAAAATAAAAATTAAAAAATGTATTTTTTAATTTAATATTTTTGTAAGAAATTTTTTAAAAGCATGGAATCAAAAAGAATAAGGATATGATGAAAATTTTGGATGGAAAAACTCAGTGAGAATAATAATATAATACCATCCATTAGAAATCAAGTAAAACAAAATAAATGTTATCGATATCGCAAAATGAGTCATTTATCAACTGGAGAACTATTGAGAGACGATACGTGAAGTCTCGATTGTCTGTCTTATATTTATCGATTCCAGTGGATGAATTTTATTTTTACGTCTTTCAAAAGTCAAACTTTCTTGCCCTGCATCAACTTCAATGGTCGAAGAAGACGCTGGACAGTTCTAGTTCTCCCAGAAATAATTAACACGAAACAATTTCAATTTTATTTATTTAGGAGGTTCTTGAGGTCCAATGTCAAGAGGGAAAAGTCGCAAAACTACATATTATGAATAGGCTTGTTAATTTTTCGTACTAGAATTTTGCTACCCGAAGGACAAATGGAGCCAAATACAGAAGTCATGTACTAAATATAAACATAACTCACAGGAAAAGTTCAAAACTTTTTCCTCCCGTCTAATACCTACACACCTTGTTAGACATAAATTTTGTTGTCAAGTCAAATTTGAGCAATTTTGTTTAACCCGATTAATATATATTATATATACATTAGCTTTGGACAAAACCTCTTCATTTAAATTCGCAAAACGTATCAATTTTAAGATTGTCACGCTTTTTCCTAATAAATTTTGTGTTGACATATAAAACAAAACGTCTATTTTTATCTGACGCCACTCTTCAATTTTATTGTCCTCCATTTCGTCTAGTCTACTATTAAATAAATCGTCTTATGCGGGCGACGCACGTTGACGACGGAAGCCTATATAGAGTAAAATAATTTACATCATTTGCAATATTATTTTTGTCAATAGTCACCACACCAACCGGATAGCTCCAACCGAGGAGTTTCCGTAACAGGAAAACCTTTATTAAGTTAATTAGTAAGGATATCAAAAATGTCTACTTTTATTAGTTCCCATTCACATCACCACACAAAAGTTACTCAACGTTTTATGAAAAGTTCTAAACAAAATTGTTACTTAAATCTTCCTTTGATTCTAAAGGAGGCGAGTCCTAAAAATAAACCGCCTTCCTTTGGGGACTTGTAGATACAAAAAGAAATTATGGATGACCTTGATATGGCTTTTTAAAACTTTTTGGTTTGGTTTTCTTTAAAAATCATAGAAAGTTTGAATACTTTTTTTTTTTTTACTGCCATGTGATGGCCTATATTTGTTTTCAACTGAGCCCGCCAAAAAGTAAGAAAAACTTTTTTTCTAATTATTTGGATAGAAAGTTCTTTCAATAATCATATTATCTCTGATGTTATGTAATTTTACAACTTTAAGCATTTCGTCAAGCCTTCTTGATAAAGTTTTTTTTTTTATTATTATTTGTGTCCTATAATTTCAAGTTTTCTATATACTCATATACGGTTGACGAAAACAACGACCATGTGCGTGTGTGGCCCATATTTTGTCAATTAGGTCAAGTAATTGAGTATTCAGGATAAGATAGGTATATATTCTTTTTTTTTTTGTGAAATTTTTGGCGAAGGAGAACTTAGTTTAAGCTTTAAGGTGGTTCATGTTGGTATAGAAATCAGAAAATGTGAGTTAGACAACACACCTATTTTTTTCTACGTTGCAAGCTAAATCGAGAAGAAAAAACGTTAGCAAAATTAGCTATTGATTGGAATTTTAGATAAACTAAAATTTGTTTTTATGTTTGAAATGTGATAATTTCTAAGAAAGGGACTTTTTAGTGTGCTTCAACGACTTAACTATGTCTATATATGTATATGCTTTGAGGGGGGGGGTTTTTATGTGTTGAAAATGACTTAACTGTGTCTATATGTCAAGTTGCCGGAAGAATGAAATGTATTAAAATTATTTATGGGTTGTATTATCATAGGGCAGAAGTTTTGTTTTTTTTTTTTTTATTTGAAATTTACGGTTATATTATATGAATCTTTTTGCATATCCCGCCTATAGCATTGAATATTTTGTGTATTTTGGTCGAGACCAAAAGGAGATTTAACTCCTGATGGGAAGTGATTTGACTTAAGTATGTATATTGTATTTGAATTTTAAATGAATTGAATTAAATCTGTCCGTCATATGATAAAGTATGTTTATGTGTAGATAAAATGATTGAATTTCAAACCAATTGAAATTTTATAATTTAAAAGAAAGTACCTATAGAAAAAGCTTTTGATAATGGTTTCTGATAAAATTGTTTTGTTAACAATATTTCTCAATAAATGTTTTTGTGATAAAATTCTAGAAAATATTTTGTGTATGCTTGAAATATGAATATTCACTCAAAATTAAAAAGGGTCTATTAGTGGATGTTGATTGAACTTGACTGTTAAACAGCATTATTTTTTTTTGAAAGTTATTGTAATTTGTCCAATTGTTCGAATCGAAATTTTAATATATCTCCACGTTACGAGTTCCCAAGAATCTGAAGCCATCGTTTTTAAAGAGATATCTGTATGTGTGTGTGTGCGTACGTTCGTACATTAATACGTTGTACGTTCGTATGTTCGTGATACATTCTTTCGTTCACCGTATCTCGAAAACGAATAAAGATATCGACTTCAAATAAATTTTATTTTACAGATAATAACGTCATAAAGTACAGAAACGTTTTGAAAAAAATTCAATTAGCCGTTATTCTACTAAATCAATAAAAATAAAATGTACGTCTGAGTTGCACGAACTTGCTCTTTTGTGCAATCACATTGTGGTTTTAAAGTCTTAATAATATTAAAAACCCACTGATAAAAGAAATTTATTAGTTATTAGAGTTTATATTTTATGCCACCTGCCAAAAATATAGCCTAGTTTAAGGAAGTATTATGTGAGTACATAAATATGAACAATATAGCACCGTGCTGTCTTGCATTTCGCTCATATGCAAAAAATTTGATTAAATAATAAATTGATTAAAAAAATATCTGAAATTGATTTGACACCAACGCAATGTACACCAAGTGATTTCTTACATAAATCTTAATTTATGAGAAAACATTTTTTTTTTAAATCGTTGGAGCGGTTTTTTTTGTTTAATAATTTTTTGTAGGTATATAAAATTTTGAATATATTTTTAAGAAAAAAAATTGTGCACCAATTTTTAGTACTTATTTATGCGGAGTTTAAAAATTAATTTTGAAAAAAATAATCCACATATTTTCGAAATATCGAATTTAAAAAAAACTATATTGAAATTTTATTTAAGAATCTAAAATTTGTTTTTTTGAAAATTTTTATAAGCAATATAATTTAAACTTATTAGTAGCTTTTGTGTTAAAAATTTCTTTAAAATTGGTTCAAGAGATAATGAGATAGTCGAAAACCCAAAAAATGGTTCTATGAGAGGTACCATTTCTAAACGATGGCTACATTTTTTCCCCAATATCGAAGATCGTTCTGATATTAGTTCACAAAAGAATTTTAATCAAAATCGTAGGAGCCGTTTTTGAGAAAAATGAGATTTTCAAACAATGCTATCGACTCAGGAATAATTTTATTTGACTCACAATGTTGTACCTAAGAATTGATAAATTGTAAAAAAATCAACTGACAATTTTCTTTTTTTAAGCAAAAGAATCTGCTAAAAAAGTGGAAAAATAAAATACGTCCTAACTTTGTTTTTCACTTGATGGCATATAAAAAACCTGATAAGGCTTTTAAGATTTTGAATTAGGAATTTTGTAATATCCGGGGTCCAGTTTCCACGGACACCAATGGGAAGTTACTATTGTTGGGTCGCACCCAGCCTCTTATTTTTGGCAACCTTTATAATGTTAAAACATAGTGCAATAAGTAAGTACAGTAAAGTTTTTAACCATAACTTCTTCTGTATGAAACTCTTGGAAAGGGACCTCAGTGCTAACAAAAAATATTTCTTATACATTTTATACCTCTAGTCCTTCTATCGCTAAGCAAAACCTTTGGTAGCACTAGCAGCTTTAATTGCCCCTTTTCTAGACTCCGTCTTGGCAGTGGTCACGTACAAAACTCACCGTAGTGAAAGCAACAATGTAAACAGGCACCTTTTGTAATATGGCTATCACGACTTTGAGACAATTTGTCATTTATAGTTCTTCTCTTTGCATTAGCTGAAAATTCACCTTCTGCCATGGTATTTCAGCGGCTTTGAATTTTATTTATTTTGTTTTTTATTTATTTTTTTCTAGAGTCCGAGTTTGTTTGTGTATTCAAAAATTGCAATGTAGCTTAAAAAAGAATAGAGCTTGAGGGATCATGTCCGGTTATGAGAGGTGTTCTCTTATGGGACATGTCCTTTTGGAGAAAGTACACTGTACTTCGTTTTGTTTTATTTTATTTGGTGCATATGAATATTCTTAGTCATTCGGTTGGAACAACCCTATTCATCCAAATAAATAATTATTCGCGATTTTGATTTTGGCGCCCAACGTGAGGTGGGATTTACAGTTTTTATGACTGGAACATGATTACTGGGGTGTTTTATGGATCATATTAGGATAAGTAGACTTATTTGACACACCTAAACCACTGTCAGTATAAGATACGTGCCGAAGATATATTGAGACTAAATTTAGAGCGTACACCGCAGAATAGTTGTAAAGTCTAACAAATAAAAATCTAAGATCTTAAGTTCTTCTTTTATTTTAAATTATACATAATAATTGCAAAATTATTAAATTCCCAGGCTTTTCAAAAGATGAAAAATTTTATAGAATTTTAAAAAACATAAATATGAACTTATCAACTAATTTCTCGCCTTATAATTATGTCCAACGAAGAGCAAAACTACACTGATTGACATTAAAAGGAGTTTGAATATCGACGTGGCACTTGTGAAATAGATATAACATTTAAAATAGTTCAATATGCTTTACACGTCTTATCTAATCCTCTTCTAAAATAATTGTATTATTATGAATGGTGTAGGTTTAATCCATCAGCAGAAATGATAGGGTTGGTGTTAGTAATTATTTTTTTTTTCCAAAAAAGTCGGATTTAATGAAAAATAATTAATTGAAAAAATTCTTGCCATATCTCCCAGATTAAATCTAAATATGTTTTCATCAAGATAGAAATCAGATTTATACAAAAATTATCCAACACAACTACATAAAAATTTTGAAATAAATCGAGTAAATGTTTTTTAGATTTTGGGTAGTATGAAATTTGCAATATGTTCCGCGTTTTAAATTTAACTCATGTCTCATGCACCAACATATGGTCAAACATAAAAATACCTAGACCATGAAGTCATCTCCTTGCTATTTGCAAATCGATATCTACTATATAGTGTAGGGTAGGACACGATGTTGCATGTCTAACTTTCCAAAATCTAGATATCCAACAGATATGTAAACTCAATTGACCCAATTTAGCCGCAGAATCGTATAAAGACGGACATTCTAGAATTTACACCCTCCAGCATAGAAGGATTAGGAAAAAACATATAAAAAATGTCACAATGTCGGATATGCATGCTTTTTTTTTGCTATAGTGCTTACTTATTCAGAGAGCGATTTGTCACGTGAACGTGACTACTTTACAGGATTAGATATGGAAATTGTTTTTCTAGCGGGCATGTTATTGCTCCTTGCACCGACTAGAAACAAATTGTGCACAAATTCAAAGAAGAGAGTGCTTAACTTATTCGACGACTCAGGCACAAGATACAAAAAATATAGAAAGATAGTGTTGCACATTTTCAATACTATACTCAGGTCCACAGAAACGACAACGACAACGTCGACGACGACATTTTCACGATTATAAAATTAGAAAGAAGGAAAGTCTTAGTATTCAGATGCAATGTTTTAGGGAAATTGAATAAACATACAATAGTGACAACGACATCTGTGAATAGGAAATTGCAACAGTTTGAATAATTTAGAATATAATTTAGGTACTGTTTATTATTATTACATTTTGTCTCATATATGTAGGTTCTTTAAGCATCAAAGTTGGAACTATGTACTGTACATATGTAAGTAGGTATATAATAGAATATGAACAAGTCAAAATGTTTATAAAGTTATGACAGCAATAGCAGATTAGCTTGACTTAAATCTGTTGATGTAAATGTTATACTTTAATAATTTTTATTCTATCCCGGATGTCACCCAATTTTTGTTTTAAAAACTTGAATTTTGAAATAAACGTATACACATATACTCTTGAGTATTATCAGCTCAACTGGATTTACTATTTTCATAGCATTGTTAATGTCATCTGTGTGGGTTTCATGAAACATCTCGTTAAAAATTCAAATTTTCAACTATGCTACATATAAGGGGGTATTCGCGTTGAGACTGTCCTTAGGACGGTCACAAGGTTCGACGGATTGAAGGTCGCATGAGGCCAATTTAAAATAGAACCTGTCAGTTTTCAATTGAAAATCTCAAAAAAAAAAAAAAACATATACGACCGTTCTTATGACCATCTCAAGCGTGAATTGTCCCCTTCACAAAGAAAATTGACAGATGTTATTGTAAATGGGCCAAATTCGTCTGGAGATTTGTTGAAGTTTTCTACGAACATTGCAACCTACTATTAAAGGGGAGGCATTCAAGTTTAGACGGTCGATAGAACGTTCGCATGTTTTGTGGAGATTTCCAATTAAAAATTGACAGGTTCTATTTTGAATGGGCCTCATGCGAATGGACCTTACGACTGTCCTTAAAAGGACGCTGAAATAGTCGTAAAAACGGTCGCATGTTTTGTAGAGATTTAAATTTGATAATTGACAGGTTATAATATTGTGAATTGGCCTAATGTGGCCAGTGACCCGTTGAAAATCTCTTCGAACTTTAGGACCATCCGTTTCAACGCGAATGGTTCACTTTATTCTATTTTAGTTATAAGTAAATATATGTATATTCTCACGAAAATAATTCCTCTAGCTGTCAATATTAATTTTTCCCGCTAACAGATAAACGGTTTTCGATCAAATTTTATTAAAAGAACCTCCTTGGTAGTATTTTATTAATAAGAAACATTTTTTATTTAATTTTTTTCTGAAAATTCAGCGTATGCCATCTCCTTTTTACGCCGAATTTTCACAAACATTTTTGAATAAATTTTTTAAAATTGGGGTTTAACCCTAACAACTTTCCACACAGTTTACGCTACAACAAGTTTTAATGGAGCTTTTAAATTTGTAATGGAAAAAAGCGAATTATTGTAAAAAGTTAATAATTCATAAATCATAATTCATAGAAGATTATATAAATAGTCACTTTAATTATAGAATCCGATGCATGAGCTGCGAAGGGAAATAGATTTAATTTTGGCATTTTGCTATTAGTAAAAATGTTATTATTGACTCAGATTGCTGCGCAGCTTATTTATCAGATTCTGGATGATTGTTGTTTCTTCTTGAAATACCCAAGAATCATCTCCTAAAAGATTAGTTGAATTAAGTATTAAACTAAATCTGGAATAATGTAGTCTAATTAGCCCTTATTATATTTTATTTATATCTTCTAGATTTGATATTACAGAGCAAGAAAACTGAAAACTTGACTTTCATTCAAAGAAATTTGCAAGCTAAAATTATAAAAATTACAATCCAATCCAATTTGTTTTTACTCTTATATATATACAGATTTTTAATCTATTCAGCAAATTTAATAACACATATAGCTACATACTTGTTCTGCCAGGTTTTACCAAAAAAAGTAGTTACATGATAATTATTTTGGGAGTAACTGCCCATCAGGTTTTAGGGGATACTTTTATATATCTATATGTAAAAATTAAAGATATATAATTTTAGTGTATTAATGTTCGATATTTAAAAGCTTTTTTGGGGTTTACCAATAAGCTTGTTAAGTATAAAGTATAGTCCAATAAATTGTTTGTCATCGATTTCATCATTCTTAAAACATTTTCTTCGACTCAGGGTCATAAGTCTCCACAGAAAAATAACCTATGATGGACTTTGGACCCATAAATCAAATATGAACTTATAACAAAAGTCCACGGTTCTTGGGCAACCGTACCTTGGTTGGCCTGTTTCGCGAGTTCAAAGGATTTTAACACCTTTTTGGGTTCTCTGTATTACTTAAGTAACTGCGTTGATCTGCTTAAGATTTTGTTCAATCGCCAGGCAGAAGCCTATGTCAAAGTTTATCTTAATAAACAGTATATAAAAAATGTTTTTCTTTTTAAATAATAATAAACTGAATTTTTTTGATCCCATTTAAGTGGATCAGAAATCCACAATCGATGTGGATTCTGTATATTTTTTCGCACAACAATTGATTTGAAAATTGTAGAAGTCATAATAGGCCCTAAAACCCCACGAATTGTCGCACCAAAGTTATTTATATTATTTATATATCTAAACATATGTTGATTGCAATATAAACTGGTCTAACTTACTCCGCCAATAGATATTTTTCTTTAATCAAAATTTAATTGAAATTGGCTGGCAGTATAAAATTATTTTATCTCATTTGCAACACTGTCTTCCCGACTATCACTTTAAATTATAAAACAAACGAGATCTACTATAAATTAATTTTTTTTTTGCATCCATGAATGTTTTCATCGTGATAATTAAATTGAATTGATTGAATATCACACATGCTGCCGGGCATAAACAACAAAAAATTACGTCACAAAAAAAGATCGTTGAAATAAAATTCAATGACGTAGTATTATAATAGTGAGTGAAAATTGTTTCTATCTTTTCGCACAATTAATATCTACTTTATTGCATTAAAATAAAAATGTATGTAGATATTTGTATGTATTTGTAGTGATGAAAATCTTTAAGTTTGTAAATATTTGGATTTTTAAAAATTACAATTCAATATTGGCTAGAAGTGGCAGCAAACAAAAATTTTATTAAAATGTGATTTTAACTTTATTTATGTTATTTTATACATACATATGTACATATAAATAATTGAGGCAAATAATTTTGATATTGAAATTAAATTAAGTAGGTGGCAGATGTTGATTGTCGAAATGAAAGGATAATGGAATTTTTGAATGATGTAGATCAATTTTGAGTGGTTCGGGGTTGTCTTCAATTTTAAAATTGGTTTAAGATTGAAATTCGGGGTTTTTCGTTCAAGGACTTGATGAATAAAAAAAAAATTTAATAAATGTATTGATACTTGACATGATATTGAAAACACTTTGTTATTCTGAGTGTTATACGCGATGTGATATAGTGATAGTTATTTTAAGAATTAGAGCCGAAAGCCTTTGCATGCTCTTGCTCTTAAAAATAATATTATTAATTGAAAATAATTTAATTGTAATTAATATTTTAATAAAAAAATAAATATAATAAGAATTATATATGCTCATAACTAAATACATAAAAGTGGTAATGAGAAGAAAAAAATATTTAAGTTTTTGTTCGTATATCGTACGTATGTTGTTGTATGTATCTCAAGAACTGGCGTATCTAAGGCTGCGCGTACAGTAGTGCGAGAAGCGTTTGAATGCGAGAAAAATGTTTAAATGTAATCTTATCCACGTGCCTACAGTGAAGCGATATTTGATGCGACACCGTCTGTCGCAAAGTTCTCGCAAGCTTCTCGCACAAAAACTCTTCTGACCACTTTTTCAAGCGATTTTGTGCGAGAAGTGTTTGTTTTGACGTTTAAAGAAAAAAAAATCAAACCAGTTAATTTCAGTGCTTGTGTTGTGTAGTGCAATTTTTTAATTATTTTGGTGGTAAAAATTATAAAGGACTAAAATTAAATAGAGTGATAAATAAATTATTTTGTTAATTGGAATTAAAGATGAAGAAATTCTCTAAATTCTTTTCTCATCAAGTAAATTTGGTGAGTTTTCATCATTTTTCTTTCTCTTAACAGCTTTAAATATAAATTTTCATGTAAAAATTCATCTTCAGATGACGAATCCATATTGTTTCGACACAAACAATCGAGCAACACAACCGCACAAAATCGCTATTACTGTGCGCACTTTGTCGCATCTAATTATCGCATCTCGAATCGCTTGACGCATCGCTTCTCGCATCGCATCGCATCGCTTTCTCGCACTACTGTACGCGCAGCCTAAAACTCCTTCTGGGTTCTGTTAAAAGGATTTTTTTCTTATTTTATTGCAAATTGATGTCCGACAGAAAAAAAATGATTTTCAAACCACAAATTTGTCAGTTGTGTAAGTAGGTATGTATAATCTTATTTCTCTCAACATGAATTTATTTTTATACCTAATCTATGGGTCAGTGTGGATGAACTTTTACTAAACAGACCTTTTGTTATCCTTTGTTTGGATTCAAACCATAGATTAATTGACTATGTTCTGACAAACATTTCATTAAAATACACCTCAGAGGAAATGATTTACAAATGGTCAGTTGCTTTAACCTTTATTAATGAATGTTCCGACCCCAAAAATTCTATTGGCTCGTTGTTTTTTTCTCTTTTTAACCCATGTATTTCAAATCCAGATTTATGGCTTTTCTGTTCCGGTTACAAAGAATGAACCCCATTTACAAAACATCAAAAATATTTAGAAATGTATATAGGAGTTATTTTAACGTACCTACTAATACTTTTTGTAATAATAAAATAAAAAAAAGAAAAATTAATACCCGCACCTATAAATTATATTAACAAATTACTTAAACAAAAAAGAAATTAATCAAACGTCAAAGTGATTGTTATCGGAACCATCACCACAACCTACCAAAATAAACAGATCTAAAAATAGAACAAACTCCAAAATTACTCTTTAAAAAAAATACCCCATTGTAGGGAATATGAATAAAAAAAAAAGGAATACCTATAGCTGTCACTTTCCTTAAACATACAATTATACAATATACAGTAGGACAGTGAAACATATATGTATAGGTATTGAAAGCCATATTATGTCATACACGAACAGATTTATTCATCCATGACATGTGGCTTTACGAAATAGCGGACAATACCGTTATTTTATAGCTTGTACAATCATACTAAAACTGGATTATTTAAAAAATGAAATTTGATTTACATAAAACGAGACTTATTTTTTGCTATTTCTGTTGAATTAAGAGGAGTGGTGCTGGTGATGGTGGTATTACTGTGGTAGTCCAAGTTTATGTCCCGTCACATTCTAGCACATCGATTGCGTGACCGATAAATGAAATGAAATTGAGATTTGCACGAGTAAAAAGGCCCACCGTAGGGTTTTTTTTTTTTTGTGTCGTTTTGATATAGACATACCCCAATTCGCTAAGCCACGACACATCATCCCGTGGATTCCTCGACGATTTGGCAAATTGTTTGTGTTATCTGATTTTATTCCAGAAGTCGTGGTGTGGTGAGACTTCTTTTGTGCAAATGTCAACGTGACGTATACTAAACATTTATCAAAGATATGTATAGGGTTGGATGGGGGCCTCCGGGATTTTATTTTTTTGTCACGAATACGTTGGGGGAATATTTTTCGTTAGAACTGAGCTTCTTTGGATTATATTTTTGGGAAACAAAAAAACCCTTTTGATAGGCTTACATTATTGTAGGGAAGGCATGTTTGCCACAATGATAAGAGATACACGTTTAACCGGCCATGTTTTACCTACTTTTTTTTTCTGAATGAACTGATTTTAAATACCTGCATACAAACATAAACACATATTACATACATATGTATTTGTATTATAAGGGATAGGCAATGTAATTGCTTTGGTGTGATAAGAACAAATTAAATATCATTAATAAAGTTTTTCAAATGTTATCGTCAAGCTGGAATCATGTTGCATAAATTTAGGTTGGTAAAATGTTGATCTTAATTTATTTTTCCATGCTAGGTTGGTAGGTAGGTATATGGTGATATAAAAATGAATAAATTAAATTCAAAGAATTTCAATTGGTTTTCAAAAAAAAAGCCATGACAGCTTCCTGACTGTTTTGAAAAAAACGACATAAAGTAATTATTCAAATTTTCTTACAAAAAAAAATATATTTAAGTCGTTAAAATGTACATTTCAACTAAAGATTAACGATAGATTCCTGGTGGTTAATTATTCATAAGCATTCATAGAAAGTTAATGAAAAAGTAAAAAGAAAAATTTGATTGTTTTGTTGGTTATAATTACGGTGACCAAATTTTCAAATTGCAAATAATGAACAAATGAAAAAAGAAACAAAATTCAATTCAATTTTTAATTTTTCCATTTAATTAAAAAATATCTACAGACTTAAAATAAAGTCTTACAAAACAAACAAAAAAACATAAAAACTTAAAATTAAAATTAACACAGTTAGTTTTTAGGGATTTTCATATTTTTCCTTCAACTAAACAAAATAAAATTGTACTAGATGTCTTGTTCGTTCGATCAATCGGTAAGAGGGCACGTCAGCATTACTACTTTTTTTTGTCATTGAATTTTGCTTTAATATTTATATTATTGTTTTTAAGAATTTGTACGAAATACAGAATAAATAATGAACAACTTCTGACATACAGAACATTTTTTTGTTTTTGTATAACAAATAATTCATAATGAACATCATCTTTAAATACAGAACTGTTCATTATTATAATAAACGGATGGTCACCGTAGTTATAATGCACCTACTTCAATTTTTTTGGTTTTGTTTAAGAAAACCTGAAAATGTAACAGAAGTTTTGCTACCCCAAGGAACAAGAAATTATTTTATATATAGTGAACGCTTCTCCTGTCAAAAACCAAACAATTAATTTTTGACACAGCCTAAAAAGGTAATTTTGGTTCAGTGGAAAAAAGTGTATATCAGAACACAAAACAGGTCTGTTCTTTTACTTCCCAAACCGTAAATTTCTACAATTTATTATTTTTGTCAATAATTTAGTACCACAATTCTGATTTGGAACTAAAATTATTAATTTATTTTAACTTTGACAGGTAAGGTGCATATTTGTCCACTGAGTCTAAAGGAGTTATTTATCCGAAACCCGCCAAACAATAAACAAATACAAATGCGAGTGTGCAAGATATTTTTTTAAGCAAATCTATTACGTTTTGGGACAATCTGCTTTACGGGGATGTTTACGTTTGAATTTTGTAACCGTTTGGTTAGGAATTCATCCCAATTATTTCTGCATCTGCGTTAGGGATATTCATGCAACGTCGTAAAGTCCTCGTAAACGTGAAAAACATTCGTAAACTTGTCAAATGTTCATTCAAATTTGATAGGTTTACGTAGTTTACAACGACTTTACGCCATTGCTTGAATACCCCTATTAAAAAACTATCATTAAAGTAAACGTTTTTTTTTTGTTCCCAATTTCATGAAGAAGTAGACGAGAAACAAACACATAAATATACAAAAATTTTCGTCGGATTGCTTGTTAAAAGTGATAAATTTTTAAAGAAGCCAGTTTTTAAATGGTGGTGATCTGTAAAGTGTGTGTAAATTTAGGAATTCGATGTTTTCACATTCGATTACAATCAAGAGTAGAACATTTCGAAAATCAAAACGGAACGACATTAGGTCCAATTTTTCAGTGGGAGTAGATTCCAGTTTCGGAGTTTCCTGCTAAAACACCTTAAAATGTGTTTCAGACAATTCAGATCCTGAGTTACGCAGAGTTACGTTGAATGTTTTGACTTAATTAATTCTGAATCGACTGAATATTTATTTCTGACAAATGGTTATAAAAACACTATTAAAATAGAGAGGGCAGCACTACGCAATTCGCCTCCTTCCATAGTGCAGCAGTTCCGCAAATATCAGCATCTGAAGCAGCATATCAATAGTGTGGCTATTTTACATCGATATAGATTTTTGACAATTTATTTTGCAGGATTTAATTCCGAGTTAAAGCAGATTTAGTTGGTGTAACTCGGAATTAAATCAGGTACTGGAAAACTGGCCCTTAATATTGCTTATGGCATTAAATTTTGAATTCAGTAAAATCCTTGAAGAGAATAAGTTTTACCTTTAGTTTTAAAAATATCAATCGTAGTTTTTAGTTTGAAAAAAAAAAGAATCATGCACAAATACAGGTAGGTACCTTCATTTATGTACAAATACAGAAAACAATCTACATTGCAACCAAACCTCTTTATTTAAAGCAACTTGACGCCCTCTTAATATTGTCCCATTGTGTTTGCAAAAGGTTTTTTTTTCTTATAATACCCATATGTTTTTCGTTGACAACCTTCCCAAGTTACTTACTAATTCGATATTGGGGCGCCAAAAAGCTGTCATGGTTAGTTTAATTTCATTTCTCAACGACATTTTCTTTTCCAAACAATTCCAAGGACACATTTTTTGAAAGTCACTTTTCTCATTTATTCTTACGTTGGTAAAAAAGAAAAAAAAACAACGTGTATTTCACAATAGCGCACATTAAAAAAATACATTAAGCAAACGTTATGCAATCCCCTGCTCATTCAAAACAAACATGCATCTGTCAATATGTTAACATAACGTCATCTTGCACAAGTTTGGTAAGGATATTCTTTTTTTTTATTATTACCCAAGTCAAAACTTTCCGTGCTTTGATGTCATTAAAGGAATATGCATTTTTTAGCTTGTCTTTAATGCTATATTGTGAAAAGGTCAGATAACAAGGAATATTTCTGGGGTATTGTCAATGAATTTCACATTCCTGGATGATGGATTTAATTTTCTGTTGTTTTATTACTTTTTTTGAACAATGCATTATATTTGTTGAATATTTTTTAATTTAAAAATATGAATTGAAAAAAAATTAAATTAGCACAGAATCTGCTATAAATTTAGCACCCTAGCAACAATGTTTTTTTTTTCTTATATTTTGCAAAAAAGAAACACAATAAACAGATTATGACCAAACACCCGGCAGCATTCCCAATTCGATTTGAGATTAATTTTTCCACCTCCACAATTCACGTGATTATTCCTTTTCCATGATGTCTGGTGTCTGGGCCGAAATCCAAAATAAATTCTATACATAATTAGGTTTTGATTATACAAAATGTATTTTCATAAATTTTAAAAATATGTGATTCACAGATGAACTAAATGTGAAATGATTATTCGTTTCGCAATTTTACAATCTCCTGATGGATGTTTTTTTTACACACTATCAGATATTTGCCAAAGAGAGCAAAAAACATTCATTCGTCTTTTTTTTTTTAAGTAAAAAAAATATGGCTACTTTCGCTAGGACATTAAAATTTTTCAAGAAAATTTAGTGGCACAGGTTTCCGGACTTTGCCTTTTCTGTTAGGCGAAATAGACGAGGATACTGGATTTTAATGGGTATTTCAGACATTGACTAATTAATTTTGCACTAACGATCTGAACGAAGTCAATCGGAATACACTCATACCTCCCTATATGGCCGCTCTTTATATTTCTAAATAGTTTCGTCAAATAATATAAAATATGTATGATTGATATCTTTGCCTCATTTCACATATAAGCATATTATTTTTACTGCCTTTTTAGCGAAAGCTAAATATTCCAACACAAACAAATATTTTTAAGTTGTAAGGGTATTGAAGCAAATGAGCCAAATTTAACGTTGACTTGACTTGTATTTTTTTTTAAGTTTAAGGTTAAATTTAAACTATTTTTTGATATATTTTTTTTGATTTGGAACCTATATATTCGATTTTGTAAGGACTTTCCGTTTGTAAATGGTGTCGATCAGAATTTTTTAAATTCAATATTAAAAAAAAGTGCAGCGTTATTTTCAAATTTTATTTATGGAGTTTGACAGTCCGCTTAAATTGGCGCGTTCAAATGAGTTCTTAGCACTTTTTCTCACTCAAAAAGTGAGCAAGCGAATCCAAGATTTTTTTCCTCAGAAAAACTGAGAAATTTTGATTAGGAATCCTGTTCAAATAACTCCTTTTCCTGAACATGCCTATAATGTCATTCATGTCTCCATTTCCCTCAACATACTATTGCAATTGATATTGAACTCTTAAATTTATGAACATGTGGGAAAACAAAGGTTTAGTTCAATGACAGAAACTTCACTTCGGATATTTTCTTGTAGGCACTGAATTGCTTGTTGTTTCTTCCTGTAAATCTTTGACTAAATGTATCCCCTTACAAAAAAATCACACGCTGATGCAGTGTATGGGCGTTTCCGAAAACGTCATTTCCGTCAAAAATTCAAGAAGTTCTTAAACGCAAATTGCAAAAGTCAATTGTTCGAAAACTTAAAACGAAATTTTATTGCAAAATTATTGACGCAAAAACAGTTTGATATTAAGGTACATATAAGCATGATACTGCTTAACAATTTACAAATCTCTCTACTAATTTTCTAAGTTTTACACATTTTTTAACTATAATCATACTAGACCTATGTATTTTCTTGATAAACTTCAGCTGAACACGCCTAAAAAAATTACAGTTTGTGCAAACAAGTAAACAAACATAGCATTTTCGAATTTTTAATTGTCAAAGTGACATTTGGAGTTAGTATAATACTATAAAAAGTTAAAATAGTTATTTGGTGATTTTAACTTTAATAAAGTATGTTCAAAGATAGCACGTTGCTCTACCTGCTTTAAAATTTTGGAAATTCTGTTTCTAACCTAGAATAATACTCAAAATGCTTGAAAATCGTACACTAGTTAAAACATTTTGCACATTTCGATGTAATTACGCACCTTTAGAATCTTACGAATGCAACTTCAGATTTTCAACAAAATTACCCTCTTGTTAGTCTTTAGAAATAATTTTCTTTTGCTATATTAATTGTTACTTATTTATAATTTGCTATAATTTTTAACCATATATTAATATATATTGGCAAGAAAATTGACTGACGTTGAGAAAACAGCAGGACTATTGCATATTTGTTAAAAGCAATATCTGCATCTAAAATGACAATACTCTCATGACCAAATTGGCGTTGATATGAAGTTTTCGATAACGGCCTACATAGTTATGTCTCCGTAATTGCGGATTTTGTTTTTTTTTGGAAAAATTTCTTTCAGCTTTTCCATTGAAACTCTATTGTTTTGTCTTAAGAGGCCCCTTTTTCTGAAATTGTTGTTGTTTTGTTGCATTTGTGAAAATGAAAACTATTAGAACATTGAGCAATATACCTACATATATACATCAGCAGTGACTTAGTCCCTCGGGCAGAAATTACACACCATACTGTCATTTTTGGACACTGCAAACGTTTTTGATGACGTTCCTTTGTGTTGTCAAGTCAGGCGGGTATGAAATTGCTAGTTGATTTTGGCGCACAGAACCATAATTTTGAAACCAAATTTCAGAAATTTGACGACGTTGTTGAAATAGCAAGACTTGTGAATTAAAATGATACAGACAATTTAGAAAAACTTAGAATTGGTTTGACAGATATAACTGCCTGAAGTTAGTACTGTTGGTTTAAAATTTACCCGATTTGCCATTCCAGCATAGTTGAGGAACACTAGAAATGAAAAAAGCTTTATGTATTTATGTATGTATGTACATTGAATGTCAAATTTAAATGTTGAGCAACTTTTCTGAACATAGGTACCAACATCATAACTTTCCTAAAAAGGGTCAAATACATGTGGTTTAAAAAATATTGTTTTGTATTAAATTTTTGTTTCTATTAAATATGCAATTTAATAAGGTTTTTCATTATATAGTTTTATGTGACTGTGCAATGATATAATACAAAAAATGTAGTCCGATATTCTAGCTACCTTAGGGTGCACACTTGCGTCACTTGCGTCATTTTGTTTGCTCTAACACGCCAGTCATTTTTCCTTAATATTGAAAATCGGATAATTGGATCGAAAGATATAAGTATTTAAGTAAACGCAAATCGGGTATTTTTCGGATTTCGCAAAAATCATCATCAAAAACATACCCATTTTTTCCTACGAACATTTCTCCTTTTTTTCTGTCCGTTTTATCATCTTCTTCGTTTTCTGTTTCCTCAAACTAGTAACAACAAAGCATGAACGAAATAATTTTGTTTAGTTTGTTTATTTTTTGTTATTTTGTTGATTTTGTTTATTTTGTTTATTCCCCTCACGTTTCGCCCCCTTTGTCTACTAGGCGTTTCATATTTTTGAAATTCTGTTGATTTTTTTATATTGTATGCCTCCGTTTAAACATTTCTAATGTTAAAAAAAAAACACTCTTTACTTACATAGAGTCCTTCTGTCACAGTTTCCAATAGACTCTATGAATTTTATTGAATTTTGCAGCTCCTGGTGGTTGATGACGAGGAATTCACATCATTTTGCAGACATTAATATCAAATTAATTTTACAAACAAAACTGTTTTTGGTACTTGAATTATAGAATATTGTTTTGAAACCTATGTAAATATAATAAAAGTGTTAAGTATAGCAAAGAAAGTAGAAAGTTAAAAAGCTTGTTCTTATTGAATAGATACATATGTAGGTATTAAAAACTATAAAATTAAATTTTCCATTTGAAATAAAGGAAATTGTACTGCACTTAAAGTTTCAAAATTATGCTGTATTTGTCTGAGAAAGAGCAATTTAATTCAGTAATTCATTTAAACCAAACATTTCTTAAACTTTTTTTCGTAAAAGTAAAAGATCATTAGCACCGTATGTTTTAATATCCCAACAATTCAAATAGTTGGATATATATGTACAATGTACATTGTATATAATATACAAACAGATTTTTTTTTATAAAAAAAATTGTTTCCTTATAATCAATTAATCTACAATAATCTATCAAAAACCAATTCCGAATGTTTTTCGATCTCAAAATAAAAAAGCAAATTTGTGTTATAAGAAAAACAAACAATTAAGTGTAACGATAAAAACTTGAATAAATAAGATTTTTATATATATGTACATACATATGTACATATAAACGAATTTATCGTGCTCCTACTATCAAAATATATATAAATCCATACAACAAAAAAACAACACAACAGTCAGTATTCATTTTTAAATTAGCGATGGGGAAAGGTGTTTATTCTATTTTCTGAAAATGAAATAAGGAACAGAAACAAAAAAAAAACTGTTTTCATGGTCAAACAACTTATAATGCAAATTACTTCTGAGTATTCATATATACATATGTTCAAAAATTATATATTTATGCACTCCAGGAAAGGAAGTCGGATTAAAACAAAAAAATTAAATGAACTCATACTGGTCTTTGAAAGTGAATGCATTATCTTGTGAAAACAAACTTAATCATAGAAAATATTTTTGTTTCTTTGATATTTATTAAATTCGGGTTCAAAAAAAAAAAAAATTATAGATGCGATACTTTAAAATTAATGACCTTGAACTTTGCAGATAATTTGAATATCATTCTTTGATACTTTGGACTCTCACAAGCCCCGTCAAATGGTTCAATAAAAAAATAAGACAAGTGTTTATTACTTTTATTTTTATTATTTAAACTAATTATTAGAAGTTCCTGTATAAATAAAATCAGTTAAGTAAATAATAATCAGAAATTTAAAATAAAAAAAAACTATTCCTCTGAGAGTGACTGTGAATAATAACTAAATGTAAAATTTATTCCATGTTACATCATAACATAAATTATTAACACACTGAAATTCTTTTTATAAAAATCTGGAGAGTCATTTTTGATAAAAACTATTTTTGTGTGGTCTCACTTTTCACGAAAAAAATAATGGTTCGTGCAAACACTACATTGCGAAAAAAGAACGGAGACTTCTCCAAAAAAACTGCTACAATTATCAATTTCGCTTGTTGAAAAGATTTCTTTATGTCATTTTTGTATGGAAATTTTCGTTTTTCAGATTATACTCGATCATAGTAGTGTATGTTAATTTTGATTATGATTTCGAAATTCTTTTTCACCCGAAACCGATATTTGCCCAATTACCTATCCAAAAATGTTTTTGGGTGATTTAACAAAATAAAACATATTTCACACGTCTAAGAATTGAAATGTAAATGAATTACTAATAAGTTGTTAATTTTCAAAGAATGTCAATCATTTTACTTTTTTTTTTAAATCTCGAAGTAAGGTCTGCATTGTATCACACAATAAAACATCAATTATTTCCTCATGGAAATCCTCATTGGCAGAAAATTCTTTTATATTGAAAATAATTCAATTTATCAAATCAATCATTTGTTCAAAAAACAACATGATTGAAAATTCTGGCTGGATAAATAAGTGTTACAAAAAACATTCAACAATTTTTTTCTTGTTTAGGTTATACATACACTTTAACTCAATGGGATATAGACTAATTATTTTTTTTTCTTATTTTTTCTGAAAGATTACTTAACAATTTTTTAAGTTAGACTTGATCTGAATAAAAATTATATATGTATATTGTATACACATATTAGACCCGTAATATCCACATTTCATTCAGATGTACCATCGAAAGTATTTTTAAAGAAATATAACCCTATTAATAAACTAAAATGAAACATGAATTATCTTTATTATATTTAATTATTAAATTAAGTGGGAAATTTTATCAGGAAGATAACTAATTCACCCAAGAAGGTGCATTAACGAGTAATTAAGTTTAAAATACCTAAGGTATTTTTGCCAAAGACTAGAGATGAAAGGAAAATAATAGAAAAATATACATATAAATATAGTAAAATAGACATATACAGTCGTATTTATTAGATTTTTGGCTACTTAGACAGTGTCTAACTATTTTCAAATTGGTGGAAATATGCTTTATTTAATAAAAATAAATGTCACATTATTCACGGTTAAGAAAATCTACTCTTGTGTCTAAGTTAGGCAGCTATAAGACAACAATAAAAAAGGTTTTAGAACATATTTTTCAAAGTTGGACAGTTGTCTAAAGTTAGACAACGTTTATAAATAAGACCCACATATTATAATTACAAGCTCAAATAAGAAAATATGTGTTTAAAAGTTGACACTTAGTGAGAATGTGTATGTGTGAAAACGAAATACATAATAGTCTTTCAAAACATAAGTCTTGATAAATGTAGAAGATTTTCGTAGATTTTCTAGTTGATGTGTGATTAATTGTTTATTAATAAGATATTTAAATTTGTAAATTGCTTTTTGATCACCAATTTAGTTGATTTTACAAATTTAGTTGATTTCACAAATAAGAAGATAACTAAGAATTTTTTATTAATCTGGTTATAATGATTTAAAATCTGCTCAAATCGTAGTGGAAAAAATGTTAACTAGACAAACAAATGTGCTAACCATAATCCACATATAATTTAATTTGTATACATAAATTTTTAACAAGTAATAAAATTAAAAAAAGAGCCCACCAATTAATTGTTTGTGGCCTTTGCAAACGACTTGAGGTGTAACTTTATATTCTTAGATACAATTGAATTACTAAACAAAAATATAATCATTATGTTTTACTTCCAAAAGATAAACAACAATATTTTGTTTGTATTCTCGTCTATATTCATGCTCGAATGCAAAATTAGATTATTTTATGTTTTGAATGTTGTTTTTTTTTTTTTGCTTTTTATTTGGGTGATATTTTTAGCTTTTCAGAAGAGTAAGCTCAAACCATTTCGGGGATTTAATGCTTAATCGATGAGGTGAAAATTTGCAAATTTTTCGAGTACATTGTATTTATTGAGAAAATCTTATTTTGACAGAGAAAAAGAAAAAAATTTAAATATTTGGCGCCATTGAGTCTGTTTCCTTAAAAAATAAGCTTAGCATAACATGTTAGTTAAAGTATAAAATAACTTCTATTATTTGGTTGTTTTAGAATACAAAATTCAATTGTTATTATGGCTTGTTTGCCACTTTCACACATCAAATCATTTATTTATAGCAACCGTTAACTAAAATAACTTGTAATATACATTTTATTGCTTTATTTTTGCAATGTTCATACAATGTATGAACTTTACGTCAATTTTGAGGAATTTTAAAAATTGTTGAATAATTTATTGTACATATACATCCTGATTTCCGATGCAACAGGAAAGAGTTCTTGATTGCATTTGGCTTGAATGTGATTTGCAGATCGGATTAATAAAAAGGAAATACGTATTTGGGAAACACTGTCAATGACTGGTATACATGTAAATATTAATATCGGGTAATTGCAGGGTCAAGGTCTATACAAGAAAAAAGAAAGTAGGGGTGAGGTTTGAACAGTGCAGATAAAATATATGAAATTGTTAATACCTAATGTTATCTAATATTACATTCTTATTAGAATGATGTAATTACCGGTAATATATAAAATATACCTATGTATGTAATATGTATGTGGTATAGATAAAAATTACTAAGAATTGATATAGAATTGTTTGTTTTATTTTTATTTTGTTTTTTCTATTTTTGTTTACCTTAGTTCTTTGTCTACATTTTTATTTATTTTCAGAAGTGATATTTTATGAATAAGTCCATTGATTCATAACCTGGGAAAGGCGTAAATGACTGGACTATTATTAAAAAAAAATTGAAACAGAAAATCATGATTTTTTACTTAAATTCTTTACATGGCCGTTTTTAAAATGTTATTTGTGTCGAAAATGCAATGTAAGTTTTTTTTTTTTTTAAGCAAAGTGCAAAAGTTTACTATTCGTAAATCCAGAATGAAATTTGTAGGCAAAAGAATTTGTTTTCAATAGCTCAGTTTTCTAAAGTTATATTTTCGATAACATCATTTGCGACACAACTCTGCAATAAAAAATTTAAATGAACTCCTGGATCACACGAACTTGCTCTTATGTCTAAAGTTCGATCACACTATAGTTTTAAAGTCTGATGAATAGTTCAGATCTTTTCATCTGATTTTAAAAGAAATAAGTTAGTTATGAGAGCTGCCTGCCAAAAACGTAGTTCAGTTTAAGGAAGTATTATATGAGTACATATATAGATATGAACAAATTAGCACCGTGTTGCACATATGCATGATTTTAACACTTTAGAGTTTAGACTGACAAATATTGTTAAAAAATCAATATAATTAAAAATTCCACACCACCGCTTACACCATCTGATTTTTTCACAAATCTCAATTTATGAATAGAAAAAAATTAAAAATCGTTGAAGCGGTTTAAAAAAATATTTTTTTATAATTTTGTATACAAATTTGAAAACATTTTTAAGAAAAATGTTACTCCATTTTTTAGTTTAAAAATTAATTTAAAAAAAAAATCATCTACCCATTTTCGAAATTTCGAAATTTCAAAAAATAATACTTGTAATTTTTTTAAAAATCCAAAATTATTTTTTTTTTTGTAAATTTTGATATGCAATATTATTTAAATTTATTAGAAGGTCTTGTGTAAGAAATTTCGTTAAAATCGGTTCAATAGATAATAAAATATTTGAAAACCAAAATAATGGCTCTATGAAAGATTCCATTTTTAATCGATAGACAATTTTTTTCTTCCAATAATATGGTAGACTGGACTAAAATTAGCTCATATAAAAACTTTAATTAAAATCGTAAAAGCCGTTTTTGAGAAAAATGATATTTTCCATAACGGTTTTAAAACACTTGTACCGTTATTTTTTCTCATAAGAACAATTTTTATTTAAAATCAACTAAAATTATAAGAAACTGCTAAATGCCAAGCTTAATAAAAATCAACCAAGTCTTTTTCGAATTATAAAGGTTAGAAAAAAAAAAAGTTTGAAACTTTTTTTTCAAATCCAAAAAAAAAAAATTATTTTGGTATAAATTACTTTTAAAACTCTTTGAAAGATTTTCTATAAAAAAATTGGTAAATATCAATTGAGCCGTTTTTGAGTAAAAAAAAATTACTGAATTACTTTTTTTAAAAAAAGAAGATTTTCATTATTTGCTAAAAAAAATTGTACGGCAGTTACCATTATTTTTGGTCCTAAAAAAATTAAAAAAAAAAAATGTGTGGGAGAATGTACAAAAAACGCTAGACTCTAAATTGAACGAAAATCAAACAAATCATTTAGGCTGCAGCTGAAAAAACAGAGAGACAGACAGGTAGAATTATGAGACACACATTTTTCGACTTCGCTGTCGTAATTTAATGTCAACTTTGATCAAAATCTCGAGTTCGATTTTTTTACGAATCCATAACTTGGCCGCTTTTTGTTTTTTTTTTATTTGCAGTTTCTATTTTTTTTTTCTCTAAAAATGTTTTAAGTACTAAATTTTGAACTGAATTCATGAAAATTAATAAAATATTCTTTTTATTTTTCAAATAAAAGTTAAGTATTTGTATTGTTTTAGACAAATCCTTTATTGTTCTCCACTTTTTGTAATCAATATTTTTGCCTTATAAAGCAAGTAAAAATCAGACAAGATTGAAAGTCAATTTTGAAAAAGAATGTTTCATTTTATAACATTATGTTTTCGTTATGCTGTTGCTTTTTAAAAAATATTGCTACTTCAGTTAAAATTCCAGCTATTTTATGCCCTAGAAAAAATCCACCGTTATATATACGCCCACTTTTTTTTACAAATTATTCGTCTGGTTTAGTGATACTCTTTACTGAAATTCTGCCTTAGTATTTCTATTGCATGTGAAGGTTATTCAGGTGTGTAAGGCAAAAAATTTCATAGACGAATTATAATTTTCGCCTTCTAAAAATAGTACCTACTAGTACTACTAACCTAAGTGTTTAAAAACACGTAACCTTCTTGCGCTCATACTCGTTGTTCGAAAACCACTTTATTTAAGCCCAACATGACAATTTGTGTAACAATTTTTGCTTTTACAGCTAAAGCACTTGATTTTCAGACACTAGTTTACGAGTATTTTCCAGTTAACATGTCAAAATAAAATAACATTTCAATTTATCACAGTTAAACAACTTTATGACATGCGTTAAAATAACACACCTCTTTCGAAAAAAAAAAATAATATAGATAGTAAAGTTTCTAACCTGGAAAATTTCATTTATGTGCCTGAATGTAAATAAAATGGCCAGCACGTGTTAATTTGGCATTAAAATAATATAAAACAAGAAACTCCAATGGAATGTTATTGAATAGTCGAATAGCCGAACACCTTTACAATATTTTGTTGATATAGAAAATCCACCCACTCGAGCCCAAAAAGCAGGTGGAAATATTTTGATAGGAATTTTGTTTTTTTTTTTTTTTTAATTTTACTCACCACACCACCCACACCGCAGTAGATCGATAACGAGATCAATAATCCAATGTGATTTAGTGCTGATTTCCATTTTACTAGTTTCCAGGAGCCTTTTTTAAAAACACCACCTCCTTCAGGGTTTTCACCCGTTTCAACTCGAACGTCCAGATGTTTGAGTTTCTTGAGAAGCTCCTGGTTAACCTCATCTGCTGAGTCATATTCTACCATTTTTTTTTTTATAAATTTTTTGTTACTTAATTAACATTCACTCTTAATATTATAAATTTTGGAAAACTTATTTTATTTTGAAAAAAAAAATACACTATACTATCTGGAAACGGACATTATTTTAACTCAAATTTATTGCACTGGAAAATTGAAATAACAAAAATATTTTCCTTTCCTTCTCCATAAACACCTCTCACTCGGAAGACCGATCACGATTTTTTTTTTTTTTTTATTTTTGATTTTTCCGGGATTTTCTTTTCTTTTATTTTATTATTTTTGTATATTTTTTTTTTGTTTGAAACCGTTAACCGTTAAAATAAATTCGCTCCGGCCCACCCGAAGTCAACGCATTGACTGAGGAGGCCAAAAGCGAATACGTTGTCGGACAGAATTTTCCTTTTTCCAAACACACCATTGTCTTGGGACTTGGGAATACTTTTATTCATTTTCATTTTTTTTTCTTTGAGTTGAAAATTTTGCGCAAATGTGGAACGTGTTTGGGATGATTTTCGCCAGATATGTTTCAAACATGTTTGATGCGCCGCCGCTGGCGGCGCTTGTCCAATGTCAAACCAAAACACAACGTGGAAAGCACGTGCTCGGCATTTTGACCTTGATTAAATTGTTGAGTGCGTGCTTTTGCAATGCCGGCCGGTGTTTCTTTTCCAAAATGTGTGCCACGTTTTTGTGTGATTCGATTTTGTTAAAGGATATATGAGGAGAAGGGTTGCCACTTATTTTTTTTTTGTTTAACATTTATTTTAAGTTTTTGAGAGCTTATGAAGAAAAATAGATTTTCATATGAATGGGCACAGAGCGATATGGGTTTCAAAAGCTATTGGTCCTATGAAGATTTAAGAAAATCTACTGCTATTCTACTAAATTAACGAAATAAATGTTCATGGTAAATCTTTTCTTTGTACCGTCCTAACGAATCCGACGGTCTTTGTATATGCAGGTCTCTATTTTTTTTTCGTCTATGATTCATAGCGTTTGAAAATTGTGTGGGTGTAGGTTTTTCACAAAAAAGAATGCCAATAAAAAGATAAATAATTGGTTAAAAAGATCTTCTACCTTCAGAAATTGGTCAGCCATAGAAAATTAAAAAAAAAAACTTTCAAGATCATATAAGATTTTTAGCACTTCATTTTTGGGATATTCGAAAAAATATACCTACCATGAAAATTAATTAAAAAATATATATAGCTAACCCAATTACCCACTGAACTTTTATGAGGATGAAGACTCCTTTCAAAAAGAAATTCCCAATATTAATATCCCAAAACTGAGCTGCTTTCAATCTATTTGATCCAGAAGAAAAATTCGTAAGAAAATGGCTGTCCAATAACTAAAACTCGTTGACAATTAAACTTTTGGATAGTTTACTTTTTTATGAATAACCCACGTTCTAACATTCTCTACAATCTTGAAAAAAAAAACTAAACAAAAAAAAAATATTTAACGAAAAATCTAAGCCTATACTAGTTTTTGTACTGAAACTAGTTGACCTTTTATGACGTTTTGGTGACCTTTCAAATTTTTTTGCGAATATACCACAATGATGTGCTTAAAATCTCTTAATTCCTTGAAAATCTTTAATCACTGATTAAAATATTGATAATGGCTGAACATTCAATTTTTCCTTTTAAAATACATATTGCAAAAATTTATATACATATTATTTTCTCTTGGCTGGGCTCTAGAAAAAAAAGATCTAGAAATATATATAGCTTCAAATTTTAAGATTTATAGAGATTTATAATTTTTTTGCAAAAATATAATTGGAAAACTATTGAAATTTCATAAATCACTACTGCTGAACCTGGAAGAAATATTTAAATATTTTATTATATTTTGTCTTGCAGTTTTCGTTAAAATCGGAAAATAGAAAAAAAAGTTTATTAAAATGACTTTATTTTAAAAGTTATTGAAAGTTAAATTTCCAGCTTAAAAAAAGTAATCCGATGATTTCCTTTTTTTTTTGTATTTAAAATAATTTTTTGAATTTTAATTTGGCTCTTTTTCCGAATGCGGGTTTTTCTTTCACAAAATATTGAGTCTTTAATTTTTTTTCCACTATCTACGTCCATTTAATTTATTCCAAATTCAGCGGTCAATGAGTCACAAAATTCATAAATTTTTCCACTTTTTTGTATGGCAAAAACAAAACAAAATAAAATGGCGATGACAAGCTACCAGACTCATATTTGTCATATTTGAACTGATATTTGTCTGGAGCTCTAAGCAACCATTTACTAATAGTTTCAAAGAATTCAAAGAAAATTCGATCAATTTAACCCACCGTATAGGCATCTACATGTGTATGTATCACCCATGATTTTGTATGATTATTTCCATAGTTTATTCGTACATAATTACCTATGTATATTCGCACACCCAAGAAAATATTATACTTTATTTTTATGAACTAAAACTGCCAATTAATTTCTTTATTATGGCGTTTCAGTGAGCCATAATGCTACAAAAAAATAGATAAATCTATAGACTCGTAGTTACATATGTTTGTACAAAAATAAGTTTATTTGACTTCTTCCTTTATTGACATCGAAATTTGTGTACTTCAAGTGTTAATGATGTGACATGATAATAATAAATTCAGACACGTGTCAAATAGGATAGGAGATAAAAAGCGTTACAAATCAAAATATCAAATTATTTGCTTCAATTGATATCACATTAAGAAAGTAATTTATAACACTCGTTGAACATTTAACGAATAGCAGCGATGTGTTGGAAAAAATCTATGATATAGGTACACGATTCAAGAGAAAAGTGTCTGCAGTCTTACTTTTAAAGATAAAATGAAAGAAGTATCTGAAACGAAAATAATTTATCATTTTTATCTTTTACTATAAAAGTTGCATGCTATATTTTTCGTGTTTTGTGCACTTGCAACTTCACGCGAAGCATTCATTAATTTCATCGTCACACTACATGAGAGTTCTTCTGAAGTAGAAGTAGAATTGAAAGAGATGAAAAATTACATTCAGTAAAATAACTCAGCTGGTAAGGATTTTTGAAAATTCTTCAAAAGAAATAACTATAGCGGTATATATAGAGCCCCATAACTGAAACTAATTTAAACTTTAAAGTTTCAGTAACTTAGGAGTTGTTAAATAAAGCTTGTTATAAATGGTCACTTAAAGATGACATTGCTATTTATTTACCCATTAAATATAATTACTTGCGATATATACATAGGTAATATATGGCAAGTTATGCATTCGTAAAAAAAATTTAACTCGATTTGTAATATTGCAAAGATTCTTTTATTGTTTATAATTTGAAACATAAAAAGTAGCCAAGGTCACTTCTTGGATGCCGCTTCACCTTAACCTTAAGTCCCGTTAAAATTTGTAAGATAGCTTCGAAGATTATTCCGGACAAATACAGACCAACGAATACAAAAATTCTAAAAATATTATTAAGACAGAAACTTCAATTTTATTTATATGTAGGAATAGATTTATAGATTTATTTTAATTACTTTGGTTTAAGAGTGTTACAGATAAAATTGTCTGGGTAAACATAATCAAGCTTGTGTTAAACTGAAAAAATAATTCATTAGACTAAAAATTTGCTTAGCAATATGCCTTTGAAATTAACAAGAACAGATAAAATAGTTATTGTTCACAACTAATTTTGTTAATATTTTTGAAAAATGTTTGTATAAAAATTGTATTTGCGATAATGTGAAATTTTCAAAATTTGATGTGAATTTTTTCTAGTTGAAACATTCAAATTTCACTTTACGACCTTATTTTTTTTAATGTATTAGAATCAAATTCAATTTTATAATATTTTGTTCAAAGTATTGAAAATTGATCGACCAACATCAACCAAAAATAAAAATAAAAAGAAAATACATAGATACTTATAAATCATCCAAATAGTGAAATCGATAAAAAGGTTTTCAGCATGAATGAAGAATGATAGGCATTTATTGTGTTGTGACGATGACGGGCAGGGCATCCTCACTTGCCACTAAAAAACACAACAAAAACCAATCAATGGTCTTCTATTATTTTTAGATTTTTTTTTTAAATAAATTGGTTTGATTTTCAAATTAAACTAGAAGCTAAAAACGTCTTCGAGTGGAAAGTGAAAGATGATTTTATACGATGCGGTTTTTAATCTATTATATTAAATTTAATGTGTGGTAAGAATATAAAATTGTTGGCTTGTCGAGTGTATTTTGATTAGATCTCTTGAAATTTCGATTATGTATTATGGTTGAACAGATTATTGAAGTGATTTTATTTGCACTTAGAGTGATTTTTATGATAGGAATTAATTTTCCAGAAAAAAAAAGAAATGTTGAAGTGTTTAGTTGAAAATTCAAGCTAATTTAAGAGGAGATTAATGAGGTCAAAATGTTGCGGTTTTTGGATGAAGATTAAGAAAATTTGATATCAAGTGAAATAAATAAGGTGTGCTATAATGATTTTTGGTCAATAATTTTAGCTTGGTTCTATAAAAATTGAAGTTTGACTTTAACTTAAACCGTGGATATATTAATGTCCTAAATATTAAACCTGACTAATATTTATAGTATGGTTCTAAAGAATAGTTTAAAAAAAGAATCAGAATTGTATACAAGTACTATATTACACAGTTTGTGTATACCTTAACCCAGTTTTATATACTATCCTAATATTTACATAAAAGGATATTATTTACCTTCTTATCAATTGAGACAGGAACATATTTCTTATACAATATTCTTTCTGTATCCTTGCAGCAAAGTGAACTTACCTATTCAAAAACTAATGAACTGTTTAAAGTAATAAATATCAATATAAAAGTAATAAATTTTTATCTTTCATGTTTTTCCTCCTTCAAAGATATTTTTTTTCGTTATTGAAGTAGAAAATCATATTGAAAGTGACACTGAAGTTTAAACCGATGGCTATGGGAATAAAATGGAAATATAAAAAATAACAATTTATATTTGGTTACTTATTTTTATGTATTCGTGTTTTTCTTTTATTCCTGATGTTTTTAAAAGTTATTATATAAAATAGTTATTGTTTATTTTTCTTTAACGACTAGTGAAATGCATAAGGGAAATATATACTTTTTTGATTGAACTCGAGTAAATCGATTTTCGCTTTAAATGAAAATATAAATAGCAGAATTGGGTGAAACATACTTGTTTGAACAGTCAAACCAATATTGTTGAGATTTCATAGATTAAAAAGTTATATATTAAATGTTTTGAATGATTTATGTTGAATGTTGAAAAAATTAAAAAATTAAAAACAGCAGTCTTAGTTTGTCTCTTATAAATCACAACTTGCTGATTTTCATATTAATATTTTAAAAATATATATATTTTTTTTGAATAAAAGAATTTAATTAAAATAACTAAAAAATTATTTTAATTAAAATGTTGGTTTGCTTAATTGAAATAGATATTTTGATTAACACTAAATTTGAAAAAGAATTCAAACACTTGTTTTTGACTGGACTGAAGATAAATTTTCAGGAATGTGGTGTTCAAAATATTGATAGTATTCAAACTGTCTAAGGCTGAAACGGAAGTTATATATTTAAGTTCAACATAAAAATTATGTGTCAGATTACGCTGAGAAAAAACTAGAACGTAAGCGTGTTGTTAAACATTCAAGTTTCGTTTCAGCAAATGGACCGAAGATGATTAATGATGAACTGACGACATTGAAGGTTTGAATGAAACAACAAACACTTGAGTGAGCTACCATCAAGTTTTTAAAGGCTAATGTTTATAACTATATCATGACTGCCACGCCACCAATCATCAAATTCCTTTAGTGGTGCATATTCTATTTATTCAATTTAATTTTAAAAATTTCTGGCTATCACTGGGAAGTTAATTTTTTTTATCTGCTAGCGAAAAAATAGAAAAATCATCCTATAAAGTCAAAATTTCGAAGTATTTAATTTAGGGACAAAGTTTTGTATTTATGATAAGAGAACAGAAACTCTAAAAATAGTGTAAAATATCTATGGAGTTTTTAAACAAAATTAAACAAAAAGATAATACAGAAAACCATGCTGCTGCAATCAGAAAAACAACAAAAATAAAATTAGAGCTACATTTTTCAGCACACATTAAATGGTCTGAGCAGTTTCTTCAGTGCAAAAAAAGAGTGTAGATCTCTCCAAATAAAAAAGGCGTTGTGAAATGTTTCGTTTATGATTTTGTTTTGACATTATTTTTATAAATTTTTAGTTTGCTTCATCAGAGTACGATGCTTTAAGCCTTAAAATAGTAATAGTAGTAATGGAGCATGAATCGAATATTTTATAGAGAAATTATTTGTTGTACACTGTGGCGTATGAGTATTTTTTTTAAATTCAATTTCCTACATATTTTTTTTTTCCTGTCAGTTCAATATAATAGATGATGTAGAAGTGAATAATAGATTATTTTTGAAGCTGGTAAGTATGCTGATGAAAAAAAAGATTTCTGACTGTTTTGTGAATGGAATAACTAAGTATGCAATATATTAAGTTAAGCTTTAAACAAATGTGTTAGACATGGGGACTAGTAGACAATTTATTATCTGATTTTTATTCACTGACTAAAAATTGATAGAAGTATTGAATATTTTAATACAAAATTTTTAAGAAATTACTTTTAACAAAATCGTTTTTTTTTTTTTTAATTTTGCATTCACTTAAACAGGTAAGTTTTAAAAACAAAATCAATAGGCTTTCAAAAAAGGTATAACATGACATTGTAAGTGTTGCCGTTGATTTTTAATTTTTTATCGAATTCAAGTCATCTTAACTAGACTCTCTTCCATACGAGTTTTTTATTCATTCAACCCTAGATTTTTTTAGATCTAATGCAAAACACCCTATATAGTTACTGGACTATATTTACAATCACATTTACTTTTTTCGATAAATTATAAAACTGTTAATTACAAAAAACGTTTGCTTTAACTTTATTAATATTCACTGCCTCAATTTAGGAAAAACTTATATGTTGAAAAATGATTTTTACAATCATCCTTACTTGTTGATAGTTTGACTTCAAATTGAGTTTTCCCTACAACGGCAACTCAAAGTAACAGAACGAGTAAGTGGGTAATTAAGACGATCATTATTTTTTTCCGTAAGTGTGAATTTAGAAAAGAGAAAATTTAAGACCACAGGCTGAATTTTAGATTTGTTTGTTTCGATTTTTGGAGTGAAAAAAAGGAATATGACGTTTAAGATTTCTGTCAAAAGCAGAGAGAAAAAATACAAATCACTTACCATGCAAGTACATAAATGTATGCAAATTTAATTTATTTTCTGTCATCATCTTACCTTTTTTTTTTTGCAAAATGTATCTTATATTTCATTCAAATAAAAGTCCTTTTCAAAATCGTTGAACAGATGAAATTCGTCCAAGTACCGTATCCAATCCATTAAAGTAAGAAAGAGAAGTTTCACATTTGTTTGTCATGAGTCGAGACTAATATATATCCCTTCATGATGGTTTTTCCTTCATCATCTTAAAAACTAAGTTAAAGATTGCGTTCCAGTTTGTTCCAGATCAAATGGTATCAGTTGGGAATGTGTCAACTTTTATGCTTGCAAAATGAAATTACCACAAAAGGACAAAGGTGAAACCAAATTATCCTTATGGATTTATGATGGATGGACAAGACAAATGGATTAAATTGTTAAGTTAAGTGATCTAAGAAAGTCAAGGAAGATAAAATTTCTTTTAGGAATAATGCAATACCAAAATGTATTGTATTTTTTTAAGTAGGTAGTTGTTAGAAGAGTTTCATTCAATCTATCATTTCTCGTATTTAATTTTAATAAAATATATATGTACAAATGTACTTCAGGCATTTAAAAACATGATTTTCGTAATCCAAAAGGACTATATTAATGAATTATCATTTAGCAAATAAATTAAAGTCCTCATTTTGTATTCTCTCAGTGGAATCATCTTTCAATCTTCTATGAAACTTGTGCCCATATATGTAATAGCATAGGCATTATATACAATATAAACACATATTCTTATAGAATTTCGAAATGGTAAACTACTCAGAAAGTTGAAATTTGGTTGAATTTTGAAAACTCAAAAAGGCGGATGCTCATCCCAAATACTTTTATGTCTGTTTATGTTTTTTTAATCTATATCTACGAATAGCAAATAAATATGAAAATTATTTAGTGATAAAAAAAGGCTTCTTTACCTTTTTTTCGAGTATCGGGGTTTCCCTATTTGTTGCATATCAGTTTAAAATAAATTTATTTATAAAAACAGTACCAAAATTGATACCAAATTAAAGTTTTTATACACATTCACCGCAGAAGAAAACCATGGGTTCTGTTTTTGTGAACAAATGTTTTTAAGAGAAAAAGCTGGGCTTTCACGATAAGAAAGAAAATAATGCTACTCACTAAGAATTTTAAATAATACAATATCCAAGTTAAGGAAAACTGAAGGATCAGAAAACAGATCATCCGTTCCGGTCTCAACGGCAAACGCACGCTCCTCACTATTCTACCGAATGATGGTGACTGATCTGGAAGAAAATAACAAATCTTTAAACTTGTCTATTGTATATCGAATATGGGACCACTTTCCCGACATTTAAAAAAATGCAGTTATGTTGTGGCACCCTAAATATCGCCGGTTAAATTGTTGTAGTAAATTCTGTGTAATTTTTTTTTTAATGCAAGTGGCAACTCTGAAATGTTGTCAGCTACTATATTTGATTGTCCTGTAAAGAAAAAGGCGTTATCATTATGTAAATCAATTACAAAAATAGTGAAGTTATATACGCATCCCAATTTTTCTAAAAAGGTAATATTCACCTAAAAGGGGTTGTTTTTTGATAACACACTTGCAGTTAGGCTGCCCAGCATTCGCATCATCATATATTAATATTGAAAGTTTGAATGAAACAAGAAATACTTGGGTGAGCTACCACTAAGTTTTTATAGGCTGCTGATATAGCTATTTCACGACTTTAATCTTAACCGATGAAGCGCATTTCCACCTGAATGATTACGTGAATAAACAAAATTATCGAATTTTGGGCTCATTTTGCGGATTTTGATTAGGAGGCTTGATTGGGCCTTACTTTTTTTAAATAACACCCGAATTTCAATAACTGTGAATGGCATTCGTTACAGGAACATCATAATGTATTTCTTGTTGCCTCAACTAAACGTCATGGATCGGTGCGATATGTGGTTTCAGCAGGACCGCTAGCGCCACTTACCACACCACGGATGAAACAATCAGTTTATTTCAGCAACGATTTCCAGATCAAATGATCTCATGAAATTCTGATATCAACTGGCTACAAAGGTCATGCGATTTAAAGCCGTGTGATTTCTTTCTTCGACGATTTTTAAGAATAAATCAATTCCTGAGCTCGAAGCCTATAGATCAAAAAAGTCATCGAAAGTTTTATGAAAAAAGCAATGGCCTGTCATCAAAACCACGGGAGCCATTTACCAAATATTTTACATCATATACTTAATCGTAACATGTTAACTTTAAAATGAAATCAAAATATTACAACTCACTCAAAAAATATATGTTTTATTTTAAAATGAAACAGTGCACTCTTATTGAAACACCCTTTACAAATTTTCTTCTTAGAAGAGAGAAAAATAAAAAGACATAATCGTTTTTTCCTTTACAAGAAAGTTTTGTATTATAAAAAAAAAAATCATCAGTACTTCCTCGTCGACTTAGTATCTGCTGTAACCGACAACTTACACTCTGCACCATTTAACCTAAGCAGTCACATTAACACTTACAGTTGCTCGCGTGTTTGTATCTTATCGTATAAGCAATTTAAGTTTCCATGCATTCTACCAGGGTTTAAATGTTTTTTTTTTTTTTTTTTTTTTTTATGATGAAGGTATAGAAGGAAAAATTTAAATGGGTTTGTTTTTCTAAGTTTGTGGGACTCTATACCTTTAACCTAATATAATAAATATTATATTACTAGCCCAAACATAATAATTGTATTATATTTTTTTGTAAATTTCAATTAAAAATGCAAAATAGAAGTCATTTTATAGTAGTATAAAAAAACTCGAAAACAGGATATTCTTTTTTCTAGACTAAAATCTTAAAATTATTCAATAATTTGTATTTAGATGTAAAAACTTACATATTTTTGCACCAACATCTCAATGCACAATATGAAACAACTTATTTTTACAGATAAACAAGGTGAGGCAGGCACGTAGCCAGGGGGGGCTTGAGGGGCTGAAGCCCCCCCCCCCCGAAAGTCTAAAATAAAAACTAAAACTTTCTAATATACAGTATTATTTCCTTTGTAGAGCTCTTCAAATGCATCTCAATAAGTCTTGAAGAAATAACGAGCAGAACGTGGGTGATGTCTTCGAAGGCATCAACACTTTTGGCAGCGGTCCAAAAATGTGATTTCTTAGTTAGCCCCATTGTATGCGAAAAGCTGTTCAGTTTAACGCTGCCCTTATCAGTTTTCCTACAGAACAAATCCTTAGATTTCGTTTCTGCAATCGACCGCACCAAAGAAGAGTTCTGAATTCTCTTGAGAACATCAGAGAAAAAGCCGAAGATTTTTTCAGAGAGGCTTTTCAATCTGTATCTAACTTTGCCGAGGACTTATTTAAAGTTGAATTAAGACTCAAAGAACTTCATTGAAACAAACCACGCGTTCCAATCCAGAAACCTCTTCTACTAAATCCTATTTTAGAGTGTCTGTATTGATTCCTTGCATAGATTCGTTAATACAAAATCTTACGGACAGATTCATGATCAACGAAGACGTTCTACCATCGTTTCAAGCTCTTCTCCAAGGTTTTTCTGCGGTTGGGCGAGTCAACGAAATGGAAATTCTAACATGTTACTTTGATAATGCAATTTGGTTGTCAGCTGTGAAAGCTGAGTACATTCTCTGGTGCGAAAAAATATCGTCGATTGATCCTTCTATCGAAGTTTTAAAATTGCTTGATATATGTGACAAGACTTACTTTAGAGGTATAAACTTCTTGCTTACGGTTTTGGCCACGCCTCCAGTGACCACAGCTAGTGTTGAAAGAACCTTTTCAACTATGAAAAGGATTAAAACAGTGTCCCGAAGAGTTATGGGGAATGCAAGATTAAGCTCACTTGCTATGATATCTGCTCATCTCATGTCAAAAAGAAAATCAAGACGTCTTCTGCTTTGATAATATGTGTGTATAAAAAAAATTATTTAAGTATATGTTCGTTTGAGTACATACAATTTAAAAACTAATAAAAATCAATAAATTGGGATATATATAGATTTTTGTTTAAAGAATTTAAAGAAATGGCAATGTGTCATAATTTTTGCAAAAGACTGCAAGACTGTTAAACGAGTTTTTTTTTTACCACAAGTTGTTTAATTAGGTGTCGAGCATTATTGGTTTTAGAAGGATAAAGCTACCACCTACACATGAAACATTTTAAAATACCAATTTATGACATTATGAAACTATTTTTCCACACCGTGTATAATTTTCAATTTGATTTTTTTCATTAGGTAAGTAAAATTCGATTTCCTAATAACTCACTCATTGCTAAATAAAATTAAAATTAAATTTTGAATTATTTATCATTGCTTTTGGCCTTCAGCCAAGATATTGCAAATTTATTCCTAAGTCCTAACCAATTACGCAACTCTTTCACACAATAGACTACTGTCGCCAATTCAATTTAAAAGGCTACCTTCAACAATCCTTTAAATAAAATCCATTTTTGTTCAACTAATGCAAGTGATTAAGTTCTTTTTTTTTTGGCAATTGGCCTAAACGAATTTCCATTTAAATTCAAGCTTCTATTGTACACGCAATTCGAATTTCTATACTAATAGCTACAAATCATTCCTTCCCAGTTATTTAGGGACCAATTATTTTATCAAAGTAATGGGTTTTTGTTATCCCTACTGGAATGATATGCTTTTACATTTCGAAAGCCTATAATCCCTTTGTTAAAATTTATTAGACCATTGATTGCACAGAAAATAGTTTATCGAGAGTCATCCAATGGTATTTTGCAAATCAATATTATTTTCATGTGCTTTGTTTGCTGAAATCAAGATGGCCAAAGGAAATGCAAACTCGATTGACCCAGTTTAAAGGTGCACGATTAGTTCCTGTATGCGATGGATTGGAACATTATTTCTAAATGTTGAATGTGCATGTGCATGTTTTAACTATGTTGCTTATTATTATTTAGAGAACAATTTGTCACGTGAACGTGACTGTGTTTTGTGCGAGAAAAGAATTTTCTTAGCATGCATTCTGGGTACTTTACTTACCTACCAGTATATCCAGGACTTTAAAAAAGAAAAAAATTATATAGTATATGTTCCTAGTATAAAGATACTTTTGCATATTTTTTGTTATTCTTTTCTATTCAAGTTGCGAAATAAGCAAAATAAATAGAACAAGTAACATGAACATAACACTATCAATATCAACTTATTATGGACAGAACACCCATGATGCCTTAAAATTTAAAAGGATGTTTCGGGATTTCTATAAATCAAATCATTTTCTTTTTCCTTTTTCTTTTCCGTACCTATTTAAAAGAAAAATTGGTTGAAATAGTAGATATCAGTGAACACATAAATTTTTTAATCTAGAAAAAAAGTTTATACGAGATTTTTTTTTTATTTAAATCAGCAAGACATTTTAAAACAATTTGATATTTTTATCTATGAATTAATTCACGAACTTAATTTTAAAGACAAATCTCTGATTTATCATTGCTTTAAATACATATTTCTGTATTCTTGAAATTCAAATTGTAACGTATAGTTTGCGGAGTAATATTAGCGGAGTGTGAAGTGTGGAGTGCGAATTGCGAATTGCGAGGTGCGGAATGCAAAATGTAAAGTGCGAAGTGAGGAGTCTTAAGTGCTCGGAATGCGAAATCTGGACTAGGGTGTTGGAAGTATAAACTACAGTGTAAGAAGTCCGAAGTGTGAAGTTTGGAACGCGAAGAGTGTAGTGCGAAGTACGGAAAAAGATAGTGTGAATTATGAAGTGATAAAAACGGAATGCGAAGTTTGAATTACAAAATGCCGAATGATAATAATTGTGAATTTCGAAGTGCGAAGTATGTCATGCGAAGTATGGATTGTGCAATGGTGAGTGTGAAGTGCGGAGTGATAATAACGGATTGCAAATATCGAATCTTAAATTTAAAGTGCGGAATGGGAGTTGCTAGTGCCAAGTGCGGTGTATGGAGTCTAAAGTCAGATTTGCGAAGTGCGGAATGTAAAGTGCTGAGTTCAATGCAAAGAATGCAAAGTGAAGTAGAACGCATTGCTTACAGTGCAGTGCGAATTGTGGGAAGCAAGGTACGAATTGCGGAAAAATCAAGATGTCATGGTCTATCAGGTTCTGACCAACAAATCTTGTAAAGAACTTTACATAAATTTCGGGATATTTTAATTATTCAGGATTTGAATGTTTCCTAATTTTGATATTCAGTAAAAATACTTTGTCATCAAAATTGACAGTTTGGTATCTTAAAATAAAATAATTAGAAGTTTTCTTACAATAGGCGAAAGTATCAGAGTATATCGATTTCATTTGAACCGTTGTTTGAAATACAGATTTAATATTAAATATCTTGAATGATTTTTACCTTTAAAATACATAAAGCAAGTAAACGAAAGATTACTTTAAAACTTTTAAGTTCCAAATAATCTTTTTTTCAAAATTAAATATGATTTTCTTTGAAATAATAGTTTCAAAATCTTCATTTCTATTTTTTAATGGATACATACCTAATAACAAAATGTCAGATAAAAATTTACACGAAAGTAAAATGAAATTTCAATCATTATTTTTTTTTTTTTCATTTTAATTTTTGATGAAAATTAATTTTACGCAAATGATCAATCAATTTAACAGATGATTCCTCTTCTCGGAAACAAATTCTTTGGTAAAAATTGCTTGGAAAATGGCAGTTCTATAAATATTCTTTTTAAGAAAGTGTTATTTAAAAGTGTAACGTATTATTTTTTCCTTCAATATCAATTTAAATAAACATAATAAACCTACCATCATTCATCATCATCATAAATTCAAAGAAACATTATTTCTTAGAATGGTATTGGTATAATGATATTTTTGAATGTTCACAAAATTAAAGCCACCTCAACTTGCGGTAAATTAATAATGAAGTGTGAACTCAATTAAAAAGGCAAGATAAACAAAGTAATGAAGCAAATTCGTTGTGGGTATTTTATATGAGAAATTATAATGAGACAACGAAAGAAATATTTGGCACCATTTAATCTTTTTAAATTAGCATGAAATTGAATGCAAAGCGTGAAATATTTATATAGAAATTAATTAAGAGTTAATATTTTATAGATTGTGTTTGTGATTTTATATACAAGACGCCTTAAATTTAATTTTTCTAAATCTTTAAAGACAGAGCAAGCTGTGTTCGTTAAAAATTAATTTCATAAGTACAGAAAAATAAAAATTGCATATAAAGGGATTTGTTTCTTAGAAAATATATAAATATTAAAAAAGCAATATTTTTAAACATCTATGCCGGCGCGGCGGCAGTAGGGTATTAACTAAAAACGTCGAAATTTCTGTAGCACATTACGTTGTGCTGTTACATGAAACGATTCGTTTATGTATATTGAATACCATGGACGTATTATATATGGACTGCTAGTTGCCCACCTCAAGCTGGTTCCATTTTATTCTCAGTCATTTTTGGCGACACTAGCCCTCAACACTGCAACTAGCGGATAAAAGATGAAACTTCAATTTTGACATTTGTACAAAGAACAGTGTTCCCAGATTGGTGGTTTAGTTTGGGTTGAAATTTTGTTGACAGTTCGAACTCGCTGCGTTCTGTGATGTAAAACCAGCTTGAATATTTAATTTAATGTTTTCACATCTTAATTATGAGTCCCGGCACTCACACTTTTTTTTAATACTTTGTTTCTCTTCTTCATAGCAGACTATTTTATAATGGTCTTCTATTCGAAAAAGATTTTTGTCGTCAAATAAAAAAAATTGCCGCGCTATTGAGTCTATCTAAACGGGCCGTTTTAACTTTTCATATCAAGTTAACATGGCAACCCTTTTGGTCGATTTCTAGGAGAACGAATAGTGCAGACATTTTTTTTATTTTCACAAAAAAATAAGAAAGTGTCATTTTAATTTTTCTCTGAAAATTAAGCACGACCATTTTTGGGAGAACTAATAGCGTCTGGAAATATTTATGGCAATTATTTTGAAATTTCTGTGCTACTCAAACATTACTTTTTGGATAGTATAAAAAAAACTGTTTCGATAAAAGTCTCGCAAATAAATTATTTAAGCTTGGTTATCGCCTATTGCTCTAAACTTATTTAATTCACAAAAATAAAACAGATTTCTGTGTTAATTCATAGTTATAGTTTTTATTAAAGATAGCTATGTTTGTACCAATTGAAACATACAAAAAAAAAGAGACGCGTGCATGTAGTTTTTATAACTCTTCGAATTCAATCGGCGGCGCGGCGGCAAGCCAATTTTTTTATTTTATTACTTTTCTGCCTTATTTGTGGAGAGGTGATAAAGTTAACCTATCATTTAACTGATTTTTATGAATACTTCACATATGAGAAGGAGTAAGGAATGAGTCGATTATTTGAGTATTTTTTTTTTTTTGAGGTATTTTCACTGATAACTTTTTTTGTCCACTTCCCTTTTTATCCTATTTATAATTTAATCTTTTTAGCCCAGGAAAAATTTATCAAAAAAGGTCAACTTGCGGAAAAATCCAAAGTTAATAAAAAAAAAACTATATTTTCGGTACTTCGCCTTTTTGAAGTAGCAATATATTCAAATTTTCGTCATTTTCTGTTTTTTCGTAATGGTCCTTATTTTCTCAACGGTTAGTAGAAAAGGAACATGAAAAGGTTGACATTGTTGGAGGCATTCCATTTTTTTTGGTTTCGCATGGAATTTTGATTAACTTAGGCATTTGAAAAAGTAAAAATAAAATCCCTTACAATGAATTTTTGGCACGCTTCAATAATTCTGTACATAAATTTAGCAGTGTTAAAGCCATCTGCTGTACATAAATTTAGCAGTGTTAAAGCCATCTGCTGGCAATCCAATATTCGTGAGAAACAAAATTAGTAGGTTTTCAATTTGTTATAGTGTTTGTGATTCTTTAGAATCAATATTTTCTCCTTCTCATACAAAATTGAATTTCAATGCGGAATCGCCACCATCTATCCCTGAAGGTATGCAATTTAAAGTTTACACGTTTTTCCAACTTTTCCGTTGAAAATTTACAATTTTCGGATTATATAATTTTTTCTTGACTTTTGGCTTTAGTAAACAGCTATGCTTGGAAATTGAATTCCCCAACAGTTTTTTCCGAATGTTTGTTTTTATGTGCTACAATAATATGTTGAATGAATGTACATATATGTATCGCTAGTTTCTGCTCATTCCGATCAAAGTTAACATATTCAGTAAAATAAAAAAGGAACAAGTCAAAGTAAAAAAGTTTGACAGCAATTTTGTACATGTCCTAAAACACAACTGCAGGGAGGCGAATGTTCCTACATCCACGTTCCGAAAACTCAAGCAAGTTTGTCGTACGTAGATTGTAGAATTTGTTTGAAAAAGATTCTCACAAAAACCGTTTCGAACATGTTCAATGCTCTATACACGCAGGCGCTTGTTCAAATTCAAATCATAATACAACATTGAATACCACCACGTGCAGCTATCGGCGGCATGTTTCGCTTGGAGTCTGATTAGAATGCCAAGTGCGTGTAGAGTGCCGGCTGGTATTTTTTTTTTTTTTGGATAACCCACATTACTATATGTGCCCTAATTCTGTTCACAAGAATTGAAGGATACAAGATGGAACCATTTAACGCGTGTTGGGGATGGGTGGATTATATTATATAGGAAGTACCTATGTCAGTCTTTTGTTTTTATTACGACAGTTTGGAGCCCGCTTACATGTTTATTTCATGTCTTTTGCTTTATAAAGACAAAAAAGAAATTTACGCTGATGGAATATGAACACAGAATAACTTATAGCTTCACCCACTTTTTCTTTTTTTTGGAGTTTGTCAAAAAGCTCTTGTATTTTTCATTTCCTTAGGCCTATAAGCCTTGGGATGTATAATAATAATCATTTACCACCTTTAAATCTATGTAGGAGAGGAGATAATATTCAAGAAAGGTTTGGAATTACATATTTTACACACAATAACATTTTTGTTGCAAATACAGTACTTGATAAAAAAAAAAAAATAAGCTTGTCATAAACTTAAATGGCTGGAAACAAAAAACGTCATTAATGAGTAAATCTTATAACCATTATTTTTCATTTGGGTATATACATTATACACCTAATAACTTTGTAGAGGATTTTCACAAAAAAAAAAAATAAACAATAATATTCACTGTATCCTGTAGCTATACATAACACATACATTCATACTAGAGATGACAATATTTGTAACTGATTGTTCTTTATTTTAGTTTTACTTGTACAAATGCACACATTTTTGAGATAAAATAGTTTCATACAAAATGTTAAAATTGATGTATTAAATTTTCGTCTTAAATTTGAATAAAAAGTTTAAAATAAATTCAGAAACTTACATATGCATATAATACATACATACATACTTTATTTGTCACGTGTTATATTATAATTTATTTGAATTTCACTTCATTAACTTCTCAAATAAATACAATAATTTCGATATCAAGCAGCGAAGTCAAACAAAAAAGTCATTTAGTTCCTACATCCTTTATAAAGGAGTTTGGAAATTAATTGATAAATGTTTGTAGATTTATGACTTTTATGCTGTGTAGCATGTTAAAACTCGATTGAAACGTAATTAATTGACAGTTTATGTCTAATAATTATAAGTTCTACATGCAATATTTTTTTTATGATATGTAGGTTTGCATAAATTTATGCGAAAAAGTTTATAAAGTATCTTAAATCACGAAGTTGGAAAAAGATTTAATGAATAAAATATTAATGTGCTAATGATGTTTGTGTTTATGACAAGTTCATTTATAGGACTTTCGATTCTGGTTAAATAGCTAAATTTCCTTATATACCTAACATATAAGGAAACTACAAAAATCTTTCCAATTAGTTGTATTTTGAACAATCAAATTTAGAAAAAATAAAATATAATATTGAGTCACACTTAAGTTGCTTGCTAAATGCCGGTCGAAATTAAGTTTCACTTGAAATGTTTGAAACCCCACCCTGTATAAAGATTCTACTGCTCTAGGGTAATCGATTTATTTGTAGCTACATGATGATGGTCATAAAAAATAATTCATTATAAAATGTAAGTTTAACTATAAAAAAAAATGTAAAAAAAAATAATTTCGGAAAGGGCGACCCAAAAATTAAATCAAAGTAGAGATTTTTCTAAATTAAAAAAAAAAATATCTGTTAACTCTAAAACGGTTAGGATTATAGTATTAAAATATTGCGGGTTATGATGAAATTCTTAAGAAAATAATTAAAAAAAAAAAATTATTTCGACGCACATTTAACAGCATGATATGAGTTATTTCTACATCACGGTTATGGTTTTTTTTTTTTTAAAGTATTGTTTAAAAAAAAGCGAGAAATAAGCTTTGTGGCAGGTTCTTGACCACTGAAATGCGTTTTTGGTGTAACCAGACGTAATTTTAATAAGTCCACGCGAAGTCCCAGATTCCTTGCGGTATTTTTTTGTAGACACTTATTTTTTTCTTATAAACAAAAAAAAACTATAAAAATTATATATAACAAATTAATTTTCTAACTGAATATTCAGAACCTATATATGAAAATTTTATCTCGAAAAGTTATTCATTTGAAAATAATTCCGATTTTCAAGCAAAAAAAACCGCTGGTAGCGACCTTTAAATGGTGTTCGATTTTGAAGCCTTTGGTCTTAATCAATTGGATTTAATCTCAGTTTCATAATTTTGTCCCGGTTGAATTTCAAGAAAGCCGTTTTTTTTAATCACCCTAATAAACGTACAGTGTGCTATTCTTAGAAAAAAAATCTTGTGATAGCGAATAGCTCGAGCTATGTACCAGATAAGAATGGTCATAAAATACAACACCACTGACCATACACTGAGATGAAGCGATAACGTTTCTGTTCCATATTATGTAGATAAGGTTGTTCTAATATATTATGTAAATAATATTAATTGATTATAAATAGAAATGTTAAAATTGATACTTTCGAACTATTCACAAACACCAGATTGCAAAATTAAAGCAAAAACGCTTATCAATTTTCTGAAAAAAAAAATTCAAAACCCTATTTCCGTAGTGCGAATTAATTATTACAGGTACGAAGTTTAATAAAAATTTATAGAAAATTCCAAGAGAAATTTAGGGAATCACATAAAAATGTTCTGTACCAATTTTGAAAAAAAAAAACTTGGTCTACCCGTTTAGGCTCTATAACTCAATTATTACAGTGGATAGTCGGATGTACATACGCACAGACCCACGGAAGTTGGACAGTATGACAAAACCCACTTTTTTGAAATTCACCATCATTGTAATGTTAAATTTGATTACCACCTCAATTTTTTTTTTTTACACGAAACCGATACTTTACCTACAGAGCAAGTAAAAATAACTCATACGCCACAGTGAACGTCAACAAGAAAATGTTATAAGTGGGACATGTTTTCCTTTTTTTTGTTCGAATTATGCGGTTTCTCTTGGAATTATAAGTTCTCCTGGATCAAGAGATATTACAAAATCTCAATCACATTTTGAAAAGGATGTTAATATCCAATTTTATACAAAGAAAGCAATTGGACTTGAACCAAGTGCCCTTAAAAGGTGATTTTCTAAGCATCGTGCGTCTAAAGACACTTGATCATCGGATCCCAATACAGGTTTTATTGTTGATCAATCAATGACGAATATAATTATTGTGAATATAATGACATAGCACAAGTTTATTCTTTTTCAATTTTGGTCACTCTTATTCTTCCTTAATTATAATTGTTTCTTAAATTCTCTTTAGCTTTAAACAAAAGCAAAAAGTGATGGGTCAAAAAGAAGATGAATGTCATCAATTAATATAAAATTGTAATCTCCAAGGACTTTACGTGTTTAATCCTTTTGCAAAACAAACACAGAGATACACAGAATAATATACGTTATGTCAAAACCTATATGGCCATCAAAGAACCTTTTTTTTACCAAACTAAAACTCGGGTCAAAAAGGAAGATATAAAATAAATCAAAAAGGCAATGGTAAAAAAGATGTTTAGTTTTTTTTCAAATTTTTACATAAATCAATTTTGAAATAATTTTCCATTTCAACAATCTGAGCGCAAAATATGTTTGATAAAGAAGACGATGAAATAATATCTACATTATGTAAAGCTAACCTTATCATAATATATAGATTTTTATTTATTGCCTTAAACATCTCGAATGTCTCTGATAAAATTCACCCTTTCAAAGGATGAAAGTGATACTTTGTGAAAAGGACACATTATTTTTTTTTCTGATGGAAAATAATCTTGATTTTCCAACTGATAAAAAGGAATTTGTACATAAATCTCAAAAGATTGGACTGTCAAGGGCTAAAAATTGATTGATTGCCAAACAAAAAATCTATGATGTTGACGTAAAATGTTTTTAAAAAAGGCTATAAAAGTCTAAGTTGCATCAACAACCAGTCTTAGCTTGAGTTTAATAACCTATTAGTAGATGTCTTCTTTAACTTAACCTTAAATGCAACTAATCTAATCTAAAAAAAAAAAATTGTTTGCCCAGTTGTATTGTTTATGTTTGGATTAAACTTTCGGATGATAATCTTTTTTTCAAAAGTCATTAAGAGATTATCTTTAGGTAACCCTACGCTTGCCTTCAGGATTATCATTCTACTTTTTATACAGTCTAAAAACTCCAATCTTTTGCGAATCCTTAAAAATTGAATCACAAACTATGTATATAAAATCACACAATAAAAATAAGAGTTTATGATAATCCCTCTACCAAATGAATATATTCTTAATGATTATTGTTAAATAAGATAATTAAGAGAAACTTAACGGCGCAAAAGAATTGATGTCATTATTCTAAAATGCATTAATTAAAAACTAATAGGATTTACACTAATCGACCAATGTTCAATTTAATTTCTTCACAAAATAAATTTTATTTAAATTGATTTTTTAATGCGCTTGTCTTTAAAATAAAACATCATACACTTAATTTAAACAATTAAATCACTATAACTCAAAGCTTTCTAAATAATAAAAAAAAAAAACAACAAAACAACAAAACTGATATCATTTAAGAAATGTTGACAGATTTGGCATTTTTCCAATATCGATCATGACAAATTAATAGAGAGGTGGTATTATTGTCAAAACCACCTGGCACAATAAAACCAAAATGTTAATTGCTTTATAGAAACTGCTGAAAGCATAACATGGTAATAAATTTTAAAAGTTCTATTTCCGTTTATAAATCAAGTCTTAAACATTCGTGTATTTTCATATTCATCATGATATTTCATCATGATAACGGTGGCACTGGCATATGGTGGTGGCGGAAATGTATGACAAGACATTTTTCAAAAACTTCTCGTCATTTTACATTTAAATTAAATATCAGGCTGAATATTTTGACAGTAGAAGAACTTTTACAAAGTGTGTTTTTTTGGTTTCAGCTTTTAATAATTTGTTTTTTACGCTGTTTCTGATTCGGAAGTAATTTGTATACATTTTAAATTAGTTGTTTTGTTAATTTAATAGAAAATATAGAAAGTATCCTATTTAAAAATATTATGTTCAGCTACCTTTTTATGTGCTTTTGAGCACATAAAAAGGTCATAAAAAGACTTCGACAAATGGAAGGAATAAAGAAGTATTCCATACTTTTGACTTTAAGTCTTAAACAATTTAATGTTTATATTTAAAAAAGTTTCAAAATATCTACTTTAACTAAAAATCTATTTCAAAATCAAATTTTTTTAAACATTTAAAATAGATAAATTTATTTTTCATTAAAATTTTATTTTGTGTCTCCCTAAATTCACATAAGAGTGTTCAACGTTACTAAGGCATTGTACTAATATTAGTTGATATAATAACCATAGTTCCTGCAATAAAAAGAATAATTTTATAGGAGGGGCGGTTCAAATAAAATTAACGTTTTTTTTTTTGTTACATAAATGTACGAAAGAATTTCTCCTAAATTTATTTGTAAAATTTATTCGTAAGCTAAAATCATTTAAATTTTAAAAGAAAATTCATCTGATAGATCTGATGTTTCGCCCTAAATTATTATAAAAAATCCCAGATTTTTTTTCAAATTTGTATCTTTGCCTGCTGACCTTGTTCAATTGAGAGGTCGAATTCAAAAGTCTTGATTGAGATTTTTGTGTGATTTGTTAAGAGTGATTCATTATGAACTATTTATTTTAATCTTTAATAAAAAATATAAAATGGAATTAAATGGTGGAATCTGTATTATGATCCGAAAGAACATGTCTCTGATATTTATTTTTTAAAGATAATTTCATTTAAATGTTGGCCGGGACTACACCGTATATATAGTCTAATTTTGGATCACATTTTTCAGTAGTATTACCAGTATCTCTTCAATCTAACTCCCAAATCCTGAATTGTCAGGCCAGGGCACGGGCATAAACAAAGACTTCCAGCTTTAATGATAAAAAAATTCTAATCCTGTTGGATAAAGTCTTCACTAGAATTCGTCAAGAAATCTATTTTGGATGAACTGAACTTAACAGTAATTAACTCACTAACACCAATTTTTATGGACTAAAAGCCGTTAAACGCTATTTTGAATAAATAATTCAACAAGTCCAATTTATAACAGTGCTGGGTCTTCTACTTGGTTGATGTTATTCAGTAGAATTTGTATTATTAAAAAAAAACCTTCCAAAAATACAGTTAATTTAGTAAGCCATTTTGGATTTCATCAAATATTTTTTTTTTTTGTGTAAATATTTAAGAAAATAAAACCTACACTTTGGATTAATGTCAAGTTTTTCAACAGCAGTCATAAGATTTATAATCTCGCAGTCACGAGATCTCTTTCTGCATAAATGTATTACTGGTTTTTATTTATTTATTTTTTGTTTAACAATTTGAATGTTTTTGTAATTGTTTGTGCTTAAATTCTTAAAATTTTCACTTTAAATTAGTCATTTGGAGCGGGATATTTTATATTTTTTTAAATGCACTGTCGTGCACTTTGTATTTATATGATTAGCGTTTTCATGATGTGCGAGTATATACTTTATTTTTTTGAGCTATATTACTAATGGCTCCTGTAGTCAATACATAAACATGATGTGTTTTTTTATATTTCAAAATAAAATTTCTTGTCTATTTTTTTTCATTAAATCAAAGATGTTTTTACATCAACAAAGGACTCATAAGTAATATATAACCATGACAATACATTTTTATTGTGGATTGTTTGCCAAACACTCATTTATATTTTTTCGTCGTCATTGATTAACTTTTTTTTAGTATAATGTACTTTTTCAAATACAATATAGAGTTCTTTCTTGTTTATTTTTATTTTTATAATGAAAAAATAACAATGGTATTAAGATGTCACTTTGCTGTCAAACAGACATTAAAAATATATTAATAGCAAGACGTAAAGTGAACAGCCGCATAATTCTGTGAGTTGTGACTTGTTAGCTGAAGACAAGACAATGAAGACAAGAGGGGACAGGGGTCAATGTAATTATTCAGTTTTGCATTTAGTAGGTAATAAATTTATTTCTATTTTAAATTATTCGAAAATTGTATTAGTCTCATTTATCAAATTTAACACGATGGATTTTATACATAATTACACTGAAGCAGTCGTGAATAAGAGTTGGTACCTAATTATAGAATCAATATGATTCTATACACGAAGACCAAGAAATACAAAAATATAGTTTTTACGTTTATGATTAATGCGTTTCTCAAAATTTAATTACATATTGTTGAAGAAAATTGTCACCATGTCATAGTTCCTGAGTTATTAGGAAAGTGTTTCATAAAAGTAAACAAATTCGCCCACAATGTGAAAGGACTAAGGCCTAAAATTATCGCGCTGTGTGGCTCTATTTAAAACAACTACATCGCGATGTAGTCCACTGAATTGGAAAATAACAATTGATTAATTTGCATTAATCTCTTTTCCATTATTACGAAGCTCATAAGTTTAAAATTAAAATAAAAAATAATTTCAGTGAGTTGCAAAGCCTAGGGGAAATAATAAAGGACATATGGGGAGTCAAATAGTTGTGGGATGCGTTACGTAGTGCATATGGGTCTGAAGATAGTTTGGTCTAGTTCGATTCTCAGTAAGAGCAACAGGTTTTTCAAATTTAATTGATCAAAAGATCATAGCACCACTTAAAGGAGTCTAATGATCGACGTGGGGCAGTCCTGAAATAGCTACATAATAACTCCTATAGGCTGGAGTTATTATGTTGTAGCTCACCCAAGGGTTTGTTGTTCAATTAAAACCTTCGCTACTTGCCCTTGTGGTTAAAAACTTATTTTATATACTACATTTAATATATTAAAAAAGTCAAAAGTAGGTACTAATAAAATGGATTTTCCAAATAGCTTTTTATGGCCTTTAGTCCACAAAAATTTAGGCGTTTCGTCCCGGGGATCTCACTTTGACTCATCAGTTGACTAGTGAGGACCTTGTCAATACGCAATTGCCGGGACGAAACGCCTAAATTTTTGTGGACTAAAGGCCATAAAAAGCTATTTTGATTCAATAATTCAACAAGTCCAATTAAATAGTGCTAAGTCTTCTACTTGGCTGATGTATTTCAGTAGTAAAGGGTTTTTCAACAGGGACGCTACAAAAGTAGAGCAACAGGGACGGCAAACGACGCCATATTTCTTGCCGCTCTTTTGACATTTCTCTTCAGTAAGGTTTGCCATTTCATGTTGGAAAGATATACGAGCCAACAACGAGTCGAAGTTATTAAAATTTACTACCGAAATTCGGAGTCAGTGGCCTCAACGTTAAGAGCGGATTTTCATCGAAAAATCATCTTCAGCGACGAGGCTCATTTCTGGCTGAATGGCTTCATCAATAAACAAAATATGCGGTATTGGTCAGGCAGCAATCCACACGTACTCCATGAGTCATCATTGCATCCCGAAAAAATTACGGTTTGGTGTATTTATGGGCCGGCGACGTCATTGGGCCGTACTTCTTCCGTGATGATCAAGTCCGGCACGTTACTGTGAATGGGGATCGCTACCGTTCAATGATAACCGAATATTTTTGGCCCCAATTGGATGATATGGACTTGGAGGACATGTGGTTCCAACAGGACGGCGCCACAAGCCACACAGCGAATGTCACAATCAATTTATTGGAAACCAAGTTTGGAGAACGTGTTATCTCACGAAACGGTCCAGTCGCTTGGCCGCCTTGGTTGTGCGATTTGACGCCGTTAGACTATTTCCTGTGGGGCTACGTCAAGTCTATGGTCTATGCCAACAAGCCAGCGACGATTGATGAACTTCGTACGAATATCGAACGTGAAATTGCACCAATATCGGCCGATTTATGCTTGAAAACCGTCGAAAATTGGGTTCAGCGTCTGGACTTCTGCAAGCGTGCCCGTGGTGGCCATGCAAAAGAAATCGAGTTCCATCGAACGTACTTTCACAGGAATAAAGAATTTCATTGATATCCAAAACCGTTTTTGTTTTATTTCAAAAAAACTTTTGTAGCGCTCTTATTGAAAAACCCGATATATAGAGTTTGTATTTTAAAAAAAAAAACTTCAAAACGAATTTTTGTTTGATTTTTTTTTTGTTATTATTGATGCGGGGATAAAAAATCAATTTTGAAAAAAATTCATTTATATCAGATATCGAATTTAAAAAAAAAAATAATTTAAAATATTTTTTGAAAATCCTAACTTTTCCTTTTAAATATATATAAAATAAAAAATAAAATAATTGTACCAACAGTTTGGCAGAATCGCTGCTGATGATTTAAAAATGAGTATGAATAAAATACGGTGTACTTACCTAAAATAAATCAAATAATTGATTTATTCCTTCATAACGTGTTGGAATCATATTCAAAAAGTTTCATTTAATTACACTTTATCATCATGATAATAACTTTAAACAAGTTAATTTATACAGTCATATAATTTTCAACTCCAAAAATATAATCTTAATTTAAAATCTAAGCAAACTAATGAAAATCTATGATTATCATCGTTAGAAGTTTAGAAACATAACAAATGTCTAAGCTAATCGTACATACATACATATTTAGGTACATATGTACATGTTCATTGTTCATCCCTTTGTTACTTATATGTATATTGTATATTCGAGTATATCATTAGTTTCATCTTTAGGACTTTTCCCAATGGACTTAAAATTTAATTATAAGCTTATATTATTATTTTATGAGCAAGAATAATAATAGAACTAATTTAACCTTGGCGTATTTTCCAAATTATAGAACTTCTTATGGAAACACGCATGGGTTTTAATATCCTTTCCTGAAATAAAAAATTATACCTCATATTTACTGTCACATACTTATCTACACCATATGTGCATGAATTGATCCAAATTTATTGTCCTTCAAACTTCAAATACATTTTATCAAGCTCAATTTAAATTCAATTTCACACAATTTGATGACAACAATAAACAATATTTAACTCTTCATAACTTCAAAACATGTTGCCTGTGTTTCAATCCATACAGAGAGATATGGTAAATTTTACATTTCATTTATTTATTCAATTCCCCTTAAAACGTTGCAGCTGGAGTTTTCCAACTTTCAATTTAACTTTTTCTAACTTTCTTCTTATCCCTTTTGTAGCTATGTGTTGTCATTTTAAAATTGAATATAAGAAAATATGCAACACTCCAACTCCACACATTTTGTCTTGACTAAGGTTAAGAACCAGGGTCGGTCTGGGGGCACAGTACACAAATCTAAGGTAATAAATATTTTTTGTGGATGAAGTTATGATTCGTGAAGCAAATGTGGATTTTAACCCAACTAATAACGCATATTTTGTTTATTTACGAACCAATTGAGCCAAAAAAATCTTCGTCACTGAAGATGATTTTGCGATGAAATTCATCATCTTGGCGCATCTTCTCCAGAGCCAAATCGGAGAACGTACGTCATCGTCGCTTCAAATGGTCCATGATGAAAATGTTGAGTTTACTGAATAAATTGACAATGACAGTTCGATGATTAGTGAAAGGGTGCGTTCACAAATTCAATTTAAAGTTGTCTTGTCAAGTCCCTATTCGAAAAACCGATATATTAAATTTGAAAGAGTCAACAAATTAAAAATGGCAACACGTATCATTTAACAGCAACAAAATAATAAAATAACACAAGTAAAAGGGCACTGGATCCACCATTTTCCCACCATATCTAATACCTCGATTTTGACAGATGCGCAGAATTGAACAAAAATTGCAATGATATTACCTTTAATATCAGTACTGTGGTTTGGGGATATATGGCAAATACAAAAGTTGTCACCAGTTGCAAATCGCGGCAAATACCAATTCTAATTTGACATTATTTGTAAAGTAAACACATACAAAATACACGTCAACAAGACATGAATTACTATACTCCTCAAGTACGCTGGAAAAATGTTACAATTTTGACATTTGTCACCAACTGGTGACAATTTTTGCCGCTGCCGGTAACAACTTGTAGTTAAAAACTTTAAGCGAAATCTTAAGACTTATTTGAAGATTATTTATTGACTTATGGGGTTAATAACTTCGATGTTCTTTACTGCTATTTTGTGTCATAATGGCACTTCCGCAAAGAAATAAAGTCCGTGTGTGTTGTTTCCTTTTTTCGGTGAATTATGTACTTCCTAGTTAGTGGCTTTATTTATTACACAGCGCCACCGGACGTTAAAATACCTTCAATCTGGCACTGGCACTGGTAATATGCACCAATAGTTTTACTTTGAGTTCTTACTTACAACTGGAGTAAAGAGAAACTATCAAATAATGTATTCACACAGAGGAATTCAATTCCCACAAAGGAGTCACGTGCATGTGACAAATCGTTCTCTGAATAAATAAACATCAGAAATGAAGTAAAATATATCACAAAAAAATTCCTTTGGGTAAGATACAACTTCGTTTTAAATTGGATCAATTATTGTGTTTGTATTTTGGTGTTTTTTTTTTATTTAAGAAAATTCTAACATTAAAAAATTATATTTGGGTTAGTAAAAGAACTACTTGTTGCTTATTTTTAAAGTAATCAGTGAACTATTAAATTCCAGCTAGGGCCAAATACATCCATTTTTAATACAAAACCAAACTACTTTTCAAGACCATTACTTTAAGATAATTGCCCTATAAATGTCACATTAAAGAATGATTTATAAGAATTAAATAAAGAAAATCTTATTGTGTTTACCAATACAACATCCGACTTATAGACTTAAAGTGAAGCCAAAAATAACAGAAGGGTGGTAAATTATTTGTGTTTCAATTAAAAGGATGAAATTTTCTTGCTAAAGTGCTTTGTTCAAATTCAATTGGCATCGAGGAGTAGTATTGTCTTTTGTGTACATAAAATGCGCAATTTTCTTTTATGCGTTTGCTCATAAACCTGGCTGATGGCCAAAGCCAACATTTTTTAACCCGTTGATATTTTCAAGGATATTAAAGAAGGAAATTTTATTTTCAGTAAAAAAGATATTAAATCCATAAAACGCCGCCGTATTATGGTCGTATAGTGGAATTTCCGGTGCAAGAAAACAATTATTTCTGGTAAATTAAATATAAGTAGATCCTAATTGCATTATAAAATTTGTACAGCTCTGTTAGAGATATTTTACTTTTGCTTAATGAACTTATTTTATTTTTTTTATGTTAATATTTTAATACGAAAAAACGTAAGAAACTTAATGGCCTTCACATTTTTTTTTTTTGTTTTTTCTATGCAACAAAGATTTTTTGGCAAAAAGCCAAAGTGAACTATATTTTCAATAAGTATAAATGCTTAATCATTAAAACTGGACAATTTATCAGCCAGGCATTGTCAGATAAATGCATGAGTTAATTTGGGATCATTAAGAACTATGTTCTTGCCTTATGTAGGCGGCATGACTTTGTTATTTATGAAGTTTTATTTAAGGTTCGTTTGGAGCCTTGTGGGTGCCATTTCAATTGAATAAAATATTGTATAGGTATAAGGTACCATGTTTCCTTCGATTTAAATTGCAGTTCATATTCAGTTAATTTGTATATTTTACGAAGAGAATTAAATCTTTTTAAATTAAATGTTTAAAATTTGTACTAATCATACAGAACATGCTCTGAAATTTGTACGTTTTCCTTCATGAACAAAAAAAAAAAAAAAACAAGCAGTAAATGCAGAAAAAAAAAAGAAATTACAAATAGACACGCGAACAACTTTGGGTTCAAATTCCTCTTAATATATCAAAACATTGAAGGTTTAGACTTTCCTAGAGTGCAAACACATCTGTTATTTTGTATTTTATTTTGTTTTCATAAAAAGCTTTCATAAAGGATAATATTATGTTTTCCATAGGTATGATATATAAAAAGGGTAGGTATCAAGTTTTTTTTTTGATAACTTGAATTCCAAACTTTCCAATGCTTTTAGTATCTACGATAAAAAGTAGACGTGTTTCTAGAAAAAATCAATAAAGTTAACTCTTGTAAAAAAAAAATAAAATATGAAACTAAGTTTAAAAAAAAAATTTCTTTCCTTATTTCCTTATTTACATTTCTAAGACTTTTAAGAAATGAAGTGTTGGGAATTTGGGATTTTAAAGTTAAAGCTTTTTTTTCAAAGTTATATTGGCGGTAAAGAATATAAGACAACAGAACAAAATTTTAAAAGATGTTGCTCAATGCTCTTTGAACATAATTATTTTTGGTTTAAAAGAAAATGTAACAACCTAAATTAGATTATAAAAAGTTATAATCAATTGACAGTGAACTTTATTAAAGAGAAATTATTGAATAAATTAAAAGAAAACAAAATATTCCATTAGACCAAGAAAATAATAACAAACAAGTACAAAAGGTACGTTTTACCCCTTTTAAGGTAAATATGAAGATAAAAATTATATAGCTTATACAATTCTACACAACAAATATTAATGGGTGGGTATAATGGTAGCAGAAAATTCATATTGAGAAAGTAGAAGATCATATTATAACAAGACTTTTATTTACATAAATCGCAATTGCAGGGAGTCTCATTTGTTTCCATTTTGCAATTAAAAAACGCTTAAAAAAGAAACTGTTTCATTATTATAATCGCTGCGATTTTTCAATCTCATATCACAGACAAGAGAAATATACTCATATGTATGATGTGTACATTGACAATCGCATTTGAAAAAAAATGAGTATCATTTCTTGCGACTAAAAAATCGTGCGACTGAAAAAAAAATATGTATTTATTTTTTTCGACTTTACTATTTTTTAATCGTCAAAATTTAAATCGCACGTATAATTGCATTAAATTCATTTTTAATTTGCGTCGTGTAGTCAGCAAAATTAAACAAATGTCTGTCGAAGGTCGACTTAAGCTATTTAATTTTTAATTCTTGTAGCAGGTATCCATTTAAATTTCTCACTTTTCGTATAAATTATATGGCAATTGGGATTTTTTAAATCTTATCTGGCATCACTGAATTCCCTAAATGTAACCTTTAGTTAAATTGAACTTTGACTTAGAAAAAAAATCCACAAAACTGAATTTTAGTGAAAAGAGAAGTACCTACCATTGTTTTTGATTTTGGAGTACGAAATGGGTAAAATTTATATTTTTCACCAAAACTTTATATATTCTTGTCCGCGTCCATAAGGGAGTGTTTGCTTAAGGAAACATAAAATGTACGATATTTAATTCCAAGATCCACGGTTGCGTTCATGAGACTTTGTCCGCACAAGAGAATTGTCCGCTTAAGGGAGTTGTATGCAATAAGAGTTTTCACCGTAGGTACCTAACTACTTTTGATTTCGAACAAAAAACAATAAATTTTATTTAAAAAGCATTTATTTATATTCAGCCGAAAGAATACATTCTACAATTTAATTTTAAACACAAGTTCAACTATATATGCCCACCACGGCAACGGCTGGATTGGATGAATGTTATTCGAAAAACAACGTTTTTGAAAACTTTTTTAAGCATTTGTGGTCGAATAATAATAGTGACATAAATAATGTTGACTTCTAGTGTGTCTATTGTTATTGGTTTGTCAGCCAATTTACAGATCCATTAAGCGAAATTGTGTGTTCATCGATTGTTTCCTTTAGTAAGTTGTTGTAGCGCTATCTTTCTGCAACCACATCTCTTTCAAATTTATGGCATTTAATCGGGGAACGTAGGTTATTTATTATGGCTCTATATAGCGAATACTTTTGACAGTAACACCCCAGTTATAGCCTCATTAAAAAAAATATGGCCGGGTGACTTCATCAGCCCACAGACCCCACCAAATTGTGTATTTTTCGGAATGTAACGTCAATCTCATTTAAATTAACTTCAGTCTAAATGCGATAATTTCACTTATTGTCAAAAACTCATTGAGAACAAAATTTGCCTCATTGCTGGACACAATTTTTTGATAAATCAAGTCTATGGGTTAAAAAAATCATAGATTATTATAATTTACAGTGTCTAACTTATACTGATGTTGTTGCGTTATACGTTTTAGAGAGGGCTATGCAAGAACTCATCAATGAACATTTTAATATCTTATTTTCAAAAACATATATAACTGGTGCATTAAGTATCCTTAGTCCTGAGTGCTTTCAATAAAAAGTAAAATGCGTTTTTTTTATTTTTTTTCGCTTTTAAAATGCCGATTGACTTATGGGTTAACGTGCCACATACTCAGTTCATCGTATTTACGGCTTAATAAAGACGAACAAAATATGCACAATTATAAAAGACCTATATAAGAAATATAGTGTTATTGTCTTCCTAAATCATCAGAAGTCCCAATTTGTAAAACCACAATTCATATTTACGTACCTCTTCTTCCCCAAATCAATAAAATTAATAGTTTAACATAGAGGTATACACAGATGTCTAAGGAATATTTTTAATCTAAAGGTGAGTAGATATCATTCATATATGTAGCTACATTGATTTAAATCAATAAAAATATAAACAAAACCAAAATACATTGAAATATAAGACATGTTGTGCTTTATTCAAAACGTTTTACATAGGTTTTATAAAAGTTGGTCTAAGCCTTAAATTCGGTTTGATTTACATAATCCGCAATTCATTTACACTTACTAATAGGTTGTCGTGTTTCGCAGATATCTTAGAGCAAAGTTTATGTCCAGAATTCCAACACTTTGATTGCGTGTACGATAAATGAAATCCAATTAAGATTTTTACGATTTAAAAAAAAAATACCTATAACAACAGAAGAACACCCTTATCAAAAATGATGTACACTAATCTGAAAGCCTATGGGGCTCCTTCCTGATGAGCTTGATTTTATATATATAGATGTATTTACATAGGTAGGCCCTCACGATTTGGAAAATTATTTGTATTATCAGATTTTATTTCGGAAATTTGGGTCACGTTGCGAGATGTCTTTATTTAACGCCACATAATGTGACATTTACCTACATATTATATAGATATGAAAGAACCAGCACGTTGTTTTGGTTGATGAAAAAATATACAGCTTAAGCTTAAGCTAAATTGAAAACAAAAGAAATTATTCCTGTTAAGGGTATAGTTTAAAGGGATACTATTTTAGTGAAACAATGGAATAATGTCTTAATAAAGTTTGTCATTGAACAAAAGCAACTTTATTATGTTTCGTATATGTTAAACAAAATGTGGGTCAAATTTTACAGGTTATATACTTTGGTTGACATGTCTGAAAACAATGAGAACCTTTATCCATCTCAAAACTATTGTATTTTCGTAATAAAATGAGAAATTTATATTTTGTTTCTATAGGTAGAAGCAACATAATCATAATATTTAATTCGATGAAAAATAATAATTTAACATGAAATGGCAGCACTATTCAGAAAGTTTTCTAAATAGATTATTTTAACAGCTACCCTGTTAACATAACCCTATAGCATAATGAGTGAATTTTATTGAATTTCAGCCTTTGTTATTTAATAATAATGAAAAATGATATAATTTATGTGAGGACTATTTTGGTTTTGCAACACTCCAGACTTTTAATCAAATTATACATCAATTTGTTTAAAGTTTTTCGATAAAAAGCGATTTATGGCATTTTAAAGTTCATTTTAGAATAGGAGTACAGATAGCTATAGTGAAGTGTGAAGATGTTAAATCTGCAGAATAGATTTAGAATATTAGGAAAAGCGGCTAAAAACAAGATTACTTATTTCGTTGATGCCATAAGGAAAAGTACACAGATACTAACCGATATTTTTAATCGATGCCAGAACCATGACCCATTCAACTAAGTCAATTTTTAGATTTTCTCGATTAAGGGTTTTCTGGATTTTGGGATTTCGAGTTTTTCTGGAATATGCCCGAGTCCCCATGGATTCGTCTATTTAAAAAAAAAAAATTGACATTTCTGGGAGAGTATACTTATCCCAAGGCCTACTTTTTTTTTCTGTATCACACATTCTTTTAACTACAGTTATGGCATTAAATTAATAAACATATACATAATTTAACTTTGATCTGCAATGCTAAGAAATTTTATAGGCTGGAATCACAAGCCATTCGGTTGTCTTATTAACTAAAGACCTGATAACATAAATGTTTTTTATGGAATCAGCTTTTAATACGCGTGTGATTAAATAAACATGTAATTTCCCAGAACTTATTAGTACAATTATGTGCAATACGATGTAAAAACAAGAAACATGTTATAACGGGTGATTTTTAAGCTGGTTTGGTTTTGGCAATACTGGTTTTGACAGCTGACGTGTGTTTAGTACCTTGTGTCACTGTCAAACAGCTTCAGTTTGGTTTGCAATTTAACCATGGATCGTCTTACAAATGAACAACGCTTGCAAATTATTGAATTTTACTATCAAAATTCGTGCTCGGTTCGAAATGTTGTTTATCGAAAAATTGTGTTCAGCGATGAGGCTCATTTTTGGTTGAATGGGTACGTAAATAAGCAAAATTGCCGCATTTGGAGTGAAGATCAGCCAGAAGCATTGCAACAGCTACCAATGCATCCCGAAAAAGCCACTGTTTGGTGCGGTTTATGGGCCGGCGGCATTATTGGGCCATATTTCTTCAAAGATGATGCGAATCGCAGCGTTACTGTCAATGGTGAACGCTACCGAGCGATGATAACAAACTTTTTTTTGCCCGAAATGGAAGTTCTTGACTTGCATGATATGTGGTTTCAACAAGACGGTGCCACATGCCACACAGCACGCGAAACAATGGCGCAATTGCGAGGCGAGTTTGGTGAACAGTTAATTTCACGTTTCGGGCCGGTCAATTGGCCGCCTAGATCGTGCGATTTGACACCATTAGATTATTTTTTGTGGGGGTATGTCAAGGCTAATGTCTATAGGGACAAGCCCGCTTCGATTGACGCACTGGAAGCCAACATCCATGCATTCATTCGTGAGATACCGGCCGATATGTGTGAAAGAGTATGCCAAAATTGGACTCAGCGGATGGGCTACCTGAGACGCAGCCGCGGTCAACATTTGCATGAAATTATCTTTAAACATTAAATTGCAAGGTTCAAACTATCGATTCAAATAAATATTTCATTCATTTTTTCGAATTTTTTGTGTTTTTTTTTTAAAAAAAGTTCTAAACCTCTTAAAAAATCACCCATTATATACTTATAGGTATGTTGGAAAGTTTTGAGTTTGATTGATTTATTGAGGCAATATTAACGCATGTGAATAATTCATAAATTATTTAGAACCTTAAAAGTTTAAGTTTGCAAAACTGTTCGTGATTTTGATTTTAATAAACATTTGGGAGTCTATTAAATAAATAGCAATTAAAATGTTACATGACTATTGTGGGTGCTTAGTTTAAGGATTCTTTGGAATGTACACTGTGGCGTATGAGTAATATTTTTTTTTTATTTCTTTTAATTCTGGGGCCTAACTATGTATGTAATTCGATTCTACTTTCATTTGTACTCGAAACCTATTTCTGATTCTATTTTCAGTTGATACTATGTAATTAGTTAGAATCAGATATAAGTTAGGTAATGCCAACTGTTTTTCCTAAAATTTTCGACTTTCGAATGAGTATCGTTCGCAAATTTGATGTCGAATGATTAGTTCCTCGATTATCCGAAAGTAAATAACTTGTTGGCACAACTAAAACGTTCTTCTAAAGTATTTTAAAACGTTCTTTAAGTGTTACAGAGCTCAAATTTTGCAAATTCGAACACTTTTATTATAGAATCGTATTACCTAATTAGTTCCCTGATATTGTTACAAGTGTATTTTTTTCAACTTTCTACTTGCTTCTGAATTAATTTTAAAATAAAGTGTAAAGCTAAATTTATGAGGAAAACATTGTATTTTAAAACCATTTTAAGAATTTAATATGGGCATTTAATAAAAAAAAATAAATAAAAAAAAGAATTCCAAATCTTAATATGCAATATTGTACACATAATTTAATTTGAATTATTTCATGGCATCATCGTCTAAAAATTATTGGTTAGATGTCTACTTTTCCCAGGGCATCAACTAAATATGTAATCTGGCTTTCGGCTCCTTCCCCAAATATTGAAGGTACATACATATGTACGTTCTACAGTTTCAGATTTCTTCTTATGGAGCCACTTGTACTCCTATTCTAAAATTAAAAATCTTCACTTTTGCAAAAATCAAAATAAAGCATATTATTTTTCATTATAATAAACAAAGGCTAAGATTAAACATTTCATAAGCAGAGCAATGCAGAGTAAATACCGTTACGCATATTTATTATTCATATTTCCATTTCTTCTATTAAAGTGACGTGCAGTGTGTTTCAAAAGACCAATTCTTTACATTTTAAATGTTAAATTGTATGGCATTCAAAACAAAGAGCAGGTACAGTTACCACTAACCAACACATAAGTATTTCACTTCTTCTTTGAATAGGTCACTCCAAAAATTTTCCGGTATAGTCTCGCTTTAAATTGTATGTCCTTTGTATTAAGTTCAAATAATTTTCAATTCATCAAGCCATTTAATGTATTTAAGGAAAAAAAAAGTTGAATAGTCTCAGGGTTAATTAAATTTAAGTTTCATTTTTCTCCTTTGAATTTGTATCATAACCTGCTACAGGCTACACCATACGACCTATAATATTGCTTCCAATTAAATCTCCACATATTAAACTTGCATTATAAATTGCTGACTCATATAAATTTGATCAATATCTATTTACTTTCTTTACGAGTAGGTATACTTGCTAAATGTATGGTTACGAGAGGTTTTTTTTTAGACAGATTTATCTTCTAAAGTTTAAATCTAAACAAATATTTACAAAAATTAATATTCAAACAACAATAGTTAACATTCTCTGAAATCATCATAAACACCTTCCACTCTTGATGACTCCTTATATCATAACGAGTATGCAAATAAAAAACATAAATATAAATTTCGCAGGAAATTTTCCATGAAGTTCATAATTTTTCAAACCATCTGACTTAATTCTTTGTTAAGTAAATTAATTCACTACAAAACAAGATTATTTAACTAAACAAATTTCTTATTTCTTCATTTCAGTTGATTTCTAGAAACTAAAAATTTTAAAATCGCGGAAAACTCAAACAAAAACGGGGAATGTACCTACCTAACCTACGTCCTACATAATGTATGTACATATGTCTGATTGGATTTTTCTGAAAAGTTCTTTTGAACTTGTTTTATTTTTATTCACAAAAGCTTGTTCGACATCGAACCAAAACACAACATTGGACGAAAATCACGTGCTTGGCTTTGGTTCTGAGAGTGTTGCCAGGTTGAGAGGAAAAGTTGCAAGTTTTATATTATGAAAGAAGAAAGTCTGGAACAAACTTTAATTAAATTTTTACTTTTATACATAAAATAGATAATTAAATTCATTATCAAACAAAAAACATACAGACCTATTCTGCTAAACAATTGCGTGAATTTTCGTATTCTGCTATCCGTCGGAGGAAAACGAATGTTCCAAAAAGCATATAAATTGCCATAAAAATAAATTTTAATAATTAGATTCTCTCAAGAACTTCAAAAATATTTATTGGTAGAGCTTTGAATTTGAAAGATTGAAGAAAGAATTCACGGGAACCGAAAAATTCGATCGAATTGGATCGAATATGTGTTATTGTTGTTGAAATACCGTTTAGTTAGGAAATAAATTGATTTAAAATAGCTTTTAACGGCATTTAGTCCACAAAAATTTTGGCGTTTCGTCCCGGCGATCTCTTGGACTCATCAGTTGACTAGTGAGGACCTTGTCAATGTATTTCAGTATATATGAGATAAATAGCCAAAAAACAACTAACAACAACAAAAAATCCCAAATCTTTTAATTCTTACATCTGTCGTGGCAACTTCGCAAAGTCACCACTTGAAGCTCACTCTCGATTTTGTCAGTCCCTGGTTAAAAAGAGTTTATAAGGTGATTTTGTGAGTTGAAAGTAAAATATTGAATACAAAAAATGAAAGAAAGTATGGCAGAGAATACCAATATTGTTATTTAAATGGCATTTTTTTTTTTAATTGAATTTACTTACAATAAAAGTTTTTTTAGACTGCGTTTTTATGGTAGCAACATAGAAACTTTTGTCTTTCTTGAAGGATAGAAAATAAGTGCCGCAAGGTCCCATCGTGATATTATAGTGTTATTTAAAGCTCCTCCATTATTAAACTTTAATGGAATAGTAAATTTAAATCCCTAAACCAACCGCAACTTTTTTTTTTAATGTATCAATACTACTCAAATACATACAACAGCCAAGTAAAAGACTTTGCAGTTTCAAAAAAGCTGGGCATACCCGATCGAGCTATTTTGGCTCGGAGCTTGACTAGTGGACGACTATGTATATATAGACATTTAACTATATACATACTCTGAATATTCAAAGTAATATTAAGACTTTTAAGAGTAATAGAAATTAGTTCCGGTCATTGAATATTGTGAAGAGAAAACACACCAAATTTTCTAAAAATATGTTTTCCAAGAATATAAGGAAGCTTTAGAAATTAATTAGGTACTTAAATTGTTTGAAATTTGTTCTGGCCAACTCCTAGTAAGAATTTACTTCCCTTTATGCTCAATATAGGTACCAATGTTAATATTAATGCATTACATTTAGGTAGTTCTGAAGTTCAGTAGGTATTTAAATAACTAAGCTGTGCTAAATAAATGTGGCTCTAAGAACGTAATAAAAATGTAAAGCTGTTTTTTACAGCTCTTAGCAATTCCCAAGTTTTTAGAGAATGTTGTAAAAAATATAAGTTATATAAATATATACATATGTACATATATATTTAAATATATACCTATAAATCCGAATTACAAAACGGTTTTGTGTCTGTTTCCATGTCTCAATATCCATTTCATTGATATAAACACACAAGTGGAAAGCGGAGTATGAGCGTTAAAATCGAATTCGATAAGTTCATCACTTGAAATTGACATTTTAGGGTCTCTTATTTACAGCTTTGTGCCATGGCTTTCTGTAGAACTAACCGCTTTTCAAATTTCATCGTAACGAGTTTTGCCAAAAAATTAACTTCACCTATTTGAATCTTAAATATGTACTAATCAGCTAATAAAAATCAATTTAAAAACAAAAATATAAAAAGAGACTGGATGCGACCAACATAGGTAACTTCCTTGCAGTTGCCCTTGGAAACTGGACACCAGATATTATTTTGCTATAAGGAAATTTTTATTTCAGGTGTTAAACATGGGATCCAGTGAGAACCCAAAGTTGGGGCGTATTATATTTTTCAACTATTTGAATAGTATTTGCTTAAAAAAAAAAAAACTGTCAATTGATTTTTTTTACAAACCCCATCAATTCTTAGGTACAGCAAATTATTCCGGCAAAGATAACATTGTTTGTTTTCGAGATATTTGAGCCGACAAAACATTTTTGAATAATCTTTAGTAGTTTTGTTTTGCTTATAAAAAAAAACTGTCAATTGAATGTTTCTACAAACTTAATCAGTGATGACAACATCATTTTGTGAAGAGTTAAATTAGACCGGGTTCGAAATCAGTCTTTGTTCTCAAAATATTCTAGCCGGAAAACGGTTTTCAACATTTTATGGTGTTTTCTTGTAGTTTTTTGCCTTAAGAAAACTCAACGAATTTTCTTAGAAATTATATCAGTAATTAAATATGGCATTGTGTATTGAATTAAATTATTTGTTCTCAAGATATTTAAACGGAAAAACGTTTTTCAAAAAATTTTAGTTTGTTTTTATGAAAAAAAAACTCTCTGTTGGCTTTTTAATTCTTTTCAATTCTTAATAACGTTACTACATATGTGTTTAAAAAATCAAAGTCGATGGCATATTTTGCTCTCGAAATATCAGAGCCGAAAGATTTTTTATAAATTGATGTAGTAAGAAAACCGCTAATTAATTTTTTTTGAAAACGTTGAGTAAATTCAAAAACGTCAAAATTTTGTAAACCGATTCAGCATCCTTGCTTTTTTTGGGATGCTGGTACTTATGCAGCTGTTGCCGATGCGAAGATGATCGGTTTTTTGTTTGACGTTAAAAACACTGTTTTGTACTCCCTAAAAACATTAAACGATAATCAAATCTTCAGTAAATATTAATTTTATAAAAATTATTCACAATAGCTATTTTACCTAAAGGAATATTTTGCCTAATAATTTTGAAGATGATTCCTGATACCAAATTCTCGAGATACATACAATACATAGAACAAAAGAATGTATCACGAACTTATGTACCCACACACATACAGACATTTCTCTAAAAACGATGGATTCAGATTCTTGGGACCCCGAAAAGTGGAGATATGTCAAAATTTTCGATTCGAAAAATCGGAACAATTACAATAACTTTCAATGGGAAGTTAAAAAAATAAATAAAAGTATGTTATGTCACTTTTAAACTCATAATAAAATACTTGTTTAGTAATTTTCAACAAATTTTACAATACTGAGTTTTTTAAATTATCTAACAGATCTAAATCAATTTTTCACAATTATATCGATTTTGTAACTCGAAGTACCGGATTCACAGTGTGTGATTCCTTTCTCTTTACTTATTCGTCGTGGAAAGATAAGACACTGCATTGCGAATCCAGTAGATATTGCGAGTTCCATAATCGGCATGGATATTTAAGTAGAGTGCTGAATGGTTATCCAACACATACATATGTTTATAACATAGGCCCTTATTATGAGTGTCGTTTGGCTTTCGATAAACGACATTTATCGATAGTCGAACATCGATAGTTGAATTTGGTATTATGTATTACTATTGTGAATGATTTTGTTCGATATTATTCGTTTTGACTTTCGATGGTTATCGTCTGCATTTTTCTGTTCGACTGCTGGTGTTGAGTGTAAATCCCCGGGCAAAAATGTAAGCTTTATAATTTATTTTCTTTTTTGTTAAAAATAAATATTTTGTAATTTATTCAGGGTAAAAGTAGTGAGCAATAAGAAACAGCTAGAAAGGCTAGTTTCAATAATGGAAGCAAACCCAGATATTGCGAAGGGAATTTGCGGTAAAGCCCAAGCGAAGAAAAGATGGGATAGATTTACAACGGAACTTAATAGTCTCGGGCCTCCTTTACGTACTTGCGATAAATGGATCAAGGTTCATGCTATTTATTCACATATTTTCTTCAAGTTCCAGAGGGTTCGAAGCGTCCCTCAAAAGCCTTCTATTTCTGGCAATCACCAACAGGTCATAACTTCTATTCCTGTCCATCCTTTCGCTTGCTATTTCATCGTCGTCTGAATCAAAAAAAAACTCGCTGGAAATCATGCTAACTATCTGAAAAGTAGTCAATTAGTTGCTTGCATTATATTTTTATAAGGTTCAACTACTCACATTAAATTATTAAACAATTTCCCTACATGAATTATCACTGAAATTAACTCAAATGTCAAAATTTAGTCTTTATTCACAATATCAACGTTCCCTGTTCACAGTAACAAGAAACTCTGTCGATGAAGATACATAATACCAAAAATACTTATTATCGATGCTTTCGACATTTATCGCATCGATCGTTGAACGACACTCGTAATAAAGGCCATAGTCTTACTACTTTATTAACTAGAATTTTGTGTTTGCTACATACCTACTTATCAAACTAGATAAATTAATATTCTTAATTCTTATTTTAATGCTGTTTGGCAATCTCGATAGAATTTCCTCTTCTCCGGAATATTTTATTCCCCTGAAAATTTGTCTTTCATCTTAAATGAAATTAGAGTCCAAATTCCTCTTAGAATTTTTTTCCAGGTGTGAATAAATTCCTAGGCAAACTTTTCACCACCAAACCAATACATCATTTGGTTCCCAATTTAAAAAAAGAGAAACATTCCCATTTCATAACTTAGTTGCAAGTTGGTACATACGATTGAAATTGTATAAGCTTTATGTAGAAGGTTTGGCCCGAACAAAACTTCTGAGTATAGTGCCTTTCACCTTCCCTTCTATTCAACACAAGATTAGTTGAGAGTCACTAGGTCCTGGTTTTTCACCAGCTATATTGCCACCATCTGGCATCTGTTGGCAACAACTATTGAACATCCTAATTTTTACCGATTTCAATTGTGCAGATATCAACCCAGAGCTTAATAATTAAATTACAAAATTGTGTTCTGGTTTTAAGAATGAGAAAATATGTCCAAATTAACACTAGTAGGATTAAAATTCCATTCCTAATGTGATTTTTTAAAATTTGTAATAAACATAAGAAGTAAACTGAAAACTGGAAAACGTCTTTTTTCCAAAAGTGTAAAGAAAACTAATGATCTAAAAATTATCAACTTCTTCACGACTTGATTCAAAGAAATTTTATAACAAAACACTCATTATCAATTATTATTTTTTTAAACAAAGAAAACTCTACGTCTCCATTTTTCTTTTATTTATCTCAAAAATGATTTTTTTTATTTGTTTTACAATATTTTTTCTTAATCCTTTTTTTTTTTTACATATATATAGAAAAAATACAATGACTTTTGTATATAAATATATGTATATTATGTACATATACATGAGACAAGTGTCAGATCTTAAAAACAAACTAACATCCTTACATTAAAAAGTAGGGGGGGGGGGGGGGGGGAGGAGGAAGAAGAGAAACAAAAATTTAATGTGAAAACAGTATTCATCATAAAATTATAGATTTAATGGGAAAAACTTGAACTTTTTTTCAATTTAATGCTAAAATTTTGTATAAAACTTATGAAATGTTATATTTATCTGTAGGTATGAGATTGGTATAATAAAATTCTTAACAACTATATTTTGTTTTTCCTTTTTTTTTAAAGTGATACATTGGAAAACGTTTCAAGACCCATTTGCTGATACGATTTATAAATATTTACATTCAACTTTAAAACGCGTGTGTGCTACTTATCCTCCGCGTAAGCTATCACATAAATATTTTGAATTTAAATGTTAGAAACTTTCGTTTTTCAGCAAAAAGGCTTATGGGTTTCTTTTTTGTTAAGTAAATTTAAACATTAGACACAATTCTTTTTTTTTTATTTTTTGAAACAACATTAGTTTCGTCCATATTAATTTAAATAAATAATACTTAAAAAAATAATCAGTTATTAAAAAAATAAGACTTCTGTGTTCTCAAATTCCAGTTTTAAGATTTTTGTTCAAAATTTGTTGGGTTGATGTTGAATTTTTTTCTGAAAGAATACAAAATTATTAATATTAATATCTCAGTAAAAATTTATTTAAATAAAACTACCAACCATACACTTTATGTTTGTTTTGTTTTTAGTCCTGGAGTGATGAACTCTTGTCCCCGCCTGGTGACATCACATATGACTTCATAGATTGAAATAAACGTCCGAACAATTTTTTATTGGATTCTGGTGTTGTGGTGGATCCTACGTGTCCAGATAGCGTGTCGTTGACTGAGTTAATTTGTGGGCCATTCATTATAGATGTTGCAGTTGTTCCTAGGGGTTTATCGAAAATCAGATCTGGTTCATCGGGTATGGCCATCACTTCGGTTTCGATCACCTGTATTGGTAAGGACTTATCATGGCCGATATCAATGCTGCCGGATGAAATTCGTAGACTAGACATGATGTCATCTGGAAATTGAAGGAACATGTGGGATTGGCCTTTTTTTGAATCAGGCAAACAATGAGGAGTAAATGGAGTTTAAGATTAATTTCATTTGTTTAAAATAGAAGATTCAATTGTTGTTTTTTTGTGTTTTTTTCTTTTCTTTTGTTTTTTTTTTTTTTTTTTTTGTATATGATTACATATATTGTATTTTTTTTTCTTTCGTTTAATGATTGAATTTAATTTATGGTTTTTTAGTGTCACATTGTGATTATAGAGAAATATTTGAAAAGAACGGCGGACATATTGGAAGGATTCGAAATATTGAAATGAAAGTGATATTTTAAATTAATATAATGAATTACAATTTAAGCAAATAATTGAAATTGAATTCTAAAAATGCATTAATAATAACGAACTGAAAGCAAAAAAAATTTAAGTATTCGAGTTGATTGGATTTTGTTTTTGTTTTGTGCATTTGCATTTGCATCCTATAATTCTGCTGTTTTTCCCAAGTATTTATTTTACTACTAACTAACATATAACTTAGCCCTGTGATGTATGTTCGAATGATGTTGTATGTATGTATATTTAATGAGGTGCATTTTAGTTTGAAAAATTTAGGTTTCATAAGGTTAATGTGTACTTAATTTTAATAAGTTATTTCAAATGAATTTCAAATTCAAGTATTTATACGAAAATATATGTGAAAGTATCATTATGTGTATCAATTTTATAAATAGGAGTAAACAAATTAAGTTGTAAGTTAACGTAGTTTCTATATTATGCGCAATAAAAGCGTTATGAAATGAGTAATGACTTTAAATGTTTGAACTTAAAGGAAAATAAAATACGAGTTAGAAGGAGATTACTGTGCACATTCGTGTATAGCTGTTAAACGGTACCTCCAAAGCTAGACAGAAGGATAAGCTGACGGGCATTCGTAGATGTTCGAGTATTTCAGTGTAATTGTTTAAGATGAGGAATGTAACTGGCAAGTTTACTATGAAACGCCTTCATTTTTCACCACGGTAATTGATAGCCCAATTAAAATGAAAACAACTTTCATGACACCAGCCTCTTCGATGAAAAACAAACGCCTGGGAAAAGATGATTTTTATAAAAACGCTAGTAAATTTTAACTGTTGTAATGTCAAACGATCGAAAAGGCACGCGTGTCGTTTGGAATTAATGCGTTCAGCATAAAATGGTCACTTCGATTTGGAAAACTGTTGGACTTACACAAGATTATTCTTGAATTAATAACGAAATTATTTTGTATTTTGTATAACAACAATAAATAAATTTAGAAAGACAAACGCATTATTTCGAAAATAGTTTTTGTTATCGTTTGAGAAAAATAGAACTTTCTATCTCATTTCTTAATAAGATTAAGAAATTAAATACCATTGTACATTTTGAAAGGTGCTGTCAAAGTTAAACCATCTTTTAATCTTTTAATTAAAATTAAGTAAATATACAATTTATTCTAAATTCATATTATTACTGTTAATTTTTGTTTTTTTTTTAATTTAAATTGTACTTAAATTTAAAAATTGGTGCTTCAGGTTTTTTGACGCTTATAAATAAAATAAAAATGATTGAAGCTGGCATTTAACAAAATCTACTATTGAAATATCTAAAATCTAATTCTATATTATTAAAATATGACTTATCTAATAATTAATTTACAGGCATTAAATTAAAAAAAAAAATAAATATAAGGCAGTTAACACAAATATAAGATTTGTAATTGCTTGTCTAGCAATGATTCTAATAATTGTTTACTCTATTTTCGGAAAAGTTTGCCAGCAAATTATTATGAACAGAAAACTAACTAGCTAAGCTAGCGTCTGAGTGAGTATTTTTTATAAATTATATTGAATTTATTTGTTTTTTTTTTTCATATAAATAAATTATTATTAATTATAAATTGATATTTTCTTTTCAAATACCTCTTCAGTTAACTCAAAAAAAATTGTTGGGTTAAATCCGAGTTAACTTGACTGAAAAAGCTGTTTCAGCAGTTAATTAGAATTTAATCCGGAAACTCGGTAATCTCTCGCTGAAAAACTGTTACTAAGTAGATTCGTGACTAAAAATGTTTGGATTAAATACTCAGTGAGATTTCTCTTAATGGGACACTGGATTGTCAATTTAAAAAGTAGCTCTTTTGTGTTTTTGAATATGTCAAAAAATGTGTTGCGAACTCTTGGACTATCAATATTTATTTCTGACTTTGTTTTGTAAATTTCCTCTGTATTTTGGAATTGAATTCCAAAACTTTCTGCATACCAAGCCTAACTGGCCTAAATTTTGTTTTCCTCAATTTTATTTTTAAGTATTACTTTCCTAGAAGTCTAGAATATTGAATAAAGTAAAAAAATGCTCTAAAACTTCTTATTTATTAAATTAAACTTTATTATATTTGACAGTTTTATTTATTATTTTTTACAACATAATTACCAAATTAAGATGTTGGTTTTGTTTTTTTTTTTAGTATGAGATGATTTTGAAATTTTCTTGATTGAAGGATTTTTATCGTTAAAATTTTTTGATTTTAATTTTCCACGCGATCTGTTTCGTATGTTTACCAACTCATGTTTATTCTGAAAAATAAGAACAATTTCACAGCTCAATTTGTATTTAAGTTTTTTTTTTTAATTTTTAATTTTAAATTTAATTTATATATTACTGTTTAAATTACTTTGGTAAATTTTCTTTTTTTTTTGTTTAGTTTAAAAAATGTTTTTATTTTAGCAAAACTAATTTTTGATTACAATTTATAATTTAAAGGAATATTTTTAGCTTTTAGCAAATTATTACTTTACTTAAGATTATGTTATAATTAATATAATATTATAATTGTGGGCTAACAAAAAAATCATGCAATCAAATCATAATTATAGGAAAATTATAAAAATCAATTATGTTATTGTTTTAATTACTTAAGAGCTAATTTTGAAATTATAGGTCCAAATTGTTTTTTTTTTTTATATATATATATATTCTGTTGGTTGCGAATATCCCTTAGATATTTTATCAAAAAGTGCAAAATAAGCGGATGAATATGAAAACATGAACGGGATGACGACGACGCTTGGAGCCGAGGGTTAACTTAAGAATTTCATCAAGAAGCTATAGAAGCTAGTTCACACAGAAAAGACTTCTTACTACATTAGTTAGGAATTCTTCTTCTTCCATCTGAAAGAAATCTTTAAAAATCCACACACAATGTTTTTTTTTTTTTTTTTTTGTTTAAAAAAAAAAGATTTTTGTAAAATTGTGCTTTAACACAAAAAAAATGAAACTAACATACTGTGATTGAATGGAATTTCAGAAGTGTGCAATTCTTAAGCAAACTAAAAACTATGCAAAATAAAACTAATCAAATACCTAACAAAATATAATACACGCCTATTATCAAATGTTTTGATTTTAAAATTAAATATTTAAGAAAACTGAAAAAAAAAAATCATAATGAAGGTTTTGTATTTGTTTTTAAAACTCAGCGCGCATTTATAGGTAAGTAATTGGAGAAAATAGAGCAACTTTCAGAAATTGGCCAGACAAAGAAAATTTGTATTCAATGGTTAAAGATTATCATGGTTATTAGAGTGATTTTCAGCACAACATTTGTGTGATATTCACAAAAAAAAAGTATTCCATTTGAAAATCCTCCAAATCCTTTTAAAAATTCAGCGCAGTCATAGGTTTTTGTTTATGAATTTTTGAGCTAACAGGTGTCTAAGTTCCTCTGAGAAGGGTGTATCTAAGCACGAATCGTTAATTCACAGTAAAAAAATTTGAAGGTATTTCTAAGGCCCATCAACAATATTATTTGTTGTAATAAGGACAGGTAAAGAGTAAGCATAGGGGTCAAAGCATAATTTGGAATAACAATCCAAGCTTACTCAATCTTTAATTGATAATGTAAGTAATAATCATTTAAATACAACAAAAGGTTTTATTCTGATGCCATTTTGCTTGAGAGGGACATACATATGTACTTACATATATTAGACTTGATAAGAGTTTTGATGTTCTAAATAAATTCCTATAAGAAAACTATATTTATAAAAATAATTCCAAATGGAAAAAAAAAAACATCACAAAGTTTTAGGAGCTTGATAAAAAAAAAGAAGTTAAATAAAATTCCTAAAAGTATGCAATATTTTCGATCATTTAACATCTTATTCCATTTATGATGGCAGAATTTTATAAGTCAATTTATTAAAAACGTTCCGTTTTCTAAAGCAACTGATAATTTTGTAGTTATATGTCATTTAAGTATTTCTATAATAGAACTAGGAAAAGATTTATCGGGACTAAATGGGGATAAGAATAATGTGCTCAGATAGAATCCTACCTTTTTTTTTATTCATAGTGTGCTACTCTCTATAGTATTGTGTCTTATTTTACTAGTTCATTAGTAAATGGTGAATTGATTTCAGAAAGAAAAATGTATTTCATTACTCACAGTCATAAAATGGATCCAAAACTATATATATTTACTACACTAGTTTCCAATCTGCAATAAACAAAAATAATATTGTGTGATAAACTTAATTATTGTGTACCTTATTTAAAAAAAAAAATAATCTATCCTTTTCTACACGTTTTTTTTTTTCTCAGATCTCAGATCAATGTCTACAAACCTTACCACACAATGACAACTAATTAAGTCCTTAATTCAATACAATAGGGTTACCATAGTTAATGTTATGTTCACTGATTTTGGCAAGAGTTTTGTAAGGATGCATCATAAAAACATTTCTAACATTCTACAATATTTCATGTCACATGCCAAAGGCAGCAAAAAATCAATCGGAATAATTGGCGCGTTCAGAAAAAGATTTTTTTCCTCAGAGTGTTAACTTGAAACTGAGAAATTTTGCTGGGGAATTCTGTTTGTGTAGCTAACTAAGATTGCTGAGATCTCCGAGATCTCATTTTCCTGAACACGCCTAATTATCCCGTGTTCTTTATGAGCATAGTTATTCATTCATGTCTTGTTGACGTGTATTTTGCATCTGTTTACTTCACAAATGTCAAATTAGAATTGACATTAAACGCCATTTGCAAAAATTATAGCATCTTCCGATAGGGTGACAACTTTTGCGAAGTAATATCAAGTGTGAATATTGTATATTGCAAAGTTTAGTGTTGCTTATCATGCTATTCCAATACACCTTTCAATTGAATTTATTAAAATTTTTATTTAAGAGAACAATGAATTGATAGAACTTATCTATAGAACATAGTATATCGAAATGAATAGCTCGATTTTTTATTTGTATTTCAATTTATCATCAGCGAAACTGATATGTTGAAAAAACATTTTAATAAAATTTTAGCCTGAATAAAGTTCAATTAAGATTTGAATACCAAAAAAAAAAAAAAAAAACAGTAACTAAGGATACGAATTATCATACCACATCTGATGTGGTTTGAAATGCATCCTCATTAATGATTTTCACCACGTTTTATGCTTCATTCATCGTACTCTTTTTATCAATCCAATTCTGATAAAAAAGAAACCACAATTCAATGAAATACAAAAAAAAAACCAACGCACGTGTTCATTCTCAACGTCATCATTTATACAAAAAAAAAAAAAAAAAAAAAAAAAAACACCACATGCTTGAATTATAACCTCCAGAATTCTTTTCATTTTTTGTACTCGAAACCTATCCGCCTTCTTTTATCATATCCTCCCCTCATAACAAAACAATTCCATAAAAATGAGACTGAACAAATAATCACACTCATCGATTGCAACATGTATCTCATCAATTACATGTCAACTGTCTCATATTATTCAGGACAATTGTTTTGATTTGCAGAATTTGTATCTTCTTGATTGGACCTTTTCACAAATAACGAACCAAAAGAAAAAAAAAAAAAAAATGGAAACAAAAATAAGGAAGTTTTTTTTTTGACAAACGTATCAAGCAAAATTAACGTGCTATACCGAATATCAGAACAATTTTGGTAACTAGAATTAGGGTACTTGAAGACTACTTGAATTGTACGCTCCAATAATTTTTATACACAGTAGTCTAAGAGCTTATTTTTTTTTTATAAAAACAGTTTTCTCCAAAAAGTCGCTATGTCCAACAGTTAACTAATTCTTAAATGTACGCAGCGAACCAATAAAATTATTAGTTATATTTTGTTTTTAATGTTTTTATTATTTTATAGTTTCTATGTAATTTTGTTTTGTTGTTTTTTTTTTTTTTGTCTCGGATTCTTTTGTTCTCAGCTCGTAAGTAAAATAAAGTGTGCTGATTGTTTTTGTGTGTTTTTATTTTCAAATATATGGTAATTTTTTTAATTTTTAGATAAATCTTTTATGTATTGTTGTCCATCTTTGATATTTTAATATTTATGAAAAAAATCAATAAATACTCTTGGTTTACTGTGTAACGCCCTGTGATTCGCTTTTTCCATTTGAACCAGTTGTTTTGACTAGTTGTTAAAATTCATTAATTTTCATCATCTATTGAAAAAATTTTGAGACTGTGCAGTCCGCTATTAAGACAGTCGAGGACTAGTACAAGTAGGGCTGTGTCCGACCAGGACCGAAAATAGAGCGTAAAGCTAGAAAACCACTTTTTGTGATTAAACAACGAATTTTCACCTGATCCTGTTTTAGCCGACTTATATTTATATTTAATTGTATTAGTTTTAACAGTGAAGGGATGCAAAAATAAATACAAACAAAATACAAAAAAATGCTTATTCGGTAACTTTTTATGTGGCTAGGTAGTCATAGTAGTTTAACTTAGGGCGTCAGTTATTTCGTAATAAGTTACTGATAAATAAAAAGGATAGTTTTTATGAACTTTCTTCTAGCTTTTAGATATGACGTTACGTTAGTAAGATACATAGGTTAAAAACAAATATTATTAAAAAAAAAAACAAACAAGTGCCTCATCCGTCCAAAGAAATGACATTCGTGTAATTTGGATCCAGTTTTCTGTAAATAATCATGGATATACAGTGAGACCTATATACAACGTTCCGATTCAACAAAAATAGCTTATTTTTTGAAAATGAATTAAGTCAGAATAAACATGATCGAACCTCAATGACTAACGGCGATATTATTCATTAGATTAATCTTAATAAAAACGAATGTAAATTAATTTAAATTTAATGAATTGACATCTAGATTGAAGTTTTAATCTGAATTTATCGAGTGAAAAATATATATTAAAAAGCGACAGATCCATCCCTTTCGAATCATAGTTTGGTGTGGATCACCTGTTAATAGCCAGTTGCCTTCAATTGATATCAAGGTGGTCTTTTTGTTTACGAAAATATTCACATGTGTACATTATGTGCCAGGACCCTAAATGAAAGTCATCGAGAAGATAAAAGGGGCCATCTACAGATGTTGGATGAGGTTGTAATATGTCTCTAATTTTAATTGAATTGAAATGTTTTTTTGTGGAAGAAGTCCTCGACATAAACCTCTCCGAAAAATTATAGTATGTAATATTAAAAAGCTTTTTACAAAAAAAGAATGTTTTATTAATACCTTTTATTCAAATACTCATAAAAAAAATAAAATATTAAAAGAACAGATAAAATCAGTTAAAAATAATTTTGGAAAAAAAATAAACACATAAACTAAAAATGATTAAAAAAAAAAACAAAACAAAAAAACAACAACAAAAAAAAAACATTTACATTAACTCCATTCAAACGATTTCTTTCCAAACAATCCAACTCCGCCAAAAACAAATGCGTGTCGAAATAATTTAGATTATAACTTAATTAAAACTTACCATCGACATCATCGTCAAAGATGTCGTCCAGCGAATGACGGGCCTGAACATTATCCATCATAACATCAGTTCCAGTGATGCCAACATCGGCAGAATAGATTTCAGAATTTACATCTTTTGTAAAGCGTTCCACTTCAGCTACCACACTGGCAAAGGTATCTTCGATGACATCGACATCAGGTGGGGCAACCATTGATGCCTGCGATGCAACTGCCGCTTCGACAGCGATTTCTTGGGAATTAGGCACAAGGTCTGACGCAGCTGTTGATTGAAGGGTCTTTTCAGTTTCGGGATGCGTCAGAACTGAATTAAAATCATCTTCATCATCGTCCAAAGGACTATGTGATGAACTATAAGCCACATGATCGGCTGGACTTAGTAGAACCGCACTATTTTCGGCTGCCATCTCACAGACATCATTTAAAACTGCTTCGGCTTCGTTGCGGTTTTCTTCTTCTGTGGAGTCGTTGAGTAGCACTGAGGCAGCTAGTTTGGATGGATCGACAAAAGGTTCTTCATCGTCGGGACACACTTCCTTTGAGATTTCATCTTCATTCGCCGATTCATCCTCTTCTTCATCTTCTACTTCTTCTTCGTCTGCTCGTTCTTCATCTACTTTTTTGTCATCTAAATTTTTTTCTGATTCATCATTATCGTCCATTTGTAAATTTTGTGTTTTCTCTAGACTTCCCGTTTCGGCAGGTTGATCTTCGGTAACTGTTTCATTTGCACTTTTGAAAGAATCTTCATTATTTTCTTGGTTCCTTACTATTGCCGTTTCTTCTTTATCTTCATTTGGTACATCATGCGCGTGTCTTGTGGATGTTTCCTCTTCTGCATTATTTGAACTGCTTAATTGTTCTTCTTTTTCTTCTTCATCTTCTTTGTCATCACTAATAAGAGGCTGATGTGTTTTTAATTCACTTGGCGGAGGCGGATCATCATTGGATTTTGATGAAGGCTCTAAGGAGGAATTGTGCTCAATATCATTCACTATACCACTTTCTGGTACAGCTGAAGATTTTTCCGCTGAATCGGTTTCTGTAAGATCTGCAAAAAAAAAGAAACGTTTATTAGATAATATCTTCTATTGAAGAAATTTAAGAAAAACGATATGAAAATAGTAATTTTTAAAAATTTCTTTACAACGCAACCTGGTACAAAAGTCAACTGTTCGAAAAACCAAAATAAAATTTGTACGCAAAAGTATTATTTTCAATAAAACAGTTTGCTAAAGTCATAAATGCTCGATAATATTATTTGCGGCGCAACTTTGAAGTAAAAACATCGAGTTGACTGCAAAAATATTGAAAAGCCAGACAGCATGTTCTTAAAGGTCAAATGCATTTGCAAAAAAAATTGATTGAGGTTAATCAAACAGATTTTGTCCAAGCAGGACCATTGCCTATATGACGATAGCAATAGCCACGTAAAAAAATGACTATAATTTGACAATAAAATTGACGTTAATTTGACGTGTTCCAAAACAGCCTATTGCTCTTACGAAAAATGATAAAACTTACATTGGGGATATTAACAAAAAAAACATCAGGAGCAGATTAAATAGAATTATGTATTTTTTTCTGTACTTATACCAACCACTCCCCCCAAAAACCATTCCTGTTTTTGAAAATACACAAAATCTGTTTGTAAAGTACCAAGAAACGAAAAATATTTGTAGGGATAATAAAATGTTAGAATCGATATCTTCGTACAATTAATTTATCATCATCAATATCTCATTGACTCAAGGAATCGTTTAAAAGAAACTTTATTTTTTTACCAAGAGCGTACTCATGAAAATATTTTAAAGGGGGCATATTAAATTGAAGTTTTTAATTTGATTAATTATAACATTTTAATTTGAATATTCCAGCGTTAAGCAATAAAGCGAGTTAATAAAGAAGTATTTACGCTACCTAGTCACTTGTTATTATGGCACTGTCGAAAAAAAGATGAAATTTGACTTCTTGACAGTATTGTTGCAGAATTGGGTTCCAAAGTCAGCTCATAGACATTCTTAGAAGTTCAATTTTTATACAAAATGGTTTGGTTTTAAACAAAAGCAGATTTTGACATCAGAATGATAATGCAAGGTATTCCATCAAAGTCATTTAATTTCTAACAATATGTATAATTACTATCAAATAATTAGCTTAGTAGAGCCCAGCCCACTTTTGGCGCTAACCACATATCAAAAAAAGGATTTTACTTCGGTTATGTAAATTAACCTACTTAAATAAAAAGTTTTCACTAAATAAACAACTATTGAAATTCTTATTTCCAAAAAACCAATCAAAAGTGAAATATAATTCACTTAATAATAATTCACGTAATTCGCCATTAATATCATATTACACGACTTTGTTGATATTTATTTTAAATTTTTTTATTATTCAACATCGGTGATTGACCGAAATGGCTACGACCTTGATCTCGAAGGACTGTTTATCACATTTTATGATTATTTTTTTTTTTTATTGACTGAACAATAAACATATATTTCTATCAAAAAATTGAATCTACAAAATTATGTGTGAATTAGGCACACACAATAATATTTCAGCGATGATTAGTTATTGGCTATGGCAGCAGATGACACTTTGTAATCTTTTATTTAGCATACTTATGGAATGTCAAGATTATGGGAAAATTATTGAAACTTTAGAAACCTATTAATATTGGCAATACGGAGGGTGACCTTAAAATTAAAGTGCTATTTTTTCTTTTATTAACAACTTAACGTGTGAAACTGCGGGGTGGACTGGAGAAGCTTACTGGGTTGAGGTCCAGTTATACATAAGACTTTAGAGCTTCCTTAAGTTAATAAAACTGAAAACTGAGAAGGGGTTAATTTATATTGTGAAATACTATTTGTTAGATAATTGAATTAGAGTGGAAAAAAGTACAAGCTCCGAATTTAACTTTTAATGCTAAAATATATTTATATGTGTGTATTTATATAACTTACTTTAAATCCCAATAAAACACAAATGTATAATAAGAAAAGTCAGCAATAGAATAAATTGCCGGGGGATAGACTACCAAAAATAATTGCAAGAAGGACGATAGAAAGGAGAGGTCTATGTCATAAGAACCTAGAGGAGCTTGCAACGTAGGTACACTGGTTCAGAATTCAATTTTGTGAATGAAAATGGAATATATTGCAAAGAGGTACTCCACAATCTTATATTAGAAGTAGACGAACATTTAAAGAGCTGAATGTATAATTTTATTGATTATATTTTATTGTGGGACAAGAAGTCGAACTTCATTAATACAATAAATAACTAGAGGTTACGTAGGTGTTGGTGCCCTTTTTATAAGTATAAGTCAATATGTCATTTTATATTAAATTTTACTTGTTAGCTCGTAATCTATTTATCTTTTAGTTCTTAAACCATCATTGTTATTTTTATATAGAAAACACAAAAATCTTTCACATATATATCCTCTTAAATTGTATCAATAAATCTAAACTTTGATATTCTTCCATTTAAATACTATTGTGTTACATAAACTGCATTACATAAAATATTTCGTTGCATAAATTCAATTGCTTAAATAAGTCCATTATTTGTATTATAGTTTCAACCTATAGAACTTGTGCCATGAAATATTATTGACCCAATTATGTAAACATGAATATATTATACATTTTTTATCCTGAAAGGATTATTCATTAAACTATGTAGATTAATAATTTCATCTGCATTTATCACAAAAATGTGTTCGCATTGCAGGGGGCTTCTGTAAATTTCAAATGCATCTACATATATGAATAAAATATCATGATCGGAGAGACAAACAAAAATGGAATTCTTTTTGTCGTATATGTATGCAGGTATAATTGAATTAATCTACCTTGGTCCTGATGTTTACACAGTATGTACATTGATAAAAGCAACGGTTAGTAGTACAAATATTTAATGTCAGGAACATTAATTTCTATTTTTATCTCTTGACACATTACGAAGGGGGTAGTATAAGGGAAGAAGATAAACTATTTAATAATTTACAGAGCTGTGTAAATATTTAATTTTAAATAAAGTAAAAAATTTCGTTGAATTTTTTTTTAATAATACCATCAGGAATTATGTTTCAATAGAAAATCTTTATTCATTAATACAAATTTGTCAACAAAAAAGAAAAATAGATCAATAGAAGAGCAGAAGAGCAGAAAAAAAAAGAGAATAATAGAAGAGAACAAGGAAGGATTGCGCCAGAAAGCAGCAAATATAGAATAGATTGTAAACAAAATTTTAATAATATTAGGTAGCTGAACCAAATTAAAAATTTAAACAATTTTAATCCGAATTGGTTGAAAATTCTGACGAAATTCTTTCAACACTAATTTTTCATTATAACATAACTGTGTTTAAATAAAAAACTGGCACAGAAAAAAAACAAGCAGTGACTTTGGTAGATATTATCCAAATCATTGCAAAGTTATAAGCGAAGACTCTATCTTTCGCTGCTTTCATCCTGCTTTGGCAGTTAGTCCATTTCTCGTTAAGGGAAAAAAAGGAAATATTAAGATTGTGCACTGGTTTTTTTTTTCATTCTTTTACCAAGCAACAATTTTTAAAAATCCCTCCCGGAAGTATATTAAGCAAATTATTTGCAACTATTTATACCATTTTAGCAGATTCTTTCTCTCTTTAACTTTTTCATAGAAGAACGAAGCCATGAAAAGTTAAGTGACAAAAAAAAAACTAAGATTCATTTCGCACGAACGGAAGTTGAAGGAGAGAGAGAATTCATCTACTATCTACTCTTTTTTATTTTTGTGGATGTGTGTGTTTATTGTTTGTATCATCGTATCGTGCAGCTTGAAATTTCGTTGAACCCGATTTTTTTTTTTGCGATGCTAGTTTTGAAAAAGAAAAAAAATGCGCGCGAATCTGATTCAAAATAAAAACAATTCCAGCATTCATCATCTTTTCAGCGGCGGCGGCAGGCTTCAGGAACAGAATCATCGTCATCGTCATCGCCATCCCATACCACTAGGGATTAAGATACATACGACTTTAGTTGAAGGGTGACCATCTGTGTATTATTCTTCCTCTTTTTTCCTTTCTTAATAAAACTGAATTTTTATAAATTATATTTAAAAATTACGAAGAATTTTAAATTAACTACTGCTTGGTTAAGTCTGGGATTAACTGAACAGTTATTTCTGACAAATCGTAGAGTTTTGCGTGTCAAAAATGTGTTGTAAGAGGAATGCACGGTTTTCGGTATTCCCCAATTTGGATTTCGATAAGAGTTTTTCCAACTAAATTTAAAGTTAATCCTCCGTTAAAATACAGCTAAGTATTTAAGTTAACTCGGCTTAAATTTAATTGCAGGATTAACTAGATATGTATTTTTATTTAATCATTCCTTTTTGTTGAAAAGCAAAAGATGTACAAATAAGCTCTTAAAAAAAATTGTTACAGATAGTCATGCTGTGTGGAACAAATTGTATGTAATTTTTTTTTTGATAGACAATATGGTCACCCTAAGTATAAAAGAATCGCTGTCTATTCCTGTGCTGTATTTAATTTGATGCAAGAGAAAGCGCAAATGCCTGTAAGCACTGGAAGGACAAAAAAAAAATAAAATAATTGCAGTTGTGGAAAACATTAAAAAATTTAAAAAATTATCCCGATTGTCTTGTTGGGTTTGGTTAATAGTACAACGTATCTAGATGTTAAAAAAAAAAAAAAACTTTACACAATATGTTGTGGTGGTAGCTTGGCGCCTTGGGTAAGTATCTCAGTTTGCATATCAGTTTAGTTGCTATAGCGTAATTATTGTGTCTTTGAAATTCATTCGTTTCGTTACTCTGACTATATATAGGTTTTTGTGTGATTATTTTCATGCTTGGTAGAGTTCTTTTTTTTTAACTTTATTGTTTGTATATATTTTGAATATCCTTAAATACTGAATGCAACATAGCAACAGTGTGTTGCCAAAGTAGCCAAAACGACGAGATGACAAAGTTGATAAGATATTTAAAAAAATCGCGTGACATATATTCATATAATGGTTCGTTCCAAAAGTAGAGTGGGTGATAACTGGAAAGCAAATACTAAGGGATGATTTTAAATGGTAAATATAGGGATATTGTGTTGGACATTTAATTAAAAAAAAAAGGTTAGAGGCGGTAAAGATTATTTATTTTGCTTTGCAGTTAATTGATTTATACCTTGGATATCTTATCGTTCTTAAAACAAACATGTACACTAAATTATAAAGAAAAAAGTGATTTGAAAAAACAGAAGGTTAAAAATTTTCTATTTTTTCTAATTTATTGCACTCTCTCCCATGGAATGGAACACAGAATTTAAATGACATACATAGATAGCGTTTCAAGTTCTTATTTCTGCGTTGATTGGCATCACTTTTTCTGCTTCGTAAAATTTGAAACAGTGGAAAAATAACTTTCGTAAATATTAACCCTTGAACTGGAGCCATTTCTAAAGATAATTTTATCATGGGAACAAGAAAATTGAGGATTTTCCAAATTGCGTATTTGTTTTTATTCAAAGTTCACAGTTTACGTTTTCAACTTTCAATTTAGAGTTGTTGCATTCAAAAATCTCTATATGAGTGAGAACTAAATTGTAATATAATTGAATTTCGTTATCAATTCAATACTCACTTAACCTCCCCCCACTCTCCAATCGCCACTCAAAAATTAATTATTAATATACTAAGTGACAAACAATGTAGGGGTATATGTCTTTGATTCTACGTAATTCCCCTCCTCACCACCCTCAAGTTCTGACCCTACTATTAATTTTCTCAATAACAACAGTTCTAATAATTGCTTTGAGGTACATTCTAAAATGAAGTTCAACAATTGAGTTATTGATTATGATGATGGTGATGGCTTGACTTTGAATTTGTAGGTGGAAAAGCTTTCAATGTGTAAATGAGCAAGAATTTCATTTCTATTTTCTCCTCGAAAACAAATTATAAATGGAAATAATTATGCTTTATGGCGATGATAACGCAACGCCGCGCAATGACGACGACGGTGATTGTTACATTAAACACGATAGCTTTCACGTGAGCGTCCTTTCCTCATGTACATAGGTAGGTATAACGAATATGTGTTTTGCCTGATGCACATCTACATAATAATCTGTTTCCGAAGGATTTGCTTTGATGATACCTTATAAATATAACCCCCCAAAGCAGTATAGATAATAATTGCTCCCGTCAAACCGAAAACCACTTAATGCAGATGGGTTTGTGTAGGTTTACTATTTGTCCCAAAGTGTTTTCCCGCTTTATGTATGTTTAAGTGTGCGTGTGAGCAAGGGCTAGAATTATAAGGATATCTTGTTTTTGCACAAATGTCATCTAGCTGAAGGTTGGTTAAACCTCTCTAACTAATAATAACTGTGTGCATCGAACAAAATTCTCATATATAAAACCAACATCAAGATTAAAGCAAAGTGACTATACTGAAGTCGATCTACTATAAGGCACTTACGAGATTATATAGAGATTAATAGTCGCATATATTGATTATGGTGGGGTTTTGTGTTAACTTTCTGGATATAATATTGTGAACATGAAAACATGTATCCCTTTCTTATTAAGTGTCCTTGGAATTGTTTTTCATAAAAACTCTTCAACTTAATTTGCCACACTCACGCATATGTGTAATAGTTATACTTTAATCGTACCTAGTACCTTTGGAAGATAATTTTATGCAAACATCAGATATTTGTCGTAGGAAATTTGAACTTGATGAGGCGTTATTATTTCTAATTAGAAATTATCTGTCTGGAATTTTGATAAGAAAGGTAATTATATTTTAGAACCAAATTGAAGACACCGACGCACGGTGATAAAATATTGTTTGATAAGGTGTAGAGTCATTAGATTGTTATCTTCTTTTTTTGTTTGAAAATAACAAAAACAGAAGGGAAAAGGCTTATTGTTTTTCAATTAAGCTTAAGAGATTGATGAACTAACGCAATAACAATTGAGAGGGAATTTCTTTTAAAAAAGAAACAGCAAAGGAACAAGTTGACTACCCTGAGGTACACCAGAATAAACTTTAAATTGTCATGTTGAGTTATTTTTGAATATAAAACACAATAAAAGGTATCTATAGTTTAGGTAAATATGAAGATAATGAAAATATCAGCAATTATAAAAGCTTTCATGCACATTCCATGGCAGATTTTCTTTAGAGCCTCATCTTGCGCCACTCCATAGCCAATATTTTTGTTTCACATAAGATTGAAGTATTTTTTGTTTTAATTTTTACATCAAATCGATAGACTAACTACCCACAGACATATTCAAACAAAAATAATCAAAAGGGCAAAGTCCGATGTCAAACCAAATCGATTTTTCTCTTTGTTCCAAAATGTATGTCAAGAATATACAGAAACATGATTGCTATACTTATTTTTTTAGTTGCTTATTGGACATGTATTGGTTTCGCATAAAAAAAAAAATGAAATAAGAATACCTACTGGAGAAGGTCATGCTATGTGTCACACAGTGGGGCATAATGAAATAAAAGTTGACATCAATTCTTAGACCGATGTTTAATTTTTCCAAGCTTACACTTCGGCACGGCACTAAAATGTTAAATTTTATATTCGTCAAATTGTCTATAGGTATCTACAGGATGTTTCCGACTTTTCTATACTTTGACAATATGATTCTTGAATATGTTTTTTGAAAAAATTGTATGGGAGAAGCTTTGCTATAATATTTGAAGTGTTTTCAGTGTGTTCTTTTTAATTTTTTTTACACAAGCCACATAAGAGCCTACATGATTCGGTAAGTCTTCTAAAATATAATTTTTAAAGGCTGACACCTTTTTCTTCACTCTTATTTCACACATTTTTATTTTTAGAAATTTGTTCTTTACCTATACAGATGCAAATACCCGAACTTGAAGACAATACCAAGTAGAAAAAAGACAAATATCGCTTCTAATTTAACCGAGGTTAAAATAAGAAAATTAATCCAAGCTCCAACTAAGCTATCTTGATTGTGTGGGAATCACAGATACATCTTCATTTCATTTTTACTTCATTTCATTTATTGAAAAAGAACTTAACATTAAGATAACATCTTTTAGAAAATTAAGCATTGTAGTGGAATTACGTTATGGACATTAATGAATGTAATCTCCTTTAAGAATAAAGAAAAATTGAAAAAATTCTTAATTAAATTTTTTGAATTATTGCCAGATTTTGATTCACATTGCTCCACTGTGCGTTTATATGTTTGTCTATACATCTGTCCGTCCAGGTGAAAATTGAACTAGTGCTAAAACTAACGGACGGATTTAATTCAAATCTGGTACAAATCATTTTTATTTTTATTTCTCTAATGTTTCTCGAAAACGGCTTTAAAGATTTTGAATAAACTTCGATTCTGCAGTATAAATTATTTGCATCTCATTACCATGAATGCTCTCAGGTTAATGGATGTGTCGATGGATAAAATTAAAAATGCCTTAAGGGCTTTGAGACCCTTTCTTTATAACCTACCACTTGATGGTAATTTCCCATTCATTCAAAAGCACGAACTGTAAAATACTTTATGCAACAACGCCAGAACTGTTATCTTTGCCATTGTCTTATATACGCGTTAAAATGAGTCAATAAACCTACTTGAAACAATATAGGTTCGTAATAATAAGTCTCACAAAGCCAGCGACAAGATGCCTACTTCTGTATTTTATGTTTCAAATAAGACTATAATAACTTTTGATGAGTTAATATGGAATCCTTTGTTTTATTTCCACCAACAAAAAAAATATCAACCCAAAAAAAAAAAAAATGAAGAATTGTGCAGACGGAGTAAAATGGGTACACTCTTATCTTGACTTTATAGTATAACTTAAATTGGCCAATAAATCCATTATTATTGCTTATTATCTTAGCCAATCGTGTATTTATGCGCACACGGCAAATCAAAACTACCTTTAAATGAAAAGAATGTACAGGTATGATGTGGCTATAAGAGAACATACGGACCTATACAATTTGGTGGTATTTGATTACTTTGTGGTGTTTTGTCTGCGCCCGAATCATATTTGTATCTTTTTGATTATATACAAATTCACTTGAATTCAATTTATTCTTTGTGTTATTGTTGTTTTCGGTTTTCGGTTTTCATTCGGTAAATCAAAAAGACCAACAAAATTTGTTTACGACGTGATGCTTCGTGACCTTTAAATTAACCCCCAAAGCTGCATTCCGGTCCAGAAGTATTACCTACCTATAAAGTCTGTAGTATTTAACAAAAAACGAAAATATACTCTCAAGTCTTTCGTTAATGGATGCTCCCTTGAAATAAGTTTTTTTTGTTTTTTTAAGAAATCTATAAACTGAAGTTTATTGCTTTGCATCATTTCCTTCAAAAAATTTGTAAACTCCTTTCATATTAAGTGTATATGATGGGCAAATGCAGTTGAGCACGTTATAAAGCTTTATTTTTAAAATTCAAAAAGTAATATACTAAGATGCAGTTTTAAAAGAATTTTATGTTTTTTGTATTATTTTTTTTTTTTTTTTTGCAAATGGAAATAAAAACTTTATGTCTTGCTTCGTTGATTTTAATATCCTTAACGGGGTTTTAAAGACTCTTACGTGTGAGAATTCTTCAAGGAAAAAGCAGAAAACATTGAAAGTCAGAGAAATTTCGATGATTCCTATTCCATTGTTATAAGTATACCCGCCAACCACACAAGCTGTGTAACAAAGTAGGTAAGGGATATACATTGAGAAAAAAAAATCAAATAAAATCAGCAAAAGAATTTAATCTGATATTTTTTTTTTTATTGAAATGGATTGTGATTAAAAAATATATAAATAAATTTTATAAGTGCAGGAAATGCACTTCAGCTGAACCAGATAGAGATAATGTGTATGATCCTTTCAAGGCTTTATAGTCAGTTAAATTTTATGGGGAGCAGAGGCCTCCAAAGTACTTTTAATGAGTAATTGTTTCTTAACGATTATACTTTTACAGAAAATCGTCAATATTCGACTTTTTTAGATTTAAAAAGAATTCTTTCCTAAGAGCATTGGTTTTGTAGATGATTTCATTTCTCTCATATTTATCACGTTCTATTGATAATTTATAGCTAGCAAAGCATATTCCAATAAAACACTATATATTAACTTTTCATTTTTTGTTGCATGGTTGGCTATTTGGACGAAAATAGTTTCGCAAATTTTCCTTTGGCAATTTGTTGTTTTACAAAATTTTGACATTTGGTGTTGTAAAAAATAATTGTTTGGTCAGAGTTTCGTATTTTTGACACAAAATTGTGTTTTTTATTGGCTTTTCAGTAGCCGTTTGACCCCGAATTATGACAATTGACCTTCTGAAAAAAGGGTTCTGAAACTATGGCATGAAAAAAAACTTGTAAGGCCCATTTTGCTTCTGTTTACAATAAATAATATGACGGTCTTCAAAGACGTGTCTCAAGCTTTTGACAAGGTGTGACACAAAGGCGTCAAATTCAAATTAAGGAAAGTTCTTTCTGAAGAATTTTATATGATTGTTAAAGAATATCTGGAGAATACCATCTTTCGAATGAGACATGTCCACCTATTACGGTTAGCTTTCATTAGCGAACTACCACAATCGACAAACCACGGTTGGCGAACTTTACAATTCGATTCTAACAATAGAGTGAGATCAATCTTCGAAAAATTTATGGCATTTAAGTCGAATCAAAGGTTCTCAATTCGTCAACCTTAATACTAATTTTTCACACTCACATGTTTATTCGTTCGACTCGCCAGCGGTAATAGGGGGGATGGAAATGGGTGTTCTGATTTCAAAGAATTAGTAACTGGAGTACCACAAGGAAGTGTTTTAGGTCCAATTTTGTTCCTATTATTTAAACACGATATAATAGAAAGTCTGTAGTGTACTGAAAACCCTCAATATAGAAAAAAGAAATAATTTTAAATACAGACAGGTACCTTAGACAGTCTGGACCTATGGTATACAATTGCTTTGAAAGAATGAACACTTCTGAACTTATGCGACATTTATAGAAAACCGCGAAATACGCAGGAACTATCACTGAAAAGTGACCTGTAAACCAACCAAATAAAAGAAATAGTTATGAATATTTTTCAGCAACTGAATTAGCCGCCATCTTTACATCTGATTTCAAAACTTTTTGTTTATTTTTAAATTCAATCTTATTGTGAATTTCACCCAAACGACATTTCCTTAAACTACTAAAAATAAGTGAGATTTAGGCTGCCAATGGCATTACATTACGGACGAAATAAATGTTCACAATAAGAGGAATTTTTCGAACACGAAATTTCGGATGAAATTCACAATATGCTTGAGTGAAATGCTAATTTTTTCAGGTTGTTGTTCGGGTGAAACTCACAATAAGGCTGATTAACTTTTACTGTTAACAAAAAATTAATAAAACCCAATCCCTACGTACACAATTGAAATGTCAAATATTATATCCATTCACAATGGTTTTATCTTAGTTAATATTCACAGTAATAGTAAAAGGTAGTAACCTGCGGCGTAATGGTTAGTGCGTTGGACTGTTACGCCGCGCCGAAGGTATTGACTCTTGGGTTCGATGTTTTTCACGTATTATGCGGAACTGATACATTATCCAAGATTATTTCTCTTCCTTATAAAGTGCTTCTCACCTTAGCCGTTCGGATTCGGCAGAAAATTTTAGGTCCCCTCCATTCCTGCCAATAACACGCACACAGGAATGGTTAAGAGTTGTAAGTTCCTAGGAAAAAATATCAACCAACTGATAAATTCTAAATCAATTAATTTTTGACGTTATGTGGCTTAAATTACAAAATAAAGCTAGTTTACTACAATTTTTGAAATAAAGTAGAGCACCCAGCTTCTCACAAGTTTTAGGAAAATAGCTAAACAAATTTTGTAAGTTTATTTGTTTTTATTAATTTTCAAAGTAAATTTTCGATGTACATATTATCTACAAAATATTTTTTTTTTTTTTCTCTAAGTGTAGAGTACCTACTTACTTTTGATATCTACCACGTATACCACTTAGTAGTTCCTTTGGGTATTTCAATCCTTTCTTCCCAGAACAATCTTTTGCTCCGGGTGTTGCATAGTTTTTTTTTTTTTTTTGCTGTTGTTGTTTTTAATTTAAAATTAATGTGATTTTTGTAAAGCGGAGGAAACGAAGCACAAGTTGATTGCTGATTTCACAGAGAAAAACTTTTCATCGTATTTACCATATCATTTAAATGTATACCTACTTTCTTTGTTTTTATAGTAACGGTATATTCTTTCCTTCTCTGCCTATATTTTTTTCTTTTATTTTATATTTTTCATCACAATTTCACTTTCTTTACTTGCCATAATGCCATTGCCATATACTTCACCTACTGACATTTTCTTTAGTTCATTAAATATATAGGTATATATACCTATATGTGTTATGTATAGTTTATAGCGGGATAAAGTGTTGAAACAATTGAAAGCCGGTAGGCTTTAATGAGCTACGCAATTACTTCTCACCATTAGCTTTGGAGAAATGTTAGACGAAGGGATTTGAAAGGTCTTATTTATATACCTACGTTTGTATGTAGGTATAAAGCACCCAAAGGCGTGTTTGCTTTCATTCACAGCTGTATAAAAATATATAGATGAAATGAGATTCTAAGGCTTTTATCCTTTTGCCATTCTGAGATTTCAAAACCAATTGAGTTCCGTACCAGATGTGATGCTGTCAAAGGGACTATATATAAGTCTGTTGAGACTTTAAATTTATATTCTTTTGATGGTTATTAATTAGTGGTCTATTAAATAGGCTTATAATAGATACGAATAGCGATATGTGAGTTTATTAAATCCGATTTAATTTAAAACTTTTAGAAATGTGACATATATTTTATGTGGGGCCTCATGAAATTTGCTCATATAGACTAATGGCATATTGATTGGCATAGATGGATGAATTAATCTTCAAAATAAAATGCCTATACCTTTTTTTTTAAATAAGGGCGGAAAAATATATAAACGATAAATCTTTTTGTAAGTCATTTTGATTTTGGTTTTTTTTTTTGCCATATAACTAGGATATCTGAATAGAATTTCCAACCGCTTTTTCATGAATTAAAGTATTTAAAATTGTATACCTTATACGAAATTTATTTCAAATAATTAAATAATCGTTAAAAACTTTATTGCAGAAAATTATAACCGGAAATATAAATTCATAAGAAACAAACTCGCTAACCTAACTTTAGACCTTTGAATTTATGATATAAATTTTAAAACAAACGTTTTTTCTAAATTCCTGAGTCAATGCGTGATTAATGAAAGCAGTAAACAAAAATCTCGTGTTCTGAGTCAAAAATTTGCAATAATTCTGAACCCATAAAATACTGCAGCCATGCTCGACACGCACGTATAATTCAACATAAGAGTATATTAATATTTATCGTGCCCAGCATCACTCATGCAATTCACAACAAAAAAAAAAACAAGATATACATATATCTCTTGTTTTTTTGTTGTGAAAAAAAAACTCTTTCCTACCTTTTGTTGGTTATTTTTCTCAAATGGATATTTCGATTGGATTAGGATTTATAAAAATTTACGTTTATAAGTTTGAAGTATAAGAACAAAAAAAAAAAATTCTCCATGGTGAAACGCAGGCGGATTAAGTGAAAACAGATCCTTGATCAGTGGAGGTTTTTTTTTTTTTTTAAAGAAGTGACAAAAGACATGTCAACAATTTATAACATTTTTGTTTATTAATATACTGTTTATGTGGCTTCGTGAGCCGAACCCAAAGTGTTTTTTCAGTCGCGAGAAGCTCCTTAGTGCGCCGCCACTTTAAATTGAGATAAAATGTTATTAGTGTTATAAGTTGCCATTTCTCTAGTTTCTTTCATTTTTAATTAAATAAAATGAGTAAATTGTGTAAACTGATTCTAGACATGCCAATTTATAAAAGTTCCTACTGCTTATGCGACACCGCAGAGCTATGTAACTGTTATAAATTAGCATTCCTCTAGTCCCATTCTAATAAAAAAAATATTTTTGTTGACAATCAGCAATTAATTCTATATTTTTTACCAAGAAACTTAGTTGTAATGAGAAATGTATGCACCTTTTCGAATGATTAAATATGATTTCTACTTGTCAATAAATTGACAACTATCATTATTGACAATAATCATTGTAATAATTTTTTTTTATTTTGTTCAGATTTTGCGCCCAATAATTCAAATCAAATGGCTCCTTGAAAAAATCCACCCCTGAAAAAACAAAGTCACGGACATATGGTCATCTGTAAATCCATTTTTCATCTTTTTCCAAAGAATAATTCATTTTTTTTTTGTATTTCATTCTGCACCAACTTGAATACAATTTATCGATTTGTTCTGGTTGTCATCACTTCTGAATCTCTTGAGCCCTATGCAGAGTGCATTACTTGATTTGTAGCAAACATTTAAATGATGTTCAGCTATACGATTCTTAAGAAATAAACTTATTTCTTAAGAATCGTATAGCTGTACAAAGATATCACACTGGAATTATAACTATTCCTTGATGTTTATAAATTATAACAGGTGGATAAAATATACATTATAATACGAAGAGAAATAGGAAACTTATTGATTTGGGCTCTGATTGATTTTTGAATTGTTAAAGAATTTAAGTTCTTTAGCAGAAGTGGGGGCAAGAGATTTCCGGAAAGTGCTGATCCATGTTTCTTATAGTACATTAGCCAGGAGAATCTGGGTAAATAACGGTCTTGAGTTCGATTCCCAACCTTTACTAACTAAAAACAGTAAGTTATAATTTTTACCGGTACTGCCACTTACAAGGAATTGACATTTCCTCCAAGAGTATCTTTTGTCATGAAAAAGTGCTTTTTACCTAAGGCTTTCGAATTCATCAGAAAATTGCAGTTCCCCTCCATTCCTTTTAATAACAAAGCACACAAGAAAGGTTAAGGCATTATCATCTGCAAAATGTAACCATGATAGCATTGTTTTCCACTGAAATATTTCTAGTATATAGTAAATCCAGTGTTGGTACTAGCAAATTTTCTTGTTGTACCTCGGCTTCAATTTTAAAAAGTTCCGCTGCTGGTACCGTAATCTTAAGAGTCGTTCGGTAACAAGGGATTTCGTAATCATATTTGAAAGATCCCTATGCAGTTTAGTTTGTACTCAAGTTCAAAATACCAAACCTCGTCAAAGTCTTTAGTAACATCTACAAATAGAGCGCAATAGATGCAGTTGCAATAATCCTTGATTAAAGATGACCAGCTGTGAACAAACTGACACTTCTTTCTAAGCTTTTCTAGAAGAATTTTTTGAAAATTCTTGCCAAAGTTATTATATGCGAGTTGGCGCATACTTCTTACTTCCTTGGTCCGTAAGAAGCTCTCTTTGTTGCCTACCTTACCTTCTTCGGTATAACAATAACTTCTGAAATTTTAACAATGATGTGGAATGTGGCACATATCAGTGCTTAAGACATGCTTTTGTTATAAATTGTAGTCTTTTGAAGATTGTTGTTGGCATTTCTTTCATAACCTGAGCCAGTAATTAGATCATGAAAAAACATTTCTTAAGAATAGAAACAATTCTTAGTTTCTATTAAAAAAATGTAAATTATTTGCCATTGGTATTTAGTGCGAAGGACATAAAATCATTTGAGAGATATTTTGGGAAGAGGTCACCCCTCTGATTCAGGTTTGGTTTTGTATATATGGTCTTTTCAGGTGCTTGGCTGTTTTCCATAGGGAGTATTCGATAGAAACTTCCTTCGTCAAAATTTTCAGAAATCTATTAAGTAAATAATTTTTGTTTTAACAGTGAGTTCATTCTTTGTACGGTTAAATATTACCATATCGTTAGGGAATATCGTACTTTGCCATTTTCTTCCAGCCCTTATTCAGCTCCTTCATTTCTACAGGGTACTTTTTTCAGCTTCTCTCTTGTTCAAAATAGTTGAACTACTTTTTTTCTGCAACCTATTGAACAGCAGCAATAAATTGGTTCTACTTCATTACGATTTATTTTGTTTCCATAGAGAATCTTAAGTTTATATAACTTTGAAATCAGTGGAAAGAAGTTTTTTTTTTAATTTTAATGTAAAGTCTTTAAAATATATTTTAATATAAAGTAAATAAATAAATAAAGAGAGGTATTTTCGGCTCCACACCTCTGAGAAAATCTTGAAACACTGATTCTGAAGGCACACTAAAGCGATGATCAATCGTTAAAAGCTCAGCTTAACAGAGAATTGAAAGCTTTAAGAATGCAAACAAAAAAAAACTTAACGCTGCCGCCATAAAATATAAAAAAAGAAGATACTGATGGCAACAGGTCAGCTGAAACTCAATAAAGTTCTGAGTTATGGACCAGCCGAGCACGTATGACATCATGGGGAGATGACGGACGACTGGAAATAGGCAATATCCTTTCAAACTTCATACATAAAAAGGTAACCCTTATAATGTGAGAAACGGAGGAAAAACATTTCTGGATTTAAACAACCCATATACATACCACCTATTTATAGACTCAAAGTCCGCAAAAGACAGCATAAATTTCTACATCCATCCCTAAAAAAAAAAAAAATTGACAGGTTGATAATGCTCAACGTAATAAGCCATCAAGTAAAAATAGTTCGGTTGCTATTAAAGACCAATCAACATCTTTTAAATGAACTCCGACAAGTGCAGGATGGTCTGGCTTACCAGTTTTTACTTTGTGCTTTATCTTACTCTTTTTTTAAATTTTTTTACACGAAGATAAAAAGCTAGAACATAACTATATACATATAGTGAGCTGAAAAAGTTCTTTATAAATCTTTAAACTTTTTTTTGTAGATAATTTTAAAAGGACTTGCAAGTACTTTTTTTAAGAGAGCTTTCAGATGTTTAATGATCCGTTAAAAAATATTCGGAATGGACTAACAACAACAACAACGACTAAAAAATAAATTACAAGCATGAAAGGATTTTTGATTATTATTTTTCATATTGCCCCTTCACTTTTCTTCATCATAAAATTTAATATTGTATTTGTATTAAACCACTTTTTTTTTCTCTTCTCATTTGTATTTATATTTGGTGTTGTTTTTCGGTTGGACCTATTTTGACGATGATAGTATAATAACTTAACGCATGGATCGATTTCAATGACATGAAACCCTCATAAATTGATTAAAACTAATCCACAATTTTCAACATGCAGACATAATACACTAACTATATTTTCAAAAGTGACATTGTGCCCTTTCTCAAGGATTAATTTGGGTTTGTTACAATATTGAACAAATGAACTGAACATCATCATTGAACCCGCAATATAATAATAACCAACCCTCATTGTTCGTTTAGGGTTATTTATTTATATCCCACAGAGAATAAATAAAAAAAAAAAACTCTCTGTTCGACGTCATTGGCAGCAGCGGTGCCCTTAACACATTGAACCAGATCAAAATCTTTTTTGATGTAGTTATATAAAGGGAGCGATGCGGAAGAAAAATATCTTATTGGCTCTAGCTTCAACGCAATGTGTTATAGTGTTTTGTTTGATAACAAAACGATTAAATTCGTTAAATCAGAAAAGTATACAGTGTAATGCATAGCAATTGATTTAATTGAATAAATTCTTTTTTGGCAAATCAATTAGGGTCAGACTCAGCGACGGATTTTTAAATTCATAGTGCCTGAACGAGAATGGGCCCTAGAATCTTAATTGCGACACTTAAAGTAATAATTATCTATTTATTGAGTCTCTTATTGGGAACTCTCTTTCCGCAGTATGATATGTGCTTGAATTTATGTGAATTCAGTGATTCCAATTCATGTGTTTTACTTAATTTAGAAAAGGAATACCAAAATATTGAACAATTTTCCAAAAAAAATAAGAAGTAAGTGTTTGTTATTCATTCAAAACTTAAACATTTTTGTGCTATTATTTATTTTTTTTTATTAGCAATAATTTTTTGAACAAATCTGAATATTTTGACAGTAGGAAATTTCCAAACCAAATTTTAGGTGAATTACTTAAATACTTAACATTAATTAAAGTTGTTTTAAAAACTTTTAATTTTTCTGACCTAAAATTTGGTTAGCAATATTCAACTGACAAAATATAAAATGTGATGTGGAAATGACTTCCAATAAAAAAAAAAAAAAACATGGATACAATTTAATTTATTTTCTTTAGGAGTAGGTACCTCTCAACATTTTGGGCATTACTTGTTAAATTTGGTACACACATGCACATTTCTGTACACTTTTATTTTTAAGTATTAAAGGATATATTTTAAATTTTAAGAAATTTCAGTTCATCTGTAAATTTATCTAAATTTTTGAATAAATTTTCTAACATAAATGTTTGAAGTCTTATTATGAACAGGAACAGGGAAAAAAAACATTCCTACCGGATTAAGTGCCTCAAATATTTACCTAAGTGATAGAGCCGATAGTACTGTGCTGCTAGTGCTCTTATTAATCTAGTTATTAATAGTATATTTTAATATGTTATTGATAAGAAAAAATAAATAAATAAATAAATTTACCTAAGTGTTCCAAATTTCATCAATATACTTACATACGTCAAGAAATGACGCGAATAAGAATTTTTGTCCTAAAATTCAACAAATGTATCATGTCATTTAATTGTTAAAGCAAAAATGTTTAAATATTTTTTTAAACTTAAAATTAAAACAATAATTATATATGTATTTACTAAAACCCGCCTATAAACTTTTTTATTTAAGCAAATATTTCCAAAGGAGTCATTCGAATTGTTGATAAAAAAAAAAAATACAATAAAAAAATTAAAATTCAACTTTTTACAGAAAATTCTCATTTAAACTGTAAACATTAAAAATAAATAGAAGAATAGTATGTACATACTTACAATGGGCCCTCGTAGAAAAAAACCTTAAGCCTTGGGACAAATGTGGAGTTATGTAAATCCGTCCCTGGCAAACAATGATATTAAATCCCCTTTGTGAAATATCTATCCGGATACAAAATTAAATAAATTTCGTCCTTATAAAAGGTTTTTATAAATTATATACACTTGATTAGAAGTCATTAGAATTCATTATTGAATTTTGAAATTGATTTTGAAACAGATGTTACGAGCTCAAATAAAGAGCTTATTAAAAATGTTTTGTAATATTTAACTCTCAATCAATCAATTTTAATATTTTTCAAAAGTTTTTTGAAAAAGAGAGGCAAAAGCATAAGGATCTAAGAATTAGCTGTTAGATAAAAAACATTTTTGAATTTTTAAACATTACATTAAGATACATGAAATGTTAAAGAACCGGATAAAAGATAAAAAATGGTAGAGGAAGTGCTTAGTGGTAGGACTAAATGTAAAGTGTCTTTTTCCATTCCAAAACCTAGATCAAATTTAATTTCGGCCACTACCACGACGGATGTTATGGAGAATCCCACTTGTTTTGGAATTCTCCATTAAACAAATGTTCATTAATTTTTTTTACACAATATAAGAGGCGAAGAACTTTAAAATGGCAACACTATTTTCTGTGACAGCCAGCAGGAATGGACTCTCATTATAATAAACCTATACAATATATTTAAACAAATGTTATTCACGAAAATTCCAAAATTGCAATCACACAAAATACAAAAAATAACACACAAACAAAAAACTGCTACTGACATAAAGGCGTTTCGTTCGGCCGTACATAAAAAAACAATAATCTCTAAAATAACCTAAGTAAGATATTATGTACATTTTGTATAGGTATTCCATCAAACGCACACTCAATTTCTGTTTAATGACCAACTTTTACCCCACAAATCATGTTATACAAACTGACGCGAAGCACGTACAACATACATTGTTCAAAATAACGCCAGACACACACCACAATCACTGGAATTTTACATAGGTATAAAGGGGGATCGGTCAAATGAAGAAAAATTAAGGAAAAAAGTGCTTTTTCTGTAGAACTTAAGGAAACAGAAGCAACATACAAAGTAAAGTATACATAACGGACAAACAGTGTGTCTGACAGTCCATTCAAAGTCTCGGTTTATTTAAATGACACTTCAATCTGCATTTCTCTCATCAGCTTTTCAAATTACCACAATTTTCAATTTACAAAGTTAAAGACGACAACGACCGACGATGATGACATCTTTTATTGCATGTAATTTCAACCCAAAACAATTTCCTAAATTGAAACGAAACACAACAAGTTGGCCAGTATTGGCACCCTAAAGAGGGTATTATCTTTTACGAGAAAATTATGGTTCTAAAAAAAAATTGCTCTTACTGAGAACGTCTATAAATAAAAGTGAATTACAAGTACATTGCCTCAACTAAAAATGTATTAATATTTGTAAACAATATTTCGTGAAGCTCAATTGTATACCGTTAATTCAGAACTGAAATTAAATATTGATAACTGAAATTGCAGTAGGGTGAATTAGAGGGAGCTACTGGTTATGTGAGTGTACCGAGATGGATACGAGCTTAAAATTTTTGGGTATCCCAAGACACTAGCGCAGATTACTAAACACAAAAATGACTGCCGAAAATGTTACCTATCGGAAACATGGTTCTAAACGTTCTAGCTATTAAAACTTGGTGCTAGCTGCCCCAAGTGTGTGTTGTTCATTTAAACCTTCAACAAAAATTGATTGTGTGGCGCGACAGCTCATTTCTCATTTAGAACCAAAACCTACTTACAATTCTTAAGTCTAAACCATTGTGTGAGCGTGTTATTGGCAGGAATGGAGGGAACCTACAATTTTCTGCCAAATCGGAACGTCTAGGGTGAGCGTGAAAAACACTTTTTCATGACAAGAGATACTTTTGGAGGATTTATCAATTCACTGCAATATGCAGTAACCTGAGAAAAATACTTCTGTTTTTTAGGTGGCATAGATTATGGAATCGAACCAAAGACCTAACAGTCGTAACAGTCCTCCGCTGTAATTATTACGTCACGGGCTAGTAGTACACAAAGTTTTCGGAAAATTGGGAACATGCACCAGAGAGCTGTAGTGACAATTGACAATCACCTTAAAAGATCGATGCAGTACAACTGGCCCTTCTCGGAATACCTGTCGAGTTCTCCAAGTTGATCATGAAATGAATGCTGTTGCTGTTATTTTTTTAAACCTCTAGTTCAGGATGTTTGGAAGAACATAATCTTTCCCAGAGACTACAAGGATAGTGATATTCTGAAGATCCCGACGAAGGGAGATCTTAAAATCTGTGTTCCCGACATAAAAGCGTCAACTATATTGTTCTCGAGCGGATAAAGAAAAAGATAATAGTCTTGATTAAGACAACACACAATGGACGGCTTTGGGATTTATTTTCGAGCTGCGTAAAGAAGTGAGAGAAGATGTTTCTATATATAATTCTAATAATATTTATTTCGTCACCTTTATAGTTCACACTATGTCGCAGCACAAAATATAACAAGAAGCCGTAAGAAATTTCAACAATATTGGGAGCATACCTATCGACTCATGATTTTCTTGTTTTCGAAATTGAAAGGTCAGTAAAAGAAAATGGCGCAAAATTTTAAACGATTTAGTAAAATGTTAAAGCCAGTTGCTAAGTTAAAAAGAAGATTTTGCTAATTTTAAACGATTTTAGCAACTTACTATCTCTTAACATTTTACTAAAGTTAAAATCTCAAAATGGCTTCTTTAACTTTTAGTAACTTGCTAAATCAATATGAAATCTGTCATTTTCCTCGAAAAAAAAATTTATGGCAAAGAGTTAAATTGTATTTTTTTTATGATTCGTGTGCTAATTGTTTTTCAAAGTAAATAAAATAAAAAAAATGTTTTCGGAAGACATCAAGAGTTACTGAAGCTAATGGAGGTGCTGATTCCAAAACGGTATCAACCATCCCTGAACGGTTTATGGTTGGTCAGGTACACTCCAAAATTATTTAAATTTTTCTTCATGATGGCAAAAATTAAGAAAATTGAACAAGGTTTTGGAGTGTATCTGGCCAATGGTAAATCAAATTATTAGGTCCGTTCCCTAGGTTTAGGTATGTTTACTTTGTTTTTCTTTCACGAACTGTCATTGTTTGGACGTGTTTAGATGCACCATTTTTAATAAAAGGGAAATAGTATTTTACTAGTTAGTAAAACGAAAAAAAAGGATTAAAATTTCCGAAGAGCTAGTAAATTACTAAATGTTTAGCAAATTGCTAACTAGTAATATGCTAAGCCCTTAACAATAGGTTGTTTAAAATTTTATTAGGGATTAGGATAATTAATCAAAACCCATAAACAAAGATGAGTTTAAGTTGCGTGTGCTTAGGCAAGTGTTAGGTAGAACAATTTGCGGTGTCAAAAATCACCCATCGTTCCTCACTCTCACTTTTAGGAGTGAAAAAGCCATTAAACGATCCCAAAGGAATCAATTTTATTGTTTCTGCACAGCCAGCTGTGATGATGAGAAATAAACCATATATCCATTTCATCCCTAATTTAACCCTTGTTAATTAGGTTTATAAAACAAACAAACACTAGATTCAAAGAAAATCTGTCAAAACCTATCATCGTTTGTATAATATTATGTTGTTGGTTTGTTTATTTAACCGTTTATGCTCCTTCTATCTCATTCTCTCTTTCTCTCTGTTTGGCTACTTAAATGCAAAAGTAAACCATAAATATTGCAATTTATATCAAAACAGAGTCATCTCTTCATCAGGTTTGAATGAAAACAATTATATCCTTTTGAATCTTCATCTATTCTCGTATAACTATATGAAGTCGGGTAGTCGTGTACATACAATATTTAGTCGTTGCAGTTAGATTCCCTTTTGGTAGAGATGGAATGCTCACAATGTTCGCTTTCCCAATACCAATCCTAAACTCTGTATACAACAATGCTCTGTGGAGCCTGGAGGTATTCTGTCAAAGTCACATTCACTGATGTCTATGATGGTCACTGTGTGGAAAGAGGGATTTCATACAAAATCATTCTTTAAGCCAACTTATACTTGTATCTAACTGAAAACACAATTTATTGCTGGTTGTTAAACAGTATGTCGCTATATATAGCATTTGTATATTGGCTTTGTATTGCCACTGTATCGCCTACCAAAAATGTACACACAATAACTCACAAACCAATTGAATTAAATAGCTGAAAGGATATAGTACTCGTATTGTATTCGAAGTTAAAGTTTTGTTGGAAAATCCCTATACATACTTACATATTCTTATCAATTTAAACAATTCGAAGGATCCAAAAAGTTTTCACAGAGAGGTTAAATGAGACAAAAATATAAATACAACAAGAAAAGGAAAGGCAAAGATGTGTCTATAGAAAGATACAAACATAAATATGTCATGTCATGGGGTATCCCTTACTCCACACTTAAATATATATATAGAGATGACATATCCGAAACTATTTTGACAAGTGATGACGGACAAGTTTCTTGTGTGACATACGAAAACTTTTCTTCACACACCCACAACACAGTACACACACGCACACACACACACGATCCACAATACGAAAAAAATAATATATTTTCTCTTTGGCTTTTTCGTCGTATAAAACAATTTCCACATCAATACTTATATTTAATTCACTTGGCATTCTGTTGCGTTTCTATAATATCGCTGTAGCTGGTGTCGATTTTCTTGTGAACCATCTATCGTGTTAAAAAAGGCCAGGGATGGATTATCCAGACGATTTTGTGTGGGACTCATGTCTTTAAAAAAAAAAAAAAAAAATAATCATCGTACGCATTATACGTAACGTATTTTACGTAACGTATGTTACGTAACGCATTTTACGTAACACATTTTACGTAACACATTTTACGTAACACATTTTACGTAACGCATTTTACGTAACGCATTTTACATAACGTGTTTTACTTAACGTATTTTACTTAACGTATTTTACTTAACGTATTTTACATAACGTATTTTACTTCAACGGGAGAACTAGTGACTAAGACTCACAATAATTCATAAATGCATGTTATTAGTAGCAATAATGGAGGGACCTTCATTTTTTAACTGCCAAATTCGAACGACTATGATGAGAGACACTTTGCCATGAAAAGAGATATTCTTGGAGAATTTGTCAGTTCTTTACAAGAGGCAGTAAGTACCTCTAAAAAAAGGAATTTATTCCTTTTATTTTCACGAATTCCAATACCCATAACTTAAGGGCCCACAGAATAACTTAATACGTCCTTGAAAATAAACTATGACGATGTTTGAAAACGCCTTTGGGTGTAAGTCAATTTGTGGCATACAATGAAATCTAAATTATGTGGTTAACCCAATATGAGAAGTTTCTATCAAAGTAATCTTCCTTCTTCTACCTTTTTGTCCTCGAATTGTGCTATCTATATATATAGATGGTGGTGGTTCAAAAACCCACATTTTTTATCCTTCTGTTGAAACAAAATTTATATTACCAACGGAGGAGGTCTCTAATACTATTACTGCAGTCAAACAAATAATAGAAAAGCCTCAGTAATGGAGTTCTCTCTTTAAAAAAAAAAAAGGTAGAACTCAGAAAGAGCAAAAAATAAATATGAAAAAGTATCCGTTCCGTCTTCCGTATATATATACCTACTTCATCGTTCGTCACACAAACATACCTCTCTCTCCCCAACCGAAAGGACGAACGAAAAAAAAAAAGGAACGAAAAGGAACAATATGAACATTTTTTTTCTGGTTATAAGGCAGTAGAGGAATGGGACTGAAAAAAAATCTTGAAAAATGTTTCAGATAAATCGAAAAAGTGTAACGAGAATGTGTTACGTTGGCATTTATGCTAGCAGTGCATCTTTTATCTAGGATCACAGATTCAGATAATATATCCAAGCAAAGAGTTTTTGAGAGAAATAAAAAAAAAAAAAAAAAAAAAAAACTGCAGTTAGGATATATACGTATAAATATGTACATTGGTAGCCAAAACCACCATTCTGAAGAAGTGTAAGGTACCTAGGTAAAAGAAGCATTCAAGTGCAAACCTCAAAAATTCGTTTTATTAGAACGAGAGTGAAATAGAGTTCATCTTGATGGTTGATCGGACAAAATAGATTGAAATTTTTTAATTAAAAAGATTTATTCCTGAATTTTTGTATGTATTTTGTTTTGAAAATAATTTAAGGTCTAAATAGTTCTTGAACATGCAAAATAAACATAACAATTTGTTCTCGTAATTATCGATGGTGCGGCTAAAGTGGTCGTTTAGTTGACCTCCCTCACAGTCTTATACGCCCTCAGTAACGACTTAGACTAGTTGCGACCGTTTACAATTTGTGTTTATTTGTTTAAGTCATGAAAATTGAAAAGTTCTTCAAATATATTTATAAATAAATTCAGTGAATTGAAGAGATGTAGAAAGAAAGTGTAAAGTTGATAGTACATTTCTTTCACTTACCTTCTATTTCCTTATTTTAAAAAACATATACATATGTAGCAATTTCGACACTTACCTGGAAATAAAAACAAAATAAATATTTATTAGTTATTTTAAAAATAAGAGAATTTATCAACAAAAACGAAACAAATTTGTAACAAAATGTAAATAATGTTAAATATTTAATTAAAGCTTTCAAAAATCTATTCGAAAAAAATTTGTATCCAAATGCCACAATATTTTAACTTTATATAAATTGAGAAATATATAATAATTTAATTGAAATTTAATTTATACCACACATAGACATATCAACTTCTCTTTTATATTTATACCCAAAAACAATTTATTAATGTAACGAACGTGAACGTCCTAAATTTAGTTTCATCTCATCTATCTATTGGATAAATCGAATCTGTCAGTCAGATATTTAACAAAACCTTATCCTCACAGACCCATGTCCTTTTTTTTCATCTCTACTCGTATCTATTGTGGAAAAGTTTTGTTTTTGAAAATCCATACGGTTTATGTGTGGCAATGGAAGATTTAATTCATGTTAAGTAATGCTGTCGTGCGGAAATTAGTATAATATATTATTATGAAACACATCTTATGTGTAGAAGATTTGAGTTGATTTATCTGCGATGGATAATTCTTTTTAAATAGAATAGATATCATTATAAAAATCGCAAACAAAATTGCCTCACATTTGTTGGGTACCTTCACATCTAAATGTTTTAATGTGATTTTTAAAGAATATTTTATTATGAAAACAGTGAACGTTTTTTTTTTTTCAAAACTTAATTTAAATATAAATTCCAGATTTTTTAGGTGTTATTAAGTGAATAACTAATTATTTGAAACCACCATTTTAAGCTATTTGCAGATTTAACTTCTTTTTTGTAATTTTGTAGTATTTAATACAATATTCCCTTGTTATGCATATTATAATTTCAAGAAAGAAAAAAGAAGCCGATTCTGAAATATATTCATTATAGACAAGCACGGGTCACAACTAACAAACTCTTCAGAATTAAGCTCTCCCATAAAACTGTTTTATATCCCATTGTTATAATTAAGAATTATTGTCTTAAAGGGGTCTCATAACTGTTTTATTTTAAGAGTTGAACACTTTTGCAGCTTCTAAATAATTTAATCTTATAGCTTAATCAATTTTTCTTCTTGCAATAGGATTACATAAACTTAAAGTCTTATAAGAATCCTATAATTTCGTAGTCTTTATAATCCAAAAACAATACATAATTATTTAAGAGTTTTAGTAATTTTATACCAAAATGAAAAACCTTACAGGATCTCAGATATAATACCTCCTATATCCAGAGTCAAAATATCAAAAGTTTTCCAATAGTATGTTTATGAGATTTGAGAATTATAAACCAAATAATTTAAACATTCATTATTTTAAAGAAGCTTTGTTTTTTTTCGAGGTTAAAGTTCAAATTGTTCCTATGTTATTATTATAATGCATAGTAAATATCAATTGACTGACTTACAAAATAAATACTCTCACATAAGCCGTTTTGTGACGTAAGGCATACACCAAAGAACTAAAAAGTAGTTTCGTTTCTTTCTTTCAAAATGCTAAATAAGAAAGACATATACATATATAAAAAACGTTTTAAGGTTTACAAAAACTCTGTTCTCTTTTAAGCGCATCTCATTGGAAGAGACGAATTCTTATAGTAAGATTTAGCCGAGAAAATTTAGGGAAAAACTCCCAAAACTAGGCCATTTAACGCTTTTAAAACTGTTATAAAAATCTACTAGTAGTATTCTTTAAGATTACTTTTAGCTCCCTTACATTAGTCTCATTAAGCTCTTGGAGCATTTTATGAGAGGAAAAATGCTACTTGGTGTATGCAGTCATGGAATTCATTATACAACTTATTCTTATAAGATTGTAACACATGGAAAAACCAGAATTTCTATTTCTAGTAACTAAATATTCTTAATAAGTAGGTATGTTCCCTATAAAATTTGCAATTGAATGTGCATTTCTTTATTCTACTCACGCTCATGACTTTTTGAAAATTGCTCAAGCTTCTGAGCATAAGCTATTTAATGAGGGAGCATTAAATACCCTGGAAATTAATTGTTTGTACCAGAGTCAGCAAGTGAACGCACGACAAGCCGGCGATTCCGCCGCCATCGATCCAATTTTATTCTTAAATTAACTTGAATACATGTTGTCATTATTTTGATAACAAACAAAAATGCACTCACTTCCACACCGATTTTTATGTAAATGCTGTATCATAAGTTAACACTTAACATACTTAAAACACACCATTGGGGGTTTCTTTTCTGGCAGTAACGCTATTAAAATATCCAACTTTTTTCGCCTCAACTATGTGCTATAAGTGGAGAACTGTCATCCCCTTCTCTCATTTTAGTAAATTTCCCAACTTACGTCAAATTCAAAACTCCCTTCCGGAAAATCCATTTTCCATGACAACATTTGGCTTTGTGTTTTTCTCCTCACAGCTTTATTCATAATACAAAAAAAAAAAAAGAAACTATCTCAAATCCTCCAAGGCTTGCAATGTGATAAACCAAAAAAAAAAAAGGAAATAAAAAAAACTAAAATACAATTTTTCACACTTTGATACACGACGTTCACTTCATTGGCATCATCTGATCCTATTTCCCTTCTTTCAAATTGTCTCCAAAACAAAAAAAAAAAAAAAAGAATTTTTGGTTTATGTCCATCTGTTGTTTTATCAATATTTTCCCTCGCCAAAATTAAAATCCTTTTGTCCACATCAATGAATTCCACAATAGCCTTCTTCTCTCACTCACCCTTTGACATCACTCACATCCTTGTCATACGTCAACTTTCCATATGAAAAATTTTATGTTTTACGTTCATTTTTTTGTATCTTCTCTGATTCACTTTATAGTGGGGTTTGTGTGAATTTTTTTTCCAAACTTTGCACAAATTTCAAAATGACCAATCGGAATCTATCATCGACATCATCATATTTTTTTTTTTTTCTTTCTTTTCCATAAACGGTAACACATTGTTGACAAGGGACTTGTATAGCGATACAAAGTGAAATCATAACCCATCAATATATCCACAATAATCCGTTGCGTTGTGTAAAAGATGAACATTGAACAGTGTGGAAGTATGAATGACCTCCCCCCCATCTACATATGTATATCTAGTTTGTGTCACCATCGCTATCCTCATCATCATCATCGTCGTCGTCAGCACCACCTCCTTGGAGAGGAGAACTAAGGATGCTAAGGAAATAATATTCCTGAACTCATCTCCCTTTTGTCGTATACATGTGCTACTTTACTTCCGCTGTGTGCTTAGCGTAGGCACATATTTCTACCATTACAATACAATAATCCCGACATGAAACATATTTTTTGTTGCAAAAATAAATAAATGTAAAAAAAAATGAAACGATTTCAGAAGGATATAAGTACGTACACTAAATATCCTCCCTCGCTCTTCAAACGAAGATGGATAAAGCACATACAACTTTCTTAAGATACACACAATCCCCCTTCTTGTATTTATATGGAAAGGCGATGAGGGTGGGAAGAATTTTTTTTTCTGGTGGGAATTCCACATTAATACCCCACCGAGACGACCGAGACATTCTACCAGAAATTATTTCCTTCTTCTTCTCATTTTTCTTCTTTTGCTTCGGCAAGTAAAGAAGCGTAAAAATTATTTGCTCTCGTTTGGGAATGCAAAAGCAAATGTTGTTGACGTTATGTATTCTGAAATATTTAAATCCCTTTACAAATGATTTTTTTTGTTTGTTGGTAACAAAAAAAAAAAGGATAACTGGAAGAGTAATAAGTGAAATTAGAAATTTAAAACATTAAATAAAAATTGCTCTTAAAGAGGGGGTTGCATTTTTACTTTAAAGCCATTTTTGATGTATAAAAGGAAATATGTACATATTTTGTACTTTAACAATTTGTTAAATTTTTAAATTATCTATTGAATTAACTTTTAAGTTCTCTTATATCATAAATATTACTTCAACAATAAATGTCACACTCAACTAAATTTGACAAATGTGTTGTCAAAATTCTTTTCTTTTGACAACACATTTGTCAAATTTACTAGAATCTTGACGAATGGAAATTCAACTGTAATTCGAGTTATTCAACAGAAAAGGTAAATTATTTTGAGTGGTCGTTTTTTTGTAAAGGACAAATTTTTGACAGTTCTCATTATTTTAGCATTTTTATAGTACCTAAACCTATAAACCAATTAATTAAATAGTTAAATATTTTTATTAAAATCATTTAATGAAAAATTTGATGTCATTATTTCGTTGTATTTGAGCCTAACTCGTTTTCTCAATAAATAGTCGTTCATACATTAATGAAGGATGATAAAAGGTCTAAAAGGTCATTATTTTTTATTAAGTCAAGGGAATTATTCCATTGGTCAACATAAAACCCATTAACAAAATTTCAATTCGCTGATAAATTACTTTTTCGTTAGTGTAACGAATTTATTTGTTAACAAAGATTCAACTTCAAAATTATCTGCATTCTCAAAAATACCACTCGTTCACGTTAACCACAAAAAAAAATCCATTAGTCCCGTTAGTGCGTAATTAAAATGACCCTGGTAACAATTAGATGGTCAGCGCAGCATTAGACTAAAGAAGTCTTAAGATGTCGCTTGACAGCTTTTAATTTTAATTATTTAAGCTGTAAAATTATGCCTTTTAATAATATTTCAAATTCTGATTTTCAACTTAGTCCTGAATGTGTCAAGCTTTTCCTAAAAAATGTAGAACACCCTGAGGTAAAATTGGTCATAACTCAAATTTTACAAAAGCTTATACTGGACTGGCTTTAAAAAGTTATTATAATGAACTTTTACATTGCTGTCTAAGTTGTGTCTAACTTAGCCGACTGGAATCAGTGGTCTTGACCTGGATTAAAGCATATAAAGGGTGTTTTTTTTAGAGGTATAGAACTTTAATTTGGCAACACAATTTTAACTGGCGGCCATTTTGTCAGCTGTCAAGTGATTTAATTTTTTAGTTTGGTTTGGCATTTCAACATGAATGTACTGACGCCTGAACAACGCTTCCAAATTGTGCAAATTGGGCCCAAAAAAAGATTGCAGTTGATCCCAATTTTCATAAGCGAATTTTGTTCAGCGATGAAGCTCACTTTTGGTTGAATGGATACGTCAATAAACAAAACTGCCGTATTTGAAGTGATGATAAGCCTCAAGTGTATGTTGAGACACCGTTACATCCACAAAAACTGACTGTTTGGTGTGCTTTATGGGTTCGTGGAATAATATGTCCGTACTTCTTTAAAACCGATGCTGGCAAGAACGTTTATTTATTTATTTATTTATTTGAAACAAGCTAATTAATATCTAGCGAACAATATTTTTTTTAAACTATACATTATAAAAAATCTTTTTAAAAACGGTATTTTATACATCAGAAGTATTAATTAATAAATTATGGTTGAAGTTATATAATTTCAACATATTATTTAGTGGTGAACTTTCTCCGTAGTTGGTACGATAGTGCGTTATAAAAAAAGGGTCAGGTAGACCTCTTAGATTCCGCTTTGGAACATCAAAATGAACTCGAGACAAAAGGTTCAAATCATCGATTTGACCATCAATAAGTTTAACAATAATAACAAAACATAAATAAGAACGTCTACTATCTAGACTAGGTAGGTCAATAAGTTTGAGCCTGTTCTCATATGAAGGAAGATTCAATGGATTCTGCCATCCTAAACCTCTGAGAGCAAGTTTCAGAAATCTTTTTTGAATCTGTTCGATTCTGATTTTATGGCAAGTATAATAGGGAGACCACACCTGGCAAGCATATTCTATGATTGGTCTAACAAATGAAATAAACAGTTGTTTGATAACGTAGGGTTCGGAAAACTGACGTGATTCTCTTTTAATCCATCCTAATATTGAATAAGCCTTATTGCAAATCATATTAATATGTTGCGTGAATTCAAGTTTTTTGTCAAACAAAACACCAAGTATAGACACTTCATTCACATTTAACAAATTAACGCCATTAAATTTGTACTCAAAAGACAGAACAGACATTTTACGTGTAAAATTTATTATCTTACATTATTTGTCTATGTTTAAATAAAAACAATTGCGTGCACACCAGTTATAGAAAGAATTTAGGTCAATTTGAAGCTTTTCACAGTCAAGATTATTAGAAATGTTTTTAAATAAGTTTACATCATCTGCATAGATAAGACATTTCGAGTATTTTAAAATTGATGGAAGATCATTTATGAATAATATAAATAGAATTGGGCCCAAATGGCTTCCTTGTGGAACTCCCGAGTTTACAATGAAACTTTTTGAATGATGTCCATTAAAGTTTACAGTGTATGATCTGTCAAGGAAGTACGATTTGAGCCAAGCGATGAATTTAATGTTAAAGCCAATTTTATTCATTTTTTGAAGCAAAACATGATGAGAAAGTTTATCAAATGCCTTACTAAAATCTGTAAGTATGCAATCAATTTGTATTTTACTTTTGAAGGACTCTATACAAGTCTCTACTAGCTCCACAAGTAAAGTGACAGTCGAACGACCTTTCGAGAAACCATGTTGGTGAGGAACAATGAAAGATTTGGTGTAAAAGCTTAAAGTTTTGCAAATAATTTCTTCGAACAATTTTGGAATAGCTGACAGTTTAGCTATGGGACGATAGTTATCAACTTTGTCTTTTCTTCCTTTCTTAGGAAGGGGAATTATTAAAGATTTTTTCCATGCATAAGGAAACTTTCCCGAAGACAATGAACAATTAAAAAGAACACCCAGTGGCATAGACATATGACTCACACACATTTTTTAAAACAAGATGGTATTCCATCTGGACCAGATGTGTGATTATCGTCTAAATTAGATATACATTTTTTAATATCGTCAGTACTTATGTCAAAATTTATATCAGTCAAGTGAGAATATGATTTCAAATGACCAAATAATTGATCATTTTCGTCAGTATTATCACAGTTTAGGTTATCACAGTTCGAAAAGTTATCACAGTTGTCATTCAAGGTTCAGTGACATTATTTCAAACAAATTTACATAATTACAAAGGTTTTATTATTCATTTGATGAGTTTCGCAAACATAAAGGTAAATGTTATGCATTTGGAAAGATCTTGTTTGTTCCCTTCAAACAATATAAATTTAGCCAGCACCGTAAATATAATGCTCTTAAAACACTTGATACAACTTCAAAAACCCTTTATATTAGTTGCAGTTTCACAAGAAATTCAATTAAATCGTGTAATATTTCTACCGCCAAAGAACAATAACCATTTAGAAGTTAAAGAGAGTTGGCGAAGTTGGCATTTAGTTCTTTTCTTCTCTGTCAACTAATCATTCAAAATGCGCAAAAATTTACGACTATTGCATGTGTTAAGTAATAAAAAAAAAAAAAAACAAACATATTTAAATTCACACACAGATGATTTCAAATAAAATGCTAGTTTGGTGAAAATTCTGAAAATATTAAAATCCACTTTATACACGAGACACGAGATACATGGATGATGCATTTTTGATTCAGAAACTCATCAAAGTAAACGCATATACATATATATACAGCAGCGTAATATAGCAGACATACCTACTCAACTTAACTCAACTCATTCACTGACAGAGAGAAGTAGCTGACAAACGAAAACTTTAATGACGACAAGGACATAAAAACCTTGCAATTTAATGGCGCACAACTGCACAGGAAGTCACATAAAATTTTAAAATTTATTATTATATCAGAGAGTTGTTCTAAGCCCGACAAAAACAACTAAAACATGAATATAGTTAACATTGAACATTGGTAGTCCTGCCAAGAGTGAAGGCTGATGCTGAAGGGTATCTAATAATAAAAGACGAAAAGCATAAATAGTACATAAAAACTACCCAACTGCTTGAACGAACACTAAAGAAACGAAACATACTACGACTTACGAGTACAATCCATTATTATAGAGTTTAACAGCTATTGCACTTTATATCTTGAGATACTGCATAACAGACGTCTCTCTCACACTCTCTTTCTCTTTCTAGTCTCTTATACAAAAGTGAGTTCAATAAAACTTTTGTTATAATAATTGTGCAGGATAGCAAAGGTACCTACTTGCATTGCAAAGCATTCTTCTGTTGTCGGTCCTTCTCGTCGAGACATCCACAACCTTGGGTAACAAAATTAAGTTGTATAAAAGTTGCTGCTTGGTTTTATGATCAAGGTACAGGGGTAACGTAGGTAGGTATAATGATATTTGACGGTAAACATTATCCAGATGCAAATAAACGTTAAAATCCCTGGACGTTTATTAAATCTTTTTTGAAAAGTAAAAATCTTTATTACGTTTGCTTTCAAAAAAAAAAAAAAAAAGTCCCTATATGTATATGTGTTTTGATGGAGTTTCGTCATGAAATTAACTTCAATAAAAAAAAGGGGGTTATTTATTAAACAAAAAAAAAAAACTTTGAATACAATTACTTATTGTTGAATATAATTACAGAACAGATGAGACGCACAAACGGGAGTGTTATGACTTCTGGTCTTTATATAAATTTATGCAATATATTTAAATGAATATTTGAAGTGAGTATTTATGAGTACGATTTGCAAACAAATTTTGTTATTAATAAAAGTTTTCTAAGCCTACAGTTAAAGAGGATTTGTATAATATGATGAACATATATGTAATGTTCTTAAGAATTGTTCGTCAGAAGATGGTGGTAACCTCAAATGTACTGGATTTCACACACACTCAAATTAATTAGAATGATTGACTCTAAAGAAACTCTGTAGCATGCGGGGGCTCTATTACCAGATTTAATTAAAAATAATTTTTTCAACCAAATCGATCTTACAATTTCATAAAAAACTAATTCTAAATTAAAGCAGAAGGGAAGGAAAAACGGCGTGAATTTAAATCCAGCAAATGTCCCAAGCAGCAGCGTTGCTGAAGTGGCACGATCGTGCTTTTTTGACAATTTCATCGTGACACGGTGTTAGGAAAATTAGTCTAAATGGAGTAAAACTGGTAGAGTAAATTATTTTCTTTTAATTTTATGTTGTATTTCACCCCACAACTTATTATAATTTTTTTTTAATATGGCACGGAAATGACACGTTTTTTTAGAAGAAATGACAACGAAATTTTTTGGTGCGGCAACGGAGATCCCAGGGCTGAAATTTTATTGATTCGATAAAAAGAAAACCATGAGTCGATAAGCTTCAAATTGTTGAAATTCATTCCGTTCTTTTGTTATATTTACTGCTACAACGTAGTGTGACCTATAAAGACAACGAAATAAATATAATTGTTTTGACAATTGTTTTAATTGTTTTGAATTATGAAGTCTACTTCGTCGAATTGTTTAAATAATGCGTTGTGATTTTAGTAGGTGGTGGGTGGCTGGTATTTGTTGATTGGAAGTTGATAAAGCGGTCGGTAATTAAATACAATTTTAGAAGTGAGTTGGTGGTTGAAAGTTTAATGCTTCCTTGTATAGTTTAAAGCTGGATTATAGGTTGGAGACTATAAAAACGGAAACAGGATACCATCATACAAATCCTTTAGAATTTATGTTAGTTCTTATTAGTTATCCGACACATAAATATTGGTACAGGGTCATAAGTCTACGATTTAAACTAAATCAACAATTGAAAGATTTATAACCAATTTAAAGAAACTTTACTTACAACATTTTGAAACAATCCCAAAAACGAATTCTTAGATAGAAACAAAAAAAAAAACTTGTTATTTGCCATAACAGCAAATACGTACACACAAAAAATTCTTATTCGTTTTAAATTTGTAATATCCTGTTTTTAACCTAATAGATCATACTAAAAATGCCTTTACATCCTAACAAGTTTGCACCAGTATTTTACCTTTTTTTAAATTGGGTATTGCGAAAAACTAACGGATGAGTTCTGAGCTCATAAAAAACCTTCTTAAAACTAAGGGCGTAAAAATAACTACCTCATAATTTGTTCTTTTTCTGGTTTCAAGCTACAAGCCTTAGCTTAAAGTTTATAATTAGGTTTACAACCTATACATCATCAACTTTAAGCGATGAAAATAAAACTCTAAGAAAAATTAAAAAAAAAAAAAATTTAATTGGGACTAATTTGGGCCCATCCAAGATGATCCTTTTTTTATCGACCAGCCTATCATATACATACATGGATGGATCTTATTGAAGATATCATATGGGGTGCAATTTTCAATTTGTATTTTTTGTAGTAATTCGACCGCGTAATATTTTACGTATCATACAATTTCTATTTTTAATTCGATTTATTTGTGAAAAACACACATAAGTTTTTGTGCTGACAGTAACACTAAAATGATTCATTGAAGGACTTTGATGAAAAATTTCTAAAATGAAATATCTCCCATCAGTGACGTTAAAATACAAAAGAAATCTGCACACGTTGTTTGTAAGATTACGTGACTCATTAACATTATGAATAGCCCAACCAGAATAATATTAGCTACACACAAAAAACTGACCGAGACGATTGTCCGATATATAACTGAAGTACCTAGATCTAAGTCCTTCCGACAAAAAAGAAAAACATGATAAATTGACTTTGAGAAATATGATGAAATATAAAAAATAAATAAATTGATATGTACCTACGTCCTACATACGTTGAACAATGCACAACAACCCTGAAAATTTTTTGATTAAATTTGTTTCTTTTACGAGTTTTCATTTAAACAAAGAAATTTTCAAATCGTGTTCAAATGAATAAAATCACCAGCAACAGTAACAACAACAAACAAACAAAAAAAACCTTCAGTCGAAGGATATTTTTTATTACTTTTCCATGCATTCGAATATGAATGCGTTTCTTTCCAGTTTTTTTTTTTTTTATTTTCTTTTATTATTATGTTTTTTTATTGACGTGTGGTTTAACGATGGTTTATTCTTTTAGTGCAACTATGAAGTCCGACATTCTTCTGACATCCGCGAAGCAAATGTTGTGAAGGGAGAAACAGAACGAACAAAAAAAAAATCTAAAAATAAGAACAAATAAAAAACATTTAAAAGTCTGGATCCTTGATGGTTTAAGATTTTATGGTTCGAATTTGATGTTTCAAGAATAAAATGAATGAGTTTTTTTTTTTGTTATCCTTCCTTGTTAGTTTCTTTTTTCTTTTCTTTTTTTTGGAGTTCCTGAACTATGTATATGTATACTCCTCAAACATGGCAATTTATTTGAGTCCATCTATATAGTTATGTCCTTAAGGACCTAACGCAAACGTGTGTATTTTTGATTCTTTTTTTTTTTTAGTATGTATGTAAGTGGTCACGCAACGCATTTTTAGAGAAAGTGTTTAATAAAGAGTGAGTTCGCCGCCGCCGCCGTTAGTCAAGAAAATTAAAATTTTCAAGAAATTATGGGAGCATACAAATATTTATATTACAAATAATGCAATGGGTACGGAAATATTTTATTTTAATAAAGGTAGTTATTGCACTGTTTTATATACATATGTAGACGTAACTACCAAACTGAATGACTCATCATCGCCAAGCCCAAAAGGCCATAAAACAAACGTGTGTATATAAATAAGCCTCTTAAAGCCTCAACTATAATTGGAAAGGGAAAATTTGTTTTAAAAGGCTTAGAAAAGGCAAGGTGGTGATTTTTAAACGAGCTTATTTGGAATTTGATACATTTTGTTGCAAAAACACTTGTTAGAAAGGAATTAAAAAAGATTTATATGAAAATTTAATACTTATAGTAGTAGTTTAAAAGAAACAAAAATAGTATGACAATGTCTACGTACATATGTGCTCATGGATATGGGTTGCATGTTTTTGGTTTAAAGCTTCTTTAATATTGTTTTGCTTAAGAATTAAATTTCATTTTTAAAAGAATTTAGTTTTTATTAGATTAATAAGTTAACCCTAGAAATTCAATTAAAAGTTCAGATGACCTCAACTTTTAGCCCAGGTACGCCAGTTAGAAGGTTATGACAGTATCTTACTTATAAAGCCTTTATCGTTCCTAGGCGAAAACAAATTTGAAGTTAAAGCTTGGGGTTAAAATTCTAACTTACAAAAGTTTCTTTTTCGAAATCTTGTTTTGCAAAATTTTGCACTAATACAAAGCCCGTACAAAATTTTTTTTTTAATTTGGATTCTGTAAAAAAATTAATTTTAAAAATTTTACATTTGTATTTGTAAAGAATATCACAATATTAAAAAAAAACATCACTTTTTTTTTAAATTATATCACAATATTTTGAAAAAAAAAAATCTCAATATTTGAAAAAAATATCACAATTTTTTTTTTTTAAAATATCTCAATATTTTACAAAAATCACGATATTTTAGAATAAATATCACAATATTTTAGAAACAATTTCACAACATTTTAGATAAATATCACAATATTTAAAAAAAATATTATAATAGTTTTGGAAAATATCACAATATTTTAGAAAAATCAAAATATTTTAGAAAAATATGACAATATTTTGAAAATATGACAATATTTTGAAAATATCACAATATTTTGAAAATATCACAATATTTTGAAAATATCACAATATTTTGAAAATATCACAATATTTTGAAAATATCACAATATTTTGAAAATATCACAATATTTTGAAAATATCACAATATTTTGAAAATATCACAATATTTTGAAAATATCACAATATTTTGAAAATATCACAATATTTTGAAAATATCACAATATTTTGAAAATATCACAATATTTTGAAAATATCACAATATTTTGAAAATATCACAATATTTTGAAAATATCACAATATTTTGAAAATATCACAATATATATTTTGAAAATAACACAATATTTTGAAAATATCACAATATTTTAGAAAAATATCACAATATTTTGAAAAAATATCACAATAATTTAGAAAAATATCACAATATTTTAGAAAAATATCACAATTTGTTTAGAAAAATATCACAATATTTTATAAATATATCAATATAATTAAGAAAAATATCACTTAATCTTAGAAAAATATCTCAAATAAAAAAATGTTGGTATTGAATAAATCGCAACAGCAATTATATTTTTTTTATATATACCGATTTTCTTTATTTAAAATTTAATATCGCTTTCATAAGATTCAATGAGATTAAGAAAAACATTCTTCGTTTAACTTACACCTTAAGGAAATATCTTCCTAACATATTATTATCCCATCAATGCAGACCAGATATCAATGATACTATCTCCACAGGAACTAATCAAATTATTAACAAAGAGAATCAACTTATAAAACTGTATGTTTGTTACTTAGAAAATTTCGACCCTTAGAAAGCACCTATAACCCAAAACAACTTATTTCCTAAAACCATTGAATACATTGTGGTGGTAATAGAGAGTACCTACATATATACCATACTCCGGTTAGCCATGCTACCGAAAATTTGAAAATTTAATCCAATCTAATCAACTGCTACTGGCGGGAAAATTTTATTGAGAAAGTATCTTTTGCATTTCCAAAACATTTGTCTTTATTAATTTTATTATCGACAGACTATACAATAATTCCTTGCAGACATGCTCTCCAAAAGTCTGTTGCGAATGTGAAACGTCTTTTCTCAAAACACAAAACAATTCGAGATGTACAATAATATACAAAACTTTTATCCCCGTAAAACTTCCTTCACCGAGATATAAAGACAAACTCTCTAGGAAACCATAATATAATGTGTAGTGTAGTGTATGTGTAGTATAAGAAGACTCTGTGTGTTTTTAATGAAATTACCATCCATGTTCTTAAATATATTTCCACATTCCACTATATCCAGTCCAGTTTGCTACCAAAATAGTTTTATCCTCCGCACAATATTCAGATACATTTAAGCATTTGCCTCAATTTACACCCAAAAGTATTATTTGGCAACATCTCAGATAAATGTATCTTCTCGATGAATGCACACCTTGAGAGTATCACATCACAGACGGACATAAATACCCTTTTCCTCGAACAGAATAACACCAGAATCTTCATCGCTCAGCGACGTGTCTTACATTCTGATGGAACTGCTTCGAATTTTCCAACTATACTCAATACTCATACCAAGTATACACGGCAGGCAATATCCTTGAATGCACTTTGAAATCTCTTTTCTCTTTATCGGGTGTTTCAAAATAGGTGTGTGTGTGTTCCTGTAATCGGTGTTGTCACTCAATTTTGTCAATCTCAATATCCCACCTTTGCAACCCCTTGATATAAGATCTAGAACCCTTAATTCTGTATAAATTTAAGTACTCCACTCCTAGCTGAAGGAACATATCAGTAAAGTCCATTCATCTAAAATCCCAAATGAATAATAAATGAATGGAATATTTTTTGTTTGTTTGTTTTCTTTGGTTCCAAAAACACAAACAACTTTGAAGTGGGAACCCCTTTTTTTGGCAAGAAATTTATTCAAAATTTCATTCAAGCATTTCCGCGTGTGATGCCTTGACAAACAACCCATCAGGATAGTAGTTGAATGCCACAGGAAGACAGACAAAAGTTAAACGAATTCCTAGAATTGGTATAACATCCACCTCGATCTTCAACTTTAATGTTATTCTATCTATCTCTCTCTCTATTTCTCTTACTATGTTTTTCTATCTATTTCTTTCACGGTTACCACTGCTGTAGATTCTTACCAAAGTTGGAATTTTGTTCGGCGTATTGATTAAGCCGTTGACGAGAAAATTGAAACTAAATTACATAAAAAAAAAATACAAAAAAAAAAAATACAAAAAAAATACAAAAAAAAATACAAAAAAAATACAAAAAAAAAAACAAAAAAATAAAAATAAAACTAAAAATAAAAAAAAAAATAACAAAAAAAAATAACAAAAAAAATTAAAAAAAAATTAATAATAAAAAAAAAATAAAGAAATAAAAATTAAAAAAAAAAATTAAATGAAATGAAATTTAAAAAAAAAATGAAATAAAATTAAAAAAAAATGAAAAGAAATGAAAAAAATATAAAATGAGAAAAAAAAAATTAAAACAAAAAAAAAAAAATTTTAAGAAAAACAGTTATACCTATGACAATTCTTTCGTAAGTTTTCTGTATCAAAGTAAATACCATTTCCTTAATCAATTATAGATACACAGACAAAATTCAATGCAAATCGTTGACAGGAAAATAAGTTTGAATATTTCAAACTTCCATAAAACTAAATTTTGGTGTATTCAAAATTTGCACTACATCTTGAAGTGAGGAATGGGGTTCAGTTTTATGTAAATACATTGAAAACAATATTAGTTTTTATTTTTTTAACGTAAAATTTTCCACACAACTGCTGGGATGATTGCCACAGTGGCATAATCCACGTTAAAACCCCCATAGAAAAAAAAAAAGTATATTTTTTTTTTTAAATATCTTAGAAAGTGTCAGGTTGTTTGGAGAAATGTTAAAACAAAAATATTGCAGCAATTTTTTCCTAAGAGCAATAGAGTTGTTGACTTGTAAAAGTTTTCTATACATATGTATGTCCGAAACGAGGATGTTATAAAAATAACATACTTAATATAAAAATGATATGCTTATTATTTTATACTTAACATAGATTACTTTCAAAGCATCAAAATGTCTTGACACATTAAACTTTTTTTTTCTACTTAAAATGACAACTTAAAATTATATTTTTCTCCGGATGGCAACCATTATTTTCTTTTTCGTTGCGCTCAAAATCTTCTTTAATATAAAACTGTTATGAATAGAAAAGAGAAACTATATAAGAAGAACGATGATAATGGCAAGAGAATATATATGGAGATAGGAAAAACAATAGATGGATGGAAAAGTTGAAATTCTTATCAAAGTAGCAACCATCCTTTATAGCAATGTGTAGCTCTACTCTTATCATTCAGCCTCAAAGCACAAAACCACCTCATCTCCCATTCATATAACAAAAAAAATCCCCTTTCTCTCTCTCTCTACCCCTTCAACATGCATACAATTGCCCTAATCTAGTAAAGAAGACGAAATTTTCATTTCAAGTTTTCTGCATGTGGTATGCCATTTTAAGGCAAATAGGACGCACAAAAGCGGAATTTCCAACCAAAAAAAAAGAAGGAAAAAAGTAGTCCTTTGGGTCTAAGTCTAGAATTTATTCTTTTTTTTTTTGTACGTACCTACGTAAATATGAATATGTGTGTGAAATACTGTGGGAAAAGTTAATATTGAAAAAAGCTTTGACAGTCTCTTTCAATGAACATGAAAAAAAAACAATGGTGGTGTAATCAAAAATCCTCAAAATGTGTTGAAGGATGCTTAAATTATAGACTATCTACTTTGAATTTGAAGTTCTAATTGGATTTTTTTCCCATAACATACTAACTTTCAACTATTTGAATGGATATATGTAGTTTGGTTAAAAAGACGCTTAAATATAGGAAGTTTATTTTTTTTTAATACAGAAAAAAATTGCTAACTTAAAAAAAACAGAATTGCTTTAAAATTTTTAATGATTTTAACTTTTCGAATTTAATGAAAAAAACAATATATATGTGAGTATATGTATTTAAATATTTATTTAACATTCCGCTTTCTTTTATGCACCACTGTAAAACTATAAATTTAATTAACAAAGGATCCCGCAGACTTTTTATTTGAAAAAGTGGGCTCGCAAAAATTTGTTGAAAATCACATATTTCAACAAATTTGTTATTAGTTTTGTATTACTGATCAAAAGTTTCCATAAATTTAGGACTGAAAATCAAAAATTTGCTAGTTATATAATGGTTTGAGTCAGTTCTCCTGAGGACTTGGCTGCAACTTCAAGTAATATGAGTTGATTATTGCAACAAAAACAGCAACTTTTGTGAAAAATTAATAATATATATTTTTAAAGTTGCTAATTAACATTTCTTACATCATGTGGGCACGTGAGCAATAAGTCCCGAGAATCGTTGGTTCCAGAAGGGCGGTACAACTATTCACACACCTCGGGCAATAATGGAGAATTTGAAACAACACTCACATTTTTTACAGTTCAGTTGGCATGGCTTCTTGATAGAGATGATCTAGAGGCATTGCTACAAGTGTTCACTACCTAGGAACTTGATTTTCCCAGTACTATCGTTGATTATTATTACTCCCTCAAACAATCCCTTCCGATAAAAAAAAAAAAAACAAACAAAAAAACAAATAAGAAACAAAAAAAAAATAAACACAAAAAAAAAACAAAACAAAAACAAGAACAAAAAAAAAAACAAATGTGCCACAAAGTGCATGGTATTTTCATTTAATGTTTATAAAACAAGAAAATTTTAAATATTGTAAAATTTGAAATATTGTAAAATTTTAAATATTGTAACATTTGAAATATTGTAAAATTTTAAATATTGTAAAATTTTAAATATTGTAAAATTTTGTGAAATATTGTAACTTGAAATAAGACCTAAACTAATTTATAACAATGTAAACTTAACATTACTTCTTGCACACCTTGTTTATGTACGCAAGTCATTGACATTAAAAACAAACGATCCCTTTCAAACACTCAAATAAAATGATTCCATACGATGCGTTGGGCTCTGGAAATAGTTATAGATGTTAAGTCGAAAATGTTCTCAAACGAAAAAGAGAGGGGTATTTTCTGAAACGATTTTGTGGAAAGTCAAAAAAAAAAAACCACAGAAAATACAAAAACACACAAAAGGGTTGTTTTCCTTATTATGACCCTGGTTTAGAAAAAAATACTAACTTAGCAGTTCCTATTGCAAAAAAAAATAAATAAATTTTACGACCAACCCTTACAATGTATAAAAATAAAAACGTCTAAAAAAAGTAGATAATGCGTGTTGGTATATCAAATATCGTTAGTGTTATGTTATTGGGATTAGAATGGTTAAATGTCACGGTGGACTCTAAAAGAAAGAGGTAGACAATAGACATCCATAGCAAGAATGACGTTCAATATGGGTAATTAGAAGAAAAAGTGTTGAAGTGTAAGTTTTTTTTTTTTTTTGTATCCATAAAGCCTTGAAGGTAAATCTTATTTTACATAAACCACCCAAAGTGTGTCTTTTCAAACTTAAAGCTTCTAACTTTTTTCAGATGCGAAAATAGTTGCGAACGAACTTAAAAATTAAAATATGCACAATATATTTTTATACGTATAGTATCTACATATGGCAAGTAAAAGTAATGGCAATTAGGAATGTAAGTATTTTTTTTCTTTTTTTGCAAAGCTGATAAGTAATCTATTCATCATCATATTGAAACGCCTGACTTTTGTCTTTCAAAGGGCTATTTTGACGAAAAATAAATTTCGATTTGAAAAAAAAAAAAAAAATATTTTACGATGCAGATTCATTTACTTTTTCACCACTTGATTGTAGAAAAGTAGTTCTGTATTGCACAAAGAGTTTCGAAACATTTACTAGTTAACAAAAAAAAATGTGTTGTCGAAAAAATGGTCACAGAAATGTGTTTCCATTTTGATTTTTGTGTGCAACAGCAACAACTGCTGAAATGCAAATAAAAATGATGTATGCTATATTTTGGTGGTGGCCTAGTAGTGTTATATATTTTTGTCTAGCTATGAAGAAGGTACTTTTTAAATGATGTCCTTTGAAAATGTGCAAAACAAAAATCAAAAAAAAAAATGGCAAACATTATCATCCTGTAAATCATTCAATCGGGAACGAATACAAAAAATAAACATTGCCTTTTCTCAAAAAAAAAAATATGCACATTTTACATATTTTAATTGAAGCTTTAATGTGTTTTTTTTTAACTAATTTTATATATAAAAAGTTAAACATCCCACAGCATACAAAAGGAGGAAATTTCTGTTCCCTCTTTATAAAGAAAAAAGGAAACAAAAAGTTAAATTGAAGAATTCTCTTATAAATTTCAATTTCACAGTTTTTTTTTACTACATAAAGTCTAGAAAGGTTCTCTTTATTTTGTTTATTTTTTTGGAAAATAAATTAAGTTATTTTAAAGCTGTAGTACGTAGGCATCTATGTGGGTAAGAAGGTATATAAATACATTGTTGTAGGTACTTACACTACATACCTAGAAAAAAAACAATATGCATGGTCATGGCATATAACTACACAACTTCATGCCCATGGTTTGGCCGTTATTCATGTTTCTAAACACATATTTGGCATTGTGTGTTCATCTAATGTCATAAAATACATTCACCGATATGGATAACATCGACTTGGGCAAGATGAAACTTGGTTTGTATGTAATTTTATCTGGCAACTTTACATCTAAGCATCAGCTATGCAAATCTATGTACATATATACTTAGGTACTTTAAGTTTCAAAGTCGAATTATACTGAAAATTTGGAAACATTTAACAAAAAAAAATTTTTAAAGAATTTCATGATGGTGAAAATAACTTGTGCTTAAATTTTCCAGGTGGTATACACGTACAGTATATTGTATGAATTGCGAAATCATATTAATCCTTAGATTCTATAGATAATATTCTAAGGTGTGGAAAGTTTAACAAATGAATATATTTTATGTAATTTATTAAAAAGACCATCAAGTCAAATAAAGTGCTTCTTACTTTACATAGACACCGTGTATAGTGTTGATATTGTGGTTAGAAAAAAAGATAATTCATATTTTCGCATAAAATAATTTTAGTAATTTTATTAAAATAAGTCCATAATTTTTATAAAACAAGAAACAAATTAGGGGACATTAGAAAAAATTGTATCAGCCTGTACTTTGTATTTTATTTTTATTTAAAGTCTAAAGCAAGCTGTTAAAAGAACTCAAGAACCCCAAAGGTTATGTTCTCTAGGATAGATTTTGCCAGTGTTACTGGTATATATGTATATATGTGGGCTGTCCAGGTAAGATTTTCATTGAAAGTATCCGAAAGTAGATTCCCCTAAATTAGCCGGGGGAAAGTGAAAATTGTCTAGTCGTTGTTTATATACTTTTAGCTTTTCCGGGTTTAAGGAAAGGCTATGTTTACTGTTCAATAGTTTTTAAGTCCTCAATTGGGTAATTTCATGAATATATCGTCGTCGTTCTATTAAAACTCCCTAAGTCCATTTTTGTAAATTTTCTAACATTTGCCTTTGTGAAGGAATTTTACTGACAAGAACTTGAACATTTTTGAGTTTAAGAAATTTTGTATTTAGACTAAACGTAATTAAAAGTTGGGTACATTTTACAAATACAAAACTTAAATCTTGATATTCTGTTAACTATGCCGTATTTATGGAAGGTCTATCAGTTTTTAATGAAATGGACTTAAGGAGTTTTCATAGAACGACGACGATATGATATGAATAAAAAATAAATAAAATAAAATTGTGTGGCGCGTCAGCTCGTGTAGAACCAGGGCCAAGTGACTTACAACTCTCAACCATTCATGTTTGCATGTTATTTGCAGGAATGGGAGGGACCTACAATTTTCTGCCGAATCCCAATGTCCCAAGTGAGAGGAACTTTATCATGACAGGAGATACTCTTGGAGGATTTGTCAATTGTTCCAAATAGACACTAACCCGTGCAAAACATTTCTGTTTTAAGGTGAAATACTTAGGTCGGGAATCGAAGCCGAGACATTTGGCTTAACATTCCTACGTACTTATCATTACGCTACTACATGACATGACCGTATTTATCAGAGGGAAAAATCTATAAGAGGAAAACTTGTCAAATACTTGTAAGACCCTTGTTAGTAAAAACTTGTTGGGGAAATGTTTTACTATTGCATTAGAAATACCTCGTATATGACAAAAATTTTATGATCATTTTATTATGGTATGAAAAATTAAACTGAAATAGAATAAAAAATGCTGTGGGTATTTCGGATTTTTTATTTGAAAGACCCATTTATCCTATTATTTACATAAGTACGGAATATTATATGGTAAAAATTTCTTCGCACATTTAGGGCACGGATCTGAAAGGGTCCAATTTTCAATAAATCTGCCGCATTGATCCGGCTGAATTTGAGTGATGGTTTACGTAATGTTGACTTTGAGGACATCGGCCGATCCGAAAAGCATATTGGAAAAGACCATCGACTCTAAAAGAAAACCCTACAAGAAAAAGTCTAACGGAATTATATACCCCTTACCCTCCAATCGTTAAAGAGCTCATTGTGTGATACGTAGCGCCAAATTCGTAATGTTATTTCCCTTTATACACAAAACCAAAACAGTAAAAAATGTATTTCTCAAAAAGATTCCAGCTGGTAAAAATGGCAAAGTAGATATATACCCAAGCAGACTAGGACAGTAATCGAAAATAAGCAATCGATTAATTGATATTGATAGCTATTTCACTGACCGAGAAATATCAATTCAAAGGAATGAAATATAATTTATTACATATTTAATCGACATAGATAACACCATCAAATCAACTTTCTATATCTATCAGAGATAAACCATACAAAGAATCAAAAAAACCATTTATACATTCATTAGAATTTAAGTAAACAAAATTTAAATACATATGTATGTACGTATACCCTATTCAATAACATATACTTTAAATGTACATTACATTTATGAGTGAATATAAAATACGTGCCTTATCATTGGCATTTCGATAAAACAAACAAAAATCATTCCCATAGCCCCAAGGAAAATCTAAACGAAATAAACATACCTATACCGCATTTTTTCCTTATTTCTTTTTTTATGTTAAAACTTTCTAAAAAAAAAATAAAAAAAAAAAAATAAATAATAACAATGGATACAAAGATCCCAGGTGCATTGCAAAAAAAACTATCTACAATTTTATATTCCTTCAAATATTTTGTGTTTTAACAATAATATCTGCGAAAATTGTATTTAACCAGCATACTTACATTTTGAATGATTTGAAGGAGAGTAAGCAATAACACCAAACAATAGTTTTTATATATTTAAGCAATATTTATAAAACTTCACCACACAAATGGTGGTAGGTCTGCCGCATCACCCATAGAGCTTTATAAATATATAAGGGGTGAGAGGCCGTCTAAATACACCACACACATCACACTCCAAAATTAAATTAATTATGCTTTTCTACACACATTATTTATATGAACTTAATAATTCGCTGAATTTTTCATCAACACAAAAAACACATACACAAGGGAATGTACATAAACAATAGGTAGATGGTAGATATACAACATGTCTACCTTTTGTCCTACCCCAACACGTTATTTGTTGGACCAGCCGTTCATATACATATATGTATGAATAAACTCTTCAACTTTTTTAACAACGCCAGATAATTACCAACTCCACAGAAATATACAGATGCCAAAAAAAAATCGTAGAATAACAAAACAAAACGAAAAAACAAAGCACAAAAAAAAACAATTCGTATGAAATGCACTTTTCCAAACTATTCAGCACATTTTCCAGGTCCAGTGAACTAACCCTTATAACATCACCTCACCACCACCGCACACGGCACAGGGTTATAAGTTCACAGGCCAAAAGTTCACAATGGACATTTGACCCACTTGGGTCGATTACAACTTACAAGTCCACAAATCAATTGCGGACTTGATAACTCAATCAAAATTTAAATCTTATGAGCCAAAAGTCCACAAAAGAGTGGGTTTATATTACATAATTTTAGAAAGGGTCATAACTCCAGAAATATTTTCAGGAATTTTTTTAAAATCATACGTCGCCTGCCTGACGACTATAAATACCCTAGGCGGAGCAACGGCGGAGTTGCGTGAGCGGTACAGCGGGCCACCCGATTTACTGGTTTTGCGTTGGGCATCAACCTTGAGCAGTTTTCTAGGCTTTAAGAAAACAAAAAATTATTTTCTATTAGACGCATCTTAAGCTTAAAAAAATAAAAATAAATGGTTTTTAATGACAGTAAAATAAATATTTTTAAAACCAGAAATCCACAATCGATGGGCCAGAAGTCCACAAGAATTTCCTTTGGATTTCTGGCCCACTAAGGTGGGTTAAAAATCCACAATAGATAGTGGGTCAAAATCCATTATTGAATTTTGGCCTGTGAATATATGAGCCTGTGCCACCGCACACACCATCACCAATCTGTGTCTCTCACTCCCACTTCCATTCCATCCCACAGAACACCACGCACTCTTGCCAAACACAAGCAGCCAACTATGAAACCATAATTTAATGCAAATATCGGACACAAGCGATTGGGTGTGTGGTGTTGGTATTTTATATAAATGTATTATGTATGCATGTAAATACACAGCACATCCCAAATTATGTTCGTCCGCATTGAATTTCTCTCAACTCGCAGCAATCTCCCACATAAATCCTGATTAAAAACATAACAACTAAAATTTAAACCTAAAAACTACGATGAGTGTATACTGTACCTTATATTGTATGTATATATCTCCCTCCCTTCTAACTCTTTCTCAGACTTTCTCTGTCCCGCATTATATGTATTTGGTATAGCCCATTTATTTTTAATGCTCCCGCAGATATGCAATGTTCTGCTCAACTTGTCCTCAACATTAACTGTAACAGTATCTAATTGAAGTATGCACGTACATATGCCTAACTAAAGTGTATGTGAATGTACAGCAATAATGTATGTTCGTATGTTATGTCAATATATAATGGCATTAAATAGTGATGAATTGGAGTGTGAACAGAGATTCTGTTTTTTTTTTATTTTTTCAAATTTATAAATCTTTAAAGTGCAGTACTGCCAGATAAACAAAATTAGGACAATTTCAGAAGGACAATATATTTACGATCTATGAATCTGTCAATGAAGATAAATTAGGATTTTTTCTAAAATTTAGAAAATTTAGCAAAGCTTGCAGTGATAGAGGGTGATTAAATCAAATAGCGTCGCATTTCTTTCAAAAATTGGCGAAAATGTCAAACCTAAAGGGGTGGACAGATAAAGTGGTCCAATATCTTAAAATCATGTTCATATAACAAAAAATGAAAAAAAAAATTGACGCTTTTATCACAAAATGCACATTTTTTTTAACTAAGCCACCCCACTATATAGAAAACTAAAAACATTAGCTCTTCTGATTGGTTTATTTCGAAAACGGTAATTTGTATAGAAAAAAAGTCCCAACATATTTTTTGTAGAAAACTGTCTAAGCTACAAATAAGTCATTGACAATTTTCCTTTACAATAACCATTTGGGGGATATTCCTGAAAAACCTTTTTGAGGGGCCTTTGACCCCCCATAAAATCGTAAGCGGCGCTCATATCTCACTTCTAGAAAGCGAGTGTTGAACAGAAAACAAAAATGGCAAAACTGTAATGCTACGTCGGAAATGAATGCCTGAAAGTAGGCTAAGGTCTTGGACGAGGCAGTCTTAAAAATAGTTTGCAACGTATGAACTTAATAGAGTAAATTTGAATCCTATTAAAGGTCACAAAAAAGGAATAATTAATAGAGTAAACCAACGGTGTCATCAATCAAAAAACGGGACGTATCCAACATCTTATAAGTGCCTATAATTCGAGAGGCAAATGTAGACTGTAGCTATTTTCTTAAACTTGGCTATAAAAATGCTTAAGAACAACAAGGCCTCCACCGATAAGCGATTAGAGGTTTGCTTATGAGGCCAACTATTTGTCAAAAATATCGCTTATGTTTTGAAGAATGAAAACTGGGCTGCAGATTAAAAATTAAAAAAAAAAAAATAGATAAGTACATCCCCTCGATTGGACAATAACATTATTAATATGAATTTCTTAATTTTAAATTTTGATACAACTTCACAACATTGTATTTTTATTTTATTTTATTTTATTTTGTGCATAATATTGCAAATAAATCAAATTATCATATTAATAACACATATGCACAAAATTATGCAATGGTTTTTCTTTTATTTACATATTTATTGCAACAGTTTTTTTTTTTTTTATTCGAAAACCCGAATAAAAATTGCTAATTTTGTAAAGAACGTAAATATACATATAACAAACCAAAATATAATTAAAAAAAAAATAACAACGCTTGACCAACACAAAGTAATAAGCCGGACAGAAATTTCCATATTGAAAAAAAAAAAAAACACTCCGAAAAATATGCAATGTTTGTATATTTTTTACTTTTACAATTTGCATATGTTTACGATGCAACAGACTACGACGACGATGATAACGACGCCACGTCGACATCAACAGTTACGGTCAATAAATTTCACACTCCAGAATGGAACCACATGCATACCTTCATCCTTTTGCTAATTTTTCGTCATCCAACATACATCAGGATAAAAGGTCTCACCAAAATCGATCAGAATCCACCACGTTCGTTTCATCCGTTCATCACCGACCGTCGACGGATGGACATCAAAAACACCACCACCACAAAGGATTGCCTTTGTTGGCGACCAAATCTAATAAGCATCGCAATTTGAATTTTCATACTTCATACTTCAAAAGTGAACTCAATAATATCTCTGTTTCCCTAAAATGTAGAGAGAGACTCATATCTCCCTACCTCCCTCCAATACAATCTTTAGTGTACGAGTATGTTATATTTGAATATGAAGCTGCGACACTTTGTTGAAATATTAAGCTTAGGATGTTTGAAATCTAATATGCGTTTAATTCAACGGAACGGTACCATTTTCACAATCCGCTTTCAGGGACATATGATCCGATTAAATCACACAATGTTTTATAAAGGACATCTTGTGACATGTACCTAAACATTTCTGCAGTAGATATACTTGAACTAGAGAGAGATGTGGTATTCTGATCTGGTTGGTAAGGTATATAATATACATACATAAATGTGTAGGTATGTTAAGATACACAAAGAACACTCTCATGTCTTGAAGTGGACATTTCACCAAATAGTACTTATCAGTCGGATTTTGCATAACTATGAACCATCACGTATAGTCGATTGAATTGAAAATAATAATAGAGAAGTTCTTGGTTTGATGTTTCAACTTTGGTGTGTGTGAAGGTTGGGGGGGTCTTGGTTCATGAATTTATTATTCCGCTTCACATTGGAACAAAATGAAATTAGAAGTGCTGAAAATTAAAACAAAAAAAGAAGCCAAGTTAAGCGAAATTTTGAACATTTCGGTAAGAGAAGTATGGCGGGTCTCCTGAACGTTTGTACGTTTAACGGTAGGTTAAGAGAAAAAAAGCCGAATATAATTTGTGGCTTATGAAATTTGTTACAAAATGAACATGACTTTTGTTCCAGCAAGTCAAAAAACCAAATAGTGAGCAGTTTTACAAAATTATGATAGAAAAGGGTTTTTTTTCGTAGATATCCCATTAGGTAAATGTTATAATTTATAAACATACAACTGAAACTAAGCACTATTTTAAACATTTCACCCTCCCAACTAAAAAAACAAAGCAGAATTTAACCTAATTTTCCAAAAGGTTTTTTTTTTATTTTTTTTAAATTTAAAAAAAAAAAATTCCACTTTTTTTTTATTTTTTTTATTTTTTTTTTTTATTTTTTTTATTTTTTTTTTTTTATTTTTTTTTATTTTTTTTTAATTTAAAAAAAATTTTTTTTTTTTAATTTTTTTTAATTTTTTTGTATTTAATCTTTTTTTAATTTATTTTAATTTTTTTTTGTTTATTTTAATTTTTTTTTGTTTATTTTAATATTTTTTTGTTTATTTCGTCTGTTTATTTTGTGTAGCTCAAGCCAAATAATAATCTCTAGTCTTTTGTCGCATTTCATGCGAATCACCATCACTTAATCTGCAAATATGTTTATCTATTATCTTATTTCTGAGAAAAATAAATGAAATAAAAAAAATAAATGAACACACAGATTCTTAATTCATGTTTTCTTTCAGGGCGATTCACGATACATTTAACTCGATAATTGACACTTTTTTTTTTTTGCTAAAGCGGAAAAAAGAAACAAAATTTTATCAATTGATTTATTACTAATTTTGAAGCTAATCAGCCCCAATGTTAGCTGGTCGCCGGCTTTTTACCTTCTTCCCCCACACACAAACATATATGTACATATACGAAGAGCAATCCTGTTGAAAATGTGGGCACGACAACACACACACAACAAAAACCATCGGCATTCAATATTAAACACGTGCCACATTAATCTTTTTATTTAGTTCTATCTTAAATTAATATTCGATGTTTGATTCATTGTTACCATCATATTAAGTCTCCTTCGGAAGAAAAGAATGTTTAGTTATACTTTCTCACATGTTTGGCCAACACTTCAGTAAAGTCGAAGAAAACGGAAAAACTAAATCATTAACTTTAATTAGGCTGGTGTCGGTTTATAAAGAGTAGAAATATACTCGTAGAGAAAACATTCCAAGAAAATTCTATCCATTATTATGCTTTTTTTTTTCCTCGCTGATGATCTTCTTATACATATTTGAAAGTAGTTGAAGTTCTTTTTAAAGACTTTGTGCTTGTTTCTCACGGAACTCTTCTTCTTTTCGAAAATCTGTTGAAATTACTAGTTTATTTTGTTTTTCTTTGAAACTTCGTTTTCTTTTTTTGTAAATAAATTCGAGATAAAGTCCTTGATAGTGGGGGAACAGGAAATACATTATTATACACTCCATGTCAACTGATTTTACGTTGTGAAAGTAATTAATTTAGTATAAAGAAAAACTTTAATTAAAACGAAAATGTTTTTCAGGATGGTTAAGTTGAAGTTGGAAGTTAAAAGGGTTCCAAAGATAGTTTGAAGTAAACAATGAATATTCTAGAGTGGAAAAAATTCACTATCAAAACAATTTTTCTTTTATATTTAAGAGAATTTTGGAATGCAGAATTTTGAAATACAGAATTTTGGAAACCGAATTTTGGCGCATACAGAATTATGGAGGTAAGCCGTTAAAGTTATTTAAGGCTCGTAGGGAACGAGATAAATAAATAACAAATTTTAAAGAATTAAAAACAAAATAACAAACATTTAAAAAAAAAAAAATTAAAATTAAAAAAATTAAAATAAAAAAAATTAAAATAAAAAAAATTAAAAAAAAATTAAAAAAAATACAAAAAAAAATAAAAAATAGAAACAAAAAAAAAATAAAAAATAGAAACAAAAATATAGAAAAATACAAAATCAAAACATAAAAAAAAATACAAACAAAAATATAAAAAATAACAAAATCAAAGCATAAAATAAAAAAAATAAAAAAAATAAATATAAAAACAAATATATAAATAAATATATAAATAAATATAAAAATAAATAAAAACAGATAAACAAAAAAGAAACAAATAACAAAATAACAAAAAATAAACAAATAACAAAATAACAAAAAATAAACAAAAAAAGAAAAAAAAATAACAAAATAACAAAATAACAAAAAAATAAAAAAATATTTGTTTGGTTAATTATTAATTAATTATTTTCCGAAATAAAATACTATTAGTGGAATATTGTAAATATTGTATAGACAAAACTGCAGTCTCAATCGAGTGATGAGAACTGTAGGTAAACACAGTGTAAAAGATAAATGATATCTTAAACCGATAGATATAGGAAGACAAAAATTGAGAAAAAAGGAGGTCTGTCACCTTGTCTGTGACATAAAATTTTCGTGTCGTTGTTGTTACCGATAGTAAATTGGCCGGAAAATTAAGTTTAGTACTTAGTATTACGAGTTGGAAAATAATTGAAAAATTAAATTAAAATTAACTTAAAGATCAGGTAACTGTATAATCGGAGACGAAGAAGTTAGTTGGTAAAAAAAAGTAGTAAACACTAATTAACCATGCATTTGTAGGTAATACATATAAATACATAGAAAATTGTTACAATAGATAAACCACCTTAACCCAAAATGATTTTCTTTAAATTTTTGTTTATATTGACATTCTCAAGAGGACATTTTGGACATGACCTAAAGGGTTCTTAATTTGTCGAGTTCAACAAAAACTAAGATAAACATTTGGTTATATTATTCTCAAAGTGTTCGGCATGATGATTACCTATAAAATAAATACGCAGACCGACCTGCGATATTCTAACTCACAGATGAAAGTACCGTTCCCGGAATCATTGTTCAAGGAATTGGACTTTTTTTTTTTGTATGTTGATAGGCAAAATAGTTTCAACTTTAAAACCACAAACATGTATGTACTGTACATATCTACTTTGTTATAAACGAGGAAGGAACAAGTTTCAAAAGATAAAATACAACCACATGGAATGTGGATATACATACATACAAAATATGCATAGGAATCAACCAACTGAACATCGAACATCATCCATGTCAATCGTATGCGTTTATTTTTTCTCAAGTTGCAAATATTTTATTGAGTATAAAGCAACATCAAAAGTTGTTGCGGTCAGGATAGCAATGAGTCCCATATGACTAAAAGTCATGTTGCGTTATTTTGCAATGCCTTTTATGCGCACACATGCAAATATGAAGAGTTTAATGGAAAACTTAATTATATACATATGTATATAAATACAAAGTTTTCTTTTGTTTCTAAAAGTTCGCCATTTCCTGTTTGGGTTTATGAGAAAACAAAAAAAAAAGATGAGATGGTCAAATAGTTTAACTCAATTTTTACTCTTTTTTTAGGAACAGAAGAAAATAACCGTTCATATTTAATTATCCAAAATTTCGGGTTTGGGGGTTATTCAAAATTTAATAAGCCCTCTTCACAGGTTCCATCAATTTTCAGGAAAATAAAAACAGGTAGTGCTACATCACAGTAGCTGTGTACCATTCAAGTGGTAAATTAACGAGTAAGTTTATTTAAACAAAAAAAGTTCTGAAAAGCATTATGTATGGTTATGTTTACATTTAAGGAAGGAATTAACTTCATTAACTAAAAGTGAAAGGTTTAAATGATATAACAACAATTTGTGTGTCCCAGCAAATTTAATTACTGCAATTATGTAAGGCGAGTTTTATTGGTAATTTATAGCTATAGCAGCGCAGCAATAAAATTTCTATTTTTAAATTTTATATACACTTTTCATTTCTGTGGCTTGGCCGTACTCGCAAAGGCGATTTTCATGTTTCCTTGTCTCCATGGAAAAATATAATTTTATGTCTGGATTATCAACAACACGCGAAATTTTCGGGGCCATAAACGATGTTCAAATTGGACTTATTTAAAAATTGAGTAAATAGATTTATTTGAGATTTGCTATTGTGTTGTGTTATCTATTGTTCTATATGATTTTTGCCTTTTTGACACTCATTTTTAAAAATGTTCACGATAAAACATATTTTGACGTAAATAGGGTATTTATTGTGTTTTCGACGAGTCATCCAGAAGCCTCCGTATATACATATATTTAGAATAGACCTTTCAAAATGAAAAAGGATAAGATAAACTACTTCTTTTGCATTTGATTTTGAGAACCAAACAAATTGGACTAACTATTTAAAACGCCATAATTTTTGTTACCGCCAAAAAGTTCTTAAATGATTTTTTTTTCGAAGCGAAAAATTAATTGATTCTAAATTTGACATCTTAAAATGACTTCTAAAGACGCACATGACAAATATAATAAAAACATAATTCTTTTTTAAATGAAAATCTAATCTGTTACCGCTTTTCAATCAATTTATAATTTTTTTTACAACTTTTTCAACACAATCTATATCTCAATTTACAATTTGTTTAATTTTGGAAATGTTCTTTATTAAATTATAAAAGAATGACTACACGTTTCCCCGCATAAATCGTATAGAAAATCGAAAAATCTGATGATATAAATGGCAAATTTTACCAAAGTCTTTTCTAAGACTCTGGGATCTCAAAACCCAATAAGTGGGATATTCGAAAAAAAGTATTCAATCTAAAAATTTTATAATTTGTCATAAAAGTTCAGTGTTGACCCATTGAAAATTTGTTATATGTATATTTTTAAAATTTTTATCAAATTCACATATTAGAGGATGTTAGCACCTCATTTGTGGGATATTCAAATAAAATGCATACCATCAAAAGCGGTAAAATAAGTTTAAGCAATCGGTCAGCGAAAGCCAAATTTTATTGAATTCTTAATGCGTTTTTTTTTTTTCAAGGACAACGAGAATACTATCATCAAACAAAAAGTCGGGTTTCTTCAGTTATTAGTCAGATTAAGGTGATTCTAAGTGAATTTAGCTCTTTCAAAGTCATAAAAACGCTAGCACTTCATTTATGGGATATTCGAAAATAGTAATAACTTTACGACAACTTCAGAGTAAGGTGCAAAAACTGATGATCAAAACAAAAAATATAAAATTTTTTTAATTGATATAAATAATGTAAGTTCAGAATAAAATATTTTCATGTTAACATTATTTATGTAGGAATTTGCCAATAATCTGTATTTTTGACATGTGGCTGATTTTTGAAAAAATGTGTCCTCCTATGAAACAATTTAACTGCATTAATCTCGCGTATATCATTGCCTTTTATTTTACTCTTAAGTACAATTTTGGATGTACTGTAAACAGATTAACTCTTTAACCACACTACACGAATGTGCAATGCTTTACATTTCTCATTTTTCGCTTTCATTTGTTTTTAATTTAGAGCTAATCTGCAGCGGTATATCTATTCCTAAACCCTTTCCTATTTTCCTTACACTCACACACTGTATTTTTTTGTAATGTTCACGAAAGTCATAACCCTTTGAGTACACGTACAATACAAAGAAATAGCAAGACAAAAACAATTAAGTACTATTTAAATTTATTTGAGATAAAAATAATGCCTCTTTATTTGTGTTTTCTTCTACTTTAATATAAAGTCGCTTTATAAATATAAGATACATACATCTATTTATATACACTTAGAATCTATTTCTATTACTAATACATATACATATATACATTAATACTTGTTCATATTTGGACCGGAATAAGCTTGACAGTACAGCATTATGATCAGGATTATGACATCAGGAACTGTAACATTAAACACACATTATTGCCACACATATAATTTTTCGGTTCAATTCACCTCAATCTGGCTTAAATTCTCTGTATATAGAGCAGATACTGTGATGTCGTTCTCGTTGCCTATACCTATTGCTCGTATATAGCTAACTCAAATATCTTAACATTAAAGCCATGAGAATGTTGTTCTTTATATTATTATATATTTTTTCGACGTCCTTTTTTCATGCACTTATGGAATTTAATGCCAACAACCCAACCAAAGCTAAATCAACTATAGCAGCAGAGACGAAGCACCATCCCTTGAATCCTTGTTCCTAGCTAGTGCGATATTATGGTAAACATACCTATAGTAACACAAAATTCCTACAGCGCAAGTCAACTAAAGTGGGCAAATTTAGGAGGCAAGTTATTTGTTGTTATGTTATGTTATGTTGGTTGGCGGTATTTGGATATGATGATGCGGGAAGAAATTAGAAAAACAGAGTTAAACAAGATGAAAAACCTCTCCTCTTATATTTAAATCAGGGAGAGCTGAATTTCGCCTAGTAAGTAGTAACTAGTTACACAGCAATAACCATCACCCAGCTCAGCACAAAAAAAAAAAAAAAAAAAAAAAAAACACAGAATAGGCTTATTACCGAATGTGATTCGAACCTAGTTACAAATTCGAACTGAAGTTACAAATGAGTTGTGTGTGCATTGGTAGAAATTCTTCTAGAGCTTGTTTTGGTCGTCCTCTACTGCTTTCTGTGGTTTGGTTAAAGTATTGGTACTATGGTACTGGTGAGCTGTCCTATTGTGGAATTGAAATCGTAAACTGATTCTGGCACGAGTTCTAAATATATACATATCTACAACTGTGGGCACAACATCAAGCAGGCGGAAGAATTTACGATTAAGTAAATACATACATACATAATGTATACGTTTGTTGTTCTCTTCGTTTAACGAGAAAAGTCTATAGGTATACGTACGACTTCGAAAATCCAACACACAGTTTTAGAAATGCGAATGGAAGGGCTTTGAAATAACAGCTATATCATAGAAGTAAATATAAGACTAAAACATTGCCGGAATGGGGAAAAGAGGAAAGAGATGTTAGATTAAAGGCTTGAATTGGATTTACTTATATATTTTTAGTTTAACTTAAGTTCTTTAATATACGAATCTTGAGCAAAAATTTTGGTAAATCTTTGAGAGTTTGATGTGAAAGAAGAAGAATGCTCATTTATTTATTATATATGGGCGGATTGAAGATTTTCCTAATAAACGAGATACAATTGACGTTCGTAATCTCTGAGAGAATTTGTTTTTTTCTTTTATTTATCTTTATACATATAGGTACTCATGTGTTCATATATAGATACTATTGCTTTTTGTTTTTTGTCACTCGAATTGACATTTAATTTGCTGTTGTACGATAGGCAATAAAAAATATAGGGCAAATCAATATTGATTAAAATTGTGAAGGAATGTAAATTTAACAGTTTGAATTAGTATCAAAAATTTATAAAAACATGTTTGGAAAATGAGTTTGGGTCCGAAACCTGAAAACCCACATCCCTCGAAACCGAAATTTTAAAAAACAAACATTCCCAGAAATCCAAAAAAATACCAAAATTCCGAATACCTTTAACACAGAAAAAAAAAACCAAACCCAAAATCTAAAATCTAAAAACCCTGGAAACCTATTATCACAAGCCAGAAAACTCGAATTACCGAAATCCTTTTAAGAACCCGAAAACTCAGTCAAAAAAAAAAAAATCCGAAAACAAATTAATGTTTTTGGAATTTTGGGTTCTAAGGATTTTGGGTTTTTTTGAATTTTGGGCTTTGGGCTTTCTGGATTCAGGCTTTTTGATTTTCTAGATTTTAGAATTTGCTGGATTATGGATTTCGGGGTTTTATTCGAAAAATTTGTCTCGAAAACAAATTCCCTAAGAATAAATTAATAATTGAAAAACTGAACTAAAATATATTCGAAGTTTTTTTTAGGTATCTTTTATTTTTAAATGATAATTTGGTTTTTATTTAAATAATTTTTGTACAGAGAAGACAAGACGACTTTCAAAATTTATTTTGCTTTTTTGCATTTTTTTGCTCCGTTTTAATTACGGGATTTTGGGTTTCTGGATTCTGAGATTTCTGGATTCTGGGTTATCCGGATTTGGATTTTGTGTTTTTAGGAATTTTGTGTTTCCCATGTTTTAGGCTTTATGGATTTAGGGTTTTCTGTATTTTAGACTTTCTGGGTTATGGCTTTTCAGGATTCTGGACTTGCAAGATTTAAAAATTTCTGGATTTATGGTTTTTGGGATTTTAGATTTTCTAAATTTTGGAATTTTCTGATTTCGTAATAGATTTCGTAATTTTATCCGATTCTTTTGGAAAATTTTGTAAAAGTTCATTAAATTGAAGTTGATTAACCTAATTCATTAATTCGAAATATATTTAAAATTAGATATTTTACTTACAATTTATGTTGTTTTATTTCTTTAAAAGATTTGACACTTACCTGAAAAGAGATTAAAAAAAGGGTGTAAATTAAACAGAAATAAAAAGTAAAAATATGTCAAAATGTAAAAGAAAACATATAATATTTAAATTCAGGAAGATTAAATTAAATACTTTTTCATAATAAAAATCCCCACTTCTTTAACTGAAGACCTATAAAAGAGGCTATGACTGCAAAAGTGATGTATTACATTTTTTGCGTAAATTTATAATTTTGTCTTCTATTTTTACATTTGTACGTCAAAAGCTGTCTTATAAACCATTCTAAATATCTAAGCTTCCTCAAAAATGCAACTTGAACTACAAACAAATTTTTTTTAAAATAGATAGAGAAGTAAAAAAAAATGTGAATTACACCACTTTAATTCAGACTCAAATAAAAACTTGAAAAATTCCTGTTGTGACCAAACAAAGTAAGTAATACCCTTTCACAAGCAACACTCAGTATAATGCATTGTTATATGAAGTGTTACTCTGGTATTGTACTTTTGAATCAGATATATTAAAAAAATTTATCTACATTGTTAGGTTCAGCTTATGGGACCTATTATAGTTGGAAAAATATAATATCGTGTGTACTCCAATTCTGGTGTTGTGTGCATTTGAAAGATACTTCCCCAATCATCAACCAGAATCTTTTCCATTTAAGATGGGACAATGTTCGACCATACCGGAAATTATTATAACGGGTGATTTTTAAGCTGGTTTGGTTTTGGCAACACTGGTTTTGACAGCTGACGTGTGTTTAGTACCTTGTGTCAAACCAGCTTCAGTTTGGTTTGCAATTTAACCATGGATCGTCTTACAAATGAACAACGCTTGCAAATTATTGAATTTTACTATCAAAATTCGTGCTCGGTTCGAAATGTTGTTTATCGAAAAATTGTGTTCAGCGATGAGGCTCATTTTTGGTTGAATGGGTACGTAAATAAGCAAAATTGCCGCATTTGGAGTGAAGATCAGCCAGAAGCATTGCAACAGCTACCAATGCATCCCGAAAAAGCCACTGTTTGGTGCGGTTTATGGGCCGGCGGCATTATTGGGCCATATTTCTTCAAAGATGATGCGAATCGCAGCGTTACTGTCAATGGTGAACGCTACCGAGCGATGATAACAAACTTTTTTTTGCCCGAAATGGAAGTTCTTGACTTGCATGATATGTGGTTTCAACAAGACGGTGCCACATGCCACACAGCACGCGAAACAATGGCGCAATTGCGAGGCGAGTTTGGTGAACAGTTAATTTCACGTTTCGGGCCGGTCAATTGGCCGCCTAGATCGTGCGATTTGACACCATTAGATTATTTTTTGTGGGGGTATGTCAAGGCTAATGTCTATAGGGACAAGCCCGCTTCGATTGACGCACTGGAAGCCAACATCCATGCATTCATTCGTGAGATACCGGCCGATATGTGTGAGAGAGTATGCCAAAATTGGACTCAGCGGATGGGCTACCTGAGACGCAGCCGCGGTCAACATTTGCATGAAATTATCTTTAAACATTAAATTGCAAGGTTCAAACTATCGATTCAAATAAATATTTCATTCATTTTTTCGAATTTTTTGTGTTTTTTTTTTAAAAAAAGTTCTAAACCTCTTAAAAAATCACCCATTACAATCATCGGACTATGGGGGTTATGCAAGCACTGAAAACCTGTAGTTTTTTTTTTATCGAAATTAATTATTGTAAGAAATGTAAGGTAGCACAGAGCAACTCTATATTGAACTTGTTGGCGTATATTCATGTGATCCGTTAAATTTTGAATTTTCACATTAGCTTAACTGGAATGGGTACCTCTCATCGTACAGTAACTTAAGTTATGACAATCAAGTGCAAATGAATTTATTGACCCACATCGGTTGCTTTGGCATCTCCATATAAGCCATTAGCTTTATTTTATCAGACTATAGACAGTTCATGAATGGTTCCCATCATGATTGTGCAATGTGCATGTTCGTCTGGTTTCATTATACAAAGTCTGATCAACTTTTGATAAATAAATTCTACCCATTCCATGCTTAAAAAGCATTCTTTTATTGAAAAGGAACAGGAAGTTAAGACGCGACGTAAATGCTGTTATATTCATCTTTGAACGTAAGCTAAGTATTTTGAATAATACTGATATTCTTCTTATATTTAGACGGAGTGGTAATTTGTGAAAAACTGTGACAGGTGTGCTCGGGGGATCTTGAAAATTGTAATTTAACAAAAGTCATGAATACACATTTAATTTTATTGATTGAAATCTTGTAAGCCATTTTTTGTTAACTCTTTGCTGTATCCAGTTTAAATTGTACACGCACGTGATGTCTTGTCTACGACAAGGGACACAATTCAAAACAATAGACTGCGTTATAGAATTGAAGTATAATTGTTTTATTTACTGAAGTTTAAATAATATAACCCTACTTTTTAAAATAATTCGTTATCATGTTAAATATTTCATTAACATGTTAAAATAATTCATTATCATGTTAAAATAATTCATTATCATGTTAAAATAACACGATCATTGATGTAGGTGAAAAATAAATACATTGTAAATTAATTATAAAACTTTTTTCTGCTTTTGTTGCTTCGAAATAAATTACAAATATTACCTAACTGAAATAGTTTAATTTTTTGCGACACCACGCACCGCTCCTTCAGATTTTGAAAACAACACGAATGTTTTTACGCCCTGATTTTACAAAAAGTGAAAAATCATTTCTAAGGATGTGTCGATATAAGAGAACGAATAAGTTTCTTGCCACATTTGGCAAATTTACTATATTTTAACACCATTAAATGTTACATGAACAAGAACAAATTTTAATTTAAAATGTTCCATTGTTATTTTTTGAATTCGTTATAATTTAATATTTCTATTTGTTAATACTCGCTTTTTTTAATATCAAAATGAAATCTCTTATTGGAAAACCCTTTACAAAGGTTTACATGTTTTAACAATAACCTAACCTAAAACAACAAACATTAAATAAATTAATTTCGACACTAAAGCGAGCTATAAGTAAAGTAAGTGCGATATTCAGAGTCATTTTAATTTCTGTCAAAAAATAGTTTCAAAACAATTTAAGTTATCAATGAAATAGTTACTCAAGTGTTAATTATTACTTTTAGAGACAATACCTCTATATCTGCACACAATCTTAACCAAAAGTTAAGGCTTAATATCCTTTATATTTTATCCCGCATTATACATATTAGATAATTATAATCATCCACAATCTTATTCCTCTTTCTCTCTATCTTCTATTATATCCCTCAAAGTTTTGTGCCTAAAAAATAACCTAAGTTGAAATTCTTGAACCAAAGTGTAGGTACACATTTTCTAGTTCAACAAGAAAATATATATGTCAACTGTATACAAGTATTATGAACTCTCTATTCCAGATGAAGACAAAAATTGGAAAACCAACGTTTTATATGATACAACAGAACAACAGTACAAATTGTCGTCAACCCTTTATTCTATTCTAAGCGAAAAATTCAACTTTTTCTTTTTGGCCATTTAATGTTTTACACTTCCTCTCACTTCCCTAATAATTCTAACTGTTGAAAGAACACGATGACGACGACGACTTCGATGGTGAGTGCTACTTTTAATCCTTTTCATCACCCTTTTAAGCGTCAACAACCTATCTCATCCCAACGCACCTCGACGAATCACGAACTACTGACGACGATGATGACTACCACCACCCGTGTCTGCATCATACTTGAGTCTTTCCACTTTCAGGCAGGAAAAACATTTTAATTAAAGATTTCCTTCGGGGTAATTGACTACTTACACCGTTATTTGTTTCGACGTGATCTGCGTTTACATAAAAATACGCGGGAACTATATTTAAGAATTGATGGTGACACTTTTACTCTCACTCTCTATCTTTCTCTCTCTTTCTTTCATCATAACCTACAAAGTTTGTATGTAATTCACAATCAGTACCTATAATTTCTGAGCTATGAACTTTTGAATATTTGACATAAAATTTCATTACGCGTTCTCTTAATTTACTCAAAAAGAGTTGTTTTTTTTTTTCATGAGGGCTCAAAAGGATTGTCACTGGGAATATGTATAATTGAATAATCAGCTCCCTTATAGCATGGAATTCCAACAACACGCACTTCTCTCCTCCCTCTTTCAATTTATGGATTGGAATTGGAATCAAAGTTTCTTGCTGTGCACACACACACATTTGCTGATTTGAGTTCGTTTTGTCTTGATTCGCTTGCTATTATTTTTTATAGCCACTTTTGGGAAGAAAAAAAAAAGAGAATGTGGGTGGGAGTGCTATATTGATGGTGGGTTTGCAGAATGGTAATTCAACTGTCAAATGCAGCACTCATAGGACTATATACTATCGTTTCAACACTCGTAGCCGGAAAGAGTTGGCTGGGTTTGTTTTTGTAAAAAAAATATATACATATATATATGTATGATTTTATGTACAGAGAATTGTGTTTTCCTGTGTGAAAACATATTTCCCGCTTATCCAGTCGGAAGAGTTATGAATTAAAGTCCTGAATTTATTCGACACACAAAAAAACAAAAAAAAAAAAACATTCTGCATTTGGCAATAAAAATATGTGTGCCAGATGAAAATTGAAAAAAAAAATAAATTAAATAATGTATGTTTGTATATTTTGTCCAGGAGCGGATTATAACAAACAGATAAAGGAGCTCTGGTGACACCTTACCTCCTTAATTTGCCCGTGATGTGTGTAAGTTTCATGGGGAACGTTTTGAATGTAAACAAAAACAATTGAATTTTAACAAAAACAATTGTAAATTAACAAAAACAATTGAATTTTAACAGAAACAATTGAATTTTAACAAAAACAATTGAATTTTAACAAAAACAATTGAATTTTAACAAAAACAATTGAATTTCAACAAAAACAATTGAAGATGCAGGATATTTTCTTATTATTGAAGCCTGTGCCTTATGAGGTTAGGAGTTTGTTCACAATTGGTCAAATTTGCACCATGACTTTCAAAGGTTTTAACTAAATCCCGCTGATCAACCAAAATCGGCTGCTTAGCAATTTCCATAATTAAGTACTCAAATTATTGATTTCTTTATACAAATTTTGATTATCATGCACATTCTAGGATTTAACAGTTGCAATAATACTTAATTAAAAATGATCAACTGTGAACAAACTGCCCCTAAGTCTTAACGGGCTGTTTAAGTTTAAAGAGGCCGAGTCTATAAGAAACAGAATTTGACTACAGGTTAATGTCCTATTCTATGGGGAGGGATAAACCTAGGTCGCTACGCCATAGGCCTCAAAGGGACTTTTATCCTATTTGAGTGGGACACAAGTCCACAATGAAATTTATTTCGGGACTTCTGTCCCAGCCGCACCGGATATAAGTTCCACAAAAAACAACTCTGGGACTAATGTTCCACCAAACATTTGTCCATATAATATTAAAAAGGGATTTATGTCCTTTTTGACTGAGACAAAAGTACCAAAATATATTCGGGACTTACATATGTCTACTCAAATAGGAAAAAAGTCACTTGGGGCCTATGGCCTAGATAGACATAACATAATTTAAAGTTCCGTCTTGCGCAAATGTGGATTTGATCCAACTTATCCAGGGCCCCCCACAGATGTTCCGATTTGAGAAACTTTTAGTTTTTTTTTATCGAACGATGGACGCAGAGATGCTTTGATAAGGAACGTATATAAATCGACAAAGGGTCTTTACAAAAATTGGGCCTTGGGCCTATTCGCAGTGCTCGTTTACAATCATGGACAATCCAGCCCTGACTTACAAAAAAAAAAAAAAAAAAAAATAAATAAAAGGATTTTTTGTTTGTGTTTTTAAATAAGAGATTCCGGATACCACATGATGGGATGATAGGATGGTAGGGATTTGTTGTTAAAGTAATCAGGAACAAATTGCCATAAAAGTAGATTAAAACAATATCTAGTTGTAAGTTGAACAAGGATCTTTATATACTCTGGGTAATCACAACGAACACCAGGTGTAGAGCTATGCTTGGATTTAAAACTACTCAAACGGATGCAGTAGCAGATACACAATGCAACAAAATTCAACTGTATTGTATACGATTACAAAACTTTTCCATGTAATTTTCTATCTTGTACATATAAGTGCGTTGGATTTGAGGTTGAAGGGAAATTTTATTTCGTTTAAACTTTCTAAAACACTTTTGAATTCAGTTTCAATGTATAGAAAATATTTTTAGTTTATATTTACAAATAAAAATAAATACATTCTTGAGTGTTTGATAAGATTAAATGAAAAGTTGGCGGCATTTTTACAAAATTTAATTGTTACCTGTCATCCTCCTGTCATTTCCAAAAAACTAAGACAACCACTTTTGTGTCCCTCCTCCTCCGGTAAGGAGAGTGAAAATACTCTTTACAAGAATAAAACAATTCTGAGGTTTTTTTGAAAGACAGGAAAGTTTGTAAGTGATGTAATGTAGCTTATCCTTGAGGAATGCCTCATTTCAAGACAAGGAAGTTCGATGTGTAAATTTTGTAGGTATAGAATTAATGGATTTTTATTTTACGATCTGTAGACAGGATTTTTTTTTTTAATTTGAGGTCGTCGTTTGTTTCATTAAATGACGTGTTCACTGCAACCGTTAAGAATGATTGTTAATAATAAAACGTGAGGAGGATTTTATGACAACACGCCTCAATGCACGCCATGAGGATAATTAAAAGCTTTGTCTTGACTCGAAGAAGGACTTATTTCTTTTCTTAAACGCATCATCAAATGAAAAGGAACAATATATACATCCATATAGGTATTTGTCCTTTGTGTTTATGACGTCGTCGTCGTGTATTAGAGTTAAAAAGAGTTTGATATCAATGACACATAGCGCATGATTTAAATTTGGTTATAAAATGGAACTATTTTTATAGCATCCTACTTCATTGCATTTCATTTCATTTTTGGTTTTTTTTTTTTAATCTTTCGTCCTTGTATATATGCGGTTGTTAAAAGATTTCAAGGAAAATGCCACTGTGTCTTGCTATGTATACATTATATATATGTAAGGGGTGTGGTTTTATGGACGAGTTTAACTGACGAGATACAAATCACAGGCGATAAAAGTTTTGTCTCTTGCAACTTGCATTTTTGTAGCAAACAACATTAAAATAATATTAAAAAAAAAAAAAAAAAACTTTTTTTACTGCTTCTTAATGTTCTAGACTTGATTGCACTACGAAGTGCAATAAAACTGTGAATCAATAGATCAGACCGGTATTATAGGTATTTTCATTTCATTTTCCGTTGACTAGCCTTTTTTTAACGGTTTTATTGGGATACATGGTGTTTGAATGAATTTTTGTTTCTTGGAAGTTATTTTTCAGATTTTTTATTTTTGGGAACTATTTTTAGTGCTTTTGAGTTTGCAGTATGTACTTATACTATTATTTTTAATTGGAAAACGCAGATTAAAGTTCTTTTGGCCCTTATCAAACATTCTAGGTGTGTTAAACGGAATTATGTTACTTAAGAAAAAAAAATATACCGGACCTTCCCCACAAAAGCCGAAAAGAATACATGTCCGGAAATCCGGAAAAGCCCTACTTGTTATGAAAAATTGCTTCTCATCTCAGCCGTTCGAATTCAGCAGATAATTTTAGAACCTTTCCCCATTCATGCCAATAAAACAAACACATGAACGGTTGAGAGGAATAAGTTAATAGGCCCTGGTTCTATACGAGCTGTCATCCTCACACGGGATTGTCCTCAATTCCTACCTAATTAGTTAATATTCTATATTTATTGCCTATTACCAAAATCAATCAGGGTGACTTAAAAAAAAAAGAACCATGTAATTAATTTATATGTCAAACGTCAAAATAATCCTTATGTGGCACTACAACACCAATTGATGGGTCTCTTTCTAAGTCAATATTTTTAATTTTGATTTTCTGAATGATGGACAAATTGAATTTATATTTAATTTTTTTATACAAGCATGAGATAATATGTACCAGAAGTGTGATAAGATAAAATGAAAATGTCAGAAATGTGATGTATAATTAATGGATATATCTACGTAATTATTTTAAACTATTTAATTTTATTAATACTTAAAACAATTTAAAATTTAAAATTATTTTCTTTAAAAAAATGTTAGGTGTTTTAATTTGTTAATGAAAGTCCAGGATTTTAAAACTCGATAAGCTAATTTCATCAAAACTAGAAGAGATACTATTGGAGGATTTATTAATTCTTTCCAAGAGGCAGTAATCCACGAGAAACCTTTTAGGTGCCATATGCTAGGAATCAAACATTAAACCATGAGCTACAGCTGTTTGAATACTTCAAACCAGACGGTAATTGATAAAAAAAATTAAAAAAAAAGGACTGGACCTAAATGGCTACCCTGTGATATTCCAAATTTAACCTTAAATCTATTCGATTCGCAACCATTGAAAACTACTGAGTAAGATCTGTAGAATATAATACATACTGTATAAGATTGAAGAGAAATTACAAACTGTTAGCTTAGTTCCAGTTTCATTAATTTGAATAGCAAAACGCGATGCGAAAGTTTGTTAAATGCCTTACTGATGTCTGTTTTTTTTTTTTTTTTTTTTTTTTTTGTAAATGCACTGAAAACTGAAAAAAAATTGTTTAATGGAAACTTGGCATATGATTTTGGGTATATTTTAATTTAATAAACGACACGTTAATATGTTATATTTTCCCTTAAAAAAAAGTTAGTATTTTTTAAATATACATAAATGCGAGTATTTTCGTAGTACCAATATAACCAAAAACTTACATACAAGAAAGAGAGTTACCTACGGATTTACTCACCTCATTTCAGCAAGGATAAAACTTTGGTCAAATAAGAAAATGCCAGTCTTACACTACCGTTCCCTCAATTCCCTTTTTTGATTAAAGGTTAAAAAAAAAAAAAAAAAGGTGTCAAAAAGGTGCTCATTTACCTCATTTCAGGAAAGCTCAACTTTCGAATTTTGATATATTGTTTATTGATCTCATACTATAAAAAAAATACTTCAATACGTTTTAGCCCTCAATGACATGCTTTAAATACGTCTGCCACACTCCAACTTATCCTTCTCACTAGCTGTTAAAAGTTATATTTTTCAATAATATTTTTTCGAAAAACCTCATTCCAAATTCATCATTTTGCACTGCTTGCAATAGAATCTTTATCATGGAAATCAGAGATGGCCCGAAATGCAATATTGTCTTTTTACTGATTGTTTTTAATGTCTTTTGATATCCCCATAAAACGAATATCTTTGATTTCCAGAAGAATGTTCTCAATTCACAAAAATGTATACAAAGTGTGAAAACAGACAAACGCTAAAAATATACATAAACATTTAAAACACTTGACTTTAAGTTGCTAATTAAATTCCAAACACCATGCTTAATGTCTGAAATCTTTTTGTATTTAGTTGATTTCAAAACGATACACCTTACACCCTACCTACTTTTAACTTAATTGCGTCACCCTTGAAGAATAAATTTTCTTGCAAAGTTTATTGTGCACTTTCCATTTTGATTCTTTTTCTATTATTCGTTTGTTAAGTCTCAATTGGTGGAAGAATAAATAATATTCTCCTTCCATTCGCATTCGTTTAATTTTTTTTTCTTTTCAATCAAGTTTTCAAGAAAAAAAAAAAAAAGTAAAAGCATTTAATTCCAAAAACTTTGCGGACTCTATAACAAATATGATTTAAATAATTTCTCTCTTAATATAAAAGAAAGCCTGTTTTAAAGTCCTGAGGTATATTCTACACTCGCCTCGCCACCGTATACATAGGTATACCGTACTCCATATTCTGCATGTGGCAGAGTTAGTAGGTATATAGTCTCGCATTTGAAACGTAATCTCAATAAAACATTCCGTAAATCCTTTCCACACAGTATTACGCTCAATAAAGGAAAAACAAATTATAAAAAAAGACCATGTAAGTACTTTCGTTCGCTATAGTGATTCATAGAAGATGCAAGTTCTTCTTGTCTTCCTGCTGTGCGCGCCATAGGTATAAGATAGCAGTAGTGCCACACTACCCTCCTTTTGGAATTCATTATTGTTTTTTTTTTTAGTGCAACTTATTTAAATGTGCTTTGTATGCAAGGGAGATAGATGATAGAAAGAAAGAGAGTTTGTAGGGAATCCCCTCACGAAAAATAAGGAAATTAGACATTTATTTTGACGATGATAGAATTTTGTTAACAAAAAAAAATACTTGGGCCAATTATGTAAGTTTGAGTCTACTACCTCGGTATTTATAAATCGAAATATGCCGCAGCATGAAGTGTTGAGGTATTCTCGAACCACTTTCGTTGTGATTTTTTTTTCTCTTTTTTTTCCATTCAAACTTTATTCTTTCTATTCAATATGATATACTCGTTTAGAGAAGGAGAATTAAGTCCTTTCCCATTCTTTCATTTTTCTTTCTTTTCCTCTCCTGGATCTGGATCTGTAACATAAAAGCGTTCCGAGAAAAAGTCTTTAAATTTTGTACTTGAAATGTCGGTGATGTATGGCTGTGGGTAGTCTGTTTTCTGTTTTCTTTTTCAAACTTAATGCAATGCTTTAAAAGCAGGACTTCCTCTTGAAAATGATTTATCCATTTAGAACTTTAAACCAAACCGGCGAAGAACCCAAAGCACTAAATTTGATCTATTTTCTTAGTTTAAGTGACTTCTTTTTTTTCCAGATTAAGGTTAAATAAACTCATCAGTTGTTCTTTGTGGGTGTCCGTCTATTTTGGGACTAGGGAAAGCCTTTTCATTTATTTATTTTTTTTTTGTAAAAAAAGGACAACGAAAGGTTTCGGTTGTTTGATTTTCCTTTGTTTTGTTTTGGGGTTTTTTTGGTTGCGAATTGTTTAGAAGGGACCATGGTGTTTTATTATATTTTTTTTTTTTTTTTTCGGAAGGCGGGGAGATGTTTTTAAGTTTTGTTGATTGTTTATTTTCTTTTAATTCAACTGAATAAACATACATACATATGTACATAAATGGATGTCTGGGTTTTTATGTTAGACCATGCAATGCATATTTTTGTTTGTGTAAGCGGGCTGTAGCCCTTCATTGGTGAAGAACCCCAAAGTGGTCCATAATTAATAATAAGAATGTACTTTTCCTTGAATCGGGTTTCGAATGTGGTTTGTTGTCATATATATTTATCAACTTTTAAAGCATTCGCGACGAGATTGTATTTTTTGGCTTGAAATTTAAAAAGGGACTCGGCCTGTGGTCTCCGCAAAAAATATTAGATATAAATAAATCGCATTTAAAAATTATAAAACTGAATTTTTCAATTCAAAATCATATTTCTTAGTTCGTTCACAGGGAAGATATTATTATTTTTTTTTTTTTTTTTGAGTTAAATGAGAACGAGACTGAAAAGATGTTGAATGAGATCGAGATTGACAAAATTCTTTTCTTGTTTCGGGGAAAAAAATGTAAAAATTGCATTTTTAAATTATAAAGTTGAATTTTTCAATTTTGATATAAAGCAGCTTTTAAATTCGAATATTCGAATATACACAAAAGAACGCAACAAAATAACACAACAAGTTTTCCTGTCAAAATTCTGAAGAAAAAAAATTTTGGATTCTCTTGCTCACCTTTTGAGTGAGAAAAATCTATGAGATCTCATTTTTCTGAACGCGCCAAATGCGACGAAACAACTGTAAAGGGATCACGTCGACGTCTCGCTTTCTCGTCGCATTGTGAATCAGACATGAGACGATATCTCGTCTTGTCTGGCCTCGTAGCTTGGCCCTCTCATTTTCGTAAAATAGAAGCTGTAAAAGTGTACATGACAAGGTAAGTTTATTTGCTTTGGTCTCCATGGACTTAAAATTAAAATAATGACAAGACAAGATGAAAGGAAAGATTATTGTGTTGTTTGTTTTTCATGTGTAAACATCTATGCCGGCGGGAGGGTAAACTAAAAACGTAAGCCTTATGTGCGTAATACGTTCCGTGTCTTGGGTTCTTTTCCAAAATAAAAGGAAATAACACCTGCAGGCTTTTTTCCTTTTTGGAATGGCAACGGAGTAACGGAGTTGCGTGAGCGGGAGAGAGGACCCAAAAAGGGTGTTTTGGAACCAGCGAAGCGGGCCACCCAAGGTACTGTTATCCAAGAAAACTATTGAAAAAATTAAAAAAAAATTTTTTTCTTTAGTGAATGAAAAAACAAATATTTGAAATTTACAAATTTGTTTTGATTTTTTTTTTTTTTTTAAATATGTTATACCTACTAATTAGCTGCAACTTGTTTTCCACCTTCTTTTATAGCATGGATAAAATCATACCTGGAAAATAGATCCTATCAGGTAAAATTCCGAAATTCTTTTTCAAACCTCTTCACAGCTCACTCAGGCGTCCCTCAAGGAAGCCACCTGGGTCCATTTTTATTCATTCTTGCTATAAATGATGTAATATCATGTATACATTCTAGCGAAGTTCTCATTTTTGCTGACGATATGAAGATCTTTAAGACAATAAAGGCTTACCATGACCATGTTCTTCTGCAAGAGGATACTGTTTGGTGTGGGAAAAACGGTCTGTCTCTCAACCCTTCCAAATGCCAAACAATTACGTTCTCAAGAAAACGTGTTGCTAGTGCAATTGATTATTCTATTTCGCAGCACAAACTTAATCGTGTCTTTAGCTTTAAGGACTTGGGTGTCCACTTCAGCTCTAATTTAGAATTTACTGAACACATAAACTACATCGTTAACAAAGCGAGCTCCATGCTCGGGTTTATAAAACGTTGGGCAAAGGAATTCAATGATCCTTATGTGACTCTATCATTATACAATTGTTATGTACGACCTCATCTTGAGTACGCCTCACAAGTATGGAGTCCCTTCTATCAAATTCATAAAAGCCGAATTGAATCAATACAACATAAATTCATTCGCTTTGCTCTAAATGGTCTTCCTTGGGCCGATCCGTTTAACCTTCCACCATATGAACATCGGATCCAGCTTCTGCAGGTTCAAACATTATACCAGAGGCGTGTTAATAACGACATATTGTTTGTTCACCAACTCATGAATGGTCAACTTGACGCTCCTGATTCGTTAGCCTGTATTGGCATAAATTACCGTGGAGGATCTCACCAACTGCGAAGATTTGAACTTTTACATGTAGATTTCCATAGAACTAACTATGGCATACATGAGCCTCTTAACCGAATGGGCAAACTTTTTAACTTAAATGCTTCCTCTGTTGATTTTAACATGAGTAAAATTGGATTAAAAAAAGCGTTTCGAACCAGTGCTCCACGGTCGTGATTGTTTTTACTTGACAACAAATACTTTGGTTCTGTATAATTCTGTATTATTGTTTACTTGTATTATTATATTGTTTAATTTTGTTACTATGTATGTGTTTAGATTTGTATTTGCATGTGTTGTTAGTTTGAATTTTTTAACTAATTTACTAACCACTAACACATACACTTATGATGAGCCTCTGATTGTACCTTGCAGCTTGCAGCTTGCTCTAAGCTCACTACAACAAAGAATTCTGAAGTGTAGTAACTTTATAAGACGACTAAGGCACCCCATTGCCACTGCAAAACAAACAACGATTTAATTTTTAAATAAACAGCGTTGCAGAGCCAGATAGTGAGTCAGTGATGAGCATTAAAATATTTATAAAATAATAATTATTAAAATAAAAACTCTTTTAAACTTTTGGTATCATCATCCAATATCTTTAACTTCCACTTTTATGATGATTGTCCTATTTTGGGTCAGTTTTCGTGGAATTTTATACTCTCGTTTTAATAACTTTTTTACTAAAGATTATCTTCCTTACATTTCCTGCGGAACAATAAAAATATATCACATAATTGACGTATTTATTATTTAAAAAAAAAAAAAAAAAGTTTTATAGCCCCACTGAGTCATAATTAATATAATATAGCAAGTCTTCAACAGACAAAACCATGCCGAAGAATTAAATTTGTTCAGCAGCATTAAGAGATTATTATACGAACGCAAGTTTATGATCTTTTTTTTATTAGCTGTATTGGAGATGCTCAGATTTTTAATTGTTTAGCTATTGTGATTTTTTTTTATAATTTTTTTACAGCCAAACTAAAACCTATCCCAATTTGATTTTATGTACTGAATCCAATAGGTTCTGCTTCAAATCACACATCGTGCTCTTTTCATTTTGAAATTCGAATGTTCTTTTTTTCTTTAAATTTTGTATCAAAGATTTTTTATGAGTTTGTGAAATATAAAAAATATACATAAGCCTGAAGTGGTATGCAACCGATGACATTTAACCACTTAAACTTGAGTATTATAAACTGCATACACATGTATTGTATAGTATGGGTAAATTGTCAATCCTCTCATAAGAACTCAAATAGTAACGCATATATCTACCTTAATACCCATGACGATGTATTTATTTTAAGAGGGGCCAATTGATATTTTAAACTTCAATGTTATGGGGATCTGTTTAATTTCAAAAGGCTACCGACCCCTCTGCTGTTTTGTCAAATGACTCTCATATATACTCGTATATATAGATAAGTTTCTAAACATACTCAAACTTGATATTGTTATCATGTTACAAAAGGCCTCTCCGAATAAAATAATCTCTAATATTAATTAAAGGATATGAGGGTCGCAAAAAGTCACAAACTTATTTCACTAGATATAAGATAAGGGCATTTAGCAATTTCAATTTACAAAAGTTGAAGTGGTATTATACTTCTGAGTATTGTATACGTATGCGCGAGGGAGTGATGTGATGTTGAGTGTCTTTTTGGACTTGTATAAGAGATAGGTGGTTGTGCTTGAATGGGAGAAATTATATTAAATATATATGAAAATGGTGGAGTAATTTTTATTTCAGAATTAAATTGACTATGTTAGAACAAAAAATAAAAATAACTATATACGAAACAATTTTCGACAAAATTTACTTACAAACTTTCGAAAGATATTTTGTTTAGGTATAACTACGAAGCAAAAAAAAATATCTGTGCAAAATAATAAAAATTATTAAAAATAAGGGAGTTGTAGGCTCAGGGAAATATGGTCCCAGGAATTAAGTACGAAATCGAAAAATGATATTATCTACATTATTATCTACAAATTAGACCGCACCGATTTTATTCAGATGCTATGAATTTGAACAGCGATTGAAAAAAAAAAATAAATTTATCCACCGCGATAGAATGATCATATGTATGTGCGGTACAATTTAATTTCACTGTCGCGACGATGTACAATTTTCAATTTTTTACAATTTTTTTAAAATGAATCCACAATTCAGCACCGCCACCGCACAGTGGGGCACTATGTATGGGAGAGCGAAAAAATATTTGTAACAACTGAACTTAACCGATTTTGATGAAAATTTCACGGGAGATAAAAGACATAATTTCCGCCCGCTACCACGGCCATTTAAAAAAAAAAGTAATATCGTGGTTAATATTGATAAAATCTAAGTTGTTGTCTGAGCAAACTTCATAAATAATTTTTTTTTTAAGAAAATTGGATATACAAATTTGTTTCCATCTCCCAATTTTGGGGTGTTTTTTTTTTTTTTGTTTGTTACTTTCTGGATGCAGACTTGGTTAGATAAAATGTTAACCAATTAACCTATTTTAATTAAATTTATTATTAAATTGTATGAGAAAACGAAAAACAAAAATTATTCCCACCCACTGTCACCACTGAAAAAAATGTAATATCGTCGCTAAAATTGATAAAAATGGGTAATCCTTTGTAAAAATTATTTTTTCTAAAAAAACACGGCTATACAAAATTTTTTCCACGCCCCCTTTTTGGCCTTTTTTGCATTTTCTTTCGTATGTGCAAACAACTAAAACCGTGTGCGTTAGGTGTAATACGTTACGTGTAATACGTTACGTGCAATACCTATGTTACGTGTAATATATTAAATATAATACGTTAAGTGTAATACGTTAAGTGTAATACTTTAAGTGTAATACGTTAAGTGTAATACGTTAAGTGTAATACGTTAAGTGTAATACGTTAAGTGTAGGTAATACGAACAATCTACATGGTACGATATGTAAACTGAAATCTCAGGCGAACGTTTATGTTTACATCTTAATCGTAAGTCCCGGCACTCGCGCTTTTTTTGTGGAAGGTCTTCTTAGTTTGATAAAATCTGAAACAATCGTTTTTAATGAATTTTTTAGATACTTATCGACAGAAAATTGTCGCCAAAAAAGTTCTTCTTATCTTTCTCGCACTTAAAAAATCGAGGATTCTTCAAGGCGGGCGTTCTAGATTTTCATTTAAATTAGATTTATTTAGATAATCTAGAGATTATAGATAAAATATAAAAGATAATAATATAATAATAGATAATAGATAAAAGTCAGATATCTCATAGAAAATCAAGGTCTAGTTGCTTAAAAAACTCAACCATTTCTGTGGGCCTGATGTAAGTCGGCAGGAATTGAGTGGACTTAAAATTTTTCTCCGAATCCGAACGAATAAAATGAGAGGCACTTTTGCCTGAAAAGAGATACTCTTGAAGGATTTGTCACTCCCTCGCAAGAGGTGGCAGTACTTCTGACAAAAAAAAAAAAAAAAAAAAACTTTTTTATTTTTAGGTGAAGTAGGCTGGAATTCAATCCCCCTTAAGCGTGGCAGTCCAAAGCACTAACCATAACACCACGGGGGTTCTCCTTATACCGTTTAAATAGCTTCATTTATATTCCGATTGACCCAGATATTATGCGAGGACTATATCGTCGCTTCACATTTTTGTGTTACTTGTCTCACCCTATTTCCAAAGTGAAGTGGAAGAAAACCTTTTGTAACTTGTTCCTTGAAAGCTAAGTTTTTTTTTCTTTTGTATTTCTTTTTCTTCATTCTTTTAAAGTTTCTGCAGCCAACAGTTGGTTTATGCATACACGAGGGAGGATACATCTTGTCGCGGAAAGTTATTTAATTTTTTTTTTGTTCGACGTCATGGCATTTTGTTCAAGGATATTTTTGTTTTCCTTTTTTTGGTGCTTTAAACTCTGTAAGTTATCCATTTCTAAGTATATGACTTAAAAAAAATATATGTTTCTTGAATTTTTTGTGATGAGACTGCTGTTTCTGAATGCAAAAAAAAAAGAAGATATTCAAGATGCCGACGACGACGGACGCGATGAAAAAGCAATAACTCTGAAGGATAAAATTATCATCCAATTCTGAATAAATGCTTTTGGGATTATTAAGGATTATTAAAAACCAAGACAAAGCTAAGAATGGATGAGAGAAGGGGGAAGGGGGTATGTACATAAATCTTGCTAAGCAAATGTAAGATACAACTTTTAACAACGCGACGAGTATATACTCTGAGCAAAGTCAGCACTATCATCTTTAACTCGTATACATTTTTTTTTATAATAGTGAAGTTTCTTTGGAGTTCGTTAATTCCGGAAGCAATTTTCTCATCTTCAACTGAGTGGCGAGAAATTTATTCTATGAAGGGTAAGGGTGAGGGGTGTGAGGTGTGGGGAAGGTTTGTATATTTAGGTAGTCAAGAGTTCTGTTTGAAGCTTTTGAATATTTTGCTTTCCCGCGCATTGAATACTTAATACTTGTGGAGAACTTAATAATAATTGTTTCTCGAGGATTTCGTCCTTTTTTATATACATATATACTTTAAGGGATTCTCGTCGTTCTGCTATAAGAGAGCTGAGAATGAAATGAAATACATTTTAATTTCATGTTGAAATAACAACCTCACAAGGAGTATTTTTATTTTTGAATTCATTCTATACTTTCTTGCTTTTGGCATTGTTTGAATGTTTCATATTTTTGTTGTTGTTTTTTTTTCGTCCTTATTTTACTGAAAGCCCTTGTGTTTTCAGTGTTTCAGTGTTACACTTTGTTTACCTAAAAGAGGAGATTTCAGTTTTTGTTTTGTTTTTTGTTCAGGGTGTCAACCCTCGTTAACCCTTTTTCTTATAGTGTAACGTGTATACTGCATCCTCATATGTATACATATATATATTTCTATAAACGAATATATATATAAAACAGAATTCCTTGTTCATTTTACCTTTTTTGAATTTAAAAAAAAAAAAAAATCTGCACCCAAAAATTCCTCCATCGTAAATGGTACTTAACAGTCTTAGATCTTTTTTTTGCCAGGAAAGTATGGGCCAAAAAAAAAAAAAAACTAAAACTTTGATTCTGTGGATGCATCAGTGATGAAGGAGGCTAGGAGAAATATTTTTTTATTAGTTTCTCGGAACAGTGTGTTTTTGGTAGAAGGAATTTTTAAAGTAAAAGGCATTTGGAAGTTTGGTTCTCTCTTCAGAGAAAAAAAATAAAAAAAATAAAAAAAAAAAAACAGAGAAGGCGAGACTTACAAAAAATCGTAGTTTCCAATAAACTGTGTGCATTTATTATACCTTCTTTCGAGGGCTTTTCTTTACATCAAGAATTTCTACTTCGGTTCAAGTAAAGATATTTCAATTTTCTATTTAAGTTGGCTTTAATATTAATTTCTTTAAGTAAATCTTTTGTATTCACTAAAGGTTTTTTTTCGTTGGAAGAGAATTAAAAGAGGTTTTTTTTTTTACGTTCTTAAAAAATATGAGATCCATTAGTTTATATAATTCATTTTCTTTTTCAAATAACATGGAATAGAAGCAAAATCAAGTCTTACTGCGTAGCTTATAAAATAAATTAAAAAATAAAATTGTTTGAATTCAGTAAGATAACACTTTGATTTCAATATTTGAGGTGTATATTTTCTAAATATACATTGTACCATACCAACTCATTTTCAGGAGTGGGAAACTAATTGTAAGTGTTTACGAAATTAGGTCTCTCCCATTTCTATATGGATGGCGAAGGGACATGTTTAAGTTTCAAGGCCCATGGGACTTTTGCCCCATTTGAGTCCCACCCACACGAGAAATAAGTCCCAAATAAAAACGTTGGATATAATGTCCCACTAAACTTTTTTTATAATACTTCGAAATTTGGAAGTTCTAGAATTTACCGAACTTTTTTTTAACAATTTTTTTTTTTGACAACAGTACCTTGGGTAGATTTTAACTCCCCCTTTAGGTCACTATTTGAATTAGTAAACATTAAGAAATTTTACTTTTGAGACTTAGGACTTTTAGACTTATCTTCGATGAAAAAACGGTATATATTTCCCTTTTGACTGGGAAAAAGTCCCGAAAGTCCCACTCAAACTGAGACGAAATTACCTTTGGGACTTATGACCCTACACCGAACACTACAATGAAAACGAAAATAATATGAATTCTTAAAAATGTAAATGAAACTTTATTAAAAAAAAACTTTAAACTTGGTTTGTCCTTTTCTTAGGACTAGGGTCTAGGTTTGCTAAAAAAAAATTATAATTTTTCAAACTAATTCAAATTTATACTACGAGTATCTTTTGAATTTAAATAGCAAAAGAAAGTTTTTTAAAGAAACTAAAACTGCTCAAAGCTGCAACTAGATTACTGATTACTTTATGTAGGTACATAGTAGCCAAGGCTATACTGCTCTTAATTTCATGCGAAGGAAAATAAAAAAAGGCTAACATTTTAAGCTAGAGAATTCTTGCTCAAGCATTTATCTTTTATTATTAAATATTAATTAATTATTATTAAATAATATTATGTACCAATTTCAAAATTTTCTAAATTCATAATTCTGTATTCTAAAAATAAGGTATTCATAATTTATTCTGTAAATCCTACAATTGTTTAATTTAAAAATTTTTTACACTCTGATATTCTGTAAATTTAAAAATTCTAAAATTCTGTAAATTTAAAAATTCTTTAAATTTTAAAATTCTGTAAATTTAAAAATTCTGTAAATTTAAAAATTCTGTAAATTTAAAAATTCTCTAAATTTAAAAATTCTGTAAATTTAAAAAATTCTGTAAATATAAAAATTCTGTAAATTTAAAAATTCTGTAAATTAAAAAAATTCTGTAAATTTAAAAATTCTGTAAATTTAAAAATTATGTAAATTTAAAAATTCTGTAAATTTAAAAATTCTGTCAATTAAAAAAATTCTGTAAATTTAAAAATTCTGTAAATTTAAAAATTCTGTAAATTTAAAAATTCTGTTAATTTAAAAATTCTGTAAATTTAAAAATTCTGTAAATTTTCTTGTATTTCTTTTTTACTATACTTAAACCAACCGCCGACTGTAAGAAATATACCATTTGAACGCTAATATTAATAAGAAGTGCCATCAGAAGAGAGTATGTGAATCGGTCTACTATATGAGTGTAAAAAAAACTTTGAAATTATGGATTCCCCATACACAATGACTAATACCCTGATTTAATATAAGTACAGATGATCGCATTTCAAATTTAAGCTTATTAACAAGATCCATATAATTTCGTAATTTTATTGCAAAAACATAATGTTTTAAAGATAAAATCTGAAAGGGGCAACATTCACATAAATACTTAGGTATAGATAAAATATTTATAGATATGTATTTCTCCTCTTTTTTAATTTTAATTAATTTTTGTTCAGAATGTAAAAAAATAAGACTTAGGAAGTTGAATACACAAAATATCAACGAAAAAAAAAACAGTCCACTCGCTTGGACAACCAAATTTTTGCTAATCTTTTTTTTTTCATAAAAAAATATACAGGGTGACCGTTGTGGTTTAAATTAATTTTATTTTGTTTTGATTTCAATTTGTATTTTCTTTTAATTATTTTATATTTGTTTAAAGATTTTTTTAAATGAGGCTGTAAGTGCAAAAATGGTACAGCCCAATTAAAAAAAATCCTTTTTTTTTTCTTTTTTCTTTTCGTTTTAATGACTATGCATATAGAAATGATTTAAGAAACTATTTTAGATTCTAAGTTAATTTGTTAAGTCAATGGAACCAAAAAATAATTGCAAAAAAATGGTTAATCGCCAATTCTGCACCCATAGCCTCAAATATTACTTGGTTAAGTAATATGACGTATGAAGCGATATAGAACAGAAAAAAACCAATGATTTTCAACATTAAACCCCCCTCACTTAGAATTCAACTGTTCGTTTTTATGACCATTTACTGACCATTCAGATGGAATTCTTTTTTCTTTTTTTTATATCCCACAAATGAGGTTCTAAGATCTCAGAACCCCAAATCATATCCCAATTTTATCAAAATCCACTTAGGGGTGTTTATGATACATTTAATTTGACCTTTAAGATGTTTTTGATGTCAGTGAAGCATTTTAAGAAAGAACGATTGTGTATGCCTAAACAAGATGGTTATTAAAGGACCATTGGAAATATAATTATACATTTGAGCTTGCCTTAAATGTTTACGTAATGTTTTTTTTTTTCCATCGTTGCAAAGTTTTTGTCCTATCTTCTATTTTCACTTTCATTTAAGTGCACTCAAGATGTTTTTCGTATAACCTTTCCTATCGTATAACAGAGCTGTTTTAATATTTTTTTTGTATTTTTTTTTGTTGAAAATAATAAAAGTTAAGATAAAAGGAAGCAATGTGCAATATTGTTTTACATGCAATCTTAAAAGTCGTTATACATCAACGATGAACGGAAGGACGTGTTTTTTTTGTAAAATACAATCATTTTGTTAACTGCACACCAAAACATTTTTGATCCTAAGTACAATACATACCTACCCTATAAAGTAAGAGTAAGCTGCTTTAAGGACCAATAATAAGTTTATTACTTCTTTTTCGTTCCCAACAGACGGGTTTTGAAAGCCCTAAATAATAATAAAAGAAATTGGAGTTTAACAACTTTTACAGGGCAGAAACCAGTCTCTATGTTTTGTTTATTATGTCAACAAATTGTTTTTTATTTCTAGATTTTATATTTGTGTAAGCAATGAGATTTTTTAGGGACACCTGGTCATAGGAAGAAAGTGTTTATTATAAGGTGCAGATTTGTTCTCTTTGATCTATTCATCCCTTGAATGATTTGAAAAGTGACCATATGAACATTCATTTTATTTCGGCTGTTTTGTTATAGCAATTTGATTGAAACTAGATAAATCAGTTTTTTTTATTCGTAACGAGTAATAAGGAAATAAATTGCACGATTCGCTTTTATCGAAATTAAAGCCTAAAGGCTAGGAATGCACTTGCGATTTTCTGTAATTTCCATTGAAAAATCGCAATCTCAACAAAAGATTGCCATGCACGCACTTGTATTTTTTTATCGCGCGATTTTTTATCGCGTGAATTTTAAATCGCAAATAAATACAACAAACATTTTGATAAACACACATTTGCTACAGATAAAAGGCAACGTTAAAAAAATTATTTGTTGTCGATTTTTCTGTCGAATAATACCTAAGGCTTAAACGTACTTGCAATTTCGATAATAAGACAAGACTTATATAAAAATCGCAAGTTGCGCAGTACCATTTTATCTATTTAATTTTGAGGCTAAAAAACTGCAATTGCTGCAATTGGTGTGCATTCAAATTTTATATATTGCGACAAATAAAAATTGTTGGACTAAAAAAAAACCAAGTGTGTGCAGTGCATGGCAGTATAAAGTTTGTTGTGATCACGATTTTTTAATCGCAACGACATGAAATCGCAGACCATCCTAGGCTAAGGTTATGGTTTTGATACTAGCAAATTAAGCCATGAATTCGTGCGATCGCATCAAATACAAGTTCAACTAACCCACAAAATAAAGAATTTTTGCTCATTTCCTGTTCCGACTACGATTTTTTAGTAGTCGAAATTTAAATCGCAAGTTTAAGCATAAACTGTCTATGTAATTATATTTTATTCATTTTCACTTGCGACAGTCACATAGCTTGAAAAATAAAACAGATTTCAGTCTTTCAAGCGTTGGTATTACTTGGTAACATGTGTAGTTATTTTAATTGAAACTCATATGTTTTATGTTTGCGACTGAATAGTCACGTGATCAATATCGCAAGGCGTTTGTGGCCTTTTTGTTGCGATCACGATTTTTTTTTCGCAATGACAAAAAATCGCAAGTGCTTTACCAGCTTAAGTGTCTCGATAATTTGGTATTATGTACTTTTATTGAAATTTAAAATCATATGTTCTATAATTTGCGATCAAATAAAATCTAGCTGAGCTCGGCTTTTCTATTTTTGATTTCTTAAAACATCACATAAAACCTAGTGTAAATTTATGCTTTAGGGATAATAATTCAAAAACGACTTTTCTTAATAAAAAGTTAAAGGTTATTCGACTTTCTTTTACTTAAAACTATTATTTAGTGAAACCTCGCATTAACCAAAAACAAAAAATTATCAAAAAATTATTTTCGGGCCACTCTGTATACAACAGCATAATTCACTCGAGAATAAAGGTCCATTGAAACGCTTAATCTTGTTGCAACAACAAAATCTGAAACCTGTGAGAAAAGAATTAATTAAATCACATTTCATATTAATATTATTTTTTTTTTCATTTTCCATTATGACATTTATACTCATCAAATTCAAAATCAACCAGCATTTTTTTATACCTACCTATGGAGAGAAAAAAAACTCCAATTTCCACCTTTTTTACACCAACATGTGATATACACAATAATGAAAGACTATATTTGTTGGTTCTATCAAATTCAGACGCAGGTAAACATTCAAAATGAAAAATGTGTTTGTTTGACTTTAAAAGATTAATATACACATAGTCTGGAATGTATAGTATGTTGGTATATTGTATTGATTCGCTTGTTGTGGATGTGCCTCACTCCTGAAAAGGCAATTTTTCATAAAAAACACGATTTTAAATAAGGGTCGACTTTAAGCAGCTTAAGAGAATTATACCCGAAAAAAAATGAAGTAAACCATGGTCTAATGGATTTGATGCTTGCACAAGCAGGGTGCAGGCCAAGCCGTGTCCTATTTTTCACAATAAATATCCATATAGTGGACGGTCAAATGTCACACTGACTATTTCAATTAATGTAGAATTGGCAATTTGGGATTTTTTGTCGCACTTTCACTTACATACCATCATCAGCGGCAATATAGTTTAAGGGTCAGTCAACTATATCCAGGGACTGTTTTAACTCTAGGGATAAATTTTTTTTATAGTGATGGTAGGATTATTTTTAACATAACTGTGACCAACATTTTATAGGGGATGTAAAAAAGGGTCTGACAGAAGTTTGTATAAATTTGAAATAATACAAGATAATGAGGGTTTAATGCAAAAACTAACGCTTGACAAATAATTCGTCATGCCCATAAATCAGGGTGATATTTGATTGAGTTGAATTTTGTTTAAGGTAGAGGTACATATTTATATATTCTAGGAAAAAAAAAACACAAAACATTTAATAATGTTTGACAAATTGATGATTGGGTGTTTTTTTTTTGGTACATGGAAGTTTTGAAAAACATCGGTTTTTATGAAGGTCAATTATTTGTGTATATTTTTTTTTGCAATTTTAAGAAATTGGTTTAAATTTTACCACAAATTCTCGTTTCTTTCAAAATTCACGAACAAGCCAGAGAACATGAAGATCTCCAAGCTCAGACTATTCACCGGTTTTTTCGAATAGAAAAAAAATAATTTTAGTGCACGAGTGAGTCGCACGAACCTGCTCTACATATGGACGATCCCATAATTAATGAAAACAAAAATTTGAAAACCGTTTGAGCGACTTTAAAAAAATTAATTTTTATTCAAAAAAATATTTTTTATATAAAAAAATTAATTTTTATTTTAAAAAATTGTTTTTTTTTTTTTATGTTAAAAATTTGTTTTTTATTAGATACAAAAATCATTTTTTATATAAAAAATTATTTTTTAATTTTTTTTTTTTGAGACGTATCTACCTACTGTTAATATTATCGTACTGAAAAATTTGTTCCTGTCAAATGGTAGATCATACTAATTTCAACAAACAGAAAAAGTAATAAAAATCGTAGGAACCGTTTTCGAGAAAAATTTGACTTTCTTTAACGACTAAAAGAATAATTTTTTTTTTTACATCTGTATTGCCAAGTTAATAAAATTAGACTCATTTTCGAAATATTGAGTTTTTTGTATACAATTCTATTCAAACTTTTCAAAAAATTCTTTATAACAAAAATTTATCAAAATCAGTTGAACCGTTTTCGAAAAAAGGGGAAATCAAAAAAATAGTGCTATAATCACTTTTCGGAATTTTTTTGTCACATAAAAATAGCTTATAAATTTCTTAACTATTTGTTTTTAATCTCTGGAGCTGTTTTTTGAGAAAAAAAAAAAAAACGATTTTCTAAAAATTCTAGAAAAAAATATAACCAACCGTTATTTTTGGTCTAGATATCAAGTTTAAGGAAAATCGGCCAATCGGTTTAGGTTGTAGCTGAACAGACAGACGCACACAATTGGGAGAACCACTTTTTTCCTCTTCCCTATCATCGTCATGTAAACTTTGATTAGTCTCCACTTCGATTTTTTTTACAAATTCATTACTTTCCAAATATGACTGTAGAAGCTATGTATAAAATTTAATAGATTTAACTTAAATAAATGTAGAAGAAAAATATGCCCCTTTCATGTCTTTAAAAACATTCTTATTTCTATCGAAATTTAATTAACTGTTTTTGTATATGTATGTCCCAAGATTTTGTTCTTCACTGATTAAGTGACTCCAAACTGATAGCTCTAAATTAATTTCGAGCACCTTAAACAAAATTTAACCTGTACTGTAGGTTCAACTACAGTGAAGCAAAATACACACAAGATTTGAATATCACAAATAAGAAAAAAGAAAAATTAAAACTGTTTACAAAAGATTTCACGGCATTTCGCATGGCACGATTTCGTGGTATTTGTGAATTTTAATAAGCACGAAAAATTCCATCAACTCATAAACTAATTTTATGATTAATCTTTTGACCGAAAAAAGTTTAAAAAATGTCTGGGTCATCATTTTTTATTTTAATTAAATATTTAAACAAAAAAAAAAAACAAATCTCTTTGTAAAATTAAGACGAACTAAAATAAAATCAGTTTTGATTGCAATCGAAAGTTTTCAACAAAAAAAATAATTTTATTTAAGTTTTTTTTAACAAAAAGGTTGAACTCGGAATAATAATAAATTTGCGATTAAAAAAAATTAACAATTTAACCAAAGTCCAAAGTTATTCCAACTTAAAAAAAAAACAACAAAAAAGAAAACAATTACTAAATTTTCAAAAGGTTTTTCATTAATCGATTCAATTTGAAAAATCTTAAAAGGCGCTTACATAAATTATCTTACTAATATCGGTATATTATAAAAGTGGATAACAATAAAGGTCGACTCACCCATCAATCTGTGGATGTGGAAAATAAAAGCAAGAACAGGCGGCATTTTTGTATAGATGGCCAAAATACAAACCAAAATATGAAACGCTTCCTTCTTTAATGTCCATAAGCGCGTATAAAAAAATATCAATTATAAAAAATCAATAAAAAAAATCATAAATAAATTAACGAAAAGGGATCTTTATGTCTGTCAGACGGCGCTTCTTAGACCCCTTTGGACAAAAAAAGACATAAAATAATTTATTTTAAAAGATGACGGAATACGGTCAGACAAATGAAGTTGAACCAACAAACAAAAAACAGTGTTTTGAAAGTTTGAAATCATGAGTTTAAAATTTTTTATGAAAAAAAAAACAAGTCAGAATTCAATTGTAAGTAAGAAGGATGACTAACTAACATAAATGTTTAATGAGGGGTTTTTGTGTGATAACACACTTGCAGTTAGACTGAAAAATGTTTAATGTAAACTTTTTACATGACTATAAAAGATTTGTAGTTTTGTTCTATACTTCTCCCTATACCAGGGAGGGCATTTATTTTAGGTTAAGGTGAGCAGAATTTTAAAATCAGAAATTTGTTACGAATAAAAACGTCTCAGAGATGGCGCTTGTCCTAAAGCTATTTCGGTAGGTAGGTAGAAGTAGCAAACTAGCTCAGTGACCCAATTAGCGTTAGCGTACGCCATTTTGGATGACCTGTGGGTGAAAAATTATTTGAAAAGAGGGGTTTATGGATGTTCCCCTTTAGGATCAACATTAACGCTCTGAGTTTTAGAGCAATATGCCAAGCTAGGCAATAGCATGACATGATATAAGGTCTTAAGTTCTTAAAAGAGCTTTCTCAGCACGAAATAACTTCTTAAAAGGTCTTTATCAAACCTAATCCTAACTACGAAAGTGGGTATTGTAGGGAATGCCTAGCCTCGCCGCATGCTCTCCGATTACCCAGTGACCAGAGCAGTTCGCGACTACCCTTGGTATGTCTTGCCTGGGTCTGCAAAATAAGTCATTTGTTCGGTATTTACTATAGATGGGCCAGATCTTTCAATCTTTTTAGAAATAATGCAGTTTGTTTGTGGAATACTGCGATTGGATTCGGATTCGTTTTTCTCAATGCCACAGTGACTTGGAACCCAGATAGGCAGATTCACATTCAGGCTTGTAAACTCTTCTCGGCATTTCTGAAACATTTTAGAGGATGAAGTAGCCGAATTAATATCTTTAACAGCTACCTGGCTATCAGGATAGCGGCTTTTCGGTTTTGGTTATGGTCTTGTTTAAGTAGCTTGCATGCTTCCCTTATTGCGAGTAATTCAGCTAGAAAAACACTTGCAAAATTGGTTAACCGTAAAGATCTTGATCTTGGTATTTAGAGAATCGAAAAAAAATTCCTGAACCAACAAGCCAAAGAAGCTATTTGAGTTGCCACAAACTGAAATTAGCTGAAAGTTTACTCTCGTCGTTTTAGTTCACTATTTTTATTTTGAAAACAAGAAAATCATGAGTCGATAATCGATGTACGTACATACATATTATGAAGATATCGAATTGGTGGAATTGGAATTACTTTAGTCCTCTTGTTATATTTTCTGCTACGACATATTGTGAACTATAAAGGTGACAAAATAAAAAAATAATATTATTTTAAGTTAAATTTAAAATTTAATCAAGTTTTAAAAAGGGAATGTAATTGAATTTTATTTAATGGGTTTTGCCTTAACAAGCTTTAATTCTTAATAATTTTATTTTATTTTATTTTTTTTTTTGGTATCATTCTGAGATGTATTAAAGATTCCAATTACTTTAATGCCAGTAACTTGTATCCGAACATATTTCGAATTTATCTCAAATTCTAAATCATTAATCTTCAAAGTTTCTTCAAATATTTCTCAAACTTCTGAGGTAACTACTTTAAAAAAAGAAAAAACTTTTATATTCAGCTCTTTGACAAGAAACCCTTACTCATCAAGCGAAAAATGCATCAATTTAGCATCAATTTTTTTTTTTTTTTTTTGAATGAACATCTTTTTTTTTATTGGACTCTTCTGACAAAAATATACTCGTTCTAAGGAAAAAATATAGCATTTTTATTTCTTCTCGTTTATGACTTGCCTGATTGATGTGTTACAAGATTGTACTTTTCACAAAAATCTCAACTGTACGTCTCTCGCATAAAACTTTACTTTTAGCCATTAAACTAAACTACTATTTTTCCGTCGGGCTATGTATTATGTAACTAGCTACATTTCAACGTCTTTTTTATTTTTGTTAAGGAAACATGATGATTGTCCTCGACTTCTAGCTTCCTTACTTATAAAGTTATATTCATTTTGAAATCAAGAACAAACAAAAGGAAATCAATTGAAATACTTAAATGTTATACAACAGTCATCGCAAACCTGTTAAATGTTTGCATGTTTTTTTTAACATTTCAGTTCTAGAACGTTAATTTAAAATTTATCATAAACTGAGTTAAAGCTTTAGTCACGTTACGAAAAGCCTCTTGCATTTTTTTTGTTTCATGAATATTTATCTTTTTCAACCAAAATGTGGTTAAAGAAAAAATGCATAATAATATTCATTACTAACACAACATCGCTTCAGTACATTTTTGACAAGTTGATTCGTATACAATAATACGATAAATGTCAACGACAGCAGCTGCAGTGTCAACAACTCGACTGCATCTTGTGGCACTTGTTTGCAGCAATATAAAATATCAAGTTTAAAGATACGTACATATTAAGGCAAGTATTTTAATCTTTTCTCGTGTAGGATAGGTTTTTTTTTTAATACATACGTACATCTTATTAATATGTGTGTATTTTTAACTTTTAAAATAAAAAATATGTCAGGCCATTAACACGACCTTCAAACATGCTTGAATGGATTTGAAGATAAATTTTCATCAACGAACATGTTGCTGTCCATCATGCATGGATTACACTTAACATGAACGATCCTCTCAAATCTTGCTCAAGAAAAAGAAACCGAAAAAGCAAAAGCTCGTAAGCCGGGTATATTGTGAATGTGCAGTGCATTGATTATATTATAATGATAAGGTGACAAATTCTTAACAGACTTACTTTGCTTGAACAGCTAAACAGTGTACAGGATTAATTATGATTATTAATAAAAATAATTTCAATAAAATGCACAACAACATTCATTTTCTTTCAACTCAAGGTTAGTGGTTTGGGATTTTTTGAAAGGACTAATTAATTAAAATATATAAATGTATTAGTATTAGAATGAGAGAAAGGGGGTTCAATATAAGGCCTTTATTGTAATAATAAATCCTTTTTTATTATTTAACAACAAATAAAGGGGAATTTATCAAAAAATAAAATGGGTTTGACTTGATCGCAAGAATTTTTCCTTTTTTGTTCCTATTCAGCTACAGGGGGTAAATTCAAAAATTCTTAATATCAAATAATTTTTTATTTACAGGTGAAACGTGTTATTTGTATATAAAACGGCGCACTCTAACGCTAATTGAGTCACGGAGTTAGGTTTTTGTGAACACTATATCTACCTACTTATCTACCTGTGGTTTCTCTAACGCCACTTAAGTAATCCTTTATAAATAAATATACCAGATAAAATCACCTCTTTGTTGAGTTTAATGTGTACCTATTTATCTATCTGTTATTTCGAATTAGAACATCTGTTTGATTCTTGTCGGGAGATAGTTAATATTGTGACTAATTGTTATGTGAAATCGGCGGCTCTAGGTAATTAATTAGGAATAAATTTACCCGAAGTTATTTTGGGAAAAAAGGCAAAATATTTTTCTGGAAGAAATAAATTTATGAAAAAATACGGGTATTTGAAGAAGGAAATTTAATCGGATGAATTGGTTGATTGATGACTTTGTTTGAACACCTACATATATGACATGTTGTGCCTAAAATAATAGGTTCTTAAGTATCTATGTTTTTACATATTACATATCTTTGAAAAAAAAAAATGACAAATTGTACTGTTATTTGGATGTTTTGCGTTTTTTTCCTTTTTTTTATTTTGTAAATAAAGACCGTTAAAAGCTGTTTTGAATCAATAATTCAACCAGTCCAATTAAAGGGACTTCCAATAAGGACTTGACAACTTTTTTTTTTTTATAAAACGCAAACCATTTGAGATATTTCGAAAACTTTATTATCGGTTTGGAGTACAATCAAAACATTTATGAATGGAACTCGACTTCGTTCATATGGCCAGCGCGGGCACGTTTGCAGCGGTCGATGACTTTCGATGACTCGGCCACACATTTCGGCTGAAACGGCCGCTATTTCGCGTTCAATGTTGGCTCTGAGCTCTTCCAGCAATTGTCGGCTTGTTGGCATAAACCAATGACTTATCGTAGCCCCAAAGAAAATAGTCTAGAGGCGTTAAATCGGACGAACGAGGCGGCCAATCGACTGGCCCATTTGTCGTCCAAGTCCATATCTTCCAATTCGGGCCAAAAATAAACGGTAATCATGGCGCGATACCGCTGGCCATTCACAGTAACGTGACGATCATTATCGTCGATGAAAAAATATGGCCCAATAACGCAAACCGCATTAAACAGTTATTTTTTGTGGATAAAGTAGAGATTCATGAAGCAAATGTGGATTTTCACCCAATCAATAACGCATATTTTGCTTATTGACGAACCCATTGAGCCAAAAATGAGCTTCGTCATTTACGATCGAAAATCGGAGTTAACGCTCTTAAAGTTGCGACTTTCGGAGTCCAACGGTAACAAATTTTTATTATTTGCAAACGTTGCTCCTTCGTGTACTTTACCATGATGAAAATGTTGAGTTTACTGAATAAATTGACAATGACAAATTTTTATTATTTGCAAACGTTGCTCCTTCGTGTACTTTACCATGATGAAAATGTTGAGTTTACTGAATAAATTGACAATGACAGTTCGATGATTAGTGAAATGGTGCGTCCACAAATTAAATTCAAAGTTGTCAAGTCCCTATTGGAAAACCCGATAGAATAGTGCTAAGTCTTCTACTTGGCTGATGTATTTCAGTACTACATTTGTATTATTAAAAAAAGAAAACCTTTGTATATAAACAATGCCAGGCCACGGACAAAAACCAAAAACAAAAACTTCCAATTTATAAATATTCGTCATGAAATCTATGTAAGATAAAATATCGTAACTTTTACTAAATCGGTAAACACCATGTTTCCGTTTTCTTAACTTTTATCAAAAAACCGGACTTTAATTTTTAAGTAGTTACACAAACGAAGTGACATAAATCAAAATCGTTATAATCATGAATTCTTTAAAAAAAAAAAGAAGTTATACCAAGTCTACTATATGAGTTAACATTTAATATTCTCCTCTATACTATAGGGAACTATACCTACATCCATAAAGATGATCTTCACCAACTCTGAAGCAAATGCGTCTACATTCCTTTAGTCTGTAATCTGTAAAGATCCATTTAAGAAATTGACTCACAGGCGCAGACGCCCAGACCAACAACCAGAGGTATGACGAAACTATACATTTCTTGAGTCCTCTTGAATCGTAATATATAATATTAGTTATTTAAATTATGACCATACAAAATTCTACAAGGAATAAGCAAACGCCAAAGTCCTAATCTACCGCATCTATAAATGATGAAGAAAAAGATCATTAATTATAATATAAATTTAATTTGGATTGGTCTCAATTATTTTTTTTATATGGCATCCTTTTTAAATAAAAAAAGATTAACCAATTGATGTGTTTCTTTTTGTATTCAAAAGAACGAGATTATGAAACTGATATGATGAAGAAAGCATGACCCGCCAGAAGGTTCTGTATTCACATCGTTGTTATATTCAAAAATTCAAAAAGAATTATTGAAACGATTGGTGCGTGACAAAGAACAAAATAAAAAATTAAAAAAAACAAATCTTCGACGGCTGTACATAAACAAGATACAAGATACAAAACTGGAATAAAGGATTACTTTTTAACAGTGATATTGATACTAATATTAATAGTTATTTATCATTAAAAAAACCAGTTCAAAGTCTATGTTTTGAAAGACTGTTTTGTATATTACCGGTAACCTTTTTAGAAAAAAAAAAACATTGGACGTTAACACTTGATTTAAAACTCATTTAAAGAATTATTAATTTGTGCTTTGAAATATTGTAAAGACGCTAAAAAATAAAATACCCACAGAATCGTGTTCATAATAATTTATTCAGTGTCCACTATTCACATTCACTGCAAGTTTTACGAGTGCAATATATACGGGTAGGTATAAACCTCTTAAGGAATTTATTGATTTTTCTTCTGCATTTGCCAAGATTTAAATACTCTTTCGTGTCCGTGTCGTGAGAAAAAAAATTCGCACAACATGGGGTCGTTGTCGATGCTTATTCAAGAATAAAAATAATATCGATAGTTGTTATACTTATAACATACCTATATATAGGTGTATAACCCAATTGAATATATGGGTCGTAACATCATGAAAGTGAAATGAAGGCCGAAGCAACTTTTCAACACAATATGTTCTTTATTGACTTCTTGGAAATTCGACAGACCCTTTAGACCCTTATTTTCTATGGAATATATCAAGAATCTCAAAATTTGGAACAATATATAAAAGTACTTGCAGCAAAAAATCTGTGGAATTAAGGAAAACCGATATGTCAAAACAAAAATCGCTTTTTTTTCATTGTTAATCCAAGATTTAGATTAAGAATTTATAGAAATTTGAAAATTTATTTCTTTTGACTTAGTTTGACTTAAGAACATTCTTAAGAGTTGCTCTTCAAAATATAAATCATGCCGATGAGAAATTCAATTCATCAAATAATGGATGTGTGTGAAGCAAGCTAAGTTGCGAGATACATCACCAACACCAAATGCGCATCCTGAGAAACTAACTGTTTGGTGGGAATTTTGATCTGGCGGAATCATCATTGGTTTCTACTCCTTTCAAAACGAGACTGGCATTGTCATAATCGTCATCGGCGGGCGCTACAGATCGATGCTAAGCAACTTTTTGTGAGCTGAGAGATGAATGATATGGATACCGACCACATGTGGTTCCAACATGACGTCGAGCCGCCACCGCTGCCGGCGCTATAAGTTCCACACAGCGATTGCCACGCACGATGGCCACTCTACACTCTGCATGCTTATATCGCGGGGCGTCTTTGTCGTTGACGTGAACTTGCCATCGACATGATATACAATTTAACCCTTTTAGAGTTTTAAAAGATTAAATGAACACAAAATTAATCTTATCTGCATCGATTACAAATTCCTGGCAAATATTATTCTCTCTCAAGGCTCTGAACTTTAATAGAAGCAAAATTCCCAAACTCTGATGTTTTTTTTTTCAAAATTTAAAAAATCAAATATTTAAAAAACTTAGGTCAATGGCGATAACACTGTTGGCTTAATTTGATTACATATTGATAATTTTGCACGTTTCTACAGATGTATATGAATAAAATTGTTTATTATGAGTCAATAAAATAAAATAATATTTTTATTTCATTTAAGATTTAACCGCGCACTCCAATCCAAGTTTGTATTTTTATACAGTACCTACTAACGACACCGATAACAGCTGATCCATATTTACACTCATGTTTGTATATTGACAGAGTCTATCCAAATATTTACAAAGATGAAAAACCTTATATACCGTTTAACCTCGTAACCACAAAGCAAGTATTCTTGAAGTAATCCAAAATAAATAGTGTAATTGTCTTGTACTTGTTATAGGGGAATTCCATGCAGGTATTGTTTGTGAGTTGGTGCACTGACTTATTTTTCTTATCGGACCATTACTCTTAAGAAATGATTGTGGTAAAAGTGATCTTGCAAAAAACATTTTTCAAAAATTATGAAGTTCAAGAAAAAAATTACTGTTGACTTGTTGACAATTTATTTTAGATAACAAATGATATTGCAGTCGATAGTTGACATTTAGTAGAATTGCACGAACTGATAAGGCTAAATTTAATTTAAAGAATTATAAATATTTACTCATTTCACTTATTGAGGAAATGAAGATGATAACGGTGATGTTGTTGTACAAAAAAAATAATACAAGGGATAAAATTGGATTCAGAATAATTCGAGAACAAAGAGGAGCACACAACAAGCAAAGAATCATAACTTCAACAAAAACGATCGATCATTTTCGGAAATTTATGAATAAATAACTTCAAAGCTGTCAAAAAACTAATCGTTTATAAATTTAGACAAGTAGGTATAACCAAAGATAGATTAAAAAATAAAATATTTTTGTATCTTCAATCTGGTAAATTCTGCGACAGATGACTTTGATTGAGTCTGCGAGAAAGAGTGTCCAATTTGAAAACCAATGAACACACTCAAATTCGTTATGTCAAATTGTTGACATAAGGCGCGCGTTTTATTGATAAAATTATAGCTAGCGCAGTAAAATTTCCTTCGTCAAAAAAAAACAAACAAAAAATCAAAAGTGCCGATAAATAAGCCAGCAAAATAGTGAATATAAAAGTGGAGAAGTAAAGTTGGAATTATAAAGATAAAGATGACGCCATCGAAAATGATAAATGCTTCTTTCACTCATAAACGGGATGTTTTATTTGTAATTTAGTAAAACTGAACCGCGTCCCGACAAGACATTGAAATGTCCGGAAATCCGGAAATTATTTTTACTTGAGAAAAAAAAAAAACAATTTTAGTATTTTTCGTGACACTTTGCTCTAAGTGCTATTTATTTCTGTCAAGCTATAAACTCCACCGTAAATTTCATAGACACCAAACATTTCCCAATTTGTCGAAAATAAAACTACGCATAGTGCAGGCATGAAATCAAGAATACTTTGCGAACACAGCCACAGAAATAAAAGTTTCGTTCTTTGAACTTTACCCAGTGGCCAGGGATGACCCAGGTTTCTTGACAACCCCAAGAATTGTCAAGAAAACCTGAGTTTTTTGTTGACATTCAAAGCAAGAAACAAGAAGTTCTGTCCTCAATAATTGAAACATAAAATTTGTTTTAAATTAGTTTTAAAAATGAATTAAAATATTTATTATCTTTAAATTTTTCTTTTGATTTCTATGTCAAAAATAAGCAATTACCTGCAGCAAGCCAAATTATTACAAAATAATTGCCTCACAACTAATGTCACTCTGGCAGTTTATTCGCTACCTTAACTCGCCACAACAAAAAACCTAGCTTTACATCAGGGCGAGTTCAGGGTAACGCCAGGTCTCGAAAAACACAGAATTTGATTGCCGGGGTGAGCTGAGGTTTTTCAAAAACGCGTTAGGGCGATAACAGTGTGACTTCAGGGCTTGTGTAGCGTGGATATTTTACATTTACATTACTGAAGAATATATCACTTTGTATCGTGAAAACAAATATATTTGAGTATGTAGGTACTTTTTAAAAACAAATAACAGACATAAATGTATTTTTTAATTTCAATCCAATTCGTACAATTATTAAACAAGTAAACAATTTTTACCATTCAGCAATATTTTAATAAACAAGATAGATTGAAAACATTGAAGTTAATGTTTCACCGGGGATGGTCATGAATCCCACAGAGCCACATTTGTACAGCCTGTAATTCCTTAATCAAAAGGGTTGATGCCTTCACCCGCAAAATGGAGATCCATATTGAACATTGATATGGGTTTCATAAAGTTAGAAAATACCATATTTATAACTTAAGAAATGCAGAATCTATATACACTGACCCTTTATTCAATTCCATTTAATTACCCTCCACCTTAAAACCACAGCACAGCACAACAACCTTATACTATGAATCACCATTAATTTTTTTTTTCTTTAATACCCTAACCATCATAATTGATATTCAAACCGTTAAAACAAATATATTAATGTATGTATGTACGTCATGATAAATCCTCTTTCATTAAAAAGCTCAACGTTATAATTGATAGCACAAAAACAAAACGTCAGTATCCAATATCTAAATAATACATAACAACACTGAGGGTAAACAAAAAACAAAACATATCCATATGTATTTACAAGTGTATGTACATTGGAAATATACGAATACCTAAAGAAAAACACTAAGCCAAAAAAATCGATTTTAAATCGTTTTTTATTACCAGTTTAATGAGTATTTTGCAAAAGACTTCCTTTGCATTTATTCCTATATTGTTCTAAAAAATTGTTCTCTTAAATAAACACACTTAACTCTTTTCTATTTATTTACAGTTAACTCGTAAATATTGAGAATATCTTCCTAAAAAAAAATTGAAATATCGGGTACGTTTGCATAACATACAGTTTACACACACACATATTTGTTAAAAGCAATTTTCTATTCTTTTAAAGAGCATGGAATGTACGTAATTGCGCGTAACTGATAACATCCACTAGGGGTTCTGGGGATTTGATTAAAATTCTACTGTTGGTTGATGAATTGCCGACGGCAAAATAAAATTTAATACAAAATACAATTCTTATTTCTTTCAAATAGAAAAAATTATTTTTTTTTTTCAATAAGACCATACAAGATACGATTACCACGCGTATAACATTAGGTTTCTGAACGGCATATAAAGACGATCAAAATAAAACCAATTAGCCAGGGAACGAATTTTACTATCAAAGTCATTATTTTTGGACTGTCGCAATCGGTTCAACTTTAATTGCATGTAGATGTTTGCATTTAAATATTCAAGTGTGCCCAAATTAAAAAACAAAAAAACAATTCAAATATTTCCTTAAAACATACTTCTTAGCGCTTAAAGATAAACCATAATAAACAAAATGACAACAATGCAGAACAAACACAAAAAAAAAAACAAAAAACAAAAATATTCTACGGTTTTATCTTTGATTATTTTTTCTGAAGCAAAACAAAAAGGGGCAGTTTATTTATGTTTTTTTCATTTAAGGAAGATTTATAATCAACACATTGTTTCCTTTTTATATGCCTTTACCAAACTACATACATACATATGTATGTATGTCTAGCGAATTAAAGTATAAATATGAAATTAATCTTAAAAGAAACATACAAAAATAAACAACAAGATACAAAAAGTCAACAGTCAACATCAAGTCCAATACCAATATGTACCTATCTAAAAAAAATAACTAAAAAATGAACTTGTGAAGAAAGAAGATAGAATTTGCTTTAAAACTATTTAATGTTATGACTTATCTATTCATCTTAAGTGTGTTCATTCATTTGAGTGACAATTTTTCTTATTGGTTTAGGTAGCAACATTGTTTCGTTCTTAATTTAAAAAAGTATCACCTTACTATACTTGTAATCCTGTTTCAGTCTAGTCGAAGAAAACAATTTGTATTATTAAAAAAAAAAAACCTTCACAACCCTATATATTAAAACAAAAGATTTATGATATTAAGATTTATTACCCAAAGTAGATCATCGACAAAATAAATTAAAAAAAGAAAATAATTTTATCATAATATTTGACACTTTCTCAGTAGAAAAACGAGACTTCCCATACTCTAACAGTCGTATTTATTAGATTTTTGTCTAATTAGACATTGGCTAAATATTTTCAAATTGGTGTAAATATGCTTTATTTAATAAAAATAAATATAACATTATTCATGGACAATCTACTCTCGTGTAAACATATAAATAAACAAGGTTTTTGAACATATTTTCCAAAGTTGGACAGTTGACTAAAGTTAGGCAACGTTTATAAATAAGACGATAAGAGATTTTAAATAGAAGAGGATGAATTATTGTCAAATAGGTGTGATAAAATTAATACGAATTTTAAAACACTGTGTATTAAACAGTTTTGGGTTATCTTACATTGCCAGACAAAAAGAGCAAACAAAAAAAAAAACGACTAAAAGAACAGAATAAAATTATCAAAAATAATGCCGAACCAAAATCAGGGATTTTGTGAACATCTAGCTTACAATGAAAATTACTATATTCATATTACTCAAGCCAAGTCACTTGCATTAAAAGCAGAAAGGCTCTTGCTAAGAATTAACAAATTCTCCAGAGAAAAATGTCTCAATTTCTCCATTTCAGGAGAATGGTTAAGACTTATTCTTCAAGAGCAGTCGAACCATCAAATTTATTTGTATTTCAAGAACAATGAAAATTAATATATGTCGATAAGTACCCCCTGTATCCCAAAAGGTTTAGGTCACTTGTAAGTGAAAGATTTTATGTTCCAATGATAGTAAAAGGTGAAATTGAAAAAAAACATAAGAACATCAAAAGGAATTCTAGCTTCAACTTATCCACAACATGTGACACACTAGTAAAGTCAAACTTAAATCAACGAAAACAAGCAACGAAATAGCTGACGTTTGAAGCTTTGTATAAAAGAATATATGCAAATTCAAAACAACAAGATCCAAATTATTAATCACTTATTCTCCCACTTTAAAAATTGCTGCAACAACAACGCAACGCACCGGTATATTTTCAAAACAACATCAATCAGTCAGTCAGTCTAATCTTATTACCATGATGAGTTAAATTTCTTTGAAATGTTGCCGCGTCGGGAAGAAGAAATTAATAAAATGCATATTTCTTAATTACAAAAAATTTTATATTTATTAATAAATTATTACACAAGTTTAATAAATTGATTTTTCCTTTAAAAAATGTCTGTATTGTTTTTTTTTTTATTTAAACCTACAATTTAAATTTTAACTTGTCGCATTTAATATGATTAAAATATTATTAGAAATGTAGCAAAGGCATGACATAAGCAGTACATCAGTTGTGAAATGGTTTACATAGGCACAACGGAAGTAATGCTTGAATGCATACTTAAATGTGTGTACGAGCTCAAGCCGCACTTGGGGCATCATTTGTTTCTACATATGTATATACCCCCAGTTTCAACTAGATGCCACCCGTAGAATTTATGAAGATAATAAAGACCTTATTCTAACACTGTGCCAACAGCAAAATGTTTCCTATTCTTCCGATTATTATTATATATTAACATGAGGGGTTCAATTGAGGTTGCAGTTAAAATAGCTTAAGTGTTATGTAAGGCTTAATACGTACTTAAAATTATTATAAAAAAAATTATTTAAAATTCTTCAGCTGCTTATTTAATTCTTAATCTTTATTTATTTTTATCGTTTTGGTAACTCTATTCAGAATGTATTAGTTTTTTCGTTGTCTTATCCTTCTAATCACAAAGAACTTTCATTTCGCACAAACTTGTTAATCTGCCCAGCTATTTTCATGACCTTTTTTTCAAATGATATGGCAAAAATGATTTTTTTTATATGTTGGCTCTTTACATATGAAGAGTTCAAATTAGCTTCTTGCTCTCTTGAATAAAAATTTGTCGTGGATAAATATCAGTGTTGTACACAATCCGTACCCCTCTTAAGAAAAAATATTTAAATTGAATTACAAGAGCTTTTACAATAGATTTGCCTCATGCGAGGGTTACACCAGTAGTGAAGCTTTAGAGAATTTCACTTATTGTCACCCCTACCATGTCTTATAATTCGCAATGAAGTAGGTACATAGACAAAAAAAAAATTAGCACCTACATTTTTCCCGACGGGATAAGTTTAATATATAACATTTATAAATCTACTCATTAAAAAAAAAACTAAATAAATTAAGTGCATTGGATTTGAAAAATGAAGAGTAAATGCAAAGACAAACTTGCAAACTTAATCAAGTTTCTTTTTTTTTAATATTGTTCAAATTAAAAAATCCATGTCGATTTACAGAAATCTATTAAATCCCTAGATATACGATAAATACAAAATGCAGCACCAACACTAAAATTCCGACGGCATCCTCAGTAAATGTATCATAAGAAAATAATAAAACAGAACCATCTTTTTTATACACATTTATGTATGTATATATAAATTTATTAGCTTATGATAAAATCTTCTCACTGGTAATAATTAATAATTTATGTATTAAAATATACATATATATGTACATTATGCATGTATTTATTTTTTATCTTTCACTTAAAATATTTAAGTTAGATACTGTTTAGTTTATAAATTAAAATTATTGATTAGAATTGATTTTTAATTTTAAAATTATTGGACTCAGATTAAATTACGGCGTTAAACATCTTGAAGCCTGTAGCATTGTTTGGTCTTCGTAGATGACAAAAACATCTGCAAACTTGCGGTTCTGTTGAAGGCAGTTGAAATGCATTCCAGCTTAGCCCTGAGGAGCCAAATATATAGCTACGGTCCAGTTTTTCTAGTCTAAAAGGAAGCGCTTTCCATTTTGATGTCCAATCTAGAAAAATTAACAGTATGGACCATATATATATATGTATATAAATGATAAGAATATTTTTTAACAAATAAATTCTTAACTTTAGTTGTGCCACTCAATTTTTTTTTTTTGTTATAGAAATTTTTCTCAAAACTGAACAGTGATCCTGGAATTGAATTTATGATCGAATTTAATACTCTGCAAGAGTTTAAACGTGATTTCACGATTCGAAATATAATATTGAATATTCAGATTTCTGAATTTTTCGAACTTCTATTTGGCTCTCATAAAAAGTTAAAATGACTTTTGAGAAGAAAATTCTAAAATTAAAATTCAGATAAAAGTGATTTTGGTGTGGGGAAAATGTCAAAAGCTCCTCAAACACTATGCCTACAAGTTAAAATGTATTTATTTCACTCTGGTTATTTGTTGATTTGTGTTTATAAGTGGTTAAGATTTTCATCATAAAAATTAAATACTTATTTAAATATGCGTACTTTCGGAATATTGTTTAGTCATTTTTATTAAATCAAAAGATTGACTATTCGTACAAAAATATTCAAGGAATTCTTCATCGGATATTCTGGAACTATTTCTTATTCAAGAAATATATTATGACTTTTGCTTGCAATTTCAGATAAATTTTGCGTTCAACGTTACAAATTTATATCTGAATTTGTTATTAGGGATGCCCATTCTAATACCGATCAATGCCAACAACACTTATTTCTCAAATGGAAGTGATTAATGGATTTATCAATATCAACTTATTTAGTAAAAAAAAAAACTTGACAAAAAAAAAAACTCAAAAAACTTTCAATCCAAAATAATTCCCAGTTTAAAAAAAAAAATCACTAATCACTAGCGCTCGACTCTGGATCATCAGGACTTCAACAAGAGTATACATGTACATATTATGTCGTATGCAGAAAAACAAATCAACACTAGGCAACCCCTAGTTAGTGTAAATTTATTTTTTTTTGTACAAAATATTTTATTTTATCAATGACATTTATTTAATAACACAAAAACAATTGAAAAATTAACAAAAATAAAAACTTTAGACCCTCAAAGGTCAGTTACTTATACAATATTTATCAAATTAATTTAATTTTAAATTGTTAACAATAAGACAATTCTGTTATAAATAGTGATTGTAAAAAAAACGGCGTTCAAAACTGGTATAATAATCTGTAGGTGAAGGTCTATTTTATCCTTCCTTCCTTGACCCGACTATTACGTCTAACGATTTTCCTTTAGTTAATTACATTCGTTAATAGTATTAATGTTGAATCGATACAAAAAAAAACACGTTCAATTTGTTTTATATTTGAATGACTATATCGGTTGATGGTTCAAGATCGACTGACTGTATGACTGACTGACTTAACTGAATATAGAACTTAAAACACAAACATTCATGAGAATATGTGATGGTGTGAATGTTTGTTCTTATAGGTATGGTTCTGGTGTGGTGGTGGTTATAGTTGAGTTGGGATTATAATGATGAAGAAATAAAGAAACAGCGGTAGACCGTAGACATTTGTTTTTTTTTTGTATTATTTTTTTTTTTTAATTCTCAATTTTTAGTTATATAAAAAAAACCTTTTGTTGGATTTATATAAATATAAAATCAACCATCTGAAAACCTTATTTTGTATGATTAATCTATTGTTTAATATCCTTTATGTGCATTATGTATGCATGTACTTGTTTTATTGACTGTCGTTTTTTTTCTTTTATAATATGAGAAGATGCATTTGAGGTTGCTCGTGCCTTTTCTGTGTTGTTTTAATTTGATTTGACCACATACAATGAAACTCAATAAGAAAAAACAAAGATGTTTTTGATTACATTATACTTTAAAACTATGAATCTATTATTGGCAAAAAAAATTAAAGATACCAGCGAATTAGTTCAAAAGATCACATTTTTAGTACACATATAAAAGAGGAATAAGAAAAACAATTATCGTCAAAAGTTTTTTTTTTTTTAATTTTCGTAACTTTAGTTAATTTGAAGAAGAAGAAGAACCAAAACAATAGATGTTTTTGTTTTAATTAATTATCGAAATGTCAAATGATTTTTTTGAGGATAGATTTTAAAATGAAATAAAGATTTATGGAGAAGATAATTTTATGCTATTAATGATTGAATATTTCGGGTAAATGTGCTCCGCAGCTGGCTCAAACGAAACACAATCTGGACAACTAGCTAGCTGATGGAAAAGATCAGCTGAGATCGTAGGTATATCTATTCTCATATGGCTCAGATTAATCTTTGTAGATAATCGATTTCTCACAACACCATAGAAAATAATACAGAGGGATGAGATAACACGATCATGGAAGGGAATTCACAGACTAAAAAAAAAACATTATAAGAAATAATAATTATTCTACTAGACCATAAAGCTCATCAAACCGTTATTTTGTGTGGCTGTTCATCCAAAAATTAACCCCATCGCTGAACAAAATATTTTAGTCAAGGTTTCGAGAATTTAATCACAATTTTCAAAATAATTTAGCACAATTTAGTGTTTTTCGGATGTAAGAGTTTAAATGGCAAAATGTACTAAATAGAAATCAGCCTTCAGTCATCAATTATCGAAATGGTTTGCCGCTAGAATAAGTGTTGCTAACTTCGAACCAAAACTGGCGGTCTGAATTCTGAAATTGTTTGAAAATCAGATGTGGAACAAACCTAGTTTTAATATATTTGAGAGAATTTCTTTCTTCCTCTTCAAAATTTAAAATTTTCTGTGCACAAAATATATGATCAGAGATAATGTACCTGATTTATGTCCTTCTCATTTTAACTAATTTTAAATTTCATTTGATCTCAGCACAGGTTTGGTTTTTCAAAATCCTAAAATGACATTAGTTAAAAAAAAAACTTACACTACCTGCAATGTAAACTGATAAACAACAAAAGTAGGTATAGTTCTTACTAATTCCTTTATCGTGACCTTTTAATTCAAAAGTATTAATTTATATTTATTATAAAAGCCTTGATTGATGATTATTGAAATAAATAATTTCAATAAATACGCCATGTATAAATATACAAAATAAAGAAACACATATATCGATTTTGTATTATTGATTTTAAGGCAAATGTTAAAAAGTGCAAACCTTTCTCCCCCTTTTGATTGCACCTTTTTAGTTCAATGTAAGAAAAGCTAAGGGGTTAAACATAAAAGGGGCGGGCGCAGGCTTTAATAAAAGCCGAAGTAGTTAAAATCCATACAATTCCTTAAACTTATTTTCTTTGTTTAGTCTGATTATTTTATAATAAATAGTTTGGCAAAATAATTAAATGCTAAGTCGGCAAATTTAGTTTAAGTGCAAAATTCTAAATTGGTAAAAATACAAATAATATAAACCGAAACAAAATTTACTACTACTACTATTACAATTCATATAAAGTAGCTTTAGCCTTAACCCCGACTATAGATATAAAATAGGTTCAAATAATAACGCGCGTAACGATTCTTTTCCGGTCATACTTTTTGGATGAAAGAACATTTGCACTTACAGAAAACAACTCAACGATTTAGCTGTGTAAATAATAATAATTTTGGGTAACTAATCTTTGTGTCGTTCAACTTATCAGAACTTACTTTAGATATTGTGAATTTTAGTACCTTATAGTAGTACCTTTAAATAAGGTTACATATTTTCGGATATAATTAAGGGGTTAAAATATGGAAAAACCGATTTTTGCTAAATTAAACGTCACTTACTCAGCATTTTAAGCTAAACAGATTTTTTCATTTTTTTCGAATGGAATAGGAATGTTAATAAACTACTAATATTAAAATTCTTCGTTTTAAAAATAAAATACATAAAAGAATAGATTTCTTTATTTTTATTAACATTTTTATGAAAATGCTCTTGAAATGCAATATTTTTTCTTATCTTGAACGAACCTATACCCCTGTAGCTTTTAATTGCATCTTATCTGAATTAATCTGTATACCTACATATTTAACATGATTATTGACGAAGTAGACGTAGAACAGTAGACTTAAGAATTTTTAATATGATTTTAATGAGAATAGAAGTTCGTACATCCACCGATTCACACCAGACTGACAAAGGAAGTTTTTCCCCCGATTCCCATCCAAACAAATTAGTAGGCAAACGATGGGATAACAACTTACATAATTACAACGCGTATAAGTTGTTATCATTGTTTAAGATATTGAAAACAAAAAATTAAGATTATGGTGACATTCAACTAAAACAAAACAAACTATCCACGGCTGAGAAACAGAATATCGACTTCTTTGAGTAAAGCAGACGAATCAAAAAAGTTATATCCGCCTCTAGTATTGCTATTGTCTAGTCACATTAAGAAAAATTTATTTTGGATTTGGATTTGGATTGAATGTAGAGTGGATGGACTAGACTCCAATGTCCATCCCCATTGGATGGTGCAGTAAAGAAAGACCGCGACTCATATGGCGCAGACATGCAATTAGCGTGTGAAACCGGAGGCAATTAGCTAGGCCCTAGGGACCAAGCTGGATAGTTAAGTTTGTTGATTGAGGTCAAGGTCCACCACTCCACTCTAACTATACCACCATCTTATGTATGTAAGTGGAAATTTCCGGATCAGTGACAACATGTAGTAGTAATAATTTGTGAGTTCATTATGAAATTCGAAGCAATTCGTAGTTTATAACTTAGTTATGACTTTTGATATTATGAATTTCACTTACTCCTTCTGCTCTGTGAAGCTGACAGAGGCTCACAGAAACGTGAGCTGGCTAATAATTGGAAGTGTTTGATATTTTAAAAACGAAAGTGAGTCAAGAATGAAGTATTGAAGTATTGGTTACGTAAAAGAACTCCAATGAACTCCATGTGTTGAGCGCAAATTACATGAATTTACAACCACTTAATTTATTGTAACAATTCATTTGTTTATTTATATTTGTTTTACTCCAGTAAAAATTCTTTTATGCGGTATGTAACAAAACTAAAAAAAAAAAAAACAAATTCAAAGAAATTAAAGGTACTGATACTTGTCAATTAAAAATACTTGACAATTTAAAATAAAAAATTAAGAAAGTGAGAAATTCTGAAATTATTCTAGAAGAATTTGTTTTTGTTATTATTTTTTTATAGAAGGTCTTTGTTATTGTTCAGTTTACAGTTTCAAAGGATTTTACAAACATTCTAGACGAAGGGATTATAATAAGTTTTGGTAAGGTACATATGTATGTACATGTAATAAATAAAAAAAATATCCTTATTTATAATTTTAATTATAAACACACCAACATCAGTAAGTGCATTGTATTAACGTGGTATAATTTGAATCCTTTTTGTGAGTAAAACAGAGAAAAATTTAATGTTTTTAGTTACAAATACATACATAAATATATGTACACACTTATATAATTATGACCTTTGAATGTTAGATATTTAAAAACAAATATTGGTGATAATTTCTATTTGCTCATTTTTTTTGCAATGTTTTTTTTTTTTAGATTAGATTTAGTAGATAACATACTTAGAGCCGTTTGGCGATGTCAAACTTGAATATTTAAGTTTAACTTACGCTCTTATGTTCTGCTTACTATGGTCTTATGTGGAATTTTATTATTTAAGTTTCGTTTAAACAAATTGACCTCAAACAGAAATAACACAAAATAAAAAAAAATAATCAAATACAAAAAAACTACAATGAAATTCGTACGAACGTAACAGTTTAGGTAAACCAAATAAAAGTGTTAGTAAAATATTTTGACGAAGTTTTTAAATATTACTAATCATAGTTTATTAGGTACATTATTATGTTTATAGATACAGTGGAATCTCGCTGATTTGAACACAAACAAGGCCTGTTTAAGTTATTAATCGATCAACTTAAACCTTAAACTTAACTTCCAAACACGAGCACTTCAAACTCTTGCAAAAAAATAGTTAGAGAATTTTATTAACACGTTCTTGCTTGCACAAAATTTACTGGAAAATAAATTAAGCCACAATAACAAATTCCGGGAATTCCCTTTGAATAAAAGACAGTTTACAAACCCTACAATGAGGAAATTCAAACTTCTGTTGATATAAAATTCATTTGTTCAAGTTAAAGAGTGTGAAATGTCTTAATTATTCAACTTATAGAGTCAGCAATAAAAAAGTTTAAGGTAAAGAGTCTTAAAAATTGCCTGTTCAAGCTACAGAATACATAAAAGGGAAAACAGCATGTTCAAGTTATTGGATTTTTTAACTTATCGTATGTTCAAGTTAGCGAGGGTCCACTGTATTATGAATAATTTCATTTTTTCTATGAGGTTAAATACGGAAAAAGCTTAATTATAAGAAAAGTAGGATTGGCAGATTTGTAAAAATTATATATACCTACATACATATATGTACTTAAAGTTTAACGAAGTTTAATTACAAAATTTTAGGTTTCAGATATGAAGAAAGGTGGGCAGGGAGTGTACGTTTTCTTTACACTGATAGTCTTTATACATTTTGTACATACATATACATATGTACATTGTATGTGCAAAATAAAAAAAATAAATATTGAAAAAAAAGTTAGTTATGCATCATTACAATTGCCTAAAGTTTTTAGAGTTTTTTTATGTAGTTATGGTTTATAACAAATTAAAAATCCTTATCATTTGACAAAATAACCTATAAAAAAACTTAACGGTCCAGTGGGTTTGTAAATTATTATTTAGTGTCTATTTCTTCAAAATCCACGATGTGATTAGTAACCAAACGATAGTCACCCTTTTTATTAATATTATAAGATATTCCATGGTTTTTTTAGAAAGGTAAAAATACTTTAGTTAATATTTGGAGGTCTTTCCGTCTGAGTGATTTTGTTTAGTTTTTCATCGTACAAAGACATCAAAAATTGTAAATCATTTTATAAATAGATGAACGTATTTACATAGATACACATGGACCCAATCATTCAAATTAATCAATACAGAAAGCCGAACAAACAAAAGTCCCATTTAAGACGTAAACCTTCTGACGAAGATAATTTAAAAATATATTTTTAACATTTTTATTCATATTTTGACAAAGTGAATATCTATTAGTTTCAACAAAAAAAAACGAATACAAACTATTGCAAAGTATTTAATTATGTTTTTTTTTGCTACGGACAAACTAATCGAGTTAGTCTTTCAATTATTTTTTTTGTGTACATCCCAGAATCTTACAATACAATTATACTTAATTTTTCCCAAGCACAGTTGATTCTTATCAACCAACAAAAAAAATATAGATCAACATGATTAATAAACTAAAATTATAATAAAGAAAAATGATAAAAACAGTTGGAAAATACATACATACATACATATATTTAAAAAAAAAAAATACATAAACAAAACAAAATTTTTTTATGAAATTCGAAAACTGCGCACAACAAAACACACCCTATGTATACTTGAACATTGAGTGTAAATTAAACAACCTTGAAAAAAAATAAAGTTCCTTAAAGAACTTCGCGCCCAACAAAATTATTTCGCGATTTTACTTCCTCTTATCTTCCAACCAACTGTTGAAGTATCTCCTTGGCGAAAGAACTCGTGCTAATAGAAATACCACCCAACTTAAACATAACAAATGCTTGGAAGTGCAAACAATAAAATTAACCGACCAACAACATCCTTCAATTCGGTATCTTATCAGTACGCGTTCATTTAATTCTTATCACCTGGTTCCAATTTGAGGTTTTAAAGGAAAAATCGATAAAGATACAAACAGAAAAGGAAAACTGAATGAAAATAAAACGTCACAGAGGATATCACTTCCCACAGAAACCAAGAAGTTTTTATTTGTAATATTTAGTAATCGTATTTCAAGACAAAACGTGTAGGTTAAAAAAATAAATAAATAAACAAACTCACCTTCAGCAATGTCTCGTTCTTCTTCGTCAGCCATCTGTGTCTCCAAACTGCGACGCACAAAACTCTCGTTGGCCAATTTTAATTGCTCCTTCCGCGGACTTTCAGTTTCCTTTAGAGGACTGAATGATTTCTTTTCCTTGCGATCGAGAATGCTACTCTTAAGGATTCCACTGCTGTTACTGTTGCTCGGCGAGGAGCTACTGCGAATTAATGGTGCGTTCGACTTCAAGGAATCGAACACGTCATCCAATGGTTTGGTCGGTCGTGATGAGTTCTTAGAGTCCATCTCGAACCAGGAATCGTCGTCCGACGATTCACCAAAGATCTCGACTGTCTCGAGAAATGACACCGACAAATTCTTGCCGGTCTTCTTCTTTGGGGGCTTGTCAGTATTTGGCGGGGAAATAGTTGACTGTTGTTCCAATTTGGGACCGATTCGCTTGATTTTCACAAACGATTTAAAGAACCGGCTGCCAAATTTTTGCCTAAGCGGGGCCAGGCGCGTCGATGTGAGAGCCTTCTTGTTGAGCTTCTTAGCGGTCTTGCGTCGTTGCTTGCTATTCAGAGGTGGTTTGACCTCAGGAATGCTCGAGTTAGCAACCGGTCTTCGTCGAGGCGATGGCGTCCTTGTGAGGTCACCAATCTTGATGAAGAACTCGTTGCTTTTCTTTAGCTTCCGTTTCGGCGGTGAAGAGCTGGATGGTTTCTCCGAGGATTTACGCTTCTGCCCAGAGATAGGTGTATCCACCATTAGCAAGCTGTTCCCATCGATATCGATTTGCTTATTCTTGGGTCTGCCCCGGGCTTTATGAACAATCAGTTCGACAGGATAGGGAGTTTGCTTCTGTTGCAGCTGCAATAGGAGCTTGTCTTTGGGTAATTTGATGCAACATTTGCGAATCCTGAAGATACCATCAATAGTCGGTTGATTATGCGCTACTGTTGCTGTTGTTGTTGTTGTTGTTGGTTTTGTTATTTTTGTTGTTTTGGATGTTGTCTTCTTTTGTGGACTGTTTTGATATCGTTGCGGCGTCGATGACGCTAAAGGCTCATTTTTGTTTGTTAGCTTCTTTAGAGGAGTTTTCTTTAGATCCACGCGGCTTATTGATGGAGATTTCGAGGAATTGTTGTGCCTGAATTTCCGATCCAAGTTTAGCATGACATTGAACTTTGTCCTTTCCACAAGGACTCGCACCGATTTCATGTCTATTTGCATTGATGACGGCATGGTTTTATTTAACTTTGCATCTTTTATTTTTATTCGGAGTTTTTGTATTTTTTTAGAATTCTCATCCAGTGACGAGGAGAGCGAGTGTTTTTGTGATTTCAAACCATCAAAGCGGGAGTTCTTCATTTCTGTTTTTTGTTCCGTGCTCGACGGCAACAACGGCGAGAACAATCGAATATGAAAATGACGATTGACGAGCGATGAGGACACACGAACCGAGAATGCAATACGAGTTGTTGTTGGGGAAATTTTTAAAGCCAAATCAATTGCTAATGAGATTTTTGTTCACACAACAAAAAATATTTATCAAGAAAAAAAAAAATAATAAGGGAAACACATGTGAAAAATTGCTGGCGTTTCTTTTTATTTTGCAGAAAAATGAGCGGAAAAATATGGGAAAAACAAATTAGACAAAGTTGGAATTGAAGCGGTTCTTTTTTTCCAAATATTAGTTTTTTTTTTCTTTCAATCTTTCACGAATGTTCCTCTTGTTTGTTTCATTGAAACGCAATTATTTTCAACAAGAATTATTTTAATTTGTATTTATTTGTTAGAGGGTTTTAGGAAGCTGTTTTTTCGTGTGTTTTATTTTAGAACGGAATTTGTAGTATAAAATATGTATTTTTTTTAACCGCTGCTTATGCACGAAGGTACGGACGCCATTCAGGTTTGTTGAACTTTTTTTTTTTTTGACGAATGACAGAAGAGGACTACGAATTTTTATGGCAATGATTGTTGAGTGAATTTCGGTGCGCTAGTGTAGATAGAAAGAAATTTGGGAATTATTGCAGTTTATATAAGGCCGGCTTCACATCGCAAGCAAGAGGAATGCGTTCAAAGAGTTGTATACAATTTTATTTTAGTTCCCCTTAGCTCCTTTTGCACTCCCAAAATTACGAAAGCCTTCTATTTTGGCTGTTCGGAATAAGTTTTTTGAGTTTTTTTTAACTCTAATTTCAGAAGTAAAATGAATAATTATAAAAACTTTCATCAGTGAAATGATGAAACGATTGATATAAAAACTTTATTTGATATTTCCTTACATACTTTCTTCTAAATGGTAAAAATCAACCAGCAACACACTTACTTGTGGATTTCATGCATCATTCAATTGGAATGCTAGAAATGCGATTATTGTTAATATTTTGACAATATTCTTAATCTTTTTTCAAATTCTCCAAGAAATCTTCAATAAGCCTTAATTATATATGGCCTTATTTATAAACGTTGTCTAACTTTAGACAACTGTCCAACTTTTGAAAATTTGTTCAAAAACCTTGTTTATTGTTGTCTTATAGCTGCCTAACTTAGACACAAGAGTAGATTGTCTTAACCGTGAGTAATGTGATATTTATTTTTATTAAATAAAGCATATTTCCACCAATTTGAAAATAGTTAGACAGTGTCTAAGTAGACAAAAATCTAATAAATACGACTGATACATTATTGACCCCTTTTTGCAAAATTACAAAAGTAAAAATATATTTTTTTTCCGCTAGCACAGTTATTTTGTGAAAAAGAATATACATATTTGTTTTAACCGAAATTTAAGCTTTCTGCATCATTTTTATAAGTTTCCCAGTCAGAAACATTATCCCAAAATGAGTTTAAAAATTTTCACTTTTGTACTTTTTCACCTTTTTGTCCAATGTTTAGTTTAGTAGTTTAGGCGTTGTTTTTTTTTGCAAGCCTACTGAAATAGTATATATACATATGGCCTTATTTATAAACGTTGTCTAACTTTAGACAACTGTCCAACTTTTGAAAATTTGTTCAAAAACCTTGTTTATTGTTGTCTTATCGCTGCCTAACTTAGACACAAGAGTAGATTGTCTTAACCGTGAGTAATGTGATATTTATTTTTATTAAATAAAGCATATTTCCACCAATTTGAAAATAGTTGGACAGTGTCTAAGTAGACAAAAATCTAATAAATACGACTGATACATTATATTAGCGAATTTTGTATACGCAATTTAATAGTCATCCGCTTTTATAAACAAGTCTTTATTGATTCCAATTCACGTCTGCTCAGCAGACCTTTACAATAGATAATGCGACAAGAAGGCTTCTGTTCTACATTTTGGAAAACATCTGCCTTAAGTAAGACATAGTCGTCTCTTTCTTTTATCTCTAAAAATAATTTTCTTCGTATTTACTCTATCATCTATGACTGCTTTTTAACGCTGCACCCCCTGCGATTTTTAAGCACGTAGGCGGGGGATGTATGCGGTGGCCGGGGTAAATAAAGTAGCGGAGGTTGAAATAATTGCAGAGTTATCACTCTATCTTCTTGGTTTGAGACATAAGCGGAGTAAAGAGTGTGAGAGATGTTGCCTTCTCATTTAACAAAAATTGCAGATATTAAAATTTGCAGCGTTTAAATGCATGTTGCAATACGAAAGAAACTCAAAACAGAAACGCCGTTAAAATTTGGAGTCTATTGGTCTTATTTATAAACGTTGTCTAACTTTAGACAACTGTCCAACTTTGGAAAATGTGTTCAAAAACCTTATTTATTGTTGTCTAATAGCTGCCTAACTTAGACACAAGAGTAAATTGTCTTAACCGTGAATAATGAGATATTTGTTTTTATTAAATAAAGTATATTTCCATCAATTTGAAAATAGTTAGACAGTGTTTGAAAATATACATATCAACCAAAACCGGCTGATTAGCAAAATCCATAAGTAACTCAAATCATGGATTCCTCTTGATTATAATTTTAGTTAACACAATCAATGATCATAAACTGGAAATATCCTTGATTAAAGATAATCAACAGTGAACTAATCCTTAATCCAGGCCCACCACGTCTTATCTCGTGTGGTGTGTTGTAGAATGGTGTGACGCTATCGCTTCATTATGTAGAGAGCCATTTTTGTCGAGTGTGATTGTGTTGTTTTGGATGGGAATCAATCTGCTGGTTGGTTACAGTCCTATTCTAATAAGTGGGTACGTTCAAAGAACAAAGTAATGCAATTAGTAACGAATTGAAAAGTTGCTTGAAGTGAATGAAATGTTCATATTGAACGTATCTAAAAGTTCACGATATTGACAAATAAGATGGATGTCTCTGAATATAATCGACATCATTTACTTAGACAACCTGTTTAAATGCGTTGCATTTAATTCTGATTATTTGTCATTTTGTATAATAAACCAATTTTTTTTTAAATTGTGATAAATCCAGTTTGTTTTCATCATGTTGTCAGAAAAGTGCGATTATTGAAGGACAGATGTTTTAATCTTTTAAAAGTTGTTCTAGAAGTTTCTAGAAGGTTGCACGCTGAGAGCAAAATTCTCTAACAATTATATTCTAAAAAAAATCATGTAAACACAACTACTGTATGATGTCCATTAGGAAAAAAATTAGTGTAATTGCAATTCGCCAGCAAATATGCATTTGTATAGGCTCTGGCTAACACGTGGTAAAGTTCGTTTCAACTTCAGCCTTGGTAAGCATTTTTTCAAGTTCTCAAATATGCTTGTCATAAAAGGCAGAGCCTTCTATTGATCTAGACTCAATTTCAAACATATTTAAGAATGGGAGCGACCGTTATCACACGAGGCAAAATCATCAGCACCTACCGAACACATCCCATTTAAATGAACATAAACTTTTTCTTTTAGCATTTTTTTATTGTAGTCTGAAACTTTGAAAAAGCTATTTCTGAAACAAAAATTCCCTTTTTGTCTAGGTTATGTCAGTTAATATTTCCCTATGCACAGATTCTCAAACTAATAACACTCATCTGTCTGATATCTGATTGAATTTTCGTGCAAGTGCAAGTGGTGTGGTGTTGTTCTTGTTTGTCTTCTGTTATTTTCTTGAGTTCCCCCAACAAAACAGAATAAAACAAAATAAAACAACTTATAATGTTTACAAGAAAATATAACTAACAAAATTTAACAGACAAACTGTTTATTCATCATAAACTCGGTGAGTTTGATTCATAAGTTTCACTTGTCACTTGAATTTTCCAACGATTAAAAATATCTCAACCGCAGAGCTGAGAGAAGTCTCTTGAAATTGATTTTTTCCAACTACAAATCCATTCATGTTTACACAATTTACTTTACTTACTTACCCAACAAATAAACCGTACAATTCGCAATAAAACTCAAATAAAAACACCCAACATCTTTCATTTATTTCAATTTATTTATATTTCTCGATGAGTAAAAAAAACTATAATTCCACTAACTACTATACAAACAGAAACAACAAATAAACAATTTTTTTTTTGGTTGGGACCCCTTGATAACACTCCTAGCACTGGGATCACGATTTGCCGCCCTTGAGTGATGTAACTGATTTTTTCTTCTTTAACTTTGTCTTGACTTTGCGAGCGAAAGATTTTTCGTTCTCCAGTTGGCTGGGAACTGTTGCCGCCTCCACCAAAGGAATCTCAATTGGTTTGTTTATGCTGACTAAGGACGAACGCTGGCGCTTGGACTTCTTGCCAGTTTGGACTGCGGTGGCGACTAGGCCACCTGTTTTGAACTTTTTGGGAACAAAGTGCTTAGTTGACGCAGTGAGCGGAGCCAGTGTTAGGCTGGAATTCGGGGTAAATGGCATTGGATTCCTTCGTGCCCCAAGGGAATTGTGGGAACTGGCTTTGGCAAAGCAATTGATAATTCGAGAGGTCTCGGTGATCTTCATAAAATTGCTTCTAGAATGGAATGATTGATAAAATAAATGATTTATGCAAATGATTCAGTCGGAAGGAAACTAACTTTTTCTTGCGTACTTTTAGGTCTATCTCAAGTTTTGTTGAAGATTTGGCGTTTTTCTTTGGCCTTTGGGTGACTAGCTTGTCGCCAGAGAATTCAGGGTTTACAAGATTAAGGTTGAGCTTGTTGCGGTGACTGTAGGCGACCGTTTCCTGCTGCCAGGCGACTAATTTCTGTGAACACGCACTGAAAGGAAGAGATTTTCAATCCATTTTCAAAAACAATCAATTCAAATTTTACGCGAATAGAGCTTCCTGTTCATCAAGTTCCTTGTGTTTCTCTTTTTGGCGATGAATAGCAGGAATAGCCCATGATAAAGGGCGGGATCTTTCTCCACAGCAGCCTATCTCCGGGGAACATCCAGTCCATATTTTCTTTTTCAGTGAGAATAGATCTTCGTTGGGACTTCTTTGCGTTTGACCAACATTTTGGACCCTATAATGCATACTGAATTAACATCTCCATCTAGTATCATGCTTCTTACCTCAATTTCGGTATACACTTCCCGCCGCTGTGAAGATTATGCCAGGAGTTTGTTCTTCTCGTCAAACTCCCAACAACTGGTGGGAATTCTGTCGGATGAAGTTGAATTGTTTTTGGTTTTTCTGGTGTTCTAGGTATCCTGTTGTTATTGTTCGCCGAAGAACCTTGTTTAGCTGGTGTTACTATTAGTTCGGGAGGCATTCGTTGAATTGGCGCTGGAGAGCCATCACAAATCGTATCAATGTAACGGCGCTGCAAGTCAGATTGGAGCAGATAGCGTCGTGATCGAGGAACTGTGCTAAATATCCCTGCACCGTCGCCATCGGCGAAAATCTCATCGTCAGTGGAGAAAAATAAATCAGAGCCCGGATCAGTGGTTGGCATATCAAGTGGAGTGCGTTTATGACTGCGATGGACTATGTTTGAGGATTTGCTGCGTTGTTTCTTTTTCCGGGTCTGTAGATAAAGCAAAATATGATAATTTGATGGGATACTATTTCAATTAAAGTCTATATTTAGTACTAACTACAATATTTTATTATTTACTACTCAAATAAATATAATTTAAAGTGAAATGAAGGATTCAGAAAAAAATGATTTATTGTTGTCTTTGTACAGTGAGTTAAACATTCCACCCGCTGGGACAGTCGTTGTCCAAATATGTCTTAGTCGTATTTCAAAAAAAAAATCCAATCAGATAAATAAAAAAAATTTATTCCCTATTACAGGCAGATTTTCGCATCTCTCAGAAATGTCTTCAAGAAATGTTGATACTTATATTTGAGATAAGTTAATACATATGTATATAGACGTACTATATGGCAAGTTATACTTAATTTTCTTTTTGTTGTGGATTAAGTCAGTGCTTAACCAAAAAAAAACTTCTCCGTCCAGCTCGGTCGGCAGCTAGCTTTCACCAGCTATGACAAGTTAGGAACTCCAGATTTTGATCAAACTTTACATTCAATGATAGGGAAGATGATAGTGGGTTTCACAATTCTGTTTGTCTTATCGACTTATACGCAATTTTTTTTGAATTTGGCGTCTAGTGTGGCAGGCTTTATTTAATTATTTTTCAGGGGCAGATAACGATATCAAATAAAATTGTTCCAAATACTTGCATTAATGAAGATGTCCTACCTTTTAGCAAGAAAAGAATCACCAAAACCGATTATTTTAAATTAGTCTTACCAATAAGGATTAACAAATAAGTAAGGATTTTTAAATCATAAAATCAATTTAAGACTCGTTGAGCAAAAAACTGGTTCAACTTATTTTAGTTTTTCGAAATAAAAAAAAAAAAACAACCGTTAATTGAAAACCGTTATGATTTGGTTTAAAAAATATTTTGCTCTTTTTTTTAGATTTATTTTAATTCTTAGAAGCCATTGGCACTGTCGTAGGTCGAAGGGACTGTTGCAAGTTTCATAGATATTTTCAATAAGAAATTTTAAGGTACAATAATTGGTTTTTATGCGACCGGAGATCCATTGATCCATCTGTCCGAACCTTGCGGCAGTACTTACGAGCATTTCAACGTGAATGACCCCTTTAAGTAATACATACTTTCAGAAGATTGAAGTATATCAAGTTTCTTGAGTCCAAAATAATTGGACACACCTCTTATACATTATGCCAAAATATTTGGAAAATAGCATAATAGCGTAATAGTTTCAGTCAAAAGTAGACCCCTCAGTCCTCATTTCATACCTTTTTTCGCATATGCAAATCACTCTGCCTATGAGGTTGAGTAATCAATTGCTTGATCGTTATAGGAATGGTGCCGTTACTGTTACAAGTATAAGATAATTTCAAAAAACTTCTTTGGAGAATAATTGTCCGGTAAAGTTTCATTTGAATCGAACAAGCTGTTAAGTAAATACAGACAAAATATAGGGATCATAATTTTCCATCCAATTTCCCATAAAATTATCATCGCAATGTGGCACTTACATGTAAAACAGCGCAATGAGAGAAAATTTTACTTATCTCATTTTTTGTATGAGATTGATAAGTTTAATTTGCCCAGATAATTTTTATTATCAATGCAAATATGTATTCAATTTTTTCTTATTGCATTAACTTAAACTTACAATTTTCCAGTAAAATTATGGCATTGCTGAAAGTAGTCAGTCGAACTGATATTAATATGGACGTGTTTTGTTGTGTTCATTAATCATATTTAGGTTACATACTAAAACTAAGTGGTTTTTCGAATCCGACAGAAATTAATTCTTTTTTGATTTGTAGATTGAACTGGACCTTCAAATCATCTATTTTTTTTTTTTTGAAAATTCTATACATACAAATTCCTATATAACGTATAAATATTTTAAATTGGATCCTGAATTGAATAACTTTTATTATTAAATTATTTCAGTTGACCAAAAATTTAATGATCTATGTAAAGGGTTTTCCAATAAGGACTTGACAACTCTTCAATAAATCGGTTGTAAGGTGTGGCTTTTGGCACCATCCTGTTGAAACCACATGTCGTCCAAGTCCATATCTTCCAATTCGGGCCAAAATTATCGGTAATCATGGCGCGATAACTCTGGCCATTCACAGTAACGTGACGTTCGTTATCGTCGATGAAAAAATATGGCCCAATAATGGTGATTCATGAAGCAAATGTGGATTTTCACCAGAGATTATGAATTATAAAGATTGGAAAGCTCGGCTGTCATTCTGGTTTGCCTACAAGCTGGCGGACGGTGATGAGTTCATATTTTTGCACTAGTGTCCATGTTTTAACGCACGCTGGTGCAAAAATATGAACTCACCACCGCATAAATTGTTGTTGCGATTCACATCTATTCATCGACACGAGATGAAATTACAAAAACAACAATGTAAACAAATGGGTTTTGGAGGGTGGAACGTACGAAAGATTCCTATCTTTATAATTCATAATCTCTGATTTTCACCCGACCAATAACGCATATTTTGCTTATTGACCAACCCATTGAGCCAAAAATGAGCTTCGTCACTGAAGATGATTTTACGATGAAATCATCTTGGCGCATCTTCTCCAGAGCCCAATCGGAGGACGTACGTCGCTTCAAATGGTCCATGATGAAAATGTTGAGTTAACTGAATAAATTGACAATGACAGTTCGATGATCAGTGGAAAGGTGCGTTCACAAATTAAATTCAAAGTTGTCAAGTCCCTATTCGAAAACCCATTATTTCCAATATGCAGTGTAATGATAAGTTTATTTTCCAGTTGCAATAAAAAACTTATAATTATATACTATCTTTTTTGTATTAACATTATAAAAAAAATCACCGCCGTTTTCCTTCGAGCCGGATTTGAACCAGCGACCTATGGATGTCTACGATTTGTATTCCTCTACAGTCCACCGCTCTACCAACTGAGCTATCGAAGGCGTTGGGGATACGTTGTCAATTTGTACACATGAAAAGCTCGCTCCAACTTTCAAAAGCTCAAACAAAATTTCCCCACACTGAAAAAAGCTCTAAAAATGGAGCAGAAATATTAAGCTTTGCTGTAAAGCTTTTTCATTGAACGCAAAAAGCTCCAAAAGCTGCTTGTATTTTGTGTAAGTTGGACCAATTTCTGCAACACCTTCGATAGCTCAGTTGGTAGAGCGGTGGACTGTAGAGGAATACAAATCGTAGACATCCATAGGTCGCTGGTTCAAATCCGGCTCGAAGGAACCCCAGTAATGTAGTTCTTTTTGTAAAATAAAAAACGATGCATAATTTTATTCTTATATCTAAAAATGTTACTGACAACTGCATTCTTTAGCTTCATCAACTTGAAAGGTTCAAATTAGAAAAATTTCGAAACATTTAATAGATTTTCATGGTCAATGTCAGGGTGAAGGAAGCTTGTATCTGTTTTAGGGAGCACTAAATTTGGCCTCAATTCATTTGTCTCTTCGATAGGTACATTACATGTGCTTGACATCAAAAGAAGGCGGAAAGCATTTCATGAGTTGTTAGAATTTTTCGAATTGTTGGTTTTTGTAGTTTATCGTTCTCTTGAAAAAGTCTTGAATGAACAAAATAGATGTAGGTACTTAGCGAAAAAAAAACATGTGATTTTCGCTGAGGTAATTAGCAACTGACGCCATGTGTTGAGTTTGTTTTAATGAAAAAGACAACCCGACACAAGAGCGTTTGTTTTTGAATTTTCTTTTGTGTTTTCTTTATTTAAATGAATTGCATTAATAGAATGGTGATCTTTTATGAAATTATCGATTAAGGTTGGTTATTCACTCGCGGTTGACATTGAAAACAAGAGAGAGAGTGAAAAGTTCTTGGAAGAGAAAACAAGGCCATTAGTAATGATAATAATTTGTTACTTCCGGCGCTACCAATGATAGACGTCAATAAAAAATAGCTATGTTTTGTTTTAATAGCCTTGGCCCTTGACCTTTTCTAAAAATTATCATAAGTTATACTCATAACATTTTAACGAATTCAGTTATTGGATGAGATTAGGTAATGGAATGGAATGTATTTTGTGATTTAAAAATGTTCCTATTTTTTCGTTTTGGAATTTAAAGAAGAATATTTTAAGCACTTCAAGTGGTTTAAAAAATGGTTTTTATGTGTCTCAAGTTTGGCAACCAGAAGAGGGCACTGGACTTTCGGGTGCCATCCATAGTCCTTTGAAGAAGGCTTTGTCTGTCTGAAATACCTACACCTTTTTTGCGTTTTCTCCTTAGTCCATGAATTCGGTTAGTCAAATTTTGGAATTTAGCTAATTATTGTTCAGAGTTTCAATAAATAAATTCGTCTGGCCTTATTTATTATTCGCAAAACAGTCGGATCCAAAACCACAAATGTTGATCGATTTAAAAAACAAAAAGAACAAAATGAGGGAGAAACGCTTCGAAAGGAAATACGCCAACATGTTGTTTTATGCCTTAGATTAGGACGAACAATAAAATTTAAAGTCCAGTCTATTACAAATAAATGTGTTGTATCCTTCATTGATTGTGCTAAGGTGGAAGACTTTTGTAAAAAAAAAGTCCAGCTTGTTAAATTTTTTTGTTATGTACCCTCGACTATTTTTAATAATTAATTAAGCTACTTATATCAGCCATTGATATAACATTTAATTAGGTACATATATATTAGTTATTATTTTTTAATTCAAGATATTTCTAAAAACAATCCACTTCCTTAACTTCTCTTTTCTCGACCCCATTTAAGGTTTACTTTAAAAATCAGCTTGTTAAAAAATTTAAAAAAATGATCATCCTCCTATAAAAAGTATTGTTGTTGTATCAATGTAATGTATATTAAACATAACACAGAAACAATTTAAAAAAATTGATCCTGAACAAAAACTTCTTTACAATCGCCTTCCTTAAAGCTTACATGAGTAGGTACTCTTGCTCTGTTATCAAACAAAAAATGAACAAAAAAAAATACCTCCACAAGGTAAAATCATTTATAGTTAACCCAAATCTACAAAATAAAAAATAGAAATCCAATAAAAAATACTCGACAAATAGTTGATGTTGGTTTTTTTTTGTTGTACCAACACCACTAAAATAAAAGAAGACATTTTTGAAAAAAAAACAATGATCCAAAGAAAACCGAAAACCAAGAAAAGAAACAAAAAAAAGTCACAGACGAAAAACAAGGACAATTTGTGACAGTCAAGCGAACGAAATCACTGTCAATGATTCGAACAAGTATTTTCATTGCCAAAATCGAAAAAAAACAGGAAAATTGAAGAGAAGGAGAGTGTGATAAAAGAAAATATCCTCAACAACATGGGAAATGGTTCTGTTTTTATTTTGGTTTTTGTTTTTTTTTATTTCGTTTTCGGTATTGGTTCAGTGGTTTATTGGGGGATCCATGTGGCATCCTGTACTTTTAACTCTCCTCTTCCAACAATGACAGCGCTGAAATTCATTTTGGGGTTTTTCCAAACTGTCAGATTGGATGACAGTGAATCTTTTGAGATGAGAAATTGTTTGAGTGGACAATTAAAATTGAACTCGTTGTCAGGAGGGGACAAAAAGAATTTTGTTCAATCAATGTAGGCGGTATAATCGGAAAGACTTAAATAGAAAAGCAGAAGAGCAACGTTTGGGCAAATTTTGAATGTCATTTTACTTGTCGCTCACTGCTTAAAATGAGGGAAAATTTTCAAAATTTTCAAATGAAAACAAGTCTGACACTGTGAATAAAATTGTACGCTATGTACATATTTTTTGCTGTGTGAGAGACAATAATGACGCACGCCGCCACCGTCCCTGTCGATATCACGTCTCAGGTTTGTACTCGTGAATAGCTTTGAATGATAAAAAAATAATCAGAAGCACGATTGTGTCCCATACTTGATCTTGTAGTTAAAAATTAACCTATAGGACTAATGATTTTTTTTTTTTTAATTGAAGGATTGTAAGTTTTTAAGGTTAAGTGACTAAAGCTTCAGAGTTTTCTACTCTATAAACTTAATTTTTCTTTTGAATAAGACTAAAATTATTACAGATATTTAACGTCTTTTCTGAAGTCTCACATTTTGATTTGCTGGTTACAAACCGAAAACGTAAGTAATATAAATTTTAAAGCAAATAATATTACCGTTACAGTTAGAAAATTACAAAATTTGTAATGGTTAAAAAATTTTAGAGAATAAATTGTTCACCACCGAGTTCAAGCAATAAGGTTATTCTTAAATTGAAACTCGGGCTAGCTAATTTATTGAACATGGAAGGTCTATAAGGTACGAGATCGGTGATAAACACAAAAATCAATGTTGAACTGCTATAAAGTTTCAATATGATCATCAGAAATATCAAATAAAAGAATTTTAAACAAAATAACTATTTAAATACCTTGCGATAGATTATAACATTTCGACTCTTCAGAAACATTCTCAATTTTCTATTGATTTTTGGTCTTTTCTGGATTTTCTTTACAATTCTATGAATTTCAATCTTGTCATTTTTAGAAAATTTAGCTTGTTTCAATATTCTCTTTCTAGTTTTAGGTCTAAAATAAATTTCATCTAAAAACTTCATGATTCTTCTGGAAAGTCTTAATTTACTCTATTGATTAAAACAAAAATTAAACGTGCATCATCCAAGTTTTGAAGTTTTGAAGTAGTGTACTGTTTTTTTTTTTGAAAATCAAATTTAAGTTTACCTTTCTTCGTTGAACAACATTATATTCTGGCGAACACGGTGGTGCTTTCAATGGCTGACAACAGGGTCCTTCTAAATCAGAAAATCGATCAGCTTTACCTTCGTTATCCGAACTTGAACTTGTATCGCCTTCATCACTGATTTTTTTTTTTTTAGAAAATACAAAGGTTTTCTTATATTTTTTTTTTGTTAAAACATTTAGATGACTTGTTAGTTTGGAAAAGTGGTGTTCGAAAATGTGTTACGTGTAAACATTAGAAATGTGCACAAGTGTGAAAAAGTGTCAGAGATAAAAATTGTTAAGACAAATGATTTATGATACCTCGAATAATCGGACAATGGAATGTTAAGGGGCTCATCAGCACTAGATCCTTCCTTTAACAGTCTTTCAATTATTTTCAGTCTAAGACGTTCCTGTTTGGTTTTCAAGATGAGAGGATAATATGAATGAAAGGAAAGGAAAAAATTTTGATATTATTTACAATTATTGTGAAACATAAAATATGAAGTTAATTTAAAATAAGGGTAGGTAGTTAGAAAATTTGTAGGTAGTTAGGAAATATTCACGATCTCATATATCAGGTGTAAAATTGGAGCGCTTAATTTTTAGCCTAATCGCTTCCTTTTTTTTAGCTTCTGTAAATATTGTTACTTTTTTAATCTGATAATTTTAAACTTTCGAAAAATAACAAGACCCTTTACATCAGACCGTAAATATCCCTTATGTTTAATATCTCACGTAATTAAACATAAAAATGATCTTAAACTATGAGCGAATAAAATATTGTTAACATTTTCATAAAACTGCGAGAATTCAATATTTTTCAAAAAGAATTCGGCGTGGAAAGCGAATTTTTCAAAAACAAACAAATGATACAAATCATAAGCTTTATTCAATTATTTAATCATTAAAACCGCATTTATACGTTTGCATTTTTATTTAATTTCAAATAAACAAAATGTAATTATTTCAAAGCAAATATACAAACTAAGTCCAAATGTGCTATGTGATAAAGGGAACAAAATAATAAAACATTTCTATAAGCATTTGCCTTTCAAAAGTTTTATTTTCCACTAATTGAAAAGAAAAATCAATAAAATTATATTTATTAATTTTTGTATACGCACATTTAAAATTACAAAATAATTAAAACTAATTTTTTTGATAAAAAAAAAACATTTAACAATTTTTATATCGACGAAAATATTAACTAATAATAAAAAAAAAATTAAATTAAAATTAATCTTAAAAATGAAAAGTTAATTCTTGTATCTATTTTTAATTTTACTTCAAAGAAACACAATTGCGGTCTTGTTAGTGTTAACTTTGTGCTTTAAACTTTTTACCCACAGAAAAAATAAATTGTGTGCATCCTTTGAAACTTTTTTTTTTGAAGAAACACACATACATATTTTTTGTAATACCAGTTAAGGTAAGAAAATTCTGTTGCAAAAGCACAAAGTAATTTAAAACAGAAAAGTTACACATTTTTAATATTCTCTCTTGTCTTTAGGTATTGTGTAAGTTTTATTTTTTTTTGACAAAAGTTAAGAACGCGTTTCTTAAAAACAAATTAATTGAATGAAATTAGCAGTGTTTGTTTTATTTTTTTTTGCAGCATAATTGGTTATAAATTTGTATTAGTCTTGACATTTTATGGTTGTTTTGAAGTTTTTTTGAGTTGTAATTTGATTTGGATTTCATATTGATCAGGAAATAAATCTTATGGCTTCCTTGCAAGCTAAGAAGTAAATTGTTTTCATGTTTTAAGATTTTCCGATGAAAAAACTTCCTGGGTTGTTTTAATTTGGTCTTAATGTATTGGATGTACATATGTTAACACCTTGTTTTTTTTTTTTTTTTTTAACAAAATTAAGTCAAACGTTATAGATTTTTACTAGCGTATTTATTAGATTTTTGACTAGTTCGACAGTGTCTTGATGGTCAGACACTAAACCTCTATTATTTTAAAGTTTTCTCAATAAAGATGGTGTACCTCACTTGTATCTTCTTGGGCCAGTAATTGTTATTTTTTTTTTTAAGTAATCTTATTTTTTTAAACACACAATACACTCAGAAAAAAAACGTTAATTTCACGAAAACAGCACGAAATGACAAAAATTTATACTCTTATCACATAAGACAATTGTGATTTTGTAAAACTTCGAAAGAAGAGTAATTGTATAAATCATTTTTTTTTAAGAAAAAAGTATTCCAAAATACAGTAAAGGATATGCAATATCTTTTTTTTTTCTTTTTTTTTTCTAAACACTCTTTTCAGATCGTATGATAATTTTTGCATCAATTATACATCCCTGTTCTGCTAATTTCTTCAATTTAAGTGTTCTTCGTTCGCGTCTTTCTTTTTTTCTAACTTTTTTCACTTGTTTAAATATTTTCATATATTTCTTTACTTTATTCGGATTTTCATCGCAGTAATCCAAGAGTGTCTCACAAAATGCTCGTCCCATATGCTCGTAATCCTGCAGAGAAATAAAAAAAAATAAAATAAAAATATGTTAAATAATGATAACCCAATTTTGTACAAATATATATGTAGGTAAATTATTCCTAAATCCTTAATGTAATCCATAAACACTGTTGCACAATTAATTTAATTTATTTTTCAAAAGGACCCACATGAATGAAAGTATTTTTAAGTAATTTCAGTTTTAAGCTGACAGTTGGGATAATTCATGACCGACTATTAATCCCTACACACATTATATTCCAAAAGGTATGGACACATACAGGGTACCCTAGTTAATATGAGAGTTTTTAAAAATGATGAATTTCTTACATTTTCTAAAAAATCTAAAGTTTTTTATTTATTTTTTTTTTTAACGCTTTAACCCGAGCAATTTGTCGCCAGCTATGTCTTTTTGCTGCCAAATGTAGCTGGAAACTTTCTAAATAGCGTCAAAGAGAGCAACTAGTTGCAGAAAATCAACAAATTTTCAAGTCTGACTTGAAATAATATAAATTAATATAAAAACATATAAATAAATATAAATATGTATATATAAATAAATATAAATATGTATATATAAATAAATATAAATATATATAAATAAATATAATTATATATAAATAAATATAAACAAATATAAATAAACAAAAATCAATATAAATAAATTCTCTCTTAATTATTACTATTGATTTTAGACACCATTTTATATTTTTAATTAAACTTATAAAATGGTTACATAACCAGAAGAACGTTGCTCTGACGTGATGAATTCTCAAACAAAACTAACCTCAGAAGAACTGAAAACTACCAAATCGGCTGTCACTGAAAACAATGTTGCCAATTTATATATCAAAAAACACCTACTTTAACACATGAATATAATTTAAGGAATTCTTTTTCTCATCAGATTTAATATCCTTTCCATCATAACCTCTAACTCCTCATTACCACGGAGTTATCTAAAAATACACTTTTTTGACACTTAAATTGAAAATTTTAAGATGGTTTCGAATGATGGTTAAAGGCAAACCCATAAAGTCATGATAAATAATAAAAATATATATGAGGACGTGTGCTTTCAATCCACCCTGTTGACTTATACATATTTTATTTTGTCGGAGTCCATTTTAAGTTGTGAAAACATCACCAAGATGAAAGCTTTTTCATCATTTGACCCGATCTAACATCGGGCTACGTCTTCTTGTCACAATATAAATTAATATATGTCTTTTTCGAAGAAATTATGTTGAATGTTTATTTTTGGTTTAATACTCTCGACAGCAGCTTCAATTTTGCTGAAAATGAATTTTATGTGAGTTTTTTTTTTTTTTCCTCTACGAACATAACCAACACTCTGGTTCAAGGGTTTAAATTTTGTTTCAAAATTCTAAACACGTATAAGACCCACACAAAACACATCTTAATGCATTAGGTATGTATGTGTGTTTAAAAATCCTACACCTCACCTATCAATCCTTTTCAAGTTTAAGTAATAGTAGAATGTAAAAGTAGAAGGTTTCTTCCTCGCCATCTTCTTTTGTACAAAATTTAATTCATTCTTGAAAGCAAGATTAGTTTAATGGCATGATGTGTGTGGATGGCAATGTGTATATTATGTGTACAGGTGTGTCATGTTTGTGCCACTGAAATTATTTTAAATATATGTGCAAATATACTCTTATGTACATATTATAAGACGAACAAATTTATGGGAAAGTCCTAGGTCTTATGCGATTAATGAAATATCAAATTGTTCGTAACGAAGGTAAACTTTATTTAGATTTTTTTTAAATTTCAATCATAAAGAGATTTTCGTTACAGAATCCCAAAAAAACTCAGGCGACTTTCGACCACCCTCTAACTTCAGTACCAATGAAGTAAGAAACTTAAAATTCGGAATATAGGCTAGGTTGGCCAAGCACAGGCATCTCACCAAATGTCAACCCCGTAACATGAATGGTTCTAGAGATATAGGCCTTCAAAAATCGCCAAAACCGTAACTCACTATACCTCACCTATTCACTGAGAGATCATGATAATTATGGAGCAGGAGCACTTCCTGATGACGAAAAATTTTGTAAATTCGCACAGCGGTAGGTCTTGTGGCGCGGCAACAGATCTGAGAATATTTTGTGGTGAAAAAGTAGTTAAAGGGAACTATGGATACTTTGTTGAGAAAGTTAAATTATATTTAAAAAATTACATAATATTTTTTATTCTATCTATTTTTTTGGGGGCGCTCAAAAATAATTGATTCTCAAAGTGGGCAATAAATGAATTAAGTTTGATAATTTATGAAATAAACGTAACAAAAAGCACATAAATGAAATTTTTATATAAAATGGATAGTAGTCACAAGTTGACAATTTGTAGTAGCGCCATCTATCAGGTAGGAGGATACCCACAGTGTTGCGTATCTATTTCTTGTGTCAGAAGTACAAATCTGTTAAAAATATTTAGGTCTTAAATTAATCCAGAGTTAACCAAATTCGTCGAGATAATTCGGGATCTAAACTGACTGTAAATCATGTTTCAGGATTTAACTCGGGTGTAACTGCAAAACTAGACCTTAAAAGAAATCAAATAACAACCATTTTCCTTCCTTTGCTAAGTTTTTCTTTTTAAATAAGTAAATGCAGTCTTCCGAAAACAAATTAAAATAAAATAATTTAAAACTGAATTATGAAAATGTCTTCAAAAACTGCATTAGGAAAACAAACTTTACTACGTCAAAGCTTAACTGAAACAATACACAATAGTCCACTCAACAAAAAAATCACCATGGTATAATAAATTATATGAATTCCGCAATCTGGACTCAACATTTTGCTTGAAATATTGATCGCAAACCGTAAAATAATTACACAAAATCCTTTAAAAATATAAAAAAAAAAGAAAACATTATGTTAACTTACCCCTGTAGAAAAGTGCGTTCCTTTCCTTGATCCCAAGCTGGAACCACCAAAGGACGCTTCTATCGTATAGCTGTTTGTTACTCCCAGCATCCAAACTACAATTCTTCCAGTGCCCTCTTTGCTTCTTTGTATCTTGAATTTGCAATGTTCAAAGGAGAACTGAAACGAACCGTGTTAAAAAAAAAAAAGAAAAATCCAACCCCAAAAAGATAGAAAACATGAAAATTAAATTTTACAATTTCGAACAAAATATTTTAATATAGAGGTAGCCATTGACTTCCACAAAGAAGCCATGTTATAAATGTAGGTAAGGTATATATGATGAACTTAAGTTCCAAAACTTACCTTATCGGCCACGTTTTTGTGCATCATTAGTGGAAAAACTTGTTCGGTGAGTTTCTTTTCCGGATTGCGTCGATTCTCACAGCCATAAACGAAAATATTTTGCCTTCGGGAGTGAGCGTGCATATCACAGTACATGGCCACACCACATTCATCAATCAGTCTTCAAAGAATAAAAAAAAAAAAAAAAATTAGTAAAACATTTCATTAGTTATAGGATAGGATCGATTCTTAAAGGCTTTTGACTTTGTATACTCTCTTTCTCTGTCTCTGTCCAATATACCTTTTAATCATGGCCTTTGTATACCAAATGGATGGATAAGTCTCTCGTATAACGGTTCGATATTGTCGATTCAAATCCTTGCCAGTTAAAGAATTTCTCGTATTACCAACAATAACTCCATCTGGATTTAACATCGGTATAAGTTTGAAAATGAATTTGTGCCTCAAACGTTTCGCAACCGATGAGTCACCCGTAATGAAGTCCATTAGGCCTTTCATCATCCAAGAGGAAGGGGTTTCACTTGGATGCACTCGTGCAGAAACAACAATAGCTTTCTTTTTCTAAAAAAAAAATTAACGTAAGAGATAGTTGAGGGAAAGTTCGTTAAAGAATATTGGAAATTTGCTGGAAAGTTATACAAAAAAATGTTCTATAAAGGAGAGTTTTTTGATTACGAAAACTAGTAAACAGATGAATGGCAACTATATTTTGAAATCATAATTTTTTTTCTTGTGATGTTGATAACTATTTCCAATAACAAAATACGTATAAAAGATTCCATTAAATAAATAAAAGTTATAGGATATTTTCTAACGAATAAAATATCTGCTCTATAAAAACAAGTCAGCCTTTTGATTATTTTGCGTGCATCTGACTCTTCCTGATGATGTAAGCAGCAAAAAGTTCCCACGATGCGTTGTCACAATACCTACTTGCATACACGTTTTCTAATTTATAATATTCATAATGATTAGACGATTAAATTAAATGATCATTGCGTTGACTCCTTGAAGTCACTTAAATATTATCACCTTACGCTTGACACGATGTAAAATGTGAACGCATGACACGATGTGAAATGCTGTCGCAAAATGTGTTGTATCTGTGTCAACGTGTTGTTTAACCTTTTGTTTTCAACGCATTGACACGTCTCGTTAAACTATGACGATCACACGACTTGATCACATCCAAACACTTTGATTATTGACGCGGAGTTGACAAAAGCAAAAATCAATAATTTTTCCGGTTGACGCTCACGCGATATTAAAATGTTGTCAAAATGAATTTTTCTGTTAAACTAATAAAATGATGTCAAATGTCATTGAATGATTTTTAGATTAAATTCGTTTTTAGGGCTTTTAAATGACATTTGGATCGAAATATTTGATATACGTCAAAATATAGGTGGTTGCCAATATCTGTCAAACTATAAGCTGTCAAATTCCATTTAAACATGACTTCGATGTCCATGGATCAAAAAACCTCTTAAAAAATCAGAAATGTTTGAGATTTTGATGAAGGCCAACGCAAGCTATATTGATGTTGTAGAAAACTAAACTGTGTTAACGTTGACTGCGCTAACGAGCAGTTTGTCTATGTGTTCTAACTGCGTTGACAGAGTGATTAAACGCACTCACTAAATATTCAACGCTTGACTCTTAAACTTGTATTAACGCGAGAATCAACTTTAATTAATGAACACACTTTGTCTTGACAACTTTGGGACAATATTTGACGTTATAGAAACATCGCGTTGAACATTTATTTTGATGAATTAAATAAACAACTGCACTAATTTTTATTTTCAATCATCATGTACCTATATTATTTCAAGAGTCTGGATTCCTCTTCCGACTCGCATACTATACCAATTTTGACAAATGAGACGACAAACGAAGCGGAATTACATGCTGATTTAACGAATTATAATTTTATTTTAAAAATGTTAATAATTTGTTCAAAAACTGCATTATTGTTTGTGAAATATTATTCAAATAACAATAAACTCTAAAATGAACACTTCCACTTTCCAATTGGTAATATTTTGGCATGTGACATTAGGTCGGTTCAAATTATTAGGTCTGTTCATTTTAAAATAATTTGTGCCTCTTTTATTTTTATGTAATTGCGAGAATTCCCGCATGGGTAGGCTAGTTTGATTAAAATTTCGTAGGAGAAAAAGTATTCGATATAACGAATGCAACCCGGACATCATATCATTCGTTATACTGGACTCCCACTTTATTTATTTTTCAGCTGTCTTACCGTCTTACGTCTTACCGACCATTACCTTTTTTTTTTAAACAAACTATTTAAAAAAAACTAAAAACTCTTTTTCCTTTATTTATGAGTTCTGAGATCATGTTAATTTAATGCTGTTCCAACCCTTATTACTTTTTTACACAAAATTCCATTAATTCAACAAAAAAATTCCCAGGAAACCAAAAAGAATGTATGAAGATTAAGAAAAGTACAAATTATGATGCTTATATAGCCAAACTCAAACCGTCTAGAATCTTAAACCAATTTAAACAACTTAAAGTAAACCTAAAATTGTAAAATCGGTTAACCCCTACGACTAACATCCTCAGTCTAACCACATCGTTAATAACAAATAGTTTTTCTCGGACCTATAACCAAACTTGAAACTTAAAGACCAAAAAACGACAGCCAACAAACCACAGTTATCTTTAAAGTTTTGAAAATTGGTCAGGACCTTCCCACCCATAATATAATACTGGCAAAATATATTTTATTCCACAAAAAAGATAAACAATTACGTAAACAACTAAACCAAAAGAAAGGAAAACAGATGGAAGGACACTATATAGCCATGTGCACTCAAGCATTACCGCAAGGAGATCTATATATAAATTTTCTATTTTAAGGGTAAACTCTTTTCTAAAAACAACATCATCCTTATTTCCGTTCGTTGTCCTTCTTTCTTCAACAATTTAATTCAATAACAATGATGAGAAGAGGACTTGTGTGTTTTTTTTTTCTGAGTTTTGCCATCTTTTGGTCCTTTTTTTTACTTGAATCAACTAAAATGTCCATCATAATGTGAAAGAGGAAAAAGAAATAAGATTTGTTAGTCTTGCATTTGGCAAGGATTCAATTTAACTCAACCCCGAACCAAAAGCAGAACAACTCAACCCATCCGCACATCTTTCATCAAAGTTACTGAATCGTATTCTAACTAATTTCCGGTCCTTGATAACATAAAAAAAATTTACATAGATTGTTTACATAGAAAAACGAAGTTATTATTTTTATTGAAGAAAGAATGATTGAAAAATTTCATTTAAAGGCATATTTACACTTTGAAATGAAATGGAAATAACAGCATTCTCTGGGAGGAAATTATAGTTTTACCCAATAAATTTCAAGGCTCTAGGTCCAGACCAAAATAAATATTGTTTTTTTTTCGCTTATACCTATACATATATTACATATAGAGCTCAGTGGGTTTTTTTTATATATATACATATAAATACTTTATGGTTTGTAGCTTTTAAAGTTTTGAACGTCTAGTGTCAAAACGGTAAAGTCAACTAATCAATCAATAAAAGGTTATGGTTGGAGGTAAGCCAACTCACATTGCAAACAAAGAAGATATAAGCTTCTTATCAAAAATGTCAATATTACCTACACCACCACCGAGTATTATTTTTAAAATTGAATTTTCGTAGGATTATTGTTATTTGGTGTTACATCTTTCAAGACTATGTAGTCATGCACTTGAAAGATAACATTTTGTTTAAGAATTTTTCTACTTAGCGAGGGCAATTTTTCGAACTTCAATTGGCTGGATTTGTCTTCTATCTGTCTACGTATCTTTTACATGAAAACCTATTAACTAAAAATTTTAGGCAATCTTATTAGCATGACAGCGTTTATGTGATGTTTGGTCAAAATCGGGCAAGCAGTTGGTTGCCGTTATGTTTTGTTTTGTTTGTTTGTGTGTATCTAAGAAACCACACGGTCTGATTTTCCGAAAGATTATACTTGATAATTTTAAGGCCTCACAAATTTCAACTCCTTTTCTAAAACTTTATTCCATTAAATTTTTTTAGAATATCATCTCTCCCGAAATGAAAACAAGTTAAAAATAGTATTTTTCTAGATTAATAATGCTCAAAACATAATTTAAAACGTACTTCTGAATTATTTATCGAATGACAATACAATTTTCGTTTCAGATATTCCAAGGGAGTGAGGTAAGTTTCTTTTGACGTGTAACCATAAAGACAAAATAATTGTAAATAATATTTTTATACCTATGTAGAGAAAATAAGAGCCGTACAAAAATGGGCTACCATTCATTTTTTTTAGAAGAAAAATAGCGATTTTAACTTAAAGTTCATTATTTTTTCAATAGTCCAAGAAATTATTTTAAATTCTTAAATAATATAATTTATAAAAAAAAAAAATCCTGTGAGTGCCGGGACTAACGGCTAAGATGTGTAAACACAAACTTTCGCCAGATTACGGTTTACATATACCGTGTACGTGTGAAACGTAACGTATTACACGCACACACGTTTTAAGTTCATCCTTACCTCGGCATGTTTTCACATTAAAAAAAAAATAAGTAACAAAAAGTTATAAAATGAAAAAAAATTAAGCAACGACAAAATAATGTGGCCTACCCAGTGTTAAATATGACCAAGGAGGTCAATATAACGTAGTTTTTGACAAGTTCGTGGGCCTTAAAATATCATAATTGTATTTTCTACATATATTTTTATTTGAAATATTTAACTATGTAGTGTTCTATGTGGCCTACTTTAAAAAAAAATATCAACCAGAATAAGGAATACCCGATTTTGATAAAGAAAATTAATTTACAGAAATAATTAAGCATTTTAAAATTATTTCTCGTATAAGATTATATTATAATTATTTAAGATAAGATAAATAAGGTAAGATAATGATCCTAAAAATTGTTTTAAAATGAACGAATCTAATAAATTGAACCGATCGAATGTCACATGCCAAAATATTACCAATTGGAAAGTGGAAGTGTTCATTTTTGAGTTCATTTTTATAAGAATCATATTTAACAAACAAATGCAGTTTTCCGTTTCGTTTGACAACTCATTTGTCAAAATCGTTGTAGTATGAGAGATTTGGAAAAGGGATCCAAGTTCTAGAAATAAAATATATATGTTGATCCTTATAATTCTAAAATACCTTCTTAAACTATACAAGTTTTTCTAAAATGTCACATTTCATTTTTTGACGTTGAAGTTACAATCGTCACTCTTTATTTTTTTTTTGCAAGCGGGTGTGACGTATGCAAACAAGATCGTCATCCTGCACCACAAATGATGTTGTGGATATGAGCACTTAAAATTTTTATTTTCGTTTTCAAAAAGCAAAGCTTTAAGAAAATTTTGACGCAAAACGTTTACGAAAACAGCCATAGTTTGACCTAATTGTTTTTTTTTAAATTTATATATGTAAATGCTCTTAGAGCTCCTAGATACCAAATTGTTTAACAATATTTGTTTTTTTTAATCTTATATAAATAATTGATCTTGAAATAAAATAAAATTCTTAATTTTTACATTAATGACTTTCCAATATTAATATTTAATATTAATATTAATATTTTTAGAATTCTTTCGAATTCGATTTTTTTTGTTAAGATTGCAGGGGCATTCAATTTTTATATAATAATAAAAAAAATAACTCAAACTTAATTTAAAACAAAACAGAAATATATAGTAGTTACCTTCATTAACTCCTCATCAGTAGTTGGTGCAGTTACCGTTAAATAGTAAACATTATTACCAGCTAGCGATCTGCACAGCAGTCTTAATTTACAAAATTTCGATTTGACAGGATGTTTTTGAATTGCCATCAGATAATCCTGTAAAAACGAAACAAACAGAAGGAAAACAAACACAAATTGTATTAACATTAAAGCGATAACAAGAACGAAGAGTGAAAGGCGACAAGGACTTTCTTCACTCATTCTCCCCCTTCCCCACCAATATCGACCATATAAAACCCACCTGTAAATCTGTATAGGTATAAGGATAGCTATGAGCAAAGTAAACAGTATCATCGTCATGGGGAAATTCAATATTAAACGTCAGCGTATATGAACCATTGTCCTCGTCTTCCTCATTTGAATTCCTGCAAAAGAGCAAACAATAACAAGTTGTCGGTTTTGTTGTTGTTGTTGTTTTTGTTGTTGTTATTGTTGTTGATATAGTATGGAAAATTAAAAGGCTGAAGGCACATTATAACCGCACGCACAAGGACTGAAGGCAAAAACCATAACAATTCATCATCATTATCAAGGATTTCCTCCTTTTCAACTACCGAATAAATAAAATGTCTCAACCTGGTAGATAGGAAATTCGGTTTTTGAACGGACAAAGATGAAAATTTGTGATATTTGCTTCGTGATCCGTGCATGCGTCGTCGTCCTCAGTCATCTGTGGTTGTTTTTTTTTGGTTATTATTCATATTCGGGATATAGATACTCACTCATCATCATTGCGGTAGTAGCAGATATTTTCACCACAACGCCTCCAGCCCTGGCCGATTACTCTGGCATTGGTCGTTGAGTACATTAAGGGTCGCATACCCTCGTTATAAAGGCTGTCCGATTTAACCAAATTCACAACAGAGAATCTGTTGAATGTAAAATTAAAGAGAATCATCATCATCATCATCATATGGCAATATGAATAAAAGATTGTGTTAAAATTGGAATTTTGTTGAAATTATAATTGTGTTTTTTTACATAGAAGTAGTTAGGTGACAAAATTTTGAATAGTAATTATGTTGTATTGTATCTGTGGTATTGGATTATTTCTGACCCAAGAAGGCCAGTTTTATGGGGGTTCAAAGGGATTTCTCCGACAGAAGAATTTGAAATTTCATCCCTATGTTCCCACTTTGAATCTTTACTTGATCCTTTCTAGCTAAATGATTAAGGGCCAGCTTTTCAGGGCCTTAGTTAACTCTGAGTTAAGCCAGACTTAGTTAATCCTGAAAATAAATTTAACTCGAGTTAGCTGAGAAGGAGTGTAGGATTAATTTTAACTTTTAGTTTTCACAAAATCCATCGAAATCTAAGTTCGACAAAATGGAAATACGCTTCCACTATCGAAATAGAGAGGGCGACACTATGTGGCACTATGGATATGTTGATTTACATTGTTTCGCCCTCTCTATCTCGATAAAGTCAGAAGAACCAATCTGTCCGAAATATCTTTTTAGTTAATCCACGGTTAACTCACTAAATTCAACCAGAACTCGGGATATAAATTGACTAAAAAACCATTTTCCGCAGGTAAATCCGACTGAACCCCTAAATTGGGATGATTTCGCATTGAAAAATTGGGCCTAAGAATTTAATTTTTTTTTGATATAATTACATTATGTATTCCACATCTACATATGTAAGCTGAACTGACGTATAATGTACACCGACAAATTGATTCTAAATACTAGGCACATTTAGGAAAATGGAATCATATAAATTTGGCTGTACATTATTTTAACAGCAAAACGGAGAAATCTGGCTCATGAAGCCGAGAAATTGAGATGTCAAAATTCTCTGAGATTTCATTTTCATGAATGTGCCTATCAACACCTAAATAAAATGTATTTTGATACAATGGGAAATCTGCAGGGCAATTTTGTATCGAATATTTTATTTCCTTGAAATTTTGTTTGCTATTACGAACTCCGCCCTTAATAAATTTCCCCGGAGAACAAAAAACTCAAAATAAAAGACAGCTGAATTCCTTTAGAAAATTTATTCCCGATCGCAATATGTTCCCATGTAAACTTTTGAGCATTCGGTAATCTCGAGGGGAATTTTTTTTCTCCTTGGAATATTTTATTCCATCGGAAATGTTTCTGCTATCTTTAATTTCCCCCGGAATAAATATCCCTTTTACAAAAATCCAATGTAATGACAGCCAAAGTTCTCTGGAAAATTAATTTTCAATATCAATAAATTTCTAGATAAACTTTTTAAAACCATTCACGTTTCCAATTTCCAGCGAAATTTTGTTTTTTTTTCGCGAAAATCAGATTCAGATTTTTAATTTTTCAAGGAGGGAAATATTTTGAAGGCTTATTTTTAAAGATATCAAAACCAGGAAATAATAATTTTCGTGAAATTTTTAATTAAAAGTTAATTGTTTATGCGGCCACTTACCTATACGTCAAGTTTTTCTTTGTCCTTCCCACACGAAAATAAAACCATTGTTTTGATCGACTCGTATACAAATCCGGGCGCAGGTACAGCTCATAATAGGTTTCAGTGATTTTCACAGCTTTGGCCAAATTTCCCGATTCAAATCTTGACTCGAACCACAAGCCATCGTAGTCATCTTTGCTGAACGGATGCACCTGTGTTAGGAACTTTGATCCGCCAACACTCGAACGGCTAAACTGTGTTAAGGGACAACAATAATCATTATTATTATCACTCAATATATTTATGAACTTAATGTTGGCCAAATCATAAGAATCTAAAGAAGAAGCACCCAAATGGGTTGGCAGCTGAATTGGCAGTGGTAGTGGTGGTGGTGGTGGTAGTAGTGGTTGTGAGGTTGAAAAAACATTTAATTGGTGGACAAGAACTACTGGTATTACAGGTGTGGATGAAGATGGTACATTTAAATTTTGAGCGCAACAATTGATTTCGCATTGCTGCAACACACAACTACATCTAGTACTAGAAAAACTACTAAAACTACTACAATTATTTACTATTTCTAAACGTGCTGTTTGTGGCAATGGCAAGCTGGTTTCTGGAGGCACTGGTTTAGCTTCAATACGCTGAATAAAACATTTTGTTGGCGAGGCACTATAGTAGGGCGAAGGAGCCCCCCAAATATCATCGATGTCATCATCATCATCAACATCAACATCACCGTTATTGTCATTGTCTTCATTTTCCTTTGATTCAGATTTTTCAGCAAGTTGTTGAACTTTAGTTTCTTCGATTAATGACTTTGCTGCCAAATTCGTAATTTGAATTATTTCCTCGTCATCTTCATCGTCATCGTCATCATCGTTTTCGTCATTTGAATTACTCGACGAACGACAATTGTTGAACATTTTTGAAAAACGATGTTTCATCAATAGCCTTTGGCGACGTTCTGGCGAAGAGCCACGACTCTCCGATGATGATATGTCTGAATCTGTGCCATCAGAATCATCGCATTTGGTTTTGTTTTTATTCTGTAATATATAATTTCAAAGAGGTGCAAATAAGAAACTTTGGTATTTGAAGGAGAAGTGAAAATCGTTATTGATGAAGCCATTAGTGCGATATCATAAATCCAAGTTAGATAGGTATAGTCTTAGTAGAAGTGTTAGAATAAATTGGAATGGAGAGGTTGAATTTTTTTTTTCTAGGGAGGCAGTCGTAGGTAAAAAAAAACTTCTTTAATGTCTACAATTTAATAAAAGTTAATTTACATACGCAAACAAAAAAAAAAAGAAAAGGTTCAAAAATCATTTTAATTCCCACGATTTTAATCAACTTTTAAACATTTTTAAAATTGAATTAATCTTGAACTTTTTCTTTTTTTTTTTCAAAAATTTAAATAGAGTTGTGAATAATAAAATAAATGTGCATGAATATTTGGCAAATCTTTGGGCTCTACTTTTTCTGTTAGTTTAAAATTTCAAAAGCATTTCAAACTAAAATGTGCGATTAATAAATTTTCTTATACCTAAGCGATTAAAATGTTTTTTCCATATTTAAAAATCCCAAGATGGCCGCTGGCTATGGGTACTTTGACAACTCACTACTTTATTTGACATCATCTGTCAAAAACCAATTGATATAAGATGACTTCTTTATGTATGTATCTACAACACTTCCTTCCAATAACAGCAAAACAAAAAACAATTTCTATTCGTTCTCTTATAATTAAAACCTCTAAAACATACATACATACGTGCAACGTGCTCGCTCATGCATTGTTTTTAAATAAATTTCCCCAAATTCCATATATTCTCTCACCAACATACATAGTTTCATTGAATTGTCTGTGAGCTATGATGAGGACGACTCACACAAAAGTGGTTTTCAATTTCAATTCCAAAGAATTTCAATTCTCTTCAAAATGTTTCGTTCAATTTTCATTGCTTGCTCCCACATACCATAGCTTTGTATACGTACAAAGATTAAGAATCAAATAATCTCAGATTGTTTGAAATGTAATTATTTTGTTTCTGAAATTTCAATTAATTTCTATAAATAAATAATCAACAAACAACATCATGTTCTCTTTTGTGTGTGCAATTTTCATTGCGAACAGGTGAACCAACATCAACTACGATTATACACACAACATAGTGAATACATCGATTTAGATTTAGAAATAAGGAAGCTGAAGCTTGAGTGGGTATATAGGACTATTTACTTGAATCTACTAAACGTACATACTTTTTGGCAAGTGTTAACTTATTTCGAGTGTTTTAAGTGCATGTGCATAAATCATTTGGCATGAAGTGTGATAGGTAAATGAAAAGTATTTAAATTTGAATTTGTGACGTATTGAAGAGGTCTTCTATCTTGTGAAGCATTGAGAGAACTAAGAATTGAAAAAATACTATAGTTCTTGGAACAAAACTTTGCAGACCTAAATTTTTGGTATGAAAATCGATTCTATCGAAACATTCGAAAAAAATAGCTTTACGTCAAAACGAAATGAAATCATGAAATCGTAATATATTGCGCAGGTTGTCAAGGTTGGAAGTGTCAGAAATTAAAAATGACTGTTCGAGTGCCCACAAGAACTACTCAACGCATCATTAGAAACAACAACAAAATATTGAAATTAGACAAAAAATAAGGGCATGGATTCACCATTTTTCTCGATTTTGACAGATACACAGAACCGAACAAAAATGAAAACGCTAATGATATTACCTTTAAAATGTGTACTGTGTAATTTAAGTATAGGTATACCTAAGGAAAGCTGAAATGTATTAAAATTATTAAGTAGTGAAATTATAAACACGGTTTTTAAACATTATTTGTTGAATAATCAGTTCCGCTAGCTCTCATACAATGGAGCTAGCTTGTACAGTGTTTTTTTTTTGTAGAGGTGGAGAATTTTAAATTAGCAACACTGTTTTCTGTGACTGCCGATGTGACATATTGACAGTTTTCAGTTGTTTCGATGATAGTTCAGTTTCGGCAACTCATTATGTAGTGAAAGACAAAGCGCCACCGCCGCCGTCGTTACTCCGGCTTGAAAATTATTCAAACTTATGGTGCAATTCGAGAAACTAACTCATCGATTCATTTCGTACTGTCGAAAAATATTATACTGCCCTTCTGTCAATTTTTTTAGCGCAAAAGAGTATCAGTGTCAAAATAACATAACATTCAGATGACCCACACTTTTATAAATAAAACCCGTTTCTTATTATCATGTTAAGTTCTATTGCAAGAATTTTTTAAAACATTTGTTTCGAAATTCTCGTTTTCCTTTGGACTTTAAAAATAATTTTTTTTTTAACGAGAAATAATTAAAAGTTTAAAAATGCCTAAAGTCATTTAAAATAAATTCAAATTTGATTTGGCATCCCTGTTTGAATAACATACGTCAAACCGAACTGTCATCCGATATTTTATATGTTTAAGGTTTGTTATTTTACAATATGAATTCGAAAATAATCGCGGAACGTGTTAAAATTGTGAAAAATTACTACAAAAACGTTTCGAACGACATTTTCTTCTGCGACAAGACACATTTCTCACTCGGTGGATACTTTTCAACAAACAAAATTGTTGCATAAGTTAAATAGCAGCAGCATTCTTTGGTACAAAGGGTGCTATGTTACTTTTTGGGGATTCGTAGTACGAATCTACCACGTCGTACGTCGGGGCCTGCGTTAAGGCTGAATATTCTTCAAAAGACTCGACAAGCGGTTACCTAGTTCTTGCAAACAGGTGGTGTTTATAGATTTGCAAATTAAAAATTCCAATCTTTTTTTCTTCTGAGATATTTCTTACATGACTACACTTTTACCAAAACAAAAAAACTTAACTTAAACTCCAGTCTATAAAATCTTGGTGGTAGCTCACCCAATTGTTGTTGTTTCATTTAAACCTTCAATATTAATATGATGGTGGGAAAGCTTGGCAGCCTAACTGCATCACCCAAAAACCCCTTAAAAAATCTTTAAATTTAAAGAAACTTAAAAAAAACGAAAAAAAATTTAAATACACCCCAAACTTCACTTGCATAATTTTTAAATAGCAAACAACCTACAGCCCACAAGAGGTAATAGCATTTCCAATAATAAAAAGGTCACGAAAATATTTAAATTTTAGATCACTTTATCATGATAATGAATATAGAATAGCAATTATAACTTTGCAAAAACCAAGAGCAACGAACCGCTTCTAAATCTATGTACCTCAAAATATCATATAATTATATATGTATCCCAAACACAAATACAAACATATGTACATAAATTTGTATAACCCGAACATTTCTCTTGAATTTGTGCCCTTCATTATAAATTATTATGTGTTATCAGTTATCAACCACAAAGCTTATACCATTCTAATATTATAATCTACTATATATGAACATTGAACATGCTCCTCTCACATAAACATGCAATTAAAATTCACTCTAAAATGTGTGTGGTAACCCTGTGCAAATTTAATTAAATTAAATGCATTTTAATAGGCAAACGATAATTAAATATTGCTGCATAAATAAGAACAGAAAAAAATAAACATGGCCAACGTTAAATACTCAACAAAAATAGTATTAAACTTTTTATGAAAACAAAAGCTGTTTTTTATATGTGTAAAACGAAAAACCCCTAATAACTTGAAAATGGAAAACCCAATTAGCCGTGATGGCTAGTTTTTTCCTTTTTTTTATTTTTGTTATTATTATTTTTTTTTTAATTCGGTGGCACCACCACACACTCACATAATTGACAGCACTGACAGGATTATAATTGTAGACCACGATTCCATTTTCCTCGCCCACAGGACGTGGCTTTAGTTCGTTCCCCGTCGGTTGATTGTATGATTCTGGAGTGACGGGCACGTAGGCAATGTGCTGTATACGTTCGTCCAGTACCTGCAAAAATAAATGTAAAATAAAATGATTTAAATTTATATTTACTTTTATGGTGCTTGAGGGCGAGGGATGAAGAAGATATTTAAATTAATGTTTATGATTTTACATTTATGTATAGGTATGTATAATTGTAGATATACATATTATGTAGGTATGTAAGTATTTGTGATGGGAATTTTGTTATTGATCTTAATTAAAATCGTTTGAACTAATTATATTGCAAAACCAATTTATAAATATTTGCAAGGAAAACACATAATTGGTTTTATATTTTATGAAATTGTGTTTGTTTTATTGTGGGAAATATTAAATTACCACAGGTCTTTTTAAAATCAATTTAATCACATGTCTATGAACTATGAAATTAATTTTAATTATCAGTTACATGATGAACACAGTTAAGACCTCGTGTCTGTAATCTAAAATCTTTTTTCTTTATTTTAGATAATGCAAACAAAAATTAGCTTGAAAAATAATTAAACGTACTTTTAAAATTTTGTAGAGCTTTTGGGTTCCTATTTTAACCTGCCGCTTTGTTTCGATTATTAAGACTACCCTTATCATTGAAGGTAATATCGGTCATGTTCTTATGCATTCCTTAAAAAAATCAAACTCCAGCATCAAACCATACATTTAAATGATACAGAAAACTAAAAAATTTGTTCCTTCTTTCTGTCTCCCTATTTGTAGTTAAACCTACAGTCTAAACCTTCTTATTTATCTTTCTTATAAAACCATATCAAAGGTATGTAATGTAGGTGCTAGGACGGTTTGGCCTGGGAATATTTTCTTGAAAGTGAAATGCTGGTAGGTACGGTGATGGTGATAAGGAATGCTGATTAACGTAAAAAAAAACATTGTGAAATATTTTTTTTTTATAGCGAAATTTTGATGATAATGTGAGCCATGAGGAATATTCTTAAAATTGAAAAAAAAAACAGAAACAATTGTTTTCATTTTATTTTGTATGTCTGTGCCTTATCACTTCACCACCAGTGGCATTGTGGTTAGTCAGCATTCCCTATCAATCACCATCACCGTATCTATATCATTTCACTATCAAGAAAATATTCCCAGGGCAAACCGTCCTTGTACCTACTTCGGAACCTCATAAAGAATCTTTTTTTCATCATGCAATGTTTACATCCAAAAAAACCATAGGTTATTAAAAGTCTACAAGTCAATTGTGAAATTATAACCCAAAATTGTTGGACTAAAAACCTACATAAAATTCCTGTTAACTTTTGGTCCATCCATTGTAGTCCCCCATTTCGAAGTGTCAAAATCCCACAATTTTTTTTTTTCTTAAAAAAAATTTAAGCGATTGAAATAGGTACTAATGCAGTTTATTTTCATTTATTTATTTTTTAAATATTTGTGATAAAAACACTTATATCCGACTTTATCATCCCGTTTTCACTTATAGTATTATGACATTCATTATACTATGCTTAAGTGTCATCACGTAATCCATTACATCAACTACATATATGTATGTTTACACATTGCATTGTCCTCGCATGACTCATTTGCTAAAGCTTATCCGATTTTAACAAGAGAGTCATGTTAACACTTCATGTACCTTTAGTCGTATAACAAAACTCGCATCACATATTCATACAAATATATTTATATACTCATAGTTACATAGAAGAGACAGATTAATTACACAAAATTCACACGCGATATCCAATTTGACAGTGCACAATTTAATTTCATATAAATCTGATTATATCCATGACTGAGCGTTTGTAAATTGAATTCCGTTATATACGTATATCGAATCAAATAATAAATTACGAATTCATTACACGCATTTAATGTCAAAGTGTACAGCAAATAAGAGAAAGAGGATGTCATTTCCCAGCTCAAATTGGACAAGATATATTAAAAAAAAAAGACCATTAATAATATAAAATTACTGTTCCTACACAAAAACAATCACAATCACACCCAACTTGATTTTAATGAATTGAAATAAAATTACCTGATGCAACAATGTGAAAATTTGCATTTTATTATTTTAATGTCTGCTTAATTAATGCGGAAATCTTTCTTTTATTTTGTCAGAAAATGAAAAGCTATATACCTTTAGTCAGGCGGGAGAGATTGTTGAATTCTTTTGTTTCCAAAATTCAAAGCTAAGAAATGTTTAAATGAATCCGAGTGATAATACATTTATATACACTCAAGTGCTCAGAGAAATACTCAACTTTCTTGAACCACACACAAGTCGTTAATAAGTGCTGCTCCAATGGCCGTGAATGCAAGCAATTATTCGTATTTTCAAGTACAGCTGTACCTACAGCTTTATCATCTGCATATTTGATGGTGCAAAAAGATGTGGACTAAAAGCACTTCCTTGAGGAACATCAAAATTGCTGCTGTTTAATTTGGGATAACTTTTTGGCAAGGTGGAATAAAAAAAACGTGATATATTTATGATAAAAAATTCAAGCCACTTTGCCATACCTAATAGGCTTTAAAAAAAAAAAACAATAAATGCGATGAATTACAAAAAAAATGTTATGCTTCCTTCCTAATGGGAAATTTTATTGATTTGTTTGTTTATTCTTTTGGAGCAATTTGTCTGAAATTTTCAGATGTCGTTCTTATAATTGGCAGTAGGAAGGTTATGAAAGTGGTTTAATTCAAAATCCACGTGTTGAAATGACAATAACTAATATATATAAAAAAATACCATTCGAAAACATATTATTGAGATTGATTTCCTGAATTCCTAAAAAAAGGTTAAAAACTGCAACAAAACCCCTTCAAACTTGTAACTTAAAGTTTTAAGAACGAAATAACTATAGTTGGTTTTATTTTAAGCACCTATAGTGTATTTTACATAATCATACACGCACTTGATTTTAATGAATTGAATTAAAATTACCTACCTTTCCTGCAACAACATTGAAATTCGTATTTTATTTTATTATTTCCTTAATTAATGTGAAAAAAGTTGTTTTTTTTTCAGGAAATCCATTTATGACAGCGAAAGGCTGCTGAAAATTTTTGCGTATTTCCGCGACTCAAATTAAAGGATGTGAATATATATAATATAGACATTGTATAACTTTCTTATCTCGCAGAAAGTTTATTTAAATACAACCACACAAAATTGTGTTCCAGGAATATCGATTTAAATGAAAATTTCCATGGAATTGTTAAGCAGTTAATTTTCACTCAATATGAGAATTTTTGTTTTTGTCATGATGGTGGTTATCGATATACAATCAACGAAACAAAACAAATCGATTTTTAATCAAAAGACACATAAATGAAAAAAGAAAAAAAAAAAAGAAAATTCGAAAGACATGTAACATGGGGTAGTTGCGGGAATTCATTTCGTGATGGTTAAAATAGCAATATATGTATCACCAAGGGATCTTTTAATTGGTAATTGCAAATTGACTAGGTATTACTATTTTCAATGTTGACAGTTTCATTAAACGCCAAGAGGGATTTCTCTGGTATTCGATGAAGCAAAGGATTACTCTTGCAAAGTGAATTTCAAATAAGTTGTCTTGCATCGATTGAAAAGATAGTTGTTAGGGAAGTATAGGAGTCATGTACTGCAGTTAGTGGGAAATTAAGTTCAAGAAATAATTAGACGGATTTGTGAACTGAAATGGGAAAGTAATATCAACATTGATGGAATTAATGCTTATTTTTTTTTTTTGATATAAAGATTGATTTTTTAAAGAGCTTTATAACTTTTTATAAATAAATACGAAAGTAAAAAATTATGGTATTATGAATTGATATCATAAAATATTTATATTATGAATAGAGAACTAACGTGTACAGAATGACATCTCAATTCATCGAATTTTTGACATTTGAGGCGAACTTAATTAATTAACCGCCAAAAACCGTAATGTCAAAAGTCACATTCAACAATTTTTTCTGTTGACTCGCTCAATAAAACACAGATAGTCTTTTTTTTTTTATTCTTAATTTAATTTTATTAATCATTTTAATATTGGTTAATTTTCTTCGGGAAACCGTACACACCTAAGAAGCTCCTCGATTTTCTCATCGACACAATCATAAGGATAATCTTCTCGACACTGTGGGCATTTGGCTTTTTTCTGTTGGATCATTTTATCCAAACATGCACTGCACACAAAATGACGATTCTCACACAATTTGGCATTGCTTCTTATGTATTCGAAACATATAGGACAAGTAAACGTCTGCAAACACCATTCATTATACAATTCCTCTTCCGGATCATTCCAATCAACATCTTCAAATGTCCCAGTGTACTCTTCTTCGTTTTCATTATATCCTCCAAAATAGATTACCATTTTCTTTGACTTAAACAGCTCATCCATGGACTCTAAAAATTGAAATGGCCACACCAATTCATATTGATTCGATGTTTCCGGTTGTGTAAATTTCTTTACAACATCATAACGGAAGTCTATGTTAATTGAACCAATTTTCAAAGTATATTCACATATTTCAGATTCACCTATTGCGAATATTCCTCTACGAAGACATTGCTCGTATTCAATTGGATCAAGTAGAAACCAATATAAACCTCCTGAGCCATTCAGGAGAAATGCTTCCTTAAAGATGTCGTCGAAGGTAAAAGTGACTTTATTTTCATCATCAATCTCCTTGATGTATCTCGAGTGATATGTTTCAAAATGTTCAAATAAATCGTCAGCATTACCAGACCATTTGCAGCTAGGAAATCGACACTTTGAATCCATTTTGTGTAGGTAGTTGAATTATATTATACGAAAAGGATGGTTCAAGTTGAACTGAAGTGTCGATGTCGATGGATGGAAGGTATTTATAGTCATCTTATTTTATATCTGATACCTGATGGATATTATTTTAAGCATCACTTAACATCATAACGTAATTACTTGATGGACAATCTTTTAAGGACTCTACCTGATTCAAAATATGCTGATATGCAATTAGAAGTAATTATGTTTATTAGATGATGGTAAATCCATAGACCTGAAGCAGCTAGTTGATATATTGAAATTTATGGCATGTAATTAAAGGAACAAACTTAATTTTAGGTACCAACATTACATAGGTACCTATTTAATTATGTTTTCAGGTGATGCTAAGACTGTCATAATTTTCTGGATAATAAAACTTTGAAAGAAAAGGAAAATTCATATTAACGAAGTACAAAACACTAACTAACCCAACATGGGAAAACTTCATGTGTGATTAATAAAACCCGTCAATCATAAAATTTAAAAAAAAATTAAATCTGTTCGAGTTCGAATGTTTTGTTTCTGATGACAAAATTCGATTCTCTAATGAATGCGTTTAGCACGGTTTGGAAAAAGGTTAGTACTATTGTTTCTATGATGATTTAACAAAGATTAATTTCAAATCTATTTTAGATTGAAAAAAAAAAATTGAATGTATAAATCTTCTAAAAGATTAAATGTTAATCTATTTTAATCTCGTTTAAGTGGTCGCTGGAAACATAACGTTATGTGCAAGACATTTTTGGAAAATCAAATTTTTCTATAAGAATGCTTAGAAGTTTTAAATGCGTACTAACCTTTCTAAAAGGTACTTTAATAAAAATAGATTATTTTCCTGAAAAATACAGCATTGTGAAATTTTGAAATTATCTAACGCTGAATCCAATAGTGGTGTACTTAAGTCAATATTGAAAAAAAATGGACTTCTGTACCTTAGGTACAGAATTTATTAATCAAATTTCGGACTTAAAATTGATAAATGAAATTTCAGCGATTTTGAAACAATATTTTTTTTGAGAGTGAAATCATACGAGTAACCATGAACTTTTTTAGTCCAAGTTCTTAAGAGTATTCCAGATGTTATTTTTGGCTTTATTATTATTTTTTGTTTACGTTCAGCCAGATAATGTTAAAAAAAACTACCCAGCCATTTTCAAAATATTAAGTTTTTTGTTTTTGCAATATCATTTAAAATTTTAATAAACATTCTGCATACAAAATTGATTAAAATCATCTGAACCGTTTTCATAAAAAGCGAAAATAATAAAAAAGTGTTTCTAATTTTTGTAATTTTTTCACTATAAAAGGTAGCCTATAAAATTAACTTAGATTTTTGATAAAATTTGATTTTCCTTAAATGTTAAAAACAATTATATGGCAGGTACCGTTATTTTTGGTCTTAAAAACTTGATAGACAAACGGACACAATTATTGAAAGACGCATTTTTCTCGTCTTGCGTGAATGGTCATGTAATGTCAAGCAACACAGATATTTTCTACTTACTTATTTAATTTGTTCTCTTTTATTTTCATTTTCTTCAGTGATCCAATGTTAAAAATAGTATTTTCCAAATTTTTAACGAGTAAGCATCGAGTTATATTATTGATATTTTATTAAAGCTAAAATCACCAAATGTCATTTTTTAACTTTTTAGTATCATACTAACTCCAAATGTCACTTTGACAATTAAAAAAGTGAAAATGATATGTTTGGTAACTTGTTTGCACGAACTGTCACTTGTTTAGGTGTGTTCAGCTGAAGTTTATAAAGAAAATATATTAACGATGATAATAGTTAATAAATGTTGAAAACTAATACCGTTTTAGTAAAGAGCTTTAAAGTTAGTAAATTGTTCAGTAGTATCATACTAATACCTAAACATTAGGCCATTTTAAATTTTGCACCATTATCTATAACTATTTTGAAGAACTTAACCCTTATTTTTTTAAGTAGATCAAAATTAACTGTGAATATATTTTTACCCAAGCTTTATGACGTCTTATAATTTCATTAAATTCTGTAGATTGGTTCAGCAGACGATATCGTTCAGACGATATCGTTCAGACGATAGTCGTGTTTCATGTAACATTAAAAATTACTATGGTCTGGACGATCTCCTTTTGGCGATTAAAGAAAATCAATTAAGAAAATAATCGTCAAAACGTCGACGATAACTAAAAAGCAAATTTAAAGCGATTAAGTTAGCTATTATCATTTGAGTGATAATCATTTTAAAAGTTACAGAATGACTCCCCTGCAGATTTAAAATACATTTAGGCATTTTTTATGAAATGAAATTGCCTAAAAAGTTATAGGAAAAAAATAAGTGCTTACTTTTATATTTTCTTGGAAAATGACGACCTAAATTAAATGTAGTCAGACTATGTTCTGGAAAAAACCACTTACTGGATTAAAACTGACTATTTGATACGATTTAAGTACTTTTTCTCTTCTTTGATAATAATTTAGCCTTAACCTTTTAAAAATGTACCTTTTTCGAGGCGGAATATAAACAAATATAACAGTTTACCTACCTGAATTCAATAGAAAGGATATGATATTTAGGTACTGTATATACAAGTAAACATTCAAATCCTTTATTAACTCTTCATTGTATGATCACGCCTCAGTTGCAGTTTAATTGTAGTCTAGTAAGTTACATTACAGCTATAAGGAACTTTTTAAATTATATACCTTATAAAGACAATATTATGAGTACTCAGTGTCGTTTTTCAAAATGTTCCTGGAACGGTCCAATTGAAAATCTATTGAAACATTGCGAAATGTTGCATCGAAAATTTGTAAAGAAAATCAGCAAAAAAAACGGATTCCTCTTTGAATTCGATGATATTTTGGAAGATACTTTTCTATTGAGTACCAAAAAAGGATTATATTGGTTTCTACTTGATCAGACAGCACTGGACAGTGGGATCAGACGAGGAATTTTTGTAATTGGAAATTCAAAAATCTGCGATTACACAGCAAAAATTGGACAAATCGGTGATGAGAGTATGACTTACTTTGGACCTTATTTAACGGCAATAGACATGACAAGATTCGATCTAGAGTGGTGTTATAAAAGTTTGGAATTAATTTATCGAGATATTTCAATGAAAACATTAGAAATATATTTTGGAAATTATAAATTTACAAACGAATGTCCTCAAGAAATAAAAACCAGTTGGAATTATCACAGACAAGTGTCAAGAAAGACTCAAGAAAACGATGAACTAGATTACAATTATAAAATATTCGATGAATTCGACTGTATTGCTTGTTTAGGTGAAGAGTGGAATTTATCAGAGTGTCCGATATGTACAAGGGATATACCTGCCAATTTTATAACAGAATCACCGGCTTCACCAGAGACTGAGGATCAATTGAGATTCTTCGACTATACGAGTAATGGAGGGTTTAAAACCGACATTAAATGGAACAGCCAAGAAGATGATATTTTAGAATTATCGTTTTAGTTTTTATTAATGAACTTTTTTTGTAATATTTTGTATTTTTATAAGAAATAATTTAATTTGTAAATAAATAAATCACAACGAACTCAATGGAACCCACAGAAATGATTTTGCTAGTAGAATCTACAAATTTTTTTTTTGGTTTGTCATTTATTCATATTGTGTGGAATTTGTACGAACAACCAAATCGAGAAATTTTGCACACACACTTTCTCATTATATTGGATTTTTCAACGAATGTGTGCAAAAACTCCTATAAAATGAAAAAGTATGTGTAGAATCTCTCTCTTTGATAGTAATCTTGTCAGCAGTCTCACATTTTTATACTCTGGTTATTTATTATATTCAATTGTTTTTTTTTGTTTTGCTGCTGCGAATGTTGACTGTTGCCTCTTTTATTGGCGAAGTTAAGACCAAAATTGTAGAAAAAACAGTAATTAACAAAAATGTGTCGGTTGTTTTCTTTGTAAATAAATTGAAAACAAACGTCATTTGCATGAAAAATCTCTCAAGTTAATCATATGCCCTCTGGTGGTTTTCAGTTGCGTAAATACTCTGCTCTTCTACTTGCAAATGCATAACAAGATAGTAGTATTAAATTATAATTTAGATCTACTCATAAATAATTGCCACCCCCAAAAGAACCCGGTTATTAATTTGATCCATGTCAGATTATGAAGTTTTTGAAAATTAGATATGTACTGTACATTGTACAATCATGTGTACGGCAATCAATCTTCATTGATTTTCGAAAATAAACGAATGGCCTAAAATGCATAAACAGATGAAACCACTTTTTTTTGATGATATGCTCAATGCTCATAATATGCCAACAACACCAGCATTTAAATATTCTATATTCATTCTCAAAAGCATAGAAAAAATAAAATAAAAATATAACATCATAAGCGAAGAATAACTAAAATTTCCAAAGGATTAATCTAAATTTCGAATTTACTTAAAAAAAAATAAAAAAACAAAACCTACATTTACGTAGACATATTATAATGATAAATAATTTCAGCAAGCTAAACGAACGCCCGCGTCAGCTAAAATAGACGGACACACTTCAGTGTGTCAGGTATATGAAGTGGTAGGAAGAGAGGCACTGTGTGACGCCATCGCCATCACAAAATTTTCTAAATTTATTCGCGTGCGGTTTTGTACATATGAATGTATGTATGTATATATTTTCTCGAAAATTAAATTAAATTTTTCTTCATTTCCTCTGGGTTGTTTGTGTTTAATTTTAAAGTTTTCAATAAAGTGTGAAAACTGGTTTTTCTAATGTATATAATTTTTAGTTTTTGTTCCTAGACTTTTTATACAGGCTGGCCCAAAAATTGAAAGGATTTAAAAATAAAAACACTTGCATCTAAACAGCACGATATTGAATTTAGCAGGTAGTAAGTATTTATAAGTCAGTTCTTTAAATTATCCGCGTTTTATTATCTACGGATCTGGACCAGGATAATTTTTTAACACGTAATACAATAACAACTTGGGATCATTCTCTCTATCTGGATCTATTTTAAAGACCCCTATATATGTAAGTTCTTACTCTGATGGGTAGATGGCGTTTCAGTTTTGAAAAATCGGTAAGGTAGTGTAAAGTGTCAAGAAAAAATAAAACCAATGACCATTGAAATAGATTCACATCAAAGCAGGATTACATGTTGTTTTTGCATCTACGTGTCAAAATTTAATCCGGATCAGATCATGTGAATAACAAAATGCAGCTAGTAACAAGAGACTTATTTTTAATCGCATTTATATTGCCAGCAAAAGTTGAATAATGTCAGAATTGTAGTGAATAAGCTATGTATGTTAAATGTCATCATGATGTCATGTCAAATATCATCGAATAAGAAGCTATCAAAATAAGAATTAAATTAAACTAATATCGCTCAGCACTGTGTTAGTTTGTTTCTACCAAACCTATACACAAAACAGCTGACACGAACAAAAATTTACACATACACACTCATTCTATAAGAAAACATTCCACTTACAGACCACAGTATTTATATCCTATCTAATCTGCCATACCAATGAACTAAAAAGAGTGCTGCTGCTGTTGTTATTCGAATGAGTTTTATATCTACTACATTTTCATTAGGGCAAATAAGATTATGTCATTAAAAATTTTCAAATGCGATTCCAAATCATCTCATTTCACATATAAATTCAAATTTCAAAATGAGATAATTTCAACCAAAGCACAAAATTAAGTAGGAAATTATGTAAAAACTTTACTAACACACTTACGTGGAATCTATTCAAAAAGGAAACCATAGATAATGTCAAAATGCATAAAAAAGACGAACGGAAAGGGAAAACAAAAAGAAGCATTTAACTGTCAAATAATGGGTGATTTTTTAAGAGGTTTAGAACTTTAAAAAAAAAAAAACACAAAAAATTCGAAAAAATGAATGAAATATTTATTTGAATCGATAGTTTGAACCTTGCAATTTAATGTTTAAAGATAATTTCATGCAAATGTTGACCGCGGCTGCGTCTCAGGTAGCCCATCCGCTGAGTCCAATTTTGGCATACTCTTTCACCCATATCGGCCGGTATCTCACGAATGAATGCATGGATGTTGGCTTCCAGTGCGTCAATCGAAGCGGGCTTGTCCCTATAGACATTAGCCTTGACATACCCCCACAAAAAATAATCTAATGGTGTCAAATCGCACGATCTAGGCGGCCAATTGACCGGCCCGAAACGTGAAATTAACTGTTCACCAAACTCGCCTCGCAATTGCGCCATTGTTTCTCGTGCTGTGTGGCATGTGGCACCGTCTTGTTGAAACCACATATGCAAGTCAAGAACTTCCATTTCGGGCAAAAAAAAGTTTGTTATCATCGCTCGGTAGCGTTCACCATTGACAGTAACGCTGCGATTCGCATCATCTTTGAAGAAATATGGCCCAATAATGCCGCCGGCCCATAAACCGCACCAAACAGTGGCTTTTTCGGGATGCATTGGTAGCTGTTGCAATGCTTCTGGCTGATCTTCACTCCAAATGCGGCAATTTTGCTTATTTACGTACCCATTCAACCAAAAATGAGCCTCATCGCTGAACACAATTTTTCGATAAACAACATTTCGAACCGAGCACGAATTTTGATAGTAAAATTCAATAATTTGCAAGCGTTGTTCATTTGTAAGACGATCCATGGTTAAATTGCAAACCAAACTGAAGCTGTTTGACACAAGGTACTAAACACACGTCAGCTGTCAAAACCAGTGTTGCCAAAACCAAACCAGCTAAAAAATCACCCGTTATAATTCAAAATGAAATGAGCTGTCAAACGAAATTAGCCAATTTAAGATGAAAATACTTTTTCTATAATTTACGAAATTACCTCATTTCGGCTCTAATACACGTTCTGCTTTTCAGTGACATATATCTGTATAATTTTTATTTTTGTTTGTATTTGTATTTAATAATAACTTCCCGAAACTGAAGATTTCTACCAATTTTAGTCCAAAGTTCTGTCAAAGTTCGTATAAAACAAATTTTACTATAATTTTTAGAAATTGTCAGTGTTAAGAAGTAAAGGAACAGACCTAACAGCCGCGTTTTATTATGCACTAAAATCCTTGGGTTCGATTCTCAGCCTGTGCCACCTAAAAACAGAAATGTTTTTCACGGGTTCGATTCCCAGCCTGTTCCATCTAAAAACAGAAATGTTTTTCACGGGTTACTGCCTCTTGCGAGGAATTGACAAATTCTCCAAGAGTATCTCTTGTCATGAAAAAGTGCTTCTCACCCTAGCCGTTCGGGTTCGGCAGAAAATTGTAGGTCCTCTCTATTCCTGCCAATAACACGCACACAGGAATGGTTGAGAGTTGTAAGTCACTAGGCCTTGGTTCTATATATAAAAAAAAATGTGTTTCTCTTTAGGTTCAAAGAAAAGTTAAAAGAACGTTCCATGAAGAAATTTATTTTAAAAAATTTAAGAAATTCCATACCTATCTTTTATCTCATACTCACATCATAACCATGTACTAAAACTTATTTCATTAAAAATGTATTTTTAAATTTAATTAACTTTTAGAATCACCCTGTATATAATATAACTTTAACCTCATTGCCTGTATCCAGGAAAAGTTGAATAACCCATGAAAAAATGAGAGCAACAAAAAAAAAAAATAAACAAATTCTCTGTTAAAATATAATTTTCTCCGAATTGTCTACTAAATTATTCGATGAATTAATAAATTTATTTTAAGATATTTTTCTTTAATAAAAACATAAACATTTATTCAACTGAGTCGTTTATTTTAATCGACTATGAGGTGCATGAAAAATATTATTATCGTTTAAATTACTCTTTTAAATTTATATTTTATGATGAGGGAACATAAAAAAATGATAATAGTGGTTGTACTTTTTTTTTCTATTAAAAAAAAAAGAAAAATTAAAAAAATAACAATAACAATAACCTTCAACAAAAGATTAAATTTATAGGTCTCATTAATAAGGACTGTTAATAATAATGCCAACGATATAATCCTAAGTGAAAAAATAAAAATTGGAAACGTCAAATGAATTTTGTCTAGCTTGAATAAATGTTCGAGTCTTTTTTTTTTGTTGCTTTTGTTTGCAAAAAAATTTGAATTTTATTTATTTTTATTGGTGCTGCATGCAAGAATGCGTTGTCGTTTATATGTACCTACATATTGTATAGAATAGCATTGTGCTGTTGTGCATATCATTTCAAAGTCGGAGGCCAAGGTTATTTGGGGACAGGAATATCATGCTACGTAAGTATGTATGTATATATGGAACCTCGGATGCTTTTAATAAATTCTATAACAAGAGAAGATACGTGCATACACATACCTATATACATATTTTTGTTTACGTTTGATTAAGCACGATTATATGAAACATATTTCAAACACATCAAGGCATAGTGAGTTCCAGTTTCATATATTCCAGTCGACAGGGGAGAATTTATGGGAGTTTTTTTTTTTTTAATTTAAGGATACCTACATATATGTATATAAAATGTTTCTATGTTTAAAGTCATGCATTTATTTCAATTTTATTCATTTTAACGAAAAAACTTAACTGTCAAAAATGTTCGTTCATAAAATAAAATTTTTATGAACGAAAACAAAAGTGAACAAAAATTGAAATAAACTGAGCAATCTACATATGTACATACATATGTATATGATGAGCGGAGTAGTATATGAATTAATTTTGATTATAGGCTATTTTCGTACGAAGCAGTGTGGGTGTCAGATATCCTTTTTTCGTTGCCAAGATCAGCGCTGTTGAACAATTTTAATTTAATTAAATTTGTAAATGAAAAAAGTATGCTTTTGTTCCAAAACAAAAAAGCAATCTAAATTCCCTTAGAATTTAATTTTGGTTCAGAAATGTTTTCCGAATTGGTAATCCATGAGAAAAGAAGGTTATAGCAACTATTATGATTCACGACTCACGATTCTTCAATACCGTTAATGACTTAGATTGTCGACTTAGGCGAGTAGCGAGTCATATTAGCGCTTACAACTAAGAATGTTTTTCTGAGAGTAGATTTAAAGTTTCAAACCAAATCTCATGAATTCTTTTAACTAATAATGAACGAGTCCAAATTTCCATGCGTCATTGTACTAAACTTGATGGCGCACAAGCTGGCATATTGTTCGCGTGAACCGAAGATTTTACTTTAAAGTGTGCAATTTGATTGTTCAAATATATAAATTAGTTCAAAACAAATTATTTACTGATGGCTGATACCGGCTTAACTCGCTGTACTCCCAACTCAATAACGCACATTTTTAAAAATATTTTTTGATTTTTTTTTGTTAAAAGTTTCGCCTTAAAGCCACTAAAATTTTTGAGACAGAAAATTTGTCACAAAGTTTGATCCCCAACCTGCATGCGTTGTTCTGAAGTATTTGCAATTTATCATCTGTCAGTTGTCAAATTTAATGTCACTAGAAACAGTGCTGCCAATTTAAAAACCAAAAATCTATACCAAAAACAGTGTTTAGTGTTTTTTGTTCATGTTGGTGGGAATATTTTGTGAATGTGTTTATTAAAGTTGAAAATTTCAGAAATTAAAAATGGTTGTTTGAGTGCCCACAAAAAACTACACACCTCATTATTAAGAAAAAACAACAAAATATTGATATTAGACAAGTGAAGGGGCACTAGATTCGCCATTTTTTTTCGATTTTGACAGAGGCGCAGAACTGACCAACAATGGTTGTTAATTAAACCTTTAATATGCGTACTGTGGTTCTTGGGTGGTTTTAGGTTATTTTAAAGTACCTATCTTATTTTTAATTTAAAGTATTAATTTTATGTAGGATTAAACAATTAAGTAAACTTAAATGAAGTTTAAAAAAAGTTTGTTTATTGAAACTATATACATTCAAAAAGTTGTTAAAGTCCGCAGTAGAAGACAATTGTTTAAATTGATGATAAACCTGAAAAACATTTCTATGCAAACAAAGAAGTCTATTTAATTTTTCTCACAACCGCACATCAAATATTATTTCTTCTTTCTTGCGGAAATCAAAGCGCAAACATTTTACAGCACCTCATCAAATTAAGTTTTTTTTTTTTGACGTGAACAAATATAAAAGATAATTCATATTAAATGACTTTTTGATTGAGAATACACAGCTTGTAGGGATTTCTTCCTCTTTCTCTGGAAAAATAAAACATAACATTGCACGCAAGGACTCAATTTCCTTTTCATGATTGTATAATGAAATCTAGATACGTATTTTATTTGCCAATATGCCAGTCTCATATTATTATACGCACATATGATCTGGATTCCAAGTTTGATTATGATGATGATGATGATGATGACGATGATCATTATTCGTCCTTGAAACAGAACTCGTTGCAAACAATCACTTGGAAATTGAATAACTTTTTCATTTTTTTTTTTGCTTTTTTTTTGAAAATGTTCGCCCCCAACTAACAGTCAACCATAGAAACAGACACATAACGTTAGTGTGGAAAAAAATATGAAACATTTTCCAACATTTTCCTGGGTGAAAATTCAATTTGTTTCCTTTTCCCCGGTCCCTATTTCAGACATTATTGCATAATAATTTCCCAAGGATATGGTTGGAGCTTATACAAAAACAAATATACGCAAATATAGAACAAGTAGATAATGCTGATAAAAGCAAGCAACCATACAAGGTTACCTTCGCTGCTTTGCGCCCCATCAAACACTACCCTGGCACAAGAGTATCGGATGGATATCAAACAAAAAGTGTAAGTAAAACGTTAGCGGCGAATGTTCTGTTACATACTCTGTTACTTGTGTAACACATCCGCCATTTTGTGAAATAAACGATGCGAAATGGTAAAAGCAAGACCAGCATCATAAATGTCATTGGTTTTTTTTTTGTTCGTAATTTTATTTGTGTTTATTTTTTGTTTGCTTTTAATGTTTATTCAAGGAGAGAGAATAACAAGATATTGCCTAAGGACCGCAACAAGCATCCTTCCAATATTATCCATCGTCCTTGGCGTTATATTGGTGGCTTTTTCTTTATACACTCCCTTCAATGTATGTGTATGTATGTAGATATTTGTGTATGCAGGGGGTTTTGAATATGTTCCCCGATGAATTGTAAATCATTTTCCACAATTATAATCTTTGTCTGTTATGATTATAAACTCCTAAGCTATGCAGAATATGCGGGCCAGTTAGCACAAGGCCACTTCCATCTTCTCTGTATCGAAAGATACCCACTGGAGCCATTCATGTGAAGGATATGAATCCTGCAGAAGGTTTTAGTTCTGCTTCTGAGGGATTCTCCATAATATGCATGGAAAGGATTTATACTAAAATAAATTGCATGACAAGGGTAGCGAAATATTGGATAATGGCGGCAGAAGCAGAAGCAGCAGCGGAACCAGGGGGCTAAGTCTTTCCATTGAATTTCCTGCTCAATTGGCCGTATATCTAAAGGGCGAGATTACAATCGTTGTATATATGCTATACGAATCATTTTCATTGTACTACCATTTTTTTTCTTGCTCGTCCTTTCGTTAGTTGGCGCAGCTTTCTTTTTAGCAATTTCTTAAGAGAGCAAGCAACGAAAAAAATAAATAAAACTTCAGTACTTTGTGTAACCACAAGATATTTTTACTTTGGCAAACGTTGTTGTTCGTTTGGTAAAGATAGAGATCCAAGAAGAAAAAAAAAAACAGTGTGTTCAGATGCGCCAGAGGGTTTAATGTGTGGCACTGGGTGAGAATAATGTTTTAAAACTGTCAGAAAAACTTTATGAATTTAAGAAATATATAAAATAAAATAAAACCAAACAAACTAAAAGGAAAAACAAAAATACTTGTGTGTGTTTGATTTCACTTTAGGTTTGGGTCTGGTGTTTTTTTATGAATATTAAAGCGAGTGGGGTGGATTTTTATTTAAAAAAAAGGAAAAACCGTGGGTGTAATCAATTGGGTGTGAAATGAATAAAGATTTGCCTTAAATTTTTAAGGCTTTGTTCTTCTAAAGTAAAAACTTGAGACATCAAGCGAGGAGAAATGAATAAAAGATCTTATTAGGTTTAAATGAATTTTTGGAGTTTGAGATATTTGGCAAAAATTTTACACCACATCACAGTGGTTCGTATTGATTTTTTTATTTGGAAAAATCATAACTCTTAAACGAATAACGTTATCTTGAAAATTTTTAAATTTCGAAATATTATGGCTATTGTACATATTTTGTGTTTTAAACAATTTTTGAGATTTTATTTTCAAGCGCCATCTATTAGAAAAAAATTAAAACTTCTGATAGTAAGAATATTGTGCAAGCTTCAGGATAATAGAATGATATTTAAAACGTCTAAATTGAGAAGGTATTAAGTGATATTGTCAAAAAAAAAATTTTAATTTGAATTTAAACATCACAGATTATGCATTTTTCTCTATTGGCCTTTTTCTGAATTCCTCTAGCCTTAAGAAAAAAATTTCTAAGCAGTTCTAATAAATAAAGGTAAAGACCATAAATCAACAAATCAAATGTTGTCAGATAACATCTTCTCATTCTAAACGCTTCCATTATTTGAGTTTTTAGTTTATTTTGATAATTTGTTTTTCAACGCCATCTATCGGAAAACTTTATAACTTTTAATTTACCAGTATACATCCCACATCAAAAAAATATATTTTATTTATAAGTTTCAACTGAATGGTATTTGAATTTTTTCAGTTTTTAGCTATTTTTGAGATATTGATGTTAAGTGCCATCTATCATGAAAAAATTAATTTTTTTGATTTATTTGAATTTCTCTATTATTCTAATTTATATTGCGCAATTTTCAGGTCATTCGAATAGTTATTTTTTAAGTTTTTGGTTTATTTTAATAATTTAGAGTCTATCTATCGGCATAACTTGGAATTTTCAAATTTCATCGCAGGATGGCTATGATGTGACTGAATTAATTAACGTTTCATTTTCACTTAAAAAATTCTCATTTTAGTTATTCATCAAAATATAGTTCGTTTTTTATTTGTCAAACCAAAAGCTTTAAATTTTAATTGGAGGATGGCTACGATGTCAATGAATTAATGAAAATCATTTTATTGATATATGAACAACTATGCCGGCGGTGGCGCTGGGTAAAAACGTAAGTCTTACGTTTATCACGTTCCGTGTAATACGTTCTATCTATGACGTTTCGTGTAAGATTTTTCTTCGAAGAAGTTCCGTGGAATACGTTCCGTGTAATACATTATAAGCACTGAGTGCCAAAACAGCCTAACCTAAAAATTTTCGAACTGAAAAATGCCGGTTCAAAAAAAAGTTCATTTTAAACAAAGTTTTTTTTTTCGAATTATTAATAAAAGTAAAACAAAGATTGTTTATTATTCTCGTTCTAAATTAAATACAAAGACCCGCAGCTGACGCATTTTATCTTCCAACCTTTTTGCTTATTTTTATAGAGTCCAAATATTTTTCCTCAATAATAACAACACCATTGCACTCCGTTTTTTTTATAATATAAATTATTGAATAAATCGTGGTTCGATCTGCGTATTCAATTAATTTTATTTTTAAAAATATGGCTTAGGTCAATGTAGCACTAAGAGTCTCACATTACGTGTCACACGTACACTTTACGATTCGCTTGGATTATGAATATTGGCACTCGGAAAAACGTGATGTTTACACATCTTAACCGTAAGTCCCGTCTTTCATACACTTTTCTTTATTTTTATTAAAATTGGTTATTAGCGTTTTTTGACATTCACCCGATTAGAATCCATATCAACGGTACCGTATTTAATTATTCCTTTTTCGTGACCTTTAATTCTTAATTCAATATATTTGAATCCTATTTCTGTGGGCTTCAAGTACCTTATTTATGTAATGAATCGATAAGGAAAACTTTTTTTTAAATTAATTTCGATTTTTCCGTTACTATTGTTTGTGATTTTGATTAATTTTTATACCCAAGAATAATTTAAAAAAAAAAAAACTAATACTTTATTTCAATTGGCTATTGCAATAATTAACAATTGCCAACAATAATCAAGAATCCCAATTACTTTGAAAATTCTCAAGCCTACTCCTTAAAATCATTTTCATCTATTGTAAAAAATAGCGCATGGCAAAAATTCGAAACATATATCGAACTTTTTCGTATAAATGAACACAATGTTCCTCAAATCAATTAAAACCTCAAACCTCCTCCATATACACCTTTCGGTACATCAAAATTAACATTTATACTATTTCCGCTTCTCTTTCTCTCTCATATACTCTTTCTTTGCATCTACCCTTAAGCACTATAATACAAAAAAAAAAATTCAATTTGCAATTTTAACTCAAAGAATCCATTCATGTAAAACATGTTACATAGTATATTTCAAGGAACCCTTAAGCCTTTTACAGGCAGTTGGCACCGTTCTACCTCTTTAACCCTTACCCTTTAATGTATAGTTATATGCAAATTTTCCAATACTGGCTCTGTAGATTGAACAATATTGTAGAAGTGTTGGGAATGAATAGTATTTTTTTTATTTTATTTTATTTTTCTCAAGTTAGAATTAAAGAAATTTCTAAGACAAAAAACCTTTGTCTAACTTCTCTTCGGGCATAACACATTTAAATTGTAAAAGGACACGCCTGGAAGGGCAATACAAAAAACAAAAAACAAAGGTTCTTTACAGGCTTATTTTTTTTTATAGACCTTTAGTACAAATTGGCGAGATTGCTAAAGAAATAAAAGATTTTCATTTTTGAAAAGAGAACCTTATTTTCACAATAAGGTCGGGCTGGCCAATTGAAGTAATAAATACCAAATGAAAATCACTCGGTCAGCCGAACGACCGACCGACCGACCAACTGACGACGACGACAAGAATGTTATTAAGGATTTTCTTTTTCCTCTGGCTTTTAGTGGGTAATTCGAAAATAATTAATTGATGAACGCACATAAATATATTAAGGACACAAAAACTTTTTTTTGTATATATATTTAATATTCTCCACGTGTATACAATCTTCACAAATAATCCAGTGTTGGATTTAGATTTAAAGTTGACTCGAGGCGAAAACTTATAAATTTAACTCATGTACCCTAATGTATTTCTTTTTAAATGATAAAAGTATTACAGTTAGTAAAAAGATAAAAAAAATCAAATTCGTTATGCAAAATATTTTTTATGCCATTAACAGCTTAGTAGATATAAAGTTTAAAATGCTAGAAAATTAGTTCCCAGTTTTACAGTCTGAGTAGTTGATATTTAAACGGCAATGTTTGCTTGCCAATTACTCAGCTGATTATGGATTGTGGAACTGGTTAGGGATCTGAAAAAGGAAATTTTTCTTCCAGGTTAAAAGTGTTAAAAAGTTAAAAGTTATGACAGAGTTAGGCATCGAAAATTATGGATTAGGTCTTGAGTATCGTAATACTGTATTTTCTAGAAAGGCTCCTTCTTATTTAATGTGAAATGCTGTATACTTCTATTTTCTCCTTTATCTTGAAATTTGGTATCGGTATCTTCTTTTAAATCCTCTCATATTTAATACCCACTTCCTCTTGGTCCCTTTTTGTCAATTTAAAGGTTTTCATAGCGCACTGAGTGCCCTTATATTGTAAAAAGACAAGTTTCTTTTTATTTTCAATCCGCCACTGTAAAGTCAACTTCTCTCTAAAGATTGCTTTAAGATTTAAGATAATGATGACACAAAAGAGGATACATATACATTATACATAAATACATGTGTATAACCTTAATACGATGTCAATAAGTGACAAAGACATTATATTTATGTATATTATGCAAAGAAAGAGAAATTGAACCAAAGAAAAACTGAAATTTGATATAACAAAAAAAAAATGATGACTACCTATATTTATATAAAATAAGATCGCGTTTAGATATTGGAAATTGTTTCCTTCCTTATGCAGCAGACAGACAAGAAAAAAAAATAATAATAAAAATGTCCTTCAGTGTTCTCATTTTCCAGCACTCAACATTATTGTTATACATATCTATATATAGTCGTCTAATGTATATTCCTTTGAGAATTTAAAATGCAACAGAACTTCCATTTTTGTTGAAATGCAAAAGATGTTCGCAGAAAGAATACTTCATTTCCTCAAGCAGCATCATTTATATTCTTTTAGTTACTTTACTGTTATATTTTGGGGAGTTGAATTTTTGTTTCTACCACTTTTTGTCGTCTAACGTTTTTATTTTTATTTTTTTTTGTCGTAGCTCGTCTATAGTAGATACGTTGTTATTCAAGGACATTTTTTTTTTAGAAAATGTTCTATGCATAAAATATATAGAATTTTATTTAATCTTGATGTTTAAATTTAAGCTGCATCGACATACAGTTGAAATAATAATAACATTTATAAAGAATTTTAAACGGAAGTCATTTTTTTTTCAGACATTATTATTTTATATTTTTTGTATTTTCTTCTATTAGTGGGTTAATAATTTTATGTTTGTACTTAAACGTACTAAAGTTGGCTTAATGTGTAACGATATACATTTTTAATGAAAACTTATTTGTATGTTTTTCAGATGTTTTTACTGTGCGTAAAAACATAGTAAGTTTAAATGTTGATGTGGGGCTACGGGGCGTATACGCATCATTTGCATTTAAAGTTGAAAGAGATTTTTGTTTTGTATAGAATTTGATATGTTTATAAAAGAAAGTCTTTTTGCGCATATTTAAACATAACCATTTTGAAAATCTTTAAATAAAATGTGTTGAATTTAAATTTCTTCCCAAAGACTTTTTGTGTTAGTGAAATTAATTAACTTTCTGAGCAGAGTGAATAGAAAATATTTCAAAATAATGGCACCACTTCTAATAGATTGTTTGAAAATTAAATTACATTTGTTTGTTTTTGAATTATATTTAATTTAATTAACATAAACAGAGACACAAACAATTTTTTTCACATTAATTCAAAGCGAATAATTATCGCATCGCATTTTTCCCATCGTTTTGCTTTCTTTCTTTTAAGTTTTGTCTATCTTACGATAGATATTAAAAAACAAAATATACTCTGTGTGAGTTTTAAGTATACTACACAAATTCTGTGTGACACAAACTGAAGGTTGCTTCGCGTACTAAGCCAAAACTATCTCAAGTTGTTTAGCAGATTTTTTTTTATTCACATAAAACGTAGGCTAGATAGACAGGCAGACTTTTCTGGTTCACAATGTTTGTGTACTTTTGGACAGTTACACTTCTTTATGAGAGAATTTCATCCCACACTTCTCAAAATTTAATATACCTATTTCTATTTTTTTTTTTTTTTCAAAATTTCCCGCACTCGGAAATTAACTTCAGATTCTTTTTTTTTTTAAATTAAAAATAGTTATCAGTGCTGAGTTAACTATTGGTTAAATTATAGTTAGTAAATTCTGTAAATTTATAAAACCTAAGTTAAGGGTGAAGCAATTTTTTCAGAGTAGTATTAAATTTTAGGTCCAGTTAATTCGCCGCAAATGACGAATGAACATTTTTGAATCACGAATAAAATATTTGAACCACGTTCGCACAACTGAATCTAATTTTCAGTTGTCAAAAAAAAAAAAAAAAAAAAACTTTTTGAAAAAACATGTTTCAGAAATTAATTCGAGTAGGACTCCGAAACTAGGATGATCACGCACTGAAAAACTGGGCCTAAGCTGAAAAACTAGTTGCAAAATTTAAAATAAATGAAATTAATATTCATTTACAAAAATAACTTCAAGGGCTTTTGGAAAATTACGATATCATCACGAAGACGAAACGTTTTGGACACAATTGTTTTAAATTTTTAATAAAAAAAAAATTTATTTATAGAAAAAAAAGATGTATTTAATTTAATAAACTTTTTAAAAATATCGGAAGATTTATTTCCACCGTGCGCTAAACCCCCAATCTATTGATTATACTATATTTAAATCATTTTCCCTATGTTGGCAACCATACTTTTATTCTATATGGATTCAACCATTTTATTTATTTATTCCTATCGCCAAAACTAACCGCTCAATAAAAAAGGATAAATAATGAGTAACCATAAAATGGGGGCGAGGGCAAAAAAAAATATATCCCAACTCATTTGCATTGGATAAATTTGCTCTTCGTTCGAGAAAAGATCCATGTAATATACATCCTGCTTAATGGAACCATTCAAATTCATATACATATTTATTTTTCCTTAAAAGCTTAAAGGAAAAACTCGGGTGTTAATTTATTATCATAAATTCATACCTCTTTTTAAATATTCCACGATATTCATGGGGGGTGCCTCAAGCTAGGATTATCAAGCGTATATAAGAATGATATATAAATATTTCTCCCCAACATTTAAAGCAACAAAAAAAGAAACTTAAAACAAAAAAAGTTCTATACACTAAAATTACGCCTACAGAGATTACTCTCCTCCGCAAAAATAAAAGCAAATACAATTTATTTTAATTATCCCAGTTGGCAAACACGAGGACACAAAATCATTTCGAGAAACTTTTCTCAAAGCTGGAAAAAACATAGCTTTGAATCGGAATCAAGAACAAATCGAATAAATTTATTTCAAAGGCATGATGATTATCCTGTTTGATAGGACCGCAAATATATAAATATCTTCCTATATGTGTATGTATTGGTGGTATAAACTTTTAGGATTATCTTTAAGGCATGACTTGGGGGCGTTGAATTGAATTTACTCAAAAAGTCGCAATATCTTTCTTTCATGGTTTGTGTTGATGTTTTTTTTTTTTTGTGGAAAAAAAAAGAAAAAAACATTTCAATGTTGTTATGTTCTTCTTGTTAGAGACTTATGAAATATAAAATAATTTTCTTTTATCGAAGACAAATGACCAAGAGTTTCTATTTGCTGAACGATCCATAGATAATGTTGAATAAATTTTCATGTATTTAAGCTAAAAATACTTTCTATTAGGAGCAAAGAATGAAATGATTTTTTTTATGACAAGACAAAAGTAAAAATAAATTAAATAAAAAGGAAAAGGAAATTAATGAGAAAGAAGTTTGTTATTAGCATAATCGTAGGATAATGGATGGAAAAGTTCAAGAAAATATAGATGGTTTGTGTTGATATAATGAAATAAGTAAATATTCTTTTTTTTTTTCTTTTATTAGAATTGGTAAAATTATTGTTAACATTTATCGTGAATATTTTTACACACACATTATGATAAGGCTAAATTACGTACAGGGTGGCGCATGAATCGTGCTACAAAAACAAAACGTAATAACTTATTTTCTGTGTAATAGATTTATTTATTTTTTTTATTTTGCAGGTTACTATTTAGATTTATTAATATGAATGCTTGAGATATCGAAACGGGGATTTGGATAGTGCAGCAGCGGTAGCATGCTTTGCAGTTCGTCATTTCCGTTCAAAAAGAATTTAGGCGTGAATTTGACGCCACTTCCCGAGTAGATTGACCATTATTACTTATGAGACTAGTAAACATGTTTGACGAATCTGGAAGCATCGCATGAAGACCGTACCATCGCAAGATCCCAATCGCGGCTGTAGCCTTGTCAATAGACGTTTTTTTTCGATTTTATATATAGTACAGTAAGAAATATCCAAAAAAAAAACGTCTCATTTGGTAATACATTTGGTAATACCGAATAACAGCTGTCAGAATAATAAAAAAAAAAAACACATATAAAAGAAAGTTTTCTACAAATGATAAGTAAAACAAAAAATACTTTGAATCAAAAATTATTTTTAGTTTCATTAAATGGACAACTTCATTCGATACTCGAATAAACGTCACAATCCCATACGCAGTAGGATTCTACTTCTGCTTTTATTAGCAGTAATTCTAATGTGGACGTTGTATTTTTAACTCGTGTAAAAATCGACTGTACTGTGAATAGTTCTCGAAAAACACACGACTAATATAGGCAAACCCAAGTGTTTTGAATCGAAACTTATCTGCACAAATGAGAGTTAGAAGAATGTCATTAAAACGGATAATTTATGATGACTTAAACTTGTTTCTGTACAAAGTCCGAATTAAGAACAAGTTAAACCCCCTAGATTTGCCTGTCTACCTGGAATTTTGCCCAAAAAATTATTGAAAAGGCCGAAGAAGACAACAACTTGATAATTTGCTTGTTTATGTCTGATGAGGCTCATTTTGATCTAAACGGCAATGTAAACAAGAAATGCTCCATATGAGACGGAATTTCACCCAGAGCGAGTCACATGTGTGGTGTGTTTCATAAAGTTGCATTGTCGGGCCATATTTCCTTGAAGAAAACTGTACAACGGGGGGCCGGTTTTTAAAGAGGTTGAAGGAGTTTTTTTTAACCTTTCAGAAGGATTTGGTTCCAGCAAGCCAGACGGGTTATGGCGAAGCTACAACGAAAATTCCGAAACAAATTTATATCCAGAAACTCCATTTTCCGCTGGCCCCCATAGGCCACCTGATCTAACTGCACAAAATTTTTTTGATGGGGTTATTTCAACCAAGGTGGGGTGTACAAAACTAAACCAAAAAACTTTTACCACCTTTCCTTTCCAATGACATACATAATCAGCGGTATTTTTTAGATTTGTGACTAAATAGACAAAGTCTTAAAAGTTCGAAATGTGTAGCTGAAAATATGATTTATTTAATCAAATAAAAAGTCACATTCGTTAAATTAAGGCAACCCATTCCGTTGTCTTACTGCCATATTATTCACTCGATAAATCGAGATTAAAAATTTAATCCGGATATATTAATTTATATAATTTACATCCGGATTTAAGTTTTAATTTGGATAAATCGAGTGAATAATTTGTCTGTTAGTAAGTTTAGTTATTCATAACTTAGAGAGTTGTCTAAAGTTAGCCAACGTTTATAAATACGACCGAATAAGTCTCGTCGTTATCAGTTTCTAAAACAGCTCCCACAGATTTCTGTCTATCGTGCTTTGTATAAATCAATTCCTTACAAGTTCAGTATAAATGTACTTAATTAAGTATAAGTATCCTTAGGATTCGGATTATACATTTTATTTTGCAAGTTATTTCACAAATTTAAATAAAAAGAACATAATTTGCGATTTCTGATTGACAAACAAGTTCCTACACTTGATCATTTACAGGATATATTTTTTTTATTTTTATATTTCCAAGAATACGATTTTCCCTTATAATCTTTTGTTTTTTTTTTTTTTGTGAATAATACATGTATCCTCCAAAGGTTTTTTTTTTGTTTATAGAAACTTTTCTTAACACACATAAAACTGAATGTAATTAATCTTCTTGAAGCAACCATATTCGACAAAGATTAATGCCCTAGCAAGATGTTCTTTTTTTTTGTGTTTTTCTTCTTTTTTTTGTGTGAATAGATTTTACTTCTCATAAAAATCGTATTTACAGTCCCCGTTAAAAGAAAGCATTTATTCAGTGTAATATTAAGATTGGTTTAATGTTTTTATTAAGTTTTGAAGTTTTTTTTGTTGGTAAAAAGCTTAAATTTAATTTCATAATATTTTAGTTAAATATAAGTTATCCCTTTACAAAAATCAGATTTGATAAAAGAGTTTGAAATATCACCATTTTTGTAGCTTCTTGAGTGAAATCAAATACCCAAAGTAATTTAGAAATTTACTATTTCGAATCTTAAAACCTTTCTTAGAATTATAAAGGCAACAAAAAAGACCTAATATTTGACAACATGTTTCAATTAATTTAAAAAAAAAATAATTTTAATACTGTTACATTTCTTTAAAGTTTTCACTATAATATGCTTTTTTAACGGTATATTTTTAGATCAGAATTTCGGTATATAACATGAAGGGAAATAATAAGGATCCTTAAACTTTGTTTTAAAACTTATTACAAAGATTAATTTTTCTGAAGAATCTGAGAATTTACAGATTGTATCGTTTCTTTTGACAGTGACTGTATATTTGTAGATAGATATTCTCAGAAATACATCAAAGGCCAAAAAATTAAGTATTTTCCATTCGGATACTAAATCCATTTGGTTTGGTTGAACGAGGTAGCAATATTCTTGGCAAAGACAAAGTAAGTCATTAAACCTTTGAACATCCACCCCACTTTATATTATTTACGCTATTCATTTTATCTAATAGTCTGGGAAATATTGTTATATTTATAATTTTTTATTTTTTTTTTTAAGAATTTATTCTAAAATCTCAGTTATGCTTATTAAAATTGTTTATCATTATAAATTGATATTTGATTAACTTACAAAATTCAATATTTAAAAAAATCAGTGAATAAAAGTTTTGATAATTGAGAACGATGCTGATATAATTAGTAAAGAACAGTTGACCAATTTTTTCAAAAATAAAATCGAGTTTTAAATTACAAAATTTTTATATTTATCAATAATTGTCAATTATGATTGTCTAGTCTATCACATTGAGTGTTGATCTTCAGTTATCTTCTTTAAGTTCAGTTCTTCAGTTATTATTATTGTTTAATAAGTTATCATTTAAAAAAAAGAATAATATCGCTGTAAAAAATGTTAAAATTCCTTACCTCACCTTACACCTGCCTTATGTTTTTTTGAGAAGATCGGCTATAAAAATTTTTCACCACGGTCACTTTGGCCGTTTTCGCATTTTTTAAATGAAGGCAGTCTTAATTCGGTACAACCGAGCAATCAATTTTGATGAAATTTTCAGACATGATAAAGGACAATATAAGAAATTTCCACAAGTAACTTCCGCCTCCTAAAACGCCCACACAAAATTTCATCTAACACTTCTCGTTTCACGGATCTTATTGTTAAAAGCTGTGCTTAGACTATTAGACTCGAAGGGAATAGGGGAAAATGATTGTGATCGGAAAAATGTCTGTAGCGAAAAGAAAAAATTTCAATATTTAGATTTTAGGGTTTTTTTTACTTGAGTTTTGACCAAAATCCTTGGTGTACATTGTGAAAAAATTTATATTATTCGTGAGAGAAGGGCCCTATCCCTAACCTCTAAATTAGTAACAACAAATTGCCATCCCAAACGAAATATTCAACATTACTTCTCGAACTACAAATAACTTGGTGGCGTAGGTGTTGACTAAGTCAGTGTGATATGTGTTTCATCGTTTTGATTTTTGTTTGTTTTCGAAATGACACGCGTCGTCGCTTTTTCGATCTTCTACCTCCTGCCAAAATTTTAAACTGTCATATCTAAATAGCTTGTTTGCTTAATGACAATAATTTCCAACCCAAATTCTATATTTTATGCCTCCAAGTTCTATTTTCTAATTTCGTATGAAAAACGAAAAAAAAAAAGTAATTATTCAGGAAATTTTTTTGTTATTGGAAAAAATACGTGCGTTGTAGAATTTCCTCATTTTCCTCATTTTATAAAACCCTATTTTTTTGTTGTTTTCGGTATTCTTCATCATCAGTTCATCGATTATACATTAGATCCGAGAACAATCAACACCATACTCTCACTAAGAATCTAAAAGTATATATCGAGATAATAACACTAAAAATAGTAAAACTGATGAGTTTTGGGTTCCGGTTCATTGGGGGAATGGATCCGATTGGATGTATATTGTATACATATTTATATACCAAACCAATCAAGTGTTCTACTTTTTTTTCCCCTATCTCTCTTTTATAATTCAACCATGGAGGCGAACTACTTTCTAGAATTAAGGTCAATCTTATTCATGGAAAATCAATGTGCTTATCCAATGTCTCCATGATGAAAAAAAAAAAATAGTAATAATAATAAAAATAATAATTCCATAATAGTCTTTGGTTGGTGTCAGGTCGTTTATAGGGATGGGTGTTTTGAACGAGGGAGAATAGAGAAATAGCTGAATCGGAATTGGATTAAATATAAGGAAACCAAATTGTTTGTCATTTTTTGTTCAGCTTCGATTTTATTAACAATCCTGTCAGAATACTTATTATGTTTTTCTTATTGATGGGAAAATGTTAAGTGACGTATGGAAAATTATTCTCTTAATGTGTATTGATTCATAGCGAACGAATGAAGAAAACATACGTAATTGCTTTCCTATTGATGATATAAAAAAAAAAGGAAAAAATAAATTAAATTTGCGTGGGGTACGACTTTCACGAAAACGCACGCCACCAATAAATTTAATGTTAACTTATAGCTTGTTCTTCTTTTTTATATTTATCTTTTTTTTGTTTGTATTTATTAACTTTTGGTTTGTGTGTGTTTTAATGAAATTGGCACAAGAAAGTGATTAAAAGTGGTGCAAGGCAATCAAAACAGTTTGATTTTCTTAAATTAATGTGTGCAGGAATAATAATGGAAACGATTATTGTTAAATTAATTGCTTATCGGTGCTATTCCATGATTTTTTTATTTTCATCTTTTTTGTGTGTGTGGGTGGGCGTATTTTTTTTGTATTTTTAAAAAAATGAAATAGATACATATTTACTTGATCCAAATTATTTAGACTTGTCGGTAATTATTTGAGGTAATGAAAAATACAAATTGTGTTTTACTTCAGGGAGATGCAATAATTAAATGTTGGAAATCGAGAACATTTATTTTAAAATATTTTCTTATTTTTTTATAGCTTCAATATAAATATTAAGTTCAACCAATACTGTAAAAAAATGCCTCTTTATCTCCTCCATAATTTTAACAATTGCAAAATTTAACACTAAGTGAGCATTATTCATATGATGCGTCCCGATTTTGGTTAAAGGAAAAAGAAGCAATAGTTTCCGAAATAGACGAAACATTTTACTTTTGTGAAGTACGCAAAATATTTATATGAATCGTGAGTGGCCGCGTGTGCATAGATTTGGTAACCGAAAATATGAAAAATGTGAGTTTTACTTTCACCGCCACTGGTGCCTGTGGCCGGATTCAGTAATTTCCATTTTGCATCAATTACATGGTGAATGACCCAGATAATTTTTGAGAAAGCGTTTCTCTAATTTCTTAAAATGAAGTATTAAAAAGAAATAATGTCGTTTTCTCCCAAATCACAAATTTTGATCATTTCTTTTTTTTTTTTTTTAATGTTGCTCAGCCTTTGACAAAGTTAGGAATTTCGGACTTGAGTACAAACTTCAAAGGGATCTTCCAAGGAAATTCTGTTAAATATTGAAATCCTACATTAGCGATCGATTATTTAAAGTAGATACAAGCAAGATTATTCAGAACTTAAGTATGTAATTTGAATGGTGTACCACAAGGAAGTGTGCTAAGACCAACACTGTTTTTTTTTATATAATAAGGAGAAATATTTCATGATCATCTTTGCAGATGATACTGCCATATTAATGCCTGAGTACTGTATGCTACAGAAAATTTACAAAATGTAGTCAATGTAAAAAATTGGACGCAACAGTTAAGCAATTAAAACAAATCAAATTCATATAAACTTTACAAACAAAAAGCTGAAAAATGTTTAAATTGTTACTAACCAGTAAAACTGTGAAGGCCAATACTGCCAAGTACATTGAAATAGCACGATTGACCACATAATATGCAACCTGCAATGACACACTTACTTTGAAATAGAAACCGTCTTAAATGTACGAGACAATATATTCGGAGACCTAAAGAATCAAGGCTCATAAAATGATGATCCGAATCCCAGTTTTTCAGTATGAAATCATCCAGCCGAGGTAACACCTGACAAATGTTTTTCAGTTAATTTAGATCCCGAGTTTATTCAGCGAATTCGGTAATTTAATCCAGATTAACTCAATAGGTATTTCTCACAGATGTGTTTCAACACACTATGTGAATAAAGAAGCTGGCACTACATGTATGTCGCACATAAGTGACAAAAGTTCCGTTATTATAAGAGTGAATAGATATTCAAATTACTGAAGTGCTTGTATATATTTTTTAAAAGTAAGACAAAATTTTAACGCCTAATTTTGTAGTCTTCCTTATCATCTGTAGGTCACATTTAATTAAAATCTTGAAGCCGTTGCTTTTATTGCAAAAATTTCTCCTATATAGAGCGGTAAATTTAGCAAACTTTTAAACTTCTTAATACAGAAAGAAAAAAAATTGGTATCTAATAAATATTGTCACAAGTTCCATCTATAGGATAAATAATAGCACCTTTAATGTTCATAGATGTCCTTTTTTTTAACAATAAAGAAAGCCAATTTACCTGATATTTTTAGATGTTGTCCATAAAATGCGGTCCATATATTTCAACATAAAAACATATAAGCACATATGTATGTAGGTATACCTAAACGAAATTACTTGATGTCCTTGTACATATATGTATAAATATTTATTTGAAGAAAAAAAAGTATATACATTTTAATTTTTTTTTGAGAAGTAAAACCCAGAATTTAGCTTGTCTACCTTGAAAAGTTTTATTCAAGGTTTTGGTGCATTTATAAGTATGGGAAGGTATATCTCAACAAATTATTCAACCTTTAATTTCAGAATGATATTCCATAAAGTTTTGATTCCTTTTTTATTTGTATTTTAAAATTCTTTATTTTTTTTTATCAAAGACCTAAAAATTATATTTACCTAACTTTTCATTTATGTTTTCCATATAAATATATACATATTTTTTTTTTTAATATTTTAGGTGCATTGGTTTTGAACATTTGAACATTAACACTCTGGCATTTGATTAAACAATTTATTTTCAAAGGAAGGGTATGTATATATGAATATGAATTTTTTTTTGAAAAAAAAAAAAAAATCCATTGATGGACGAAAATATGTATTTCAATGGATTTTTGTTTTACTTTGGCAAACATTGATTTCCCACACAGAGAATTTTAGGTTATGGAATATTTAAAAGGAAAAGCTATTCGACCGTGAATTCAAAATTAAATTGTGAATATTTGTTTAGTTCCGCATGAAGAATTATTTTGTTATATTCAATCATTTGTTATATGTATATGCATTAATTTTTTTTTTAATAAATATAGGTAATAATGAAAATTGAAAATCAAATAAGTGCAACATGGCGTATACTTATTTTTTTTTACTTTACGGGCTAATGCTTATTAATTTGAATGATTTGCTTTGAACATTTATACAAATGAACATTTTACATATTTTGTTGGTTGCCTTTGATTTACAATTTGTTAATTATTTATTAAATTGTGTATGTACAGATGTACATATATCAATTTTTTGTTTTTAATTAGCTGATAGAGAACAAACCTTCAAAAGACTTTTTTTTGTTATTAAAATATTTTTAAATTATTATAAATGTCAAGTACCTAATCGTTTCGTGCAAAATTGACTTTTTAATTAAATCACACATTACGAATAATGAATTAAATTTTTTGAAGGCTTTAAAATAATTTTACCGTTGTAAACCAAAAGCCCACAGCTAATTTGGGATGTGAATAATAGCAAAAATTCACTGATATTTTTATATAGACCTTTTCATTTGATATGCAAATATGAAAGTCTTGCATTCTATGGTTGGGGCGTTTGTCGGTAATAGTTCATTATTTCAGTGCATCTGGCAGACAAGCAGCCTTATGAAAAAAGTCTTGGATTTCCATATTTTTTATCAGAAGAGAAGTGAGTACATATTTCTAAATTCTACCACAATTCATTTAGAAATGGGTTTCATACTTATCTTTGGGTTCGTCTTGAATGCAGAAATCCCCACCCAAGATGTCTTTGACCCCCATTTTTATGTCTAGGGTGATCTTTTATTAAATAACGGGTGTTTTTTTTTAGAGGTATAGAACTTTAAGTTGGCAACACTATTTTAACTGGCGGCCATTTTGTCAGCTATCAAGTGATTTATTTTAAGTTTGGTTTGGCATTTCAACATGAATAGACTGACGCCTGAACAACGCTTCCAAATTGTTGTGAATGGGCTCGAAACGAGATTGCTGTTGATCCCGATTTTCATAAGAGAATTTTGTTTAGCGGTGAAGCTCAATTTTGGTTGAATGGATACGTCAATAAACATAACTGCCGTATTTGGAGTGATGATAATCCTCAAGTGTATGTTAAGACACTGTTCCATCCAAAACTGACTGTTTGGCGTGCTTTATGGGTTGATGGAATAATTGGTATGTACTTCTTCGATGCTGGCCAGAACGTTACAGTCAATGGTGACCGCTATAGAGCCATGATTACTGACTTTTTCGTTCATCAATTGAACAACCATGATGTGTAGGAGCTGTGGTTTCAACAAGACATGTCACACAGCTCGTGCCACAATTGATTTATCGAAGGAAACGTTTGGTAACCGCATAGCTTTACGTTACGGACCCCTGAATTGACCTCCAAGATCGTGCGATTTAACGCCGCTTGACTATTTTCTGTGGGGATATGTTAAGTCGCTAGTCTACGTCGATAGGCCCGAAACGATTGACCACTTGGAGGGCAACATTCGCCGCCGTATTGCCGATATACGGCCACAAATGTTTAAAAAAGTCATCGAAAATTGGACCTACAGATTGGACTACGTCCGAGCCAGGCGTGGAAGTCATATGCAAGAAATCATATTTAAATTATAATGCCAGAAGATTATCTTTCGAATAAAGTAAATTTCATGTCAAAAAAATCATCTTTGTTTTATTCCATTTCAAAGTTCTATACCCCTTTATTATAATGTTTTAGTTGCTATACTCTTTAACTTGGCTTCCAAAACAATACGCATTTTCAATCCACCGTTACCAAGAAAGGCCCTAACCTCCGTGGTGCAAGACTTTCATATTTGCATATAAAAAGTCAAGATCTACATACATATATAAAAATACCAATAAATGTTTGCTATCATTCACACCCAAAATTTGCTGCGGGCTCTCGGTCTACTAAGTATGTGAATCAACCAATAAAGTTGCCACTCTAATTTAACCAATTTCATGTTCATATTATTTTAATTAACTTGCAACTCACGTTTATTGCTCATCATATATGTACATGTACCTAAGACAAACCACAATCCAATCAAATGAAATAATTTATTTCATCTGCATTGCACTAAAGCGTGCACATCTTAAATCTATCAACTTAAAAATGTCACGTATATGTTGAGTTCATTCCATTGCCTACATTATATTTTCCATTCCTTTGTCTTTTCAATTTTATGAAAACATAACCCCAAAACTATCATAATCAAAGAAAACGTCCTTCCTGCTTTTGTATCTAAAATATATGTATGTATGGTTATGTACATAGATTGCTATTTCTCACTTATATCCTGCAATCGTTTTTCATGAACCACACAAACACTTTCCCATCTTCTCGTATCCACCTTCTTTTTTTTTTTTATTTTAAACACACCTGATTCAACCAAAAAGTATTATCCTTATGTCACTTGCAACAACACACTTGTTTGGATGATCATTTTACTCGACACAAAAATTGATGGTGAATCTTTATCCTTGCTAAATCTTTGTAAGTGTGGTGTGAGGAGTAAGTGCTGAGTGAACTGTGAGTGAGTGAGACGGAATAAACAAGAAGACCTGCAGCAACAAGGAATTGTGTTTGCTCCAGTTATTCTCAACATATGTACATATACTTCCTTTTTTCTTCTTGCATTTTTGTGTTATCCTTTCAATTTCATTTTGTGTCATCATCATCATCACAGCGAAATGACAAGCGATGATATGAGTGGCTGCCTGCTGGATATGACTTTTTAATGTATACATACAAATATAAATATCTCATATATTATTATGTGATGGAAAAAATATATATATATATATATATATATAACTGTTTTTCCAGGACAACAAAATAATAATAAATTTGTGTATATATGTGGTTCGTTTCTCGTCGTATACACATCACTCATCTTGTCACACATTGACACACATTATCCATGTTTATTTGAAACATTATCCATCCGGTACTTGAATGAAACTTTTTCTTTTAGGAAACCAAAAACAAATTGTACATCATTTGTCCTTAGGATATAATATAAGGATAACATTCTATTTTTGTTTTATGCCAACGCATAAAGTATATTAAATAAATAAGAACACATATTTTCTCTCGGGATGTCTTTGAAGTCAGTCAGTTTGATTGTTTTGTATTTGTATAGAATACATACTCGTAAAATTAAGTGGACATACAAATTTTTTTTAACAAGTTTATGTTCAGATTGTTCAAATTTTTGTGTATGTACTTAAGGGTGATTTTTAACAAGAAGAATGTGAGGATGCCTCTTAAATTAGCTAGAATTAATATTAACTCATTTTCCTTTTCAATTAGAAATGTTCTTTGAAAAATACGTTCCTAGACCAAGGGGCGAAATTTTCGGCATATACCGTATAGTATATCTCTTAAGTAACTCGAACTATATTATTTAAATTTTTTAGAAAGGTAACAACTTAGTAAAATTAATATTGCTTTTCAAAATAAATATAACAAAATTGTATTTTTTTAAACCCAAAAAAAAAATCGAAAAACTCAATTTTGTTCAATCATTCTCTAAAACTTAAATTCGGAATTTAAAACCCAAGCAAAACGAACCAAATTACTTTAAATAAAAAACAGAGGATTTTTATTGTTGGCAAAAATTATTAACGAATTTTATTTTAAAGGAAACAAAAAATAAGATTCGCGATCGAATCAAACATAAAATTCCCTTACGAATTTTTCGCGAGAGAACGAATCATATTTTATCGTCCTTCGAACCTTGGTTTTCAAGATTTTGGTTTAACGAATTCTAACCAAGGTGCGAAGAACGATAAAATATGATTCGTTCTCTCGCGAAAAATTCGTAAGGGAATTTTTCCTGATACAGAAAAAAAATGGATTTATTTCGTTCGTGAGAGAACCATAAATTTGTATAGATCGAAAATTTAATCGTTCGCGAATTATATTTTTTATGGTTCATGAGAAAAGATCGATAAATAATGATAAAGATCCGTATTTTATGATTCACGAGCGATATTTTACGAACCCTGATTCTAACTCCAACCCCAAAACAAAGCTCTCCATCGAAATGTAGCAAGCATACGAGTGACTAGAGGGGGTATACTTCAAAGTAAGTCAGCTATCTCTTACGGGAAAAAGCTATATCAGCACATGCAAACGAAATAAAAAATTAATTTGCGATCCGTAAAATATGGTTCGTTCGCGAATTTATCAAGTGGGAACTATTGAAGATCCATTCACGAACCGTTCGAATAAGAAAAAAATTTCATTTTAGATTTTATATAAATATCATTATATTACAGTAAATGCTATATTTTTATCGTAACTGATTCCACATAAAATTTAAAAATCACTCTTCTTCATGTCATTTAAGACCGATTTACTTTTTTCTTTTCGAACTGACACACTTCCAGTTCCTGATGGCTGTTCATTAATCCCCAAATCATTAATATTAACACTATGTATTGTTGTATAGTGCCTTTCTATGTTTCCTGTCACTTTTTCTTTCAATTTTTTTTTTCACAAATTAAACAAGTTGATTCGCCAACTACTTCATTACAAGAAACATATTTATTTAACTCAAATGTTTTTACTTTCCCCATTTCAACAAAAATCATTTAAAAAATAAATCACTTCACATCCTCACTGAATGGATACTTGATGACGAATGAGTCTTTTTACGGATCTTTTCGGATACTTACCGCGAGCGAACCATATTCTACCTGAATTTTATTTTTCCGATCTCTCACGAACGAGAGATACAGAAAAAAAATGGATATAGTTCGTTCGTGAGAGAACTATAAATTTTTAGAGATCGAACATATTATCGTTTGCGAACTATATTTTTTATGATTCGTGAGAAGATCGATAAAGAATGATAAAGATCCGTATTTTATGATTCGCGAGTGATATTTTACGAACCCTGTATTAAAACCTATAATACAGAAAACCCAAAATCCCTTAGCCTTTGTACCTACATTCAGTGGTTTTGTTTGTAGGTATTTAGTTAAGGGATTTTCAGTTTTCTAATTTTTTTTTCTGCGTTTTGAGTTTTCAAAATTTTGAGTTTTATGATTTTTGCTTTTTTCTGAATTTAGAATTTTTTGAAAATTGAATTTCTGAAATTTGGTTTTTTTGATTTTATGTTTTTGAGATTTTGAATTTTTGAAATCTGATTTTTGTTTTTGGATTCAAAATCCAAAAAAAAAACAATTGGTTTTGGGTTTTCTGAATTTTGACTTTTCTGAATTTTGGGTTTTCTGAATTTTGACATTTCTGAATTTGGAGTTTTTTGAATTTGGAGTTTTCTGATTTGGGGTAGGTACGGGATTTTGGTCTTTCTGTATTCTGGACTTTTCAGATTTAGATTTTTTGAAAATGGGTTTTCTTGATTTTATGCTGAAGTTTTTTTTAGGTTTCCTGGATTATGGATTTTGAAATTCTACACAACTCCCTTTTTTTGACGTCTTAAAAACGTTATTTATTTGAACAAGGTTTTTTAATAATATGGGGTAAAAGGGGAAACTTTCAGGCTTGTTTGTAAATATGTAAAGTCAAATATTGTAAATAAAAGAAATCGTTATTTTTTCTTTTTTAAAAAAAAGTTTTTTATACGTTTTTAAAGGGGAGGGGGAATTAAAAAAACATAGTCAAAATAAAAAACATATATTTAAAACAAAACAACGGCAACACTTACAATATTACATTATAGATTTTTAAATCACAAAAGCATAATAATTTTTTTAAGTTATTTAAGTGAGTAGTTCTTGGTCGGAAGAGGGGTGCGTAATTACTGATTAGCTGTGTTTTTTTTTTTTTAATAACAAATTATACATTTGAAGTTTATTGCAATGACCAATTTTTGAAGAAAAAAAAATTTAAAAAATATAAGAGATTTTTGGAAACTTGATACCCTGTAACGTGTTAGTCACTTACTTCAAACACTTGACTCAAAATCTAATACTGTTAACATTTTTTGGCTAAACACTTGTGTTTTAAATAATAATTTTTTTTAGATATGGGGATCTCCCCGTCCTATACAACTTTTTTTTTTCTTGTCTTCACCCAACTTTCATGGCCTAACTTCTTATCACATCTTATGCGTACATATGTACATATTAATAGGAAGTTTTATACTTAGATACGTCTGTACTTATTCAACGAAAAATGTCAAATTTTTGCACACTATTTCAGATTATTCGCTTTCTTTAAATTTGAAAATATGAATTTTCATTTAATAAGAAATAAGTACCTACATAGTTATTTATTTTTTTGTTGAGATAAAGTGTTTCCTTAGATTTTTTTTTAATTCAAAACTTACAGTGAGAAAGTTTTATTCTAAAACAAATTAGGTACATAGATAGATAAAAGAAACAAAAAATAAAACTCTGGTTTAAGTTTTTGATAATATTGCGTACCGCTTTTCCTCCATAATCTTGTAAAAGTTCAATGATTATTTTTTTTACAAAATAACATATAATATTATCCAACTTTTACTACATCAACCTGCACTCAGCGACTTGAACTTCTTTTTCAACAAGAAAACTTATTCCATATACTACGCAGAAACTTAATTCATTAAAAAGTACGTATACGCCACAGTAACCTACAAGAGTGTGCATGTTTACTGTACATAGGTGTGTGTGTAGGTAATGTTACAGTTTAACCACAGAGTATAGGTAGCTAAAGAATACTTGAGAATAAAATCATATTCACGGTTGGGTATATTTTATAAACTTTTATCAAAAAACTAATCACAATACATTCTCCCTGGAGAAGAACCCTTCAAAGAAGTTCATTTATTTGCTTTCAGAATTTATTTTAAAGAACAATACAACCCCACCACCTCTGACTTGAAAAATAGGACCAAAGTTCCTCGAGACTATGTATATACTACCTACAACCAGCCATCATTCAAAATAAAAACCTTCCTGTCAACAAACTCTTCCCTTAGGTGACGACCTCACTTCATCATGATAGCGCTCTGTCTCTTTCCCGCTTGTTTGTCTTAACAAAGTTGCAAAACAAAATTTTTGCAAACTTAATTCTTCAATTTGTCACCGTATATGCTCAGGATTCTGTTCTCTAAGGATCAGTAGCAAGTGCAAGTGGCCAGAAGATGAAACCTTTTAAAATTTGTCGTCTCGTCGTCGTCGTCCATCGTCCATCAGAGATGGATGAATTAAACGTTGGTAATAAGTTTTGCTTTGACATTAATTACAACCCGATTTGAGGAGGAACCGAGCGAGAGCCCTTAACATCCAACCCAGGACACTAACGAGGAGAGAGCATATAAACCTAGACCAGGCTGTCGAATAATTTATGAGATTACATTTTAAGTGATTTCAAGGATTCAAGGCCCGTCAACTTACTGTGTGGTGTATACAGACTGTGTGATGTGCATGAATTTGCATATAAATTAAGTTTTCGTTTCGTCTTGACATTTGCGAAAGAGAGAGAGAGAGAGTGTGTGTGTTTGTGTATGGTGAGTGTCGTCATGGCGTCATGGGTGAATGTAAATTTCAATATGGCTGTTGACATTTCAACAAGGCATTACCCAACTAACTGGAGAAGGTCAAGATTTTTAAAGTAATTCAAAATACACCGTTAAATAAATTATTTAAACCAAAAGGTGGGTATTTCCTTTTGTTCAATTCCACCTCGATCTTCTGTTCCACATTTTTCTAATCCATGGTATGTACATGAAGAGGACGGAAGTTATGTGAGATTCAAAATGTTGAATCATTCATAGAACGAACAAAAACCGGACGCGCACTGTGACAGGAAGGCTCATTTTTTCCATTAGTCTCCCTTAGTGCTGCGTTGTTTCTATTTTTCTTTTTTTTGTCGTGTATCCTCTTTATGTTCATAGGTTGGTTAGTTCAGTTCACTTTTCTTCTTTTTTTTTTGGTTGCCGGCTCTTTGCATGAATTTCAAATGCACGTCAGCTTCTAAAGCTTCAAATGTCTGTCATGTGTGTGATCTATGTGTTGCTTCATCACAAAACTAGTGAATGTTACTTTGGCACACAATGTAATGTGTCCATCCTTTTTTTTTTTTGTTTTTAGACCTGAGGACGACACTGTATTTGGAATTGGTTTTATTTTAAGCAATTTATACCTTGCAGTACCCTTCAGCAGCGGCAGCAGTATTATCTACAATGTCCACACATGATATTTTTTTTTTTTTATTTAGGAATTTGTAGCAGAAGACCTCAGAAATGGGATTGGACACACGCAATTTAAAACTAAGGCAATGTTTTTTTTCCCTTTGAAAAATACAAAAATGGTATTTCAGTCACGAAAGTTTTTTTTTTTTTGTTATAAAAGAAGTGTTCGAGTGCATCGAACAATATTTGGTCATGATATTCCCTTCTGTTGTTAAATTAAAACATCCTCTTATGTTAACCAATGTCGTTCTTTAATTAATTAAATTTGTAGTTTTATTTTTTTGTATGTCTATTTACCGACTGGATTATTTGATAAGTTCTTAAGGAGAGGTTACCTTCAAAGGCATGATTTAAAGTAAATAATGAAATGAAAAGTAAATAATGAAATGAAAATCTTATTTTTTTTTCCAAAAAACGTTAACCAGTCTTTTAATTTATTTTTTTTTTTGATTTTTATTTTTTTTTTACTTAATAATTAATAATTATAATTAATAACAACGGCTTGGTCGATTTTTATTAAATTTTGAACCCAGTATTTTTTTGGTACATTATTAATTTTTACAAAAAATATTCTTTAAACTAAGTGTTAACCGTTAAAGAAAATCTCATTTTTCCCAAAAACAAACTCCTTCGATTTTGATTAGAATTTTTATGTGAGATAGTTTCAGAATTTAAGCCAATAGGAGGATTTAAGGCTACAGATGTCCTTATTACTCATTTTCCGCTTTTTATAGTCGATGAATTTGGTGAAAATTCAAACATAATAAAATTCATATTTCTGGGATAGATAAGGAAAAAATCAATTTAAAAAAAAAAAACTTCAACATTAATTGGTTTAAGTCCAAAATGTTTTAAGTACGACATTTCAAACTTTATATAAGAAAAAGTGTGCATGAACGTAGATGGATATTCAACAAAAATCATTCGTTTAGTGAACTTAAATTTAGAAAAAAAATTTCATTCAAATATAAGAATTTCCTCCCATTTATATTACCGAATTCTAAAAATTTCATAAAAATTGATTGAGTGGTTTCCAAGACTATACAATACATTCAACGAAAGATAATGATGGGCGTGTCAATAGGTGGAAAAATGATTGTATTCTAAAAAGTCAATTACAAAATTCTGAATTTCTAGTGACATAAGGAAAACTCAGCTGTAAAAAAGTGGGCGTGGAAGAGGGCGGATTCTAAACAAATTAAAAGTATGCTAATCAACTGAAAATGTTAATACCAGTTGGAATTGCTGCTTAAGATTCAAGAGAGCTAAAAATATAAAATTTGCAGATTTCTATTTATGTTAAATACGTTAAAATTTTAAAGAAATATGTGGGCGTTCTCTGCTACGCCCACATATTTCAAAAAAAAAATAGGTATATGCATTTATCATTCTTTATGTTAAAGAGAGCCAAATTACAAAATTTCAGCTTACAGTCCCTTAATGAGGAGAAATTTCAAACATAAAAAAAAATGGTCGTAGCAGTGGGTGGATTTTACTGAAATAACTTTAAAAATAGTGCAAATTGATCACAAAAAAGAATGATAGGAAATCTATTGTAGAAATAAACGAGTTTATACAAAAATGGTATAGAAAAAATTTATTTCAATTGTTGCTGAATTTTCAAATTTTCCGAGCAACTTTTTCAAATTTTTCGGGCTCTTACGGAGATTTAAATGCAAATGAAATAAATCGGGCCAGCCTTTCTGAAGTGATGCGCTTATCAACGAAAAGCATTTCATTTAAAATATAAATAGAAGGAAATAAGTTGCTCAGTTCATCACATTTAACCTGAAAAAGGTTATGAAACAAAAGCTTCAAAAATGTTTTCTTTGACATCTTCAGAATTGTATTATCGTTAAATTAAATTAAGAAAGTAATTTCTTTTATTTTTTCTTCCTAAAGTTCAAGTGACAATAAAATTCTTTATTATAATTAAAGAAATTCATCTTTAGCTTAAGAGAGGTTGCAGAAAAAAGACTCAATAACACCAATTTGAAACTGAATTGTATATAAGTTGAAAAATACCATTACAAAGAAAACAGCTGAGACAAAGTGCTTTATCATTTCTTTCAACGCATCCTTCCGGGATTTTAAGTAGAAATGTGTCCATTAAAAGAACAATTTAGCGCCATAAAAAAAAATAAAATTACAAAAATATTTCCACCCATTAACCCAACAAAGGAAGTTTAAAAAACAAGTTAACTGCAGGTCAGTATATAATGATGGGGATGGGGTCTGTGTGGAAATATTATTATGGGTTAATGACTTTTACTCAAAAATAAGCTATTCGGCCCTAGCGAGGTATCCGTCGGAGCGGAAAATTCTCCGATTTTATACGAATCGGAGAATATTTGCTTCGAGGTATACTTTCGGACAGCTGTTCAAAACATTTTTCCGACATTATGCAACGCACACCGGCGTTTTGCGTTACAGTGCGATCAATTGCTTATTTGAGTGATTTTTTGACAGCTCATAAATTTATTTTTCCGATATCCTCCGACACAAATAGTTCGCGGAACTTTTTAAAGATTTGTGTAAAGAGTTGAAAAATGTAAGAAATTAAAAAAAAAACATGTTAATAAAGTAATTTTGGAACTATTGCTTGAATTTTTTATTTTTTAGGCCCCGGAAGCAAACGAAAAAACAACAACCAGGCAAATCGAGCTTTTGGTTAATTTAATGCAAGAGAAACCCGACGCGTCGTCGCATTGTTTAGTATTCTTTTCCGATGAAGGATACCACGAATGTAATTTGAACCTCCGACAGAGTGTGCGTTGCAAAAAAATTTCCACTCCGACGGATACCTCGCTAGGGCAGATTATCTTTCTAGGGGATTTTTTCGACCTGTTTTATTTATGTACAAATATTTCTAAAATTGTTGAACCTAAAAATAAAGTGTTATGGTTACCTATATCTTCACATAAATTATTTAGAAAAATACAAGCTTCCCCATTTAGCCGTCATCGTCATACTCAAAGAAATTGAACTCGTTTAAATATTAAGGCAACTTGATTGTAACTTGTCCTATCTATCAATCAAAAGTTGTTCTTATTTATTGCTTCGACTCATGTCACGTTTCTCGCCTTTAAATCGATTTATTTCAAAAATAATTCCATAAAAAATAGAAATGACGTGGAATTAGTTCGAATTATAGACGCTGCTGCCGCCGCCGCATGCCGCCAGAAAGACTGTAAAGTTTAACATCATTTGTACTATAGGTTATAGGTACATAAGTTCCACCCTAGTTCCTCAATGTGTATGTGACTTCAGTTAGCTTAAAGTGCTTATAAAGGATATGTGGATATGTACAATATGTAGTGTGAAGGATCTCTCTTGCCCGTCCGTGTGATAATAAATTGTGCAATTACCCTCATTCCCCCTTTTGACTAAACCCATACTCACTGACTGACGACTTGGGTCTATATTATAAATGAATAGGCCTGCACAACACGCAAAGGTTCAATCCTTTATTTAGTTCAAGCATAAAACACATATAGATAAAGTCAAATAAAAGGATATACATATATACCTACGATTGAAAGGGATGGAATTTGGTTCGTTATCCTTTCGTTCGTTGACATTTAATGTGGGAAAATGTGTGGGCGATTTAAGGGTATGTTGGAGGCATCTACTTTATCCAACCAAAAGTACTGATAAGGGAACCATCATATAAACGAAGAGATTCTTCTTCAAGATTAGGTCACCCAAAGACATCGCGTTTAAATCCTGCCTGATGGTGATGGTGTTGCTGTTGGTGTTAGTTTGCTGTCGGAAGTAAACACGTTAATCAGGTTCCGCTTGACAGTGATTGTAAGGATAAGTTATTTTCTTTTTTTTTATTTTTTGAATCTATCTTAGATAACCGAAAAACAACTTTCAAGTGAAAAAAATAGAACGAGGATGAAGAAAAAAAAGTTTATTTCTCATGAAAAAAGTATATGATGTTGAAGATGATATTGAAGGTTATTTTCTTTAAGAAAGAAATAAAGAGGGTAAAACAACAAAGAAGACAGAATTTGCAATTTAATTATATTTTCGATCTAAAAAAAAAGTAGGACATACTAGGAGGTGTATATGTAGAGGTGTTTTAAATGAAATTTTGAGATAGCATTGACTTCGTGTTGTGTTCTTTCCTTTTATTACGGTCCCTGACTTTCTTGAAAGGAAAGTGATAACTTCAGAGCGGAATTAAAGATTTTATTCGTGACAGCAGGAGTGTGAAATTTTGATAAATAAGAATTACGAAAATCTATCTATGGAGATATAGAGAATCATGATCTTTTATTAGTTCATCAGAACCATAGTAGACTTAAGCCCTCATTATATCACACCAGTCAGTAGGGGAAAATACATATAGATTCTTCTTCTTACATAAGAGGAGAAGGTGTAACTTTTTAAGGCGGACTTTTAAAAGTGAAACATTTTATTTCTTTAACACGAACTTATTTTCTAACTTTCATAAAAGAAAACAAGATATTATGGAATTTTTTTTTTTTAACTTTTTCAACAAAAAAATAAAATTGCAAAATTAAAAAAAAAAACTTACGTCAGGGTGGTCTATGTTAAATGAAAAAAAGTATCCAAAAGGTGGAAGGGTGAATAAAAGGGTGTCCAGAGGGAATTTTGAATATTTGAAGTGCGGCGAATCATTGGTACGACGTGCGCGTCGCGCTTTTTGTACTCATTTTTATATTCTACGACTAAGTGATGGGCCGAGCACGCAACTTATCTGGTCGTGGCCTCGTGGGTACAAAGATTCAGGCAAGAAGGCACAATGGTCAATAGACCTTTTCCTGAACCATCAACGTCAGCAACAACGCCAGAACATGTGTCGCAAGTTCGAAATGAAATTATTCGAAATCTACGTAAATCGATAAGGAAGATTGCGGCCTCCACAGGAATAAAAAAATCAACAGTGCATGTTATTTTGAAAAAGAAATTAAAGCTCCACCCTTACAAAATGCAAATTGTTCAGTATCCCAACGAAAGTGACTGTCCTTTGCGAGAATCCTTCGCAAGAACAATGCTGGAACGTTTTCGGACAGCAATTACGCTTGGAAACATTTTATTCAGTGACGAAGCACATTTCCATATTATTGGATATGTTAACAAACAAAATATGCGATACTGGTGCCCCGACAACCCTAGAGAACGCCATCAAAAACGTTTACATTGTTTAAAAACGACATTTTGGTGTGCCATTTCAGCGAGCGGGGTAATTGGCCCTTATTTTTTTAACCAAGGTGAGACAGTCACTTCTCCGGTGTATTGCCGTGTGATTGATGAGTTTCTGTTACCGCAATTGCAGCTCTAGTCAGGGTACAACAACCGAACACAATTTCAACAGGACGGTGCCACTCCGCACACAGCTAGGGTGTCGATGGAAAGGCTAGGGACAGTTTTTCCGAATAAACTGATCAGCAAGTACGGAGACATTCCATGACCGCCTCGGTCGCCAGACCACACCTCCTATCAAAGGTTTACAATAACAATCCCCGGACAATTCAGGCCCTGCAGGAAAATATTCGCCATTAAATTCAAAGTATTACTCCAGCGCTTTGCCGTCGCATAATCGCAAATGTAAATGTAATGCAAGAGTGCATTGAAAAAACAGCCATAATTTGGATGATATCGTTTTTAAAAAATAAAATCCGCATTGTTACTCTGCATTAAATAAAAACGATGTAGTTTTTTTATATTGCATTTTTAAGTTGAAAATATTCCGCTGGAAACCCTTTATTAAGAAAGGTATAGCATATTTCCTAAGAAAAAGTTTATAACGTCGGAAATCTGTTAAAACCTCGTAAGTCGAACATTTTTTTATCATAAGGCACAAAAACCGATTTATTTTTTTGACTACCTATACCTATAATTGCTCGCGTGGAAAACATGTTTAATTTAAATCCATACCAGACACATTAACATCTTTATTAATAATAAAAAAAGCTTAATTATCTTCTAATTAAAAGTTCAAGTAAAATGTTGAACAATTTATGGATTCAAATATTTATTAATAAACAATTAACTGCTAACTGACGTTAAGCAGCAATTCTTTGTGAAAATTTACTACATTCAACTAGAAATCTGTTGTCGCCAAAGAGTATTATTTAGTCACTTTCTGTTATCTTAACTTACTTTCTCTTTGGAGCTTGTCAATAACATATGTAGGTATTACAAGCGGTTTTTTTTTTTTTTAATTTATATTCGTTTAGAAAATATATTAGGTAAAATACTAATGTTAATATCTCGTTAATGCAACTAATTGCGTTAAATTAGCTAATTAACATGAATTAACTTCAACTTTGTCTTATTCCGCACCTAACTCAATAATTCATTTAATTTTATTAATAGTTGTGTTAGAATGTAAGTATGATTAGTAGTAATACTTTTAAGTTAAAAGTGAAAGAAACAGACAGCTTAGTGCTTTAACATTTTTGTATTCCTATACTATAAGGGAGCCCTTTTTCGTTCTCTACCCCTGGGCCTTCGTGTGTCTAGCTTCGCTACTGGAGTTTATGTGTTATTAGGGGGGTTCACAATATCAAATATGCTTGACAAGCATGGCTTAATGATGTTTGATGGATTGAAGGCATTTTGCGTTCACATTTGTCAAACAGGCTGTCAAACATCAATTCTCTTTTGAATTTAACAATGGCGGACGTTTTGATTGCAGAACAAGAAGATAAAAAAGAGGCAACAAAATAAGAAGAAAGGAATTTGGACTAAGGAATGGCTAAAAAAGCGTCCAAAATTTTCTTCTTTCAATTTGTTGGACGAATTGAAATTGACTTCGCAATTTCCGCTTACAGCCATTTTTCTTCTTTTTTTTTTCTTTTCTTTTGATGCGTATAGGTTCACAACTTTTTTTAGAATGAAATTTCATCCTGGTTTTACAAGCATGCGTTCATATTCTCAAATATGTTTGTCAAGCAAGCAAAATATCAAAATATTTTGATATCCATCCAACATGCTTGACAAACTGTAGTAGTAGTTGTTTTGGATATAATAGTGGTTAAATCTTAGGTCAATGCTGGACAAGCTTCTTTTCCCTAAGCTTATATTTGGTTTAGACAGCTTGAATATTTTTTTACAGCTGTTTTTGTCTTCATACAAATTTAAATGTCAAAAGTGCTGTACGTGAAAAGTTAAAAGTTGTTAAACTCTTGCAGCACCGACTGCAGTATTGACATTGAATTTATGTGGATTAATTATTTTGAAAGTTATTCCAGCTGCAGCTCCAGTTGCAGCTACGTGTCATGATCAGGCAGTTAGTCGCGTGAAAATAAGAGTGCAAAAAAAGATGCTCATGTGACATGAATAAAACCTGCAAAAACTCCCATTTTTCGAAGCAGTCATTTCATTATGTATGAATAAGATTTTCATATTTTCATATTTCATATTTATTGATAAAAAAAAGAACTTAACATTAAGATAACATCTCATCTTTCAAATGCAAGTATTTTCATAGCATCTGTTCAGCTTTTTGTATTGAGCATCTGCTCTGAGCACGTGCTCCATTTTATTTATGTATATCACGTATAAGGATACAAAACATCTTTTCCCAAAATACGTTGATTTGTTTTGTAACCGCTTTGCCTATTTCATTAAAATATTTCATGGAAAAATAGAGTCCTATAAATTTGGTGCTTTAAGGCAAACAAAATTGTTTATTTTTAATAACCTATTTTGTTTTCTGTTAGTGGAAAAAAAGAACCCCTTTATAACAAAAAAAGATCCTGCATCTATCTCTAAAATTCTCTTTTTTTAATAATCCAGCTAACCTAAAAAAAATAAACCAAATCATTTTATTTAATCAATAAAACCACATGTTTACACATTGCACAAAAATCTTGTCCTCTTAGAAACCCTGATACATCACAAAAAAAAAAAAAATAATTTGCCTCTAAAAGTATTTTCCTCTTGAAATAATAATAATCAACCTAATTTCATATGCTTAAAAAAAATCTCTATTTAGTTCACCTATAATGGCAGAGTTTTAATTTCTCTCTGTATCGTCATCTTTTGGTATTATGCCTCCCTCCCACAGAATGTAGATACTACAGAAAAAAAAACATGAAAAACATTGCATCATCATCATCACATCACATTACCCATGTATAGAAGTACCGTACGGAGACAGGACATGCTTTAGATTAAAAAGATATAAGAGTATGTCTGTCCACTTAAAAATTCTCCTTCGCTTTTCTAAAATGAATTTTTTTTTCTCTACATACTCGCATACTACATGCATTCCACAGTGAAATAATAAAAAAAACAAAAACTACATCCTCTTTCATTCTTTCTCTCCCTCCTTTGAAATTAAAGGTATGTTCATAAGCGACATCTCAACTATTTAAGTAATGTACAGTTCTAAAGTGTGTTTTTAATATAAAAAAAATATATAAAAAGGATAAAATTCCACAATTTACTTCAACTAGACATGGCTTTGAATTCTTCATTGCATTTTGTTCGTTTTTTTTTTTTTTTTTCATTTTCTATTCAACTCATTCACATACACAAAGTCCAACAAAATCCACTGAATGGCTAGCCCCAGACTATATAAAATGGAACACGACTAAGAATAAATTAAAAACGCAATTAAAAAGGATTTCACTTTTATGATGATGCAGTTCAAAGTTGTGTTGGGATGGGATTGGATAGGATCTACTGCTACTACTACAACTTGTTCCTATTGCTGCATCGAGTTCTGCACCAGGACAGAGAAACAAAACCCAAATTACTCCTAATGAATACATGGGCCAGTTCTCGTCTATAGCAACAAGAAGGAGCACACAGAAAAAAAAATGGTTGCGAATTAGAAGGCCGCAGGACTAATTAGTCTGCGAGAGGATTAGATGGTCCGTTTTGTGAGTTTCAGCAGCACAATAATTTGCCTGTTCAAAGTGGCTGATGGTGGATACAAATTGTGGTAAGTTTGTACGTCCGTCCGGAGTATTTTGTCAGCGTATAAGTTGGATCATAGCTTAGCTGAACATTCGCGAAATTATCCCTGACTAAGCACGTTTGGCTTGACGAAACGTTTTGCAAATCGTGACTTTGTATTTTGTGCATTGGGCAGCAAATTTAATTGTTTCAGTGTATGTATGTGTGTTGGAGGAATAGACTAGTCTTGTATATAGGCATGTACAAAACCAAAAGTCTATGGTTTTAGTAAAAGCGAATTTTACTCGTGGGAACAAAACGAATGGTGTGGTTTCCATACAAACGGGTTTTACCAATCTTTTGTGCTTTATACATGTTTATCGAATCAAACAGTTTATGTGTATGATTCACTTTGAATCGTCTTTTTTTGCTGATTTAATTTTGTTCCTTTTGAAATAGCTTGACCATGTTTTTGTTCAGCTCTAAATTCCACCAAACTCATCTCCTTAGTAAATTGTACAATCAATAAAAAAAAAAAAAATGTCAACATCATGTCGAAGTTTGTTGCTTTTTTTCTGCCCACAAAAGTGTGCGTCTGTAGGGAAATTTATACACAAAAAAATGTCTAAGGAATAATCTCTTCATGATGGAAGTATCTTTCTACTTCATTTTTTTTTTATATCACATTAATCATTATGAGTTTGTTTTTCTCTGTTATTGTTTTTGTTTAAGAAAAGAAATCCCATACATCAATATCGTTCGATCAATTTTTTTTTGTATGATTGATGTTTCCTTTTTTAAATTATTTAGATTGCACTTTATACAGATATTATTATAATGGAAAAAAGTAGAAACTTCTTCTTAAAAGAAAAAGAAAACAAAAAAAACAAACTCACCTGACATTCAGTTGGCCATCTGGCGGCCTGCTGTGAGCAGTCATTATCCTTGTCCTTAGGCAGGGCGAATAGATCTCGGGGTTCTTTTAAACGAGCAATTGGTTTGAGCGTCTTTTCATCGGTGTTTACCTCCAATTGATTGGTTTTTAGTCCTTTCGATAGAAAATTACTCAAAAATCCTGTAAAAAAAAAAGAGAAAGAAAAAATAGCAAAACATGTAAAAAAATGGAAACAAAATTGTTTGATTTGATGAATGATTTTTGTTATTTATTTTTTGCAAAGCAATTTAATAAAAAAGTTTGAATGGTTCAATAAATCACGAATTAGAAAGATAAGATTGAATACGTTTTTGAAATAAATGTTTTTAAATTTTAATGTTAATTAATGTTTAAGACTAAATTACTCTTATGTAAGTATATTTTAAGTATATATGGTAATTTTTTTTATAGAGGCAAACTCTATATACTACTGAAATACATCAGCCAAGTAGAAGACTTAGCACTATTTAAATGGACTTGTTGAATTATTGATTCAAAATAGCTTTTTACGGCCTTTAGTCCACAAAAATTTAGGCGTTTCGTCCCGGCGATCTCATGTATAGAGGTTGTGAGATGGTTTTTTATCCCTAGCTGCGAAAAAAATAGATTTCAGAGTATTTGAGGTTTATTTATTAATCAATCACTAGTTTTTTACTATTTTTATTTAGATAATTAAAAATTCATATATTCTTAAAGCGCAACTTAATTACAGTCAGAGAAAGCAGAGTCACCTAATTACAGACTAAAAAGCATTTGTCACTTAATTACAGTGTGGGTGAGCAGACGTCACTTAATTAACGCCTGAGATAGCAGACGTCACTTAATAACAGACTGAAATAGCATCAGATGTCATTAAATTACAGTTTGAGATGGCAAACCTCACGAAATTACAGTCTCAGCTCTGAAATAACAGAGGTCACTAAATTACAGTCTGATATAGCGGACATCACTAAATTACAGTTTTAGATATCAGATATCATTAAGTTACAGTTTTAGATATTAAACGTTATTAAATTACAGTCTGAGATACCAGATGTCACTTAATTACAGTATAAGACAGCAGAGGTCACAAAATTACAGTCTGAGATAATAACTATAGTAATTACAGACTGAAAAGCAGACATCACAGACTGAAATAGCAGACATAATTACATTACCGTTTGAGACAGCAGAATTTACTAAATCACAGTCTAAAATAGCAGACGTAACTAACTAACAACCTACTTTAAACCTAAACTTCCAATATTAATCCTGGAACCTAGGTCTTCCCAAAATGAAGATTCGCCAAGTACTCTTAATTTGTACTACTCCTATCGATTTTCTTGTGTTCGCCTAAAGTGTCTTCCATATTTTTTTCTAAATTCAGCCCAAGTTTGGGCTATGATTAGCTCAGACCCCAGCACAAATTAGAAGTTTATATTTATATTATGTGTGCCACGTGTCGCAGTGCACACACTATTGAACATCAACTTCAAAAGAAAACTACATGCATTGTATGTATAATTATATATGGAAATTTAAATATAAAAAAAGTGGGTGTGTTAGTAGACGGACTTGAAAAAAATGTCATGCTTTCTAGTTAAAGAGATTTTAATTTCAAAATTTGCACACAGATAGGCTGAGTTCGAAAACGAATCAGATGCTTATTTGATGCAAAGTCATGAGTTGCGAAAAACAAAAGATAAAATGTTGACAAAGTCACGAGTTTCTTAACGCATCCCAAACGTCAGCGATGCGCATTAACTGAACAGCAAACGCATCTAATTTTGTTTGCTTTCATTTGACAATTTGACATTTCAACTAAAAGTGAAACAAAAATATAGAGTATCGAGCAAAGTAAGTTTATTTTTTTTATATTATTATTGATTTTTTTCGTAAATTATGGTTTGCTATTCATCCTTATTATGTTTTTCGTTTTACTAAAATGACATCTAAACGTTCTTTCATTTTAAACTGGATAAAATGTGTTTCGATATGTCAAACTGATGCAAAGTAAAATGTACATATGTAAAGTATCCGGACTGCATTCCAGATTCTCATTATTAAACCTAGAAAGAATTGTTTTTACGCACTTGTTTGGTAAAATTGTTTAGTTCTGATAACTTCAAAGCAAATTGCCGGCCACTCCAAATATATTTTAGAGTTTATTATGCCAAATTTTTCAAATTCGTTGAGAACAAAAATTACATTCATAATAATGCCGTCGATATAAAATGTCAATTTAAAACGTAAGATTGCAAACTGCACTAAATGAACGTCTAACAAATGCGGCTCGCTCATCATCAACTTAAAACAAAAAAAAACTGTTCTCAATTAAATACGCATCACTATGGTAAAAAAAATACAAAAAAAAATATAAAGAGTTTGCCAGCGCGAATAAAAACGAGAAAAAATTAAACCCCAACCAAATGGCAATTTTTCCCCACTATACTAACGGGATGACCCTATGGTGCGCGAAAAAATTGCTGCAAATGTTAAAGTAATGACTTGCAGCCGTTATACTATCCAATTTTATTTTGATGGAGTAATAAACTTTTTGACTTACCTATAACCTTTATCCAAGCTGAATTAATACATTTTATCTGTCCGAGTTCGATATTCAAACAAACATGTTACATACCGGCTTTTCCCCCTCCTTTTGTTATCTTTTTACCCAATCATATTCACTAGGCAGGCAAAAAAAAAACAAAAGAATCTAACTTTTATACTTAACAGCTTTGCGCTTCATATTTCACGTGAGTGTTTCTTTTTTTATATTAAATGAAAATAAGGAAAACATGTGTGCAAAACTTTTCTGTTTCCTTTAACAAGAAAAGAAAAACAAAAAAGAGAGATAAAATACAAACATAATAAAACAAAAGGAGGATAACTAACACACACTACCTATGTATGTATATATGGTGGTAATATGAACTCTAAATACTTAATGTGCTTTGGCATTGCGTTGGTTCGGTTGCACGTCAAAGCCGTAGTTAGGAAAATATTTTGAAAGGGGATTATAAGTTAATATTAATGGAATTTTTGACTTCATTTTAATTTAATATTTTAGTTTTTCGATAATAGAATCAAAATAGTAGGTATTAAATTTATTTTTGCTGCCACTTTTAAGTTATTTTTTTTATTTTTGATAAGACATTAAAATTTGTAAGTCAATTATAATGTTGTACCAAGATACAAATATAAGAATAGTAAAAAATATTATAGTTTTATTTTTTGATTAAGAAATGAGTTACAAAATAAAAGCCATTAGTTTAAGACATTGAATTTGAATTTTTATTTGCAAATGTAATTATTTGAAAATTACAAACAAATTTAACCAAAATAAGCTGAGCCGGGTTTTTATATTTTGCGTGGAATAAAGGGGCTATGAGTACCCCTTAAATTTTCAAATACAGTAGGGGTGTTTAGAAAAATTGGAGAGGATTTAAAAAAGTTTTAAAGAAAAATAAAGCCGGCATTCAACATTCGTGTAGTAGGTACGGCTGATGAAAAATCTCTGTACTTGACAGTTCGTTTAAAATTAGATTGAAAGGTAAACTGATGGGTATTCGTAGTAGTGCGAGTGTTTTTATTTTAAAGCACTGGAATAAAACTGTAATCATTTTGGATAAAAGTCTCCAAGGAATAAAGAGATGAATATATGGGAAGCTCACAGCTATACCGAACCAAGTCACACAATAAAAAATCCAAAACTACTGCTAACGTGTGCTCAAAGTTAAACTCTATCCAGGTCTTTAATGATTTAAGTCAGTAGGTGTTTCGTAACTGAAGGTGTTTCGGCGTTGAAGGTGGCGAAATCAAGTCAATTAACACGCATTTATTATTTACTTAAACTTTTATGGTCGTATTTATAAACGTTGTCTAACTCTGGACAGGCGACAAAGTTATAAACAAACATGTTTAGTTGTTGTCTAAGGTTCGTCTAAGTCTTGACTAATGTGTCATTTTATTTAATTAAATATTGCATATTTCCAACTATTTCGAGCACTGCAGACACTGTTAAACTAGTCAAAAATCTAAAAAAATACAGTTTTGGATTTTGTGACTTGACTTATTGCTGTTTCCCAATAAGGTTCTTACTGGATCTTAGTTAAATGTTTCCCACCAAGAGACAGCACTGGAATGATTTAAATGGACTTACAGTATAGAAAATAATAAAAGTTTGCCCTCCTCGAAGTTAATTTCTCAAAAATAAATTCTCTCTAATGTCAAATAAGTGTACGGGCATGGTTTTGGTTAAGATAAAACTTTCTTCGAGTAAAAGCATAAAGTAAGAATTTATATTTCAGTGGTGTATAAGTTAAGAAAGACGGAAATTAAAATAAAAGAGCAAAACAATTTGTTTTTAAATAAAAATAAATAAAAATAGAAAATAGACGGGAAAGCAAATTACAACTTTGATTAAAACTTATAAGGTTCTATGCATTAATGTGTTTACATATATGTATATGTATAGTACATACATATGTATTTTATATATGATTGCCCTTTGTTATTCTTTACGTAAATAAAAAACTAAGTTTTTAAGACGTGGTTTTCAACAAATTTTCAAACAAATTGCGAGTTGGTGAATCTTAAACTTCTTTTGTTCATTCGAATACTTTTTTTTGTCAGACTGTCATAACACAGTAGATTCCACTTAATAAAAATGAAAATTTTCTACAATATAAGTATTTTTTAAAGCGGATAATTGATTTTGTTTTTACTTAATCGTGGAGTTTCAAGACACTAAATTCTGGTTCTACACGAGCTGATGCGCCACCTATTTATTTATTTATTTCTTTTTAGAAAAAGAAAAGAAATTAAGTTTTAAATGTACTCATTTACAGCAAGAAATCAAAGAAAAAGTCGAAAGCTTTCGCAACTTTTAACTTCTAACCTATGTACATAATTGGCGAAAAAATATTTTCGATATTTTCCAAAATACAATCCAAATTATATCTACCATACAAAGTTTGAAAATGATGTTAAGCAAAAAACACACTTAAATAAAATTCATTTTTTGGGGAAAATTGTCAAAAATTCTCGTTGCAAAATAAGCAACCTTTTTCTTCAATAAGCTTATATAGGCTCCTATGAGATTAGTACCAATAACCGATTCTTCCACATATCTTTAAATGATGAAAGAAAAATTATTTGCAATTCTTTTTTGAAGTTACAGAATTTTGAAATGAAGAGTTTTGAGTTTTTAGATTTTGCGAATATTTACTTCCGAAATGAATTTACAAAATTTTTTAAATAGAATTTCGCAAATTAAATTTCGGCCAATGTAGAATTATGATTTAAGCTCAATTTATATTTTCTTTATTTAAAAAAAAATTAAAAATCAATCGATCGGTTCTTTGATAAATTATCAATTTTCTTTGAATTCACAATAGTCAGAAATTATTTTGGAGATTAAAAAAAAACACAGTAACATAAAGATGTACAGTTTTGGTTGACCATATCCATATTGTCAAATCATCAAACATATTTGCGAAAAATCGGCCATTTCTACTTTTAGCGATTTGACATTATTTTTGGCCATCGATTCCACCAACGTGTTTGGACGCTATGACATTTCATAGTTTCAAATAATAAATGCAAACAAAATAAAATATCACCGAAATCATTTTTGTATGCATTTTAACATTATGTATGTGAAATCGGCCAAAAATGTACGATAATCGATTTTTTAGTATTTGGGCGATTTGACACAAAGCCGATGTCCTATTTTAATATTATGTGTCTCATAAACCATTCGAACTTATACTATTTTAAATATTTTACAATTTCAAGCAAATTTTCAAGAATTAAAAAATTAGAAATTGTCTGAAACAAATTTAGAAATCGGCTTTGAAATGAAAATGTCAAAAATTGATTTAAAAAAAAAAAAAAATAAATAAATATTTTGTCAAATTCAAAATTAATTTAATTTCTGCTTTTATTAAAACGCGTGGCGTCTCTTTAACAAATTTTCCAAAGTTATTTTTTATTTTCAAAATTTATTTATGATAAAATAAAATAGTTTTTATATTTATTGATACAATTTTAATTATACCATTTTTAAAATATAAACATTTTGATTTTCAGAGTTTTAAAGTTTGGTTTTACATAAAAAAAAAAATATTCACATTGTTATGTATCTATTGAAACTACAAACAAAACAGAATGAAATCAAATTTTTAACCGAAAAATTGGGAAAATTGTAACTTTGAAATATAAACTCTCTTAATATTAAGTAGTTATTTTAATACCTATTTTAAATTCCCTATAAATTATATTGGGTTTTTCTTTCTTATTTCAGAACAAGGAAATATTCACACTTTTAAAGGTATGTAATTCTTAAAATTTATAAAAACTCCAAAAAAAAGAATTTGAATGAAGATAGTCTGCGGCCCAGAACGAATAAGGTATCTTGGAAAGATGGATTCATTACGAACAAAATTGTGCATGGCCAAATCATATAATTTAGGTAGGTAGTTAACCTACCTAAATTATATCTGTAAATTTTGTGCTATAGAATAAAAAGTCAAATCAAATCTGCAATATAAAAATGGGACTCTGCAGGAAATTTAAAAAAAAGAAGCAACATTCTCCAGTTCCTATTTTCCTATTATAATAAATACCCTACTGGCGTTGCTGTCTACTTTACCCGCGTTAATTGTGCAATTAAGACTGCTGCAAAAAAACTCGGTGAATGTGTATGATTTTCTTGGAAAAGACACCGAAATTTGTTTAAATCCAGGTATTCCCAAGATCCGATTATAACAACATTTTCGTACCCAAGAAGAGGTTTGGAATATTGTACATTAAAAAAAAAAAACGAATTATATCGTTTGCGCAAGTGTTTTCACAAAATCTGTTGATTGGTTGAAAAAATGTGTGCAATCCTTTTTATAAAGAATTTTATAAGCTACAATGTTTGTCGTATTTTTTTCATTTTCAAGAAATTTAAAAACAATTGAATATTACCTCCTTCCCTCACTAAAAATGTTAGAACAGATTCAAATTTAAAGAACTTTTCCAAAAATGCTTAAGACGTCAAAATAAAGCTCTCCATCAAAATTCAAATTTCTCTCAATATTTTTCTTAAAATTTTAATTTATTTTGTCCAATTTTTCATTTCTTTTGGAATGGATTAGATACATTTTGTTAACACAAATTTTATATTTGGTGATTTTGATGATATTTTTGTTTGAAATTTTAAAATCAATTTTAATTGCCTAGATAAAAATCTTTTATGAATTTTTGTAAATAAACATTTCGTTTTTAATGTTGAATTCGTTGCAACGAAAAACAATTCAACTTACTTATTCCTTTTTACTAGTTGCTCTCTGTTTCCGTTTTTTGGAATCACTTTCAATTTTCAAATCGTCACAACAATAAATTTCCACCGTTGCACTTTTTTTTCGATTACGCGCGAAAAAAATCAAAAGAACGCGTTGTAATTCTAAAATTAAATAAATTATATTTGGTATTTCTTTTTTTGATTAAGCTCACTCTTAATTAAAACAAAATTTCATAACAAAAAAAAAAAAGTATTTATTTTGTTCTTTTTTTAATCAGATTATTGGCGTATGCATTTATTTAAAGAAATGATCGAATTTTATTACTTCTGGTTTGTCTGTCTGTCGAAAATATTTTTTAAGGAATTCAAAATGAATATTTATATTTTTAACTTTTTTTTTTTGTTTTTCTTTTTTTTTAATTACATCAAAATAAGCTAAAAACACAATAAAAATAATTAAATTTTCTCAGAAGAATTTAGAACCACTGTCAATTTTTGAGGGTCACACAATCATGTATTTTGAACACTTTCAATAAACAACTAAATTTACCTTTCTTTAACCGATATCTTTAATCACAGTAAAACAAAAAAAAAAAACAATAATGCCAATTTTTGTTTCCAAATTTAAAACCGTTTTTTTGTTGTTTAACTTTACGAACGAAAAAAAAAATTATCCAAAACAAAAATTAAGAACACTACTTTTCCAATCGAAACGAATACGACGACGAAAAAATTTCGCACAACGAAAATCGTTGCTTTTGATAAATTTTGTATTTTTCGAAATTTTTTTTTCAATTCGATTTCGATAGATTGCCGCGCTCTTCGAGGGTTGTTTACGGTACCTCGATTTGTTGATAACTAAAAACCTCGAAACATTGTGTGTTGGGATTTCAGTGTGTATTTCGTATTTCTTCTGTGGTGTTATTCAACAATCTATAAGGGGTGCTGCAGCTATGGTGCTTACTGCCACCTTGTCTCTTGTTGTTATTATTTGGTATATGCAGCGCTCTTCTCTGCCCCAAGCAGCTGTATGTGGGTGGTGGGCGTAAAGCTTTTTGTTTTTCTTTTTATTATTATATATTTTTTGTTGTAGAAAGCTCGCACCACACCAACCACACACAGCTCGTGTAAGCATCGAGTCAATAGCTTTTGGTTTGTTTACGTCGCTCTTTGGTATTTCGCGTAGTTTCGAGAAGTTTTTTTTTTTTTAAGTATACTGTTACTGGATAGTCTGATCAGAGAGAAAATTCAAGATATAAAATCTTGGTGGGGTGAATTGGTGATTGACTATGATTCTGAGAACTCAAAAGGGCTTTTAGTGCCTCGATAAATTTCTGGGTGGGCGGTTGCGCTGTGAGTGTAAATAAATATTGAGTCCATCTCCATATTCCTGCGTGTGCCATTGTATAGAGAGGTACAACACACAAAAAAGGGTATTTGAAAATAAAAGCTTTTTTTTAGTTATCCTACAACGGATTAGTGCTTTATTTGTTTGTATTTGTTTCCTTTAAAGGTTTCAGGGGTGTTCAAACTTTGGTAAGCGTGACGGTCGTGACGAAATACTTGTATTTTCCAAAAAGCCTTAGATTTGCTCTTAAACAGTTTGTATGATAAATTATATTGAATTTCAAAAAATCTTTTCCTTAAATTGCCTTCATATCTTATTAATGGATGCATATTGGATAATTTTATTTAAAACAAAAAGGTTAAATCTAAGGTTATTATTAAGAATTATGACAGCTGTCAGTTGTAAAAAAATACCATTCATTCGAAAATTCGATAAAATTTATGATTTTGGCAGCTGTCAATTAACTGAATTCAGTGACCACAAAAATGTTGAATTATAAGATTATTATTTAACTGTTAATTTTAATTTTAACTGTAATTTTAAAAACAAAAATATTTTTCACGGGGTACTGCCTCTGGCTAGGAATTTAAACCTTAGCTGTTCGAATCCGACAGAAAGTTTTGGTAGTCCTGAATTCATCTTTCTCAAATCGTTAGTGCACCAATTTTTATAAATTTTCCTCGAATTGTTGTTAGAAATATTTTTTGTCTCCGAAATTCGATAAATGTACCACTGTCAATGTTTATATTGACACCGTATAACTGAATTCGGCTTTCTTAAATCGTAAGGTGTACCAAATTTTATTAATTTTCCTCGATTTATTGTTAGATATAATTTTTTTCTCTGAAATTCGACAAATGTACCACTGTTAATGTTTGCATTTTCGTTCGCTCCTCACAGCTCCAGTTAGAGTTTCGTGAAATTTTTTTTTATTTATTAATTTTGGTAAAAATATTTCACCTGTATCCAATTTTTGTTGAATAATTAAAAAAAAACTGACCTAACTCATTCGCATTTCCCGTTTCATTAACAAAAATCAATCGCTGAGCTAAATTTTCATTTTTAAATATGCATTCGCATATTAATCCGTGCGCGATTTGCCATTCAGGCACATTAACCCAAATTATTTGCCCTAGTAAAGTTCACCAAACGCATAAATCTCCTACAACGACCTTGTCCGTGCCGCCACCAATCGTCGCCGGGAAAAAAGCATGCATACTCTCATCTAAAAAATAAAAGCTTCTCTCCCAAAAGCTCCAACGAAGCATTTCTGTGTCGGCTTCTCCATCTAAACTAAAGTGATGCAAATGTATTATGGTCAGTTTGTCAACCATTGTATTGTTTTCTTATAATTTTAATTTATTCTTCTTTTTTTTTTGAAAGAAACTTATGCCAGATGCAAATTGAATAATACGTTTTGCTCTCAAAATTATTATTCTTGTTATTCGCATTTAAGAAGAGAACAAAAGCACTCAGCAGAGGCAATTTTATGTATGTATGTAGGTATAAGACCGAGTGTATGTTTTGTGTATCTTTTTTCCTTAGGAATAAGCTTCAACAAGTTGCAAAATTAGAGAGTGTAAACAGTGGAGGTGAAATTTTGCCACTCTTCTTTGTTTAATTCCCTGCCTGAACTTCATCTCACCCACCACCTACGCTTTGGCATGAGTCGTGCCGTGCATAGAAAAAAAGAACTTTACAAATGCGACGAGTGACTACAACAGCTGTTTAAAACTGTTTTATTTTTATTTATTTCTTTTTTCTATTTTGTTTTCAGATAAAAAAAAAGAATTTTTTTATATGTTGTATCTTTTACCCGTTTACCCTTTGTACATTGCGCTGCACCATTTAAATTCATTTATTCGCTGGATAGAGAATGATTAATTAGTGGATAAAAACGAAGCTGGAAAAACTCAAAGAGGATATCTTCCATTCTCTACGTCAGTAGTTTTATTAAACTTCTTTTTTTTTATTTAGACAAAAAGAATAACAAAGAAAAATTTTCCTTTTTTTATCTTTACTTTTTTCTGCTTTTAATGACATTGTAGTTTTTGGATGAACGGATAAATTTGCGAGGGAAATTCATTTGCTACCAAGCAAGGGATTTATTTCATTTGGTAAATAAAGAGAGAAGCAGAATTGAAAAAGCATCAATCAATTTGTTGCGATTATTTTACATAGTTTCGATTTTTTATTTGCATAATTTTTTTTTATTTCTTCGCACAAAAGAATGAAATAAATATATGGAAATTTGCGAGAGTGAATGTTACAACAGTTTAGAAAAGTAGCGTTGCAATTTGAATATAAAATTATAAGACATCGAATTTCTTTTTCTTAGGAAATTCATTTAGGTAGAGCAATATATTTGAATAAAGAAATTGATAGGTACATGGAAGGTTCCAAGGGGTCAAATTAAAATGTTTAAATAAGTAAGCAGATACATAGATACACAGGGCGTTTCGTATAAAATGCAATAAAAGGCTAAAGCGTGCAGGTTGGATTCAATCCTTTAAGATCGTTTTTTGTTTTTATTGTTAATCTTATTGATGGTAATATTGATGCTTTGAACCTTTTATCTCGCGTTAATTTTAATGTTCCAAATCGTAATCTAAGAGGTTTTCTTGATCCAATTTACATAAAACCCTATCGTACCAACTATGAGCAGAATTCACCATTGAATAACATGTTTAATTTATATAACGTCCAATCATAATTTATTAAAAAAAATGTCTGACGTATCAAATAATGGTTTTAAAAAAAATATTCTATAATATTGTATAATTTATAAATTATTAATTCTAAGTAATATTTTGTACGCTAGATATTTATTAGCTTGATTCAAATAAATAAATAAATAAAAGATTTTCGAAAAAAATTTACTTAAAATAGAAAAACAAAATATTATAATGCTATAGCTTTCTTTTCTTTTTTTATAGCCAGTAATAAGTTGATTTATCAATTTTAATTAAAAATCCAATTTTATGATAAAATTAAAGAAGATTAAAGACATCGATTTCCTTGTTAAATCCAATGAAAATTAAAAATGCATGCATGCACTACAAAATCCTAAACGGGAAAGCTAAAAATATGTGCGTGTTATTCTTGATTTAAATGATTGAAAAATCTACGAGACCCATTTCTTTATCGTAAAATCCGTTTACCACAATAAACAACTAAAATATGTCAAGAGATAATTGCATTTTGTCAGTCGTCTAATTTATTTGATGCGCTATTTTGAGTGTTCAAATTTCCCCAAGGGATCAGTCGAGTTTATGTAGGTATCGAATGCAACTTACCACACTATACTATTTTGTCACACATTTAATCAATGTAGCATTTAAGAGATACAACTTGGTTTTGCTTAAATAATGAAAAAAAAATACATACGTTTATACAAACATACATAAATACATTCATACATACATTTATTTATTTTTGAACAATTTGTTAAATGCGTGCACATTCAAGTATTCTACGTTTAATTAAAATATAAAATAATATAATTAAATTTAATTTCTACAAATATGAAAATTGTTTATTCTTTAGAATTTCATTTTTATGTGAAAAAAAAATCCAATTAAAATGTTATGGGCTTGTGAACTCTTTTTTTTTTAAAATGGTCTGTTCTGAAAATTAAAATGTTATATCCTGCAAATTGTTTACTTTCGTTCAAATTGAATTGAGCTTTTTTTATAATTTTTTTTTGGGTTGGATTTGAAATTTAATTAAACAAATTTTTTATAACCACAAATATATTTGAGAAAAACATCTGTTAAAGTGTTTAATAGAACTTTAAAATAAACTATTACAATAAATCCCTATAAAGATTTAAATAGAATTTGTTAGCAACAAAATAAAAAAAAAAAAAATATATAAAAAACAATAAGATCAGTTTGGCAGATATTGGTGTTGGTAAAAACAAAATATTAGTCCTGCGATATTGTCTTGAAAGTTCTCTCAGAAGTCAGGAACGAAAAGTTTTGTGAAAAAAGTTACTACCTAATGTAACTAAACTAAACATTTCTCAAATAAGAAAACAACTTTTGAGAAGATTTAAACTGGTTTCTGAAGAAGATTATTATTTTCAGAAACCAATAAAAATGGTGTTGAGAAAAATTGTCTCGCCGTTACTACAACGAATTCAGCAAAAACAGACCGGTTTTATGTAACTAAAACTTTCTTGATCATTGTAATTTTTTCACCGAAATTTGGGTAAATTTTCAATTGCTTCAGAGCCAAATTCGTGAAAAAACATAAGGCGTGCGGCGGCAGTTTTGTCTATTTAGCTTCAGTTCTCGGCTTAATTGAATTTCACCAAAAGGTAATTTTTTTTTAACGACGAGACATTGCCACCCTCGGGTTTTGCCGTACATTCTCGCGCACATTCAGTGATGTTTTTATCTAAATAATCAATTGCCAGAAACGACACTGTGTTCACAACAAATTTGACAGATGTATCTTTATGCTTCGTTTTCATTAGGACAAAACAGGTAATTTTGTTGAAGTTATTTTATTTCCTTAACAAATTAACATTTTGAAATAACGTGATTTGCACGAAATTTGATAGAAAATTATGTCCGTTCGGCGGAATTAATGTCCGCGGACGTTATGTCATTCCACCCTTAAATTTTCAGAAGTGAAATTATTTTCCAGTATTTCGTAAGTTAATTAAAAATTTAAAAAAGCTTTTGGTCATACTGAAGAGATGACCCAAAAGTTTTGAATCCATTTTTGTTTAATCTATGCCAAATATGTTTGACGTTTAGCCATAGAGTTAATATTTGGTTCTAATAAAATAAAATTATTAAATAAAATTTACATATATTTACAGAAATATACAAAAATAGAAATAAAGTCAGAAAGAGAATAAAATAATTAATTTAAGCAACGTACATTTTAGATTTCATATAAATATCATCATAATTCCTTTCATAAAATTATGTACATCTTGTTATACGCAAATTCTTATTTATCATGAAAATCCTTAATTTCCTTTAACACACAACAATACCTACTCGTATAAATATAATAAAAATATTCATCTTACTATTAAGTCAGTAATAATTTCCTTCTTTTATAAATTGTATTGACAGACATAGACCTTTCCTAACCAACTTAAACCTATAACACGTGCCGGTATCTTTTTTTTTTCTATTCCTAATCTCACCAAAAACCTAACCAACCCACAATGATACTTAATTCACTTTGGGATTTAGCCAATATTGGAGGAATGCCACATCCACAAGCTCGTTAAATTGTTAGTATCTGTAAAGATGGATGGGTTACGATTTGTATATTTATTTATATCGATTTGGGACTAAGGTTTCCACATAGCTACATACTATCTCAAAGGGAATTTCAAACCCTATCGACTTTTAGATCCACCTTCAATATAGAAACAACAATTAATTTCTGTAATCGATTGATGCTACTGACAAAAAAAAACACGTGATTGACGTCCTCGTGCTGGAAATACAAAAAAAAGGAACTGAATACGCATTCAAAATTCATCTTTTTTGTCTTTTACACTTTTGCTTTTGATTATAATTAAGCGGTTCTTTGCTTTTTGCATGTGTGTTCTTTCACATTTAATTGAAAGTCAACAACCTCCTTACTTTACATGAGTCACGTTAAAGGAGTATTTTCCACACGTGGATGAGTTCATGAGGAATAAATTACCATATACACATCTTTAGTACATATACCGTATGGAGGCATTTACTCAACTCAGCTTAACCCTTGAACTATATGTGAATTCATTCCATTGAAATCCTTTTTGTAAGGATCTGCCATTTAAAATCGAAGAACGTGCAACATTTTTGCAGGATTTTGCTTTTAAGTTGATGTGGCTATATATGATGTCAGGTATGTATATGAATAGGTATACCTACCTATAACCTAAGCAAAGCCTGGCAGGAATTTATTAAGCCGTGTGTGTAACAAAGAAACAGCCATGCGAGTAAAATGTTTCCGTTTTTTGGATATTACGGTTGCTTCAAAGGTTGTGAAAACTTACATAAATGAGTAGCTTTATAAATGAGGTATTATTTTTCACATCAAGCATTTCGCATAGCAACGTGTGTGTGTAGAAATTTAAATTTTAAAAGGATATAACATTGCTGAGGATTTAAATGTAAGTCGTTGAACTCATCCTTTGGCTGGATTAAAAATAAATTGGGTTTTTTATATCAAACAAAAAAACAAGAGCTTAACTGTTTAATGGAACGTGTAAATATGAAAGGTTAAGTTAGGTTAAAATTTAATTTAAAGAAATTGGTGCTGTGTGAAAATATGAAAAGGAAGAATGTTTTTAAAACTCATAGATAAGTTTAAGATTTTATTTTGAAATTAAATAGAAATACCCTTTTGTAATTTGTATTTCACCCACTGTAGATTTTAAGTGTTGGGTTAATGTAAATTAGGAATCTTACAGAACAGGAGTTATTATTGCAGCTATGTATGTGGCCTAAAAACCGAGAAAAATATTATTGAAAAAGAATTATGTACAAATATAGGTAGAGATGATTAGATACGTATTCTAAAAAAAAAGTCTCTTTTCGTATCTTGATTGCAAGGCAAGGTTAGTTAGGTTACTTAGACAACCGAATCGGTTGTCTACGTCTTGACTAATGTGACATTCTATTCAATGAAATAAAGCATATTTCCAACTGTTTCCAGCACGGTATAAACTGTAAGACACTGTCTAACTAGTCAAAAATCTAATAACGGGTCATTCATTTCGTGGTTTCAAGTTGGTAGGGCTTGCATTTGATACCTGTTAAACTCAGCTGTCATTTGAAATGTCATAACATTAGTGGAATGTTTGCAATTTACGATAATGGATCGCTTAGCAAACTTAAAACTAACTACAAAAGTGGTGATTTAAACGTAGCCACTTTCCGAGCATTACGCGATGATTGTGGTCGTCATAATCGACCGACTACGCAAGCAATCGGTAAAATTGTGAATAAATTTGTCACCACCAAGATCATGCGATTTGACACCGTTAGATTTTTTTCTGGGAGACTACGCAAAAGACCGTGTTTACGTGAATAATCTCCGATACCTAGACACATTAAAAACCAACATTACTCAAGTTATGGCCGATATACCGCCCGAAACATGCGAAAAAGTGGTTAAAAATTACTTCAAAATTAACTCAAAAGAATCGCATGCTGCGAATCTTCCGGTGGCGGCCATTTGAATGATGTTGTTTTTCACACTTTTAATGCGGCAAAGTCCAAACTTTATAATGAAACAAAATTTTCATCAAAAATGTATCGTTTTGTGTGTTTTATTTACCTTTACTTTCGAAACCGAAAAATGAATGACCCTTAAAATACGAAAATATAAGTTTAACTCACACAACCATAACTTTGGAACCAAATTTCTAAAATTTACAATTGTTGTTGAAGCGTGTATGTCATAGTGAAAACTTTGCAAGGACTATTAAATAAAAATTTAACTGACAAATTCCACATTTATGAAAATGTTAGTAAACTAAATATGAGTAATTTTGATTTTACAATGATAGAAAAAACGGTCAATTTTAAAAACCCAGAAAAGGACTTTGTCATTTTTTCTGAATGTTAATTACTAGCGTTAGCTACTATACCTACAGCACCTGTAGTACAGCTTTTGAAAAACTATAAAGGAAATTTATCACCATATACATATATTATTTTCTTATTACATAAAGAGGTTAATGATAAAAAAAGCCCGATTTTACAAAAAAAAATAAAAAAAATTATATATATTTAACTAACGTGGTTGCTACGGTCACTTTTAAAATGTGCGCAAAATTTTAGACGTTTTTAGTATGCAGCTAAATTAAAAACACGATTTTCCAAAATTTCAACAAGTTAGCATCATACATTTTATTAAAGTTAAAATCTCTAAATTCCTATTTTAACATAATAACTCCAAATATCAGTTAAAAATGCATGAACTGTCACTTTTTTAGGCGTGCTGACCTGAATTTTATTAAGAGAATAATTATGATATTAGTTAAAAAATGCTTAAAACTGAAAACATTACAGTAAAAAGCTTTAAAGTTAATAAATTGTTAAGTAGTTTCATGCTTATACCTTAACATCTGGCTGTTTAAAATTGTGTGCCTTTGTGTGTGTAAAAACAAGTAAGTACGATCTTAAATTTAGTAGGTAACTATTTTACCAACGCTGTGTTATTGACTGTGTCTCCCTTCGAACCGTTTAATATTTGACTTTGTTATAATCGTCGATTTAAATAAAAAAAATTTAAAGAGTTAAGATCTAAATATATAAAAATGAATTAGTTATTTAGTAATACACGCATAACTCGGCTGAATCTGATTTACATTTGAACAGGTAAACACACTACGGAGCCGAAAACTGGAATATTTGAAAATCCAAAATTGCCTACTTTGAGGGGTGGAATCATTCTTTTGTAAATTTTATAAATAAATTAGATTTATTCCCGTGCGAAGCTAGGACGTTCCAGCTAGTTATATATAAAAAATTTTCATGCATAATATTGCATTAGAAAATTTTAATAGTTAAATTTTCAATTTTTTGATCTTTTTCTTAATTTAATTCTTAATTGAAAGTTACTACATAATAAAATAATTAAAAATTAAATAATTAAAATTGGCTTTGGTACTAAATTTTTGTTCCTAAAAATGTTTAATCAAATTTGTATTAAAACAAATAATTTAAAAACAAAATCTGTTCCAATGATTTTTATCATAAATTTTAGATTTCATAAAGAAATAGATAATTTACTTCGTGTAAGGCTATATCCTCTCATTCGATCGCAACCATGAACACCCACGAACACAACGCATTTGCTTCAAATAAATAGCAACGTTAAAAAAAATATTTGTGTACGATTTTTTTGTCTAGTTGTCATAACGAAGGAGACACTTGCAGTTTCGGAAAGTAGATATGAAAAAAGCTTTAACATTTAAAAAAGTTATTATATATAAAAACAGATTTCCTAAGAAAATAAAAAAAAACATTATACCTAGCTCCATTTTGGAACGTCATTATAAGCATCATGGTTCTTTTTTTGTTCTTATATTTCCAAGCATTTTATTTTTTTTTCCAATTCTCGGATTCACATTCAAAACACTCTTGTATATACATAACATGCAAGTTGTTTTTCTTTTTTTTAAGATTACCACCCGCTTATGTTTTTTCTGTTTAAACGCCACAGGAATAAAAAAAAATCTCCAAGAAAATAAAAAACAGATGACATTTTTGAAAGACACACATTCAATGGCATTAAGTTAAATGACCTTTCTAAATCCGTTATAAAATTGGCATAACATGTGTTTTTGATTATAAGTGTTTTTGATTTTACATAATCATGTTAATATTAAAGAAGGGTGAAGTACAAAAATATGTATTATTTAATTGTTCTAACGGGTTATGTACTCTGTTTTTAAAAAAAATATATTTAAGTTATTGTTTAAGATATGCGAATGAAAAAAGGTGACTTTTTTGTTAAATTTGGTTTAATTTAAATCATATTTATTATTCAGAAACCTCATTATTTATTTTTATTTTTTATTATCAGAAAAAGTTCTGACTAATATGAAACAATCATTGTATTCTTCCTTGCAGTTTTAAATAAGTTGCAAGAGATTAATTTTTGAGGTGGCAGGCTTGTAAGAAATGTTACGAGTTGGGTACACGTGCAGAGAAGAAAAATATGTTTAGAAAAAAAGTTTATGTTTCAACCAAACTAACATTTTATTCCAGCTAATAATATTAGAATAATATTAGAAGCACCCTGTGTACAACGTCTACTAAATATATTAAATCAAACACGCATCAGACATTTCATACACAACACCATATACCATATGTTAGAATGTCAAACTATCTTACATGCACTTCAACCCCTATAGTTGTATTTTCGTATAATTGTAGGCATAAAAATACGTAACACACGAAGGCATATAAACTTCTAACAAAACAACTACATATAATCTATATTTAGTTGTGGAAAGGAAAAACTATTCATGACAATCATTAAGTCAAGAATGTCCTACGTCAAAAATAAATATATATGTGTATACCTACTGATTCTCAGACAGCAGAGAGTTGTGGAATAACATTTCTCAAACAAATGTTAGTTTAACCTACATATACATTATACATATGTATATTATTTCAAATAGACACAAAGTCAGAAGAAGGATAAAATTGCCAAACCATCTGGAGAAAAATTATATTCAATCAAAGTAATAAATTAATCTCTTCAACTTGGCAACTTTATCTGAAGAATATCACCGTCACCGTATAACTATAGCTTTCAAATAGTTTTTCAACATAGCTTCTAATAAACATGAATTTAATAAACATGAATACTTTATACAAAAAAGAATGAATTAGGAGACTTTGACTGCAGATATAAAGGGTGTTTTTTTTTTATAGGCGAAGAAGTTTTAATTGGCAACACTGTTTTCTGTGTCAGCCGGTTGTGTTGTTTTTAGGTTAGTTTTGTGTGGTTTGGTTACTGTAGTAACCGTTAGCGTAATGGTTAGTGCGTAGGTATGTTACGTCGAAGGTCTTGAGTTCGATGAAATGTTTTTCACTGGTTACTGTCTCTTGCGAGAAATTGACAAATCCTCCAAGAGTATCTCTTATCATAAAAAAGTGCTTCTCATATAAAGCTGTGTCTGAATAGAAAGGCATTAATGTTGCAGACGTGTTGTTTCCGCAGGACGTGATATACTTTACTTTACTTACTTTACCGAAAGAAACATTTGACGAACGATTTTACGAAATAGACATTTTAACTGGCCACTTCGTTCGTGCAATTTGATTATTTTGTCTTGGGATATATATAAAGTCATGTGTCTACGCCGCCGATAATATTGAAACAAATGAGCAACATTCGAAGCGTTACTATCAGAAAAACAGACTGATTTACTGCGAAGATTGTGTGAAAATTAAACCTCCAAATTACGCCATGTATACGGTAAACGCCAGTCGTAACGTTCTTTGTTTTTTCTTTATATTTAAAGTGCAACTCCAACAAAAAAAACACCCTAGTATTGAACCTGCTGCTGATCAAAAATCAACAAAAGAACACCAGATAACCCAGGTAAATAAGACCTTAACATTTGACTTCGAAAAAAATGCATACAAAGCTGGATTTTATCTTTATTTTGACGCATTGAGCATATCTTAAAAAAATAAGCTAATTTTGAACCACTGCTTTTGATTTATTGGAAGGGGAAAATCTCTGTTTTCATTTTAAATACTAAGGCAAAAATTGAAGTGAATGAAATTGCACACAAATACAAATTAAGAGTGTTTTTTAAGAAATTCCTCAAAGGTGTTTATATTTATCAGCTTTGACCAAGAGCATACAACAAATTTTTAGATGTAAAAAATAACCACAAAGTGAACATCTGAGTTCAAAGCTTGTCAAAGAAATAAAAATCTTGCAGCCTCTGGAAGCGGCAAGTTATAAAGAACTGGTCCTTTAATCATAAATCAGCAGGTCTAAAAGCATTTGAAGGCAGTTAATGCTTTGTCGGTTTGTTTTAAAAAGGAAAAAGTTAAGCTTAGGCTATAGAGTGTACATTTTGTATCAAGACAAAAAAAATCAGATAGAAAGGAGAGCCAATTTTCTCAAACTTGACTTGAATTAAAAAAAAAAAAAAACTATTGAAAAACAACGGCAACACCTGCATACAAATTTTAAAGATTTTGCAAAAACCATAAAAGCATTTTAAATTTTCTTTTTCAATAAAATTGTTTAATCGATAGTTTTTGAAAACTCATTTTCAAACTCAAATTTTAACAAATTGTTTGTTTTAAATTAATGTTATTTACTATTATTGCTCGTTTAATTCGCTCTTTAATCCAAAATTTAAATCCAACTGTTTTACAGATTCAATTAAACATTGCAATTAAAATTCACTTAAATCCAATTTAAATCCAGAGTGAATAATATGGCCGTTATCCCCAGTGACTTTAATTTCGTTCAACAGCTCATATGCTTAAGTGTTGGTTAACTTTCACTACCAAAAATTTGCTGTGGGTTCTAAGACTTAAAAGATTGTTTTTATTTTTTTTTTGAGGAGAAAATTGAGACACTATTTGTTGCTAATTATTGACATTGAATAATTCAATTTCACAATTGTTGACAAAATTTGCTAACTTGTACGATGAATATGATTACGTCTAGTCGATATGGTCGATTAAGATAAAAGCACAGACCGACGCCGATGGACGGTAAGACAAAAACTATCTTTATTCCATCCTTGATTTGGATTATAAATGTCAGTTTAACTTACTTTCATTTATACGTAAATTGTTATATATTTTGCTGAGTGATACCCAAGTCAATATAATCATTATAAGTACGTGCCACCTACATACGTCACAGAAAATATACAAATATAGTAATTTAATGGGTGAATAATTGCCCGTGTGTCCTCAGGATATATGTATGTACATAGGTTAAAAGTAAGTCGAAGGAAAAACTAACATGTGTAAACCTTGCCTTGATTAACTCACGGTCGCAACTGCATTTTTTTACTTAAATCATTAATTACCTTGTCCGGTTACAGGGCAAACAGGAAATAATTGTGCTTGCAGAACTTGAACACGGCCCTGGAGTCCAAAAACATTACTGCTACCTCCGCCACCACCACCACCACCACTTACAAACCCTCCCAAAAACGAGCCTGTCAAATAATTCATAGCGAATTTTTAGCTAAAAACTGGCAGCATTTCTTTTTTAATTTTCAACACCCAGTAATTTATATGTGGCTTTTCACCATTGTCGATGGCAAATGTATGTCATGCCTCGAAACTTCATCTCCAAAATATGGTTTATCTTTTTGGCAAACTGTAAAAACTTTTCATTTCCCTTCTGTCGTCACAGTTTCGTTGTCGTCGCCGTCGTATTTTTTTTTTCTAAGCTGGTTCGAATTAGTGACGCGACCAAAATTGATTTATTAAAAACTTTTCGTTCTCAACTTGATTCGCGCATATTTTAATTAGATATTCTGCCGGAACGAAAACAAAGAACAAAAAAAACAAACACTTTTGAAAAACTTGCCCAGGGCCGCGATAAAAAAAAATTACGGTTTGACTTTGAAAAGTTTCATTCGTTGACTGATTGACGATGGTTGTTGATTCCACCGAAAAGTCGTGCCAATCTGAATTTCAGCCTCTGTTTTTTTTATTATTCGATTTGTGTTGTTTTTTCGTTTTTTGTCGGTTCCGAGCTCTGCCAGGCTTATAACTTTGCCATGACAAAAAGTTAGGTTATAAACAACGATGAACGTATTTTGGGCTTAACTGCACATCAGGGAGTATCGAATTAGGAGGCAGATTTTAGGGTTTATAAGGCTGAATGTTTGCGGGGACGACAACCACGATGACGACGACTATGTCGATGATGGAAAATGTTATGTTTTGTTTCTTTTTTTTTCATCTAAATCAGCCGGTATCGAGTTTTTTTTTTGTTTGTGTACTTTGGTTTAATTTTGTTGAATTAGGTTGTTAGGATGGTTAAATACCGATAGTTACCAGTTTAAGGGTTATTCTTGGTAACCAGTAAAAAAAAGAAGAAATATACATATTGGAATATAAGTATAGCGGTATAACTGCATTTTTATGTACATAACAGGTTCGTTTAAACATGAGATTGAATTTTGTTGGTTGTTCTAAGGAGCTATTCAGTTGTTCCTTGAAGTAGGTTACGATACGAGCAGCATAATTATTTATTGAAAGACGATGAAATATCAGATAATCTGATTAGTAGTTTGTTTGTTTTTATTTTAATTTGGATAAATGCGATGTTTTTATTGCAGCTGTATAAGGAAACCGAATTGAATCTATAAAAATGTAATTGTCGGTTAATGGGAAATTGCATATTTAGTGCTGCAGTAAGGAAACCTTGACATGAGTTTTTTTTTTATTTAAAGAGCTTAGCGAATGTTGTGAATTGTGAATTTTGTTTAAAAACAAATTGGAAAAATAAGGAGCAAGGTTTCAATAGAATAAAATATAAATCATATATTTTTAGGATATCATTTTCAGAAAAAATAACTTAAATTTCTATCTCGCATATTTATTAATTTTAGAGGCATAGGCGCAAAATTTTAGACGATTTTAAGGACTATTCACATAAAAGCGACTAATAAAAGATAAAATGGGTTTTAAAACATTTAATAAGCCTAAATTATTAATATTGCGTTTTAATTACTTACTACAATAAGTGAAATTTAAATTCACTTACTACAATAAGTGAAATTTGAGAAAATAAATTGGTCTTCACGAATTGCAACCTGATTGTTAAGAACTTTTAAAGTCTAGGTATTCGCGGTCCGTTCCACATACCATCCACACCAGCGTTGCCGGCAGTAAAAAAAAAAATCCGTGTCACATTTTCTAAAAAAAAACGTGTCATTTTGAGCCATATTAAAAAAAAACGCAAATTCTTTTGTATATTAAAAAAAGGTTTAATTCAATTACGGGATTACAAAAAATCAGAAGAAATAATTTGCTTAGTTCATTTCGAACAATTTTCTTAAAATTTCTTCAAAATTCGCTTTAATTGAAGGATAAAATGGGAATAAGAAGAGCGTGCCATATTGAAAATTTTCGTGTCAAAAAAGCACAGTCGTGCCACTTCGGCAACGCTGCTGATCTCACACAGCAACGAATGAATTGTTCGCGTTCGAATAATTTCAAAATCAGTCTTGTCTTTGTTTACTTGGTCTACTTGATCAGTTGCGTCGAATAAAAAATGCTATGTGAACGAAATGTCAAAATGGGCAAATGTTCATTCATTCATCGGTCGTTGTTCACACTAATGTGAATAGTCCTTTAATACTTACTTTTTTCAGTACACCTAATTCCAAATGTCACTTTGACAACTACAAATGTGAAAATGGTATGTTTGCTTACTTTTTTGCATGAATTGTCACTGTTTTAGGCGTGTTCAGCTGGAGTTTATTAAAAAAATGTTTAAAGATATGAACATTTTAGTAAAAAATTTTAAATTTAAAAATTTTTTTAAGTAGAATCAGGATTCTAATATCTTTACATCAAGCTGTTTGAAATTTTGCACAATAGACTTTTAAAATGACAATAAACACTAAAATCAAGGTAGCTATTTATATTTTAAAAACTATCGATTAAAACAACTTTGTTATAAAAGTATAATATTTGTTGCAAGTATTCCGTTGTTTTTAATATAAAATTGCTCCTCTTTCTTAACGGCAGGAAAAAGACACTAAATATCTGTCGAATCTTTTGGGAACTACTCTGTACATCGCGTTGAGATGATTTTGTAAGTGTTATAACGACCACCACCTGATCTATTATTCAATATTAGAAAACATGAACCATATTATGTAATTCGTTGTTGTATACTAATATTTACAATTTATAAATTTATTAGTCTAGGGATCACACAATCTACAAAAACAAATTAATATATGTTTTTTTCGAATTTCGAAACATGCAGTGTGTTTTAATTGGAAATACTGAAAATAAACTATAAGACAATTTATTCTAAAATGCATTTTTATACAAACAAAAAATAAAAATAATTATGAAAACAAAAACACTTTGTCGTATGTATTTTATTATTTTTATTTTGAAGAATATATTTTATTCCTCGAATGAACAAGCTCATAAATCACTTTTGACATCACATTCTCTCTAAGATTAAAATGTTTGTTTTGCTTTTTATTTTTCTTTTTTTTTTCTTTTTGTTTGAATCTTCGAGAAAACTTTATACATATAGTTTATTTATGTCAACCTTCTCTTGGCATTATTAATCAAATTCATAAATAATTCTTAGACTTTTGTCAACATTTGACTAACATAATTGAATACTTTGATCCAAATGTCATTCAAAAGCCCTAAAAATGCATTTTTCCTGAGCAAAATATTTAAGATTTTTTAGACTTTTTTTAATCCATCAACATTTTACATATTCTTCAACGGAATTTGACAGTTTATAAATTTGACAGTATATTTGACACGCAAAAAAGTCACAATGATTTAACATTTTACCTTCGTGTGATCGTCAACTGGAAAAATTATTAATTTTTTTGCTCTTGTATATAAATGCTACGGCAACGCTCAAAGAGTTCGGATCTTGTCACGTGATCGACATAGTTCAACATGTCAAAGCGTTATCACCAAAGTTAAAAAAAAAAAAAAAAACCGTTGACACAGATAACATTTCAATGCATTTTGGGACAACTGACGTCACTCGTGTGATCGTCAAGGTTTCATGCGTTAACACAGTCTACGTTAGACATTAAAATTGTCAACAGAACAGAACACAGCACAGCAGATTTGAAATGAAAAAAATTGCATGTTGACAAATTCATCCCTTGAATTCATAGATTCTGTAGTCGTGAATATTGCAAAAGTAAGTCTACAACTGCAAGACTGGATGCGGTGAATTTGTTTTTTTTTTCTTTTTTACAGAAATGCAAGAAACAAAAAGTTTTGTCTGATTCGGTGTTTTTAACCTTTCACAGACCACTAAACTGAGGTTTAAGTTGATACACCTTTAATTTTCTTTAAATTTCGAAGATTTACCATACAAATTTCATTTCTTTTAGTTGATTTTAAATTAATATTCATAGGACTAATAGTTTTACAAATGGAACAAACCTATTCACATAATGCGCTGAGTGCAATGTTCGAGACTCGAAATTTTTCATCGTTTGGCATAAATTTAACTTTCTTACCTGTTTACACAGTCGTTTTTTTGAAAGGCACATCCAATGAGAAAGGTAGATTTATGTGTGCGTATGTTTCTACGCAAATTAAATCTACCTGTCTCACTGCGCCATTCAGTAAAACGACTGTGTAAAGAGGCACATACTCATTTCCACTTCATAAGAAAAATGAAACACCATTTGAATTTTGAAAGGTCATGTCAAAGAAGGAGTTCTAAACTAAAAACTTCTTTATCTTTTTCTGCGGTGAAAGCAATACCAATGATTTATTAAAACTAAAGGAAATTAACTTTCTATGGGAACATGGTATCAAGCTATCAAGCACTATAAAAGAAAATCAATTAAATATTAAAATTTAAGTAATGTTATTTAAACACTCAAACAAATTTAACTAATCGATCTCTGAGGCAAGTTTTTCAGTTGTGAGTAAAACCAGAGTAAGTTAGCTGTTGACGTAAATTTATTTACAGGTTAATCAGGAACAGATTTTCATTAGAAAATTCATTAGGATCGAACTACCATATTCGGAGGATAAAAACAATTATTTTGAATTTATACGGGCTTAACTTTAATCTTGCATTGAAAAACTGAGCCTATCAAATATTTTAAGAAAATTAAATAAATACAGTTGTTGTTGTTTTTTGTTTTAAGAAAATGTAAAAAATGTTTGTCTTCATATTAGCTACATATATACATTTGCATTTAGGTACGTATAAAGAAAGGATTTGTATTAAAATTTATTCTGGGATATTTTAAATATTATAGTAATTTCTTTTTAAGTTCAAAATTTTGCATTTTAAATATTCTGCAAAAGAATAATGAGGAGACAAGAAAAGGTATACCTCACAAACATTAAAAACGAAAGTTGCTAAAATATTCTGTAAAGCACATCCTATTACTATTTTAACACAACAAACAAACAAAAAAAAAACAAGTATTTATTAAGAAACACAGATTTACTATATTTTGGCTTCGAATGCGCTTCAGTTATTTAATATTTTTTTTTAATATAAAGAATTCATAAATATTTGTTTTATATTCGCATTCAACATCTGTTGTTATCAATCAAATTACATACATAAATTTCATTCAAAAAATATGTATTTATTTTGTCAAACTGATTTAATTTCATAAACATGAAATAAAAATTCAATGTTACATGAAATCGTAGCAAAAATATTAATTTTATTAAATTATTTCTTTAATATGCAGGTACATACACCAAAAATTAAACAATTTTCACCACCTATGCTCATCAAACAAGAAATCTTGTCCCACAAACAGGTGGGCGCATTCATGTCTTTTTTTAAATGTTTATTTAATATTTTCAGAATAACAAATTACACCACCATCGTGTTTGTCTTAACGATGAAAAAAGAAAAAATAAATTTCACAAAAATTCATGAACATGATGAAAAATACATAATTTAAATTTTATTTATTTTATCCCAACCGCGCGGTGCGGTATGTGTAGGTAATTATGGTATATTTTTTTATTACACATTTGTTTTCCGTCCGTATAAGCATCATGCATAAAACTCATACATTAACACATATGTATATAATAAGTTTATATTAATTGAAATGTTTTAAAAGAATTATTATTTTTTTTTTCCCTTTGTGTAATTTACGTCAGATGTTAATTTTTTGTATGAGCTAAATATGATGGTGATATGGGCTCACGTTTAAAGATTAATGATACCACAAAATGGGAAATATAATTTTGTAGTAAATGATTTCCTTACAACTTTATTTATTGATAATTTATTACTTGTGGGAAAACCATTTATTAATTATTAAATAATGAGATAGAGCAAATCGTTTAGAGTGAAAGTGAATAATTATTTTTGTGTCAAATGATTTATTTAATGATAGCTACTGGATATTACACCTGTTAAATCCTTTTAATTTATAGACTTTTTTTTCTATCGCATACATATATACTTATGTTCTAAGATTAGTAAAATATTAATATTGTAACTTGCATAGATATTATAGGGTTATATGTGAACTAGCTTTTTTTTTAGTTACAAAACTAAGAAGGTTTAAGTCCAAATTTAAACAAATATTTCAGTTGGGAAGTAGTTAATTGTGAACTAATTTTTAAGGAACTAAGTAATACATGTTGTTGGTTGGAACTAAGTAAGTTCCAAAAAGAAAGAAGTGACACCTAGATATATACATATAGGGTCTTCCAATTAGGGACTTCTAAACTTTGACAGTTGGTAGCAGCCATATTGTTGAAGCTACATCTGTCAATTTGGCTGTTATTTATTCAGTTTGTTTTGTCAAATTACCATCGATGGATGTAGCGTTCAACAACACGTACTTATGATAAAATTGATTTATCAAAATAAGTGTTCTGTTCGGGTAACGTTCCGCGCGCTTCGCCCATTTTCCGGTCGCCATAATCGTCTCACCGAAACTATCCGCTTCGCAGTGTGATGGATAAATTTGAGTCCACTGGTTCAGTAAACGATCAACCAACACCCGTATGTCGACGAAACCCAAGATGTGCCGAAAACATCGCCCCTGTTCGTGAAAGTGTGCAGAAGAATCCGATGCAGTCGATTTCCCGCCGCTCACAAGAACTCGGCACAACTTGGCGAATTGTGGGTCATGGCATGGGCCTGCATCCGTTCAAAATTCAACAGACCCAGGAGCTGAAGGTAAAGGACCATAGACAACGACGTGTGTTCGCTGTATGAGGAATAAGCTATGGAACAGTTGGAAACTGACCCTAATTTTCATTGAAAAATAATCTTCAGTGATACCAAATCAATCCATATGAGATCCAATGCAAAGCGTCCAATGCATTTAACCCCGTTAGACTTTTTCTTGTAGGGTTTTCTGAAGTCGAAGGTCTATGCGAATAAGCCACAAAACACAGCGGCCCTCAAAGACAACATAACCCATGTCATCGGTCAAATTCAGCCTGATTTATGAGCCAGAATCATGGAAAATTGGACATTCGGATGCGCCCCACCCAGAGAAGCCACGGCGGACATTCGAACAATGTTTTATTCCAGATATAGATAATGGCATCAATAGGCCTTTCAAACGAATAAAAAATGTCCATAATATCTCAATCTCACACACACAGTGATTTTGATGAATAATTTGTACGCAAAATGTTTTCAAAAGTTTAAATAATATTGTGTGAATTTGAAATTGATCTTAAACCTAAGTTTTGTTTATTTTATGAAGAGACAAATTCTAGACTAAAATAAATCAGCCAAGTAGAAGACAAAGTAAGCACTATTTTAAAAGACTTGTTGTTTTAACGGCTTTTACTTCATAAAAAAAAAAAAAAACATCTCTGTTATGTAACTTGATGGAATCATCAGTTACGCTTGAAGTAATTCACCTAATTAATATTAAATGAAATGTCACTTGTCATTTAATAATTTTCCTTATGGATATTATTCCACATTTTCTTAGTTAGATTGTTGACAATAACTTCGTCTTAAAATTAAAAAAAAAAGAAAAGTCTTAACATTTCGCTTAAAAAGAACTCTTAAGAAGAAGTCTCAACTTGTGCACAAATTACCAGCAATTTATATGCTTGCTTTATAGACCACATCATCTTGAGCCTATATCCCCTTAGCACCTCATCAAGTATCATTTGAAGCTAAGCAAGATGACGACTTTCTACTCGTAGTTTTTGTATATAAGAGTAAAGTAGCACTTTAACTGCCAAGTATAGTTTTAATAACATTCAAACTTTTGTTTTTTTTTGTTTGTATCCTTTATCTCAACAAAAAGAAATGTAGATGCCAGAGAAACAAAAGATAAAAATTTTCTTCTTAAACTCGAGGATAATGTTACTATTTTGTGTTAATTTTTTTTTTTATTGCATCGTTATTTTTTTATTTTTGGTTAAAACAAAAAACACTCACACATACTTGGGAAACCAAGTTGACAATTGTAAAAGTTAAGTTTGAGCTTCTTAAAAGACTCTTGTGTGTTCTTAGGTAATCCCATTAAATTAAGTCAATGCTTCATTTTTAAAATGGTGAAGAGGATAAATATTTTTTTTTGATTGTTTCTTTTAATAAAGGTAAGAAAATATTCAATCCAATCTCATTCTCAATGATCTGGTTTTTTTTTTTTAATTTTCAGCAGAATTTCTACAGTGCCAATAATGTTGGTCTGTTGCACGGCAACTTCAGCAATTGAGAATATTCAGAATGTTAAAATGCTCTTAAAAGTTTCATCTACAAGGTGGCGAAAAAGTTATCACCCTATTGGAAGATGCTACAATTTCTGCAAATTATATCGCAAAAAATCGAAACAATTAGCCAGTTCAGGTTTCTCAGGCCAACTGAGATCTCAGCAATGTCAGAAATCTAAACGTAATTCCTCAATGAGATTTCTCACTTTTGCTGCAAAAAAGCTGAGATTAATATTTTTTGGATCCACTTGCCGCAGTTGATCAATTTACAAAAAATTAATGGAGAGTGCTTATGACTTCTAGCGGAGAAATCTTGTTCAGGTTTCTCCATCTCATCAAGTTTGCTCAGTGAGATCTCAGCAATGTGAATTGGCTAAATTATTCCGTGTTCTTTAGAAGTATTATAGTGATTCATGACTAGTTAACGTGTGTTTTGTATATGCTGGCATCGCACCTTACTTTCACAATGAACTCCTTGAAGCTGTAAACAAGTCTGAAGAATATGTTATTTGCTTCGATGAAGCACTTAATAAAGTATCTCAAAAAGGACAAATGGATTTGGTCGTTCGTTACTTCGTTGAGACGAAAGGCATAGTCTGTAATCAATATTTAGAGAGCGAATTTATGGGTTTTGCAAAATTCGAAGATATTTTAAAACACTTTTCGAACGGGATCCGGTTTTTAAACAAACATAAACTTCTTCAAGTGTTTATGGACGGGCCAAATGTTAATTTGTCATTTTAAAAAAAAAACTTAAGCAAGAGCGGGAAGAGATGGATCCAGATGCCATGCAACTCCTTGATATTGGGGTATGTGGTCTTCATGTTGTTCATGGAGCCATGAAGACTGGGCTTGCGAGTGTTTCTTAGGACCTTCATATTTTCTTAAGACATGTTTATTACGTTTTCGAAGACACGCCTGCAAGAAGAAGTTTGTTTACATCCAAAACGGGGTGTAATAAATTTCCTTTAAAATATGGCGGGGTTCGATGGTTGGAAAACAAAAAGTGTTTGGAGAGATTCCTCAACATATTTGATCAGCTTCAACGCAACCTATTGAAAACCTAAACAAATTGTTTAAAGACGAGTTCTTCGAGTCTTAGCTTTCATTTTTGTATACTATTACATCGGAATTTGAACCTTTTCATTTCATTACAATAGGTACTTATACATTCATAGGTACTTATACTTACTTACTCGTTAATTTTGTTAAGAAAAATACAAGGTTAGTTTCTTTGGCCTGGCATTTAATGAACTCCATTCAAATATGTACATTTCCAATCACTTTATGGAACTATATTATAAATACGTACCTACTCATGAAATTATATTTCAAAACAATATTTTTTTAGGGAAATTTATTCTGAAAAATAGTGGACACCATGGAATTTTGATCCCTTGTCATAACACAAAAAGAAAAACTCTTGTAATGGTGATTTTACTAAAATTTTCGATTTCATGTTTTTACCTTTTAGAATTTTGTTTTTTTAGGAAATTCATTTTCTATTTAAGTTGAATTCCTATAAAGTTATATTTTTTTTCTTTTTTCTTCATATTCGTTTTTACCTTTAGAGAAACTCAAGGCCTGATGAGTTTATTCTCTTGCTCTATAAGATGATTTTTCAACCCTCTGGAGAGTTTTTTTTTCTTCCAAAAATTATTCATGTTCTTTTTTTATTATTATTTTTTTTTTTTTCCTAAGAAAGAAAACACAATGGCTTTCAAATACTTTTATTTCATCAGGTGTGCCTTTTTCCAGTTTAAAAAGTTTTCACCTTATTTTTTTTTTCTTTTTAAGTAAAGTGCTCTAAAGCGAGGTGAGAATATTAGCATTTATGTTTTAGTGCCGGAAAAAGACTTCATAGTTAAAATAGAAGGAACGAAGGTCGCGAAAGAATAATATGAAGCTATTTTTTTCTTTTTGGATACAAATGTAAAAGACGTTATTTCCCAGATGACATTCGAGGAAATTGCTTTCCTGTTTTTTGTTCGCAATTCTTCTTTTTTTGTCTTAAATAAAGCAATTATAAAATACGTTTTTAATCTTAGCAGTTAGATGAAACAGATCCTTCGAGAATTATTTTATGTAGGAAAAATAAAATGCACGATTGGGTCGCACGAACTTGATCTTATAAGTGGTTTTAAAGTCTCAATATTCTAAACCGATTCATTGGATTTTAAAAGAAGTAAATTTATTAAATTTAAAAAAAATAACATGTATGTACGTTATACGTGCATGGAACTTTGAAAAATTGTTCAAAATTATATTATTAAAAATAAATATATTAAAAGAAAGTTCTGAAATTTTTTTGACAACGATTTCCTTTAAAAATTTCAATTTATGAAAAAAAATTGTTAAAAATTAATGATTTTTTGGAAAATTATTTTTTTATTAAAATTTTGAAAACATTTTTATGTAAAAAAAAAATCCTACGCAAATTTTTTAGTATTTATTAATGCAGAGTTAAAAAATAATATTAAAAAAAATTATCTACCCTTATTTTATCAAATTTTCAAAAAATCATTTTGGGATTTTTTCTTTAGAATCAAAAAAATGACAATTTTGGTATACAGTGGCGCAAAATTTTAAACAATTTTAAACTGCGTAAAGCTGTCAAATTTTTATGAACATTTGACAGTTTTACCTGTTACCACGTTAACGAAGACTTTACGACGTTGCATGAATACCCCTACTATTTTTTACATTCGTGCTCAGCGTCATCCATCGAAAAAACTTTCTTGATGATTAAAATGCCATTCGAAAAAAATACCAATTTTGTTAAAAGTTTCAAGTTATCCAATTTTAAAAATTATATTCTATACTTTAATCAACATTTATGGAAACAGTTTCAAGTATATAGTAAGAGTATCGTGGCTTTGTGCCTTAAGAGTCTTTGAGATTTAATACTATGTCTCAAGAATTTTTTATATAAAATTCCATTTTCAATAAAAAAAAATCCGTTACAACCAATAACCATGCAATTGAAAAAATTCCTCGAACCAATAACAATGCATTTCCCTTCGAATCAGTTCCAAGTACCTACCTCAGCCCCCTCCTACAACTGTTGTATTATTCTGAGCACGCTTTTTCCAATGTTCAAATACCTATACATAAATATTTCTTAAAGAAAGAAGGAAAAACATCTTAAGGACTGTACATTTTTTTCAGCCTTAACATGAATTCTAACAAATAAATCTTAAAAGTACTCTACAGTTCCTTTTCAAATTGAGACTTATAACCCCCAGAAGGACATGTATTTTTTTTCATTTTTTTTTCATTGCTCAACCAACCGTATAACAAACACTTACCAGTGTAAAAATCTTCCAAAGAAAGTTCGGCATCCATTTTATCTGGTGCTGGTGTGTTTGTTGAAGTCCACCGCCCGTGTGGACAGGAATAGAAAATTGTAGAATCTAACAAATCGACAATTTTGTAACCCGGAAACCGCACACACAAATCACGACCGTACATTTAAACGATTCTCTCTCTCTATATATATCTTTTAGCCCTGCACTTTACACTTAAACACTTTATGGAATATATTTCTTTTTTTTCACCCACACCACATATGAATCACTTTGCTGGCCAAGAAGATAAGAAGAGTAGGTACCCGTCGTCGTATAGTTGGTATTGAATGAACATTGCCCTTAAAATAGGTAAGAATATAATTCTCAACTATAGTTGGCAAAAATTAAACTACAAAAACCGCTTAACCTAGTTTTGAACTGAATTATACCGCAATGCATTTACTTCTGTGAATGTTAGCACCTATGCTAACTGTTTTTTTTTTTTTAATTTTTGTGAAAATTTAACCCAAGAATTATTGTGTTTGATCAATTTCACGCGGCATAGTTTTATGAACCATGAACTCTGAATTTCTAAAGAAAATATTTCGTTGACCCCCCTTTTGACACTTATTTATTTTTATTTTATTTCTTTTTTATTTTAAATATCACTGCAATTTGTTTTAGTTTTTTTTTTATAGTCAAACCGAAAACCTATTCATAAATCCGCTCTTTAGCCTTTTCAAATGCCATCTTTCACGGTTTTTGTATAAATAATTATTGTCGTCCTTTCCTTAGTTATATTGTCGTTGAAGTCACCGTGACTGTCGTAACGAAAAAACTATTCCACCATTCTGTTGGCATATACTTACGGTGCTGCTCTCTGGTGGTTAACCCCAAAAAAAAAAAGACACAAAAGAATGTTATTCAATAACAAAGAAATAGCTGGAAAAAAGCAACCCTTGAAATGGAATCCACCACAGCTAAAGCTAAGTTAAGCGAAAAAAAAGAAAAAAGTAGCATATTCATAACAAAAGTCTCTGGGTGGAATAACCATGCTGACGACAATGACATACCACCACCGTACCGCTAACACTTGCACCTCCTAAACCACTGACACAGGAAAAGGAAGGGTGGTCTGTAATATGAGTGTGGAGGTATATTTCGCGATAGCTAAAACTAAGGGAGTTGGCTCTTTCTATAATCGGGCCATCTGAAGGTGCCACGAAGAGTTCATTGGATTTTTTGGAATCATGATTGCAGTTTTTTTTTAGTTTTTTAATTCTATACGAGTTTTTCGGTGTCTCTCTATTTAAGTAATTTTTTTTCTGTAAGGGTAAGTTTTGGATTCGAAAAAAATATTAAAGTGTGAATTTGAAGCAAAAATCTCAGGCTATTGAAAACCAGATTACAACAATTCTCAGGCCCATTTCATGTTTCCCGAAAAATTATAGAATATTTCTTATAAAATGTAAATAAAATTCAAATTATTTTAAAATGATTTTTTCAAGTAAAAGAGTTTTATAAAAAAAAGTAAAATTATCTGTGCTCATATCAGTGGCAGAAATAAATACAAAAAAATAGATGTTTAAATTCTAAAATTGAATTTTTCAATTAAAATACTTAGCAGTTACTAGATTTATTTTAAACTCAATGAATAATATTGCAATCACAGGTGAGAGGTAAGTAAGATAACATCTTGAGGGACTTTTGTTGAAGGGGAGAAACAAACCAAATTCTTTTTTGAGGGATCATTTGTGATTTAATAAACTCAACCACTGGTTTACATCAAGGTAGTCACTCAGTTCCACTACTCTTTATAGTTTCTTTCGATTATGTTGTTTCAATAGTTGAGTTATTCAAAATCATCAAAAACCAGTCTACCAGTCTGACAGTATTGTTTCGTAATTGAGAAAAAATAAATGTGATTTAAGGGATTTTTAAATTTGAACCTTTAAAGACTTAGTTTTCATACACACAACATAAGGTCCGAAACCTTTTATATTGATTTATGTATATTTTTTATTTTTTTTAATTTTATCTTCTTTTTTTTTTTAATTGAATACTAACTAAACCCTGCCAACCTCACCTTTTAAAAATTTGTCAATTTTTTTAAAAATTTAAACTTTTTATAAATATATAAGAAAACAACTAAAATATACAAGAAATGTGGCTGTGGCTGTAGGCAGACCTTAATGAAAAATTACTTAAATATCAAGAGATCTTAATAACAAAGTTTCAACTTTTTAGGGATTTAAAGTAAGTAGAAATCTCAGATATAATAAAATTAGGCGTGGTTGTAGGTGGATTTTCAAAAAAAAAAAAACCTTTCATGCCATGGTTTTGGCAAGAATGAAAATTGAAGTAAAATAAATAAAACATTTTTTCTAAAAAAAAAATGATTCAAGTGAATTTCTTATTTACCACCAAATATATGTTGTAAGTAACAGTACTATCAGATGGGTAGTTTTCGAGTTTAAGCTTATTTTAATATTTCAGAGTTTAGCGCCATCTATCGACAAACTTGAAACTTTTTACGAAAGTACATTAACTTAATGCCTTTTTTTATTTCTAAAGAAAAAAAAATCGGCTAAATCTAGTAACAGGACAAGATTTTTTTTAATGTTAAGTGGGGTGGGGGTGCACTTTTTTGATTATCAAAACAGTTTTTCTTTTATAATTCACATAATTTTGAAATACATAATTTTGAAATTCAGAATTGGAATAGTACTTTGGAAACCGAATTTTGGCACATAGATATAGAATTATGACCCCAACCCAAAAAGTTTTAATTAAAAAAAGATGAATAATATTATTAATAAAAATTCTCGTCTATTTTTTATTATTAAACTAAACGTTTAAAAGTATATTAATTAATTAAATAATTGTGCAAAATTAAATTCTCTTCAAAAATGTGCTAAAACGTCAGACGTATGGTTCTAAAGATATCATAAAATTGATTTTTTCACCCCCTTTTCCAAGATGGTCGCCAAATGGAGAGGGTTTTCAATCCCGAAAATAGTTCCCCCCCCCCCCCCTACACATATACAAAAAAAAAAAAGTGTGAGTGCCGAGACTCACGGTTAAGATGTGTAAACATCGCTTTAAATATTCAAGTGCTGGTTTTACATCACAGAACGCGACGAGTTTGAACTGTCAACCAAATTTCAACCCAAACTCAACTCGATCTTTCGATTTAGTTTGAAGTACGAACGAACGTACCCAATATTGAACGATACGTTGATATTACATCAACGTGTCGTAACGTGTAAGATCACAACATAAGAGTCACATAAATGTCCACGTTTTTAGTTTACCCAACTGCCGGCATACATAGTTGTTTACACATCAAAACTAAAGAAATCTTGTCCTGACCAAATTCATCGTCAATGTAAAATGTCAATAGAATAAAGAAAATTTCAACTAATAGTAGTAGATTTTCTTAAAAAATTATTTTCAATAAATGTCAGTTCGTGGTAAAACCACAAACTTTTGTTTTTATTAATAGAAAATTTTAACCCGAGAGTTAACTTCTATTTCATGGTTTAGAAAAGTCTTGGATTAGAGATGAGTTAAACGTTTTTTTTTATTTATAGGACTGGAAGAATCTATTGATTTACATATACATACATAGGTATATATTTAATTTTTTATAAAAAAAATTAAAAAAAAACACGCTTATTTTGTTTCCTTAACCATAACCCGCGACCTAGATGTGGTTTTATTTTTTTACACAACAATTTAATCTTCATGGCTAATAAGTTGGGTATAATATTATAGGGAAAATTCGGATTATGGAATTTACTTTGCGATGGAAAACTTTTGGTTATGATAAGACTTTATAAAGTGGGGGGGCGGGAAGATTAAAAAATAGGTTGATTTACATATATTACCCTTTTGAAGGAATTAGTTTTCTGCAAAAGAGAGTCAACTATAGGTACAGAGCTAATGTGAATGAAGAAAACAACTATGTATACTTCAACCAAGGTCGTTAAAGTATATCGACTGATTTATGTATTTATTTTCTTTAAGAAAAACAAAAATTAAAAATGATTGTTTTTCGCATGGCCTTATATAGCAGCTCTTTCAGAGATAAAGTGCAAATTTACCATCTTTTGAACTTTCATTTCTTTAACTTTTTCATTTACACTACGGATCAATTGATTAAAGACGTATTTTTTTTTATTAAAGAAGATAATTTTAAAGCAGACAGACAAGAAAAAAGGATAAAGAATTTTTTAAAAATCGAACTTTAGATCTAAATCTAAACAAAATAAAACTTTCGCTTATAAGTCAGTTACCGCCATACTATTCACTCGTTTCATCTAGATTAAAACTTAAATCCGGATGTATTTACAAACATTACATACATTGAGTTTGTATGGGACGAAAGGCCGTTAAAAGCTAGTTTGAATCAATAATTCAACAAGTACAAATAAAAAAGTGCTAAGTCTTCTACTACTGCAGATGTATTTCAGTAGTACATAGAATTTGTATTGTTAAAAAAAAACCTTCGTATAAAATAAATGTTTATATGAAATATGAAATGTTTATATGAATTAAACAAGACAGAGTGTAAACAATTTCACTTAAATAAATGTGTGTGTGTTAAGGGCAAAGAGACGCCCTTTAAAACTTGACTATATGATGTATACCTTTTGCCTCTTTAGGTTTACCAAAGTATTAAGGACTCATTGTTGGCAATCAAAATAAGTGCCGTATATATATCCTTACAAAGAAACTATCCTAACTACTGGGATTTGTTCTTCATTCGTCAGCTTTGTTATTACCAGCACGCGAACTTATAGCCTTATGGCATATTCTCTTTATGTGTTTTTGTTTTTTCTCTTTTAATTCTGGGAGGGTGTGATGTTTTGTTTGTCTTCTTTTAGCCGTTGAGTTTAAGGACATTTATTCAGTTGATATACACCTTAATGCAGTGGTTCTTGCATTGTTTAAAATTAAATGTATGATACTGTAAGAGTATATACATACATAAAATGAAGGATAAGGTTAAAACAACATAATTAATGCGCAGAAAATTTTTAGTCTTTAGGTTTTGTCTATTTTTGTCTATTGTGTTCATAAAAACTGCAAAACTATGAATACTAAAAAATTCTAAGTTTACTTTAGAAATAGTGTGAGATGAAGAAATAGTGAAGTGTGCTGACAGACTCAAATATATGACTCAAAATAGAGCTAAGGTATACCGGAGTACGAGGAAATTGAATCCATTCAACGATATAAAGAAAAGACCCGGGTTATTGACGTCAGCTAGAAAATTATTATGAGTAAAAGTTTGACTTTTAATGTTCCATGTGTTTAAAGAATAAATCAGGCAATTACCATAAAATGACATGAGACACATGATACCAACTTACAAGGATATGTTTTTTTTTTTTTTAATTGTAATTATGGGGTTGTATAGTTATATAAAGCTTAATGAGTTATGTTGTCTATAATAAGTTGTATAACTAGGATTTGTATTATAAAAGACATGGAGAGAATATTGAGTGTCGCAATGCTGAACATTATTTTTAAACTCCCTAATTTTGCATGTTGATGTGATTATATAGGTTTTATGGCTCAGTGTTGAAATATATTAATATGGAGTAATAGTTCGAGCTGTAATGTTGAATATTAATGAATGATAATGAATCATTTCAAAGTATAATGAATTATCTTACAAGAAATTTTGTATGTAAAACAAACTAATCATGAAGTAGAACAATTTATTGCTGATGTGTAACAGTCTGCAGAAGAAAGTACCTATACCTATGTATAAAATGAAATAAAATAACACACAGATTGTAGAAATAAAGGAAATGATATTGTAAAAAAAAAAAAACTGCAAGAAAATGGTAAACTACGAAATTCCCAGACTATAAGGCAGAATTTAATAGTTTAAACAATATGAACTAAAAAAAAAGAATCAGTGATTTCAAAAAGTAGAAGCAACTAAGAGCCTGAAAAGACATTAAATACAAAATTCGCAATTAAAATTACAAGAGGAAAAATGGTTGGAAAACCCGAAACAAAAAACAGAACCTATATTGCGATTTTTATTAATCATATTTTTGACTCAAGTCTAAAATGACCCGCATAAATTTAAGACCCAAGTAAGACACAGCTGCTATTCATAAAAAATTCTGTTTAATCAAAAACAGATCTAAGGACATTCTTCTACAATTCTACCATAATTTCCCTTGAATCTGTCAAAAAAAAAAGAAACATGACCCCGAAATTGCAAGCAACTGTTGTCTGGTTATTTTGTTATTGTTGTGCAGTATTTTTGTAAAGAAAAACATAATCAAGGTAAGATCATTTATAAATATGTTTGTGGTATAAAAAAAATAAAAGTTGAATTAAAATGCATACAAAAATATATAATTGGAGATAAATGGAAAGAAACATTTAAAAAGTCCAAATAAACAAAACTGGCCGAAATCAGAAAGGGAAATGCTTCGTGAATTGGTACGAGGGTATTTTATGGCTTTGGATGGTAAACTTCGAGATATTTGTACAAGCCTCTATTAGGGATGAATCGATACAAGTAAATACGAATACATACTCGATACTTTTGATTCGATACCAAGTACTTCTGAAATCGATACTTTTGGTTGCGATACCAAGTAACTATCGGATAAAAGTACTTACGACTACAGCCATTGCCAATATTCGGATTTAAAAGTTGAATCATTTTCTCTGCTAAAAATAATTTAGTTTCTTCGTATTTGTCTTTTCCTGTTTCTTCTAACTTAAAATGAAATATAACTTCGTGAAAAACCTCCAAACGGAGTTAAGTAACAAGAAAGAGTGGGTAGGCGAATCAATGAACTCCCTAGCAAAAATAGGAGCAACAACACCCTTCTTTATATAAACATGCAAGGATGTTTTTGATTGTAGTTACTTTCTCTGTACCTTGTGAGAGATTGTTTTCTAAAGCGGGAGCAACAATCAGCTAAACCATGAACCGTTTGATTAAAAAACACAAAATTTTATTTTCGCGTCAGCGAATTCAAAAGGTCGATGCGTTTCAGATAGCGCTTTCGTTTTCTATTGGACGACATAATACCAATATCCAGAAGAATATCAAAATCTTCACCAATATTTAAATCAAGTGACATTTCAAGAAGTAACATCTTAAAAATTCTAAATATAAATTGGTAGAAACCTACTTTGGGAAACATTTTCGGAATATTGTTCGTAGAAATTGGCTTAGCAAAATTATTAATTAATAATTAAAGAAGAAAACTTATCCCAACGTTCTATGATCGGCCATGTTCATCGATCTTTGTATGTTGTGGGAGAAAGCACTTGAAGAAGAACAAGTATGTTCGGCTCTATTTCTAGATGTTCATCAAAACGAAAATAAAAAGAACTAAACAAATAAATAAAATAAAGAAAAATGAACTGATTACTCTAACAAATGAACTAGGACCTACATATCTATCAGGAACAAAAACTTTGTTATTATACATATAATAACTGAGAAATAAAAATAGAAATGATTTCCAAAACAGTTACTATTTGAAATGTAAGAGACAATGTTTAGTGAATTAGAAAAAATAAGCATCATAAGCTGATTAGATTGTCAGCTATATGGAAAAATATTAAAATTTCACCAGTTTTGCGATTTCAAATTACAAAAAAAAATCCTTATAGATTGATTTTCCCTTTGTTTTCTTAGTACAAAATATGTAATGATTAGTAAAAGTATCCTACATATGCACAATATGAATCTTTGAACATTTTTCGGACGTTGCATATTCGTACCGAATATTAGACTAAGAAAATATTTTTTTTATATTTTATTTGATACCACCATGACTGTCCCGTCCCGTCCTGTCCATACTTTGGATGTAAAATTATATACAAATGTAAACAAATGTAAATACTTATTAATGGCTCCCTGCTGATTTGTAAAGAAAACATCACTGTAGTTAAAACAGTTTACCAAATAGCGTTTAAGATTAGACGAAACAGTGAATACTTTGTAAAGTTAAGAAAGAGCAGCAAGAGGTCAACGATATTTTCTATTAATGTTTTGTGTCCGTAAGCTGGCCCTCTGTCAGACTAATTTTTAGGATCTACTTATGTTTGATAAAAAGCAAAGTATAACCAATTCTAAGACTACATTTTAAACTCACCTTGACCGCAAAATCCTGAAATTCCATTATTATTTGATATCCTCTCACTAATGCCACACTTTTTTGTTTGCATATTAGCTTATGTCTTTATCACATGGAAACTAATTGAACTGTTTTATTATTTTTCTATACCATTGCTTTTGTATGCACAAAGAAATAGCATATATTATGTAAGTCTAAAAAGTTAAAAACACAATTAAAATCAAAAAATATTTTGACATTTTAAAAATAAATACAAAGTTACATATTTATGTACATATATAAAATTAGAAATTTTTGTTGATAAGTTAAAATTAAGTGAAATCATATAGACTTGAAGTAGAACACTAAAACCTACAGGAAGGCTATTAGAGAATCTTAATTTGGGAAATTCACCGTATTGGAAAATTCGAATTGATGTACATATTGGTGGATTTACATTCATCTTCATGCGAGTTCTGCAAAAAAAGAAAAACCTGTTGTAAGATATAAAATTCACATTTGTTGAATAGAGAAAAAGAAGACCAAAATGCAGAAATCTTCATTATAAGAAGTGCCATAATGAAGATATAAAGGCGAATATGTTCATCTCTCTTTCACACATTCATGTTTTTGACATGAATCGGTCCAGCTCTACTTTTCTTCAAATCTGCAGATGCAGATGAATGTAAATCCACCCTAATATATCTCAGAACTTACCTACCTAAAATTTTAGTAGGAAACTTATATGAGCTTAATCTTAAGACAGTGACAACATCTTTTATCTGTACTTAAATTGTTTTTCTATATTTTGTCTCGTTGCTTCAAAAACTTACATACATTTTTACAGCATACAAACTTTAAAGTTTTTTAATGGTTTTACCCATTAACGCGGCTGAATTTCCCGATTTTTACCTTTGGACTGCATTTTCGGATCATCTTTGAGAAAAAGGCGAAATGATATAAAACACAAAAATGAAAAAATATACATATACGCATATGTAGAAACAAAAAAGAAGATATTTCATCGCCTACAAATTTGGTCCTGAGAACTTTGGTGCTAAAATCAGTATAGTCTTGGAGATATTGGTCAATTTGTGTTATGCATAAGGCTAATTTCGACCAGGTCGTTGCTGTCGGAAAATCCGAACATAAACTTATCTAAAAGTTATCCTTTAAATATAAAAAAAATTGTAAAGCTCATTTCGAATAGGTCGAATATGCAACACAAGTTCCAAACCGCCAAAAACAGTCAAAATAGCAATGTTTCATCATCATCGACCCAATTTCATGCTAAGTTATGTTCCAGCATTCGATTTAGCCCTCGAGAAAAAAAGAACTTAAATCAATAGGAAAATTTTGTTTTCCAATGACAAATGATTTCCATTTCAAAAAATACAAATTACTATTGAAACAACTTCATCCATCTCAATAATTTTCAATGCCCTTTCATCTGAATATTATTTCATTCTCGCACAACCTTTGGCAATATTTTTTTTTATAGGTATTCTTAAAAAACTTAACCATTAACTCAACGAACTGGAAAATATAGCTTTAAATTTCCTTTAGTTTTTCTGTAGTATACACAAAGCTCTTTATATGTATATAAATTCATGTTGGCCTTCGAAAAACTCTGAGGAACTTTATATTCCAATAATTTCTCTGTAAAGAATTACAAGAAAATAAACCCCTTTAGCAGAGTAGAGCGGCCTTCATACGTATATATTGCAAGCAATTCTACCAACAGCAGCAATAGCCATTTATCATAAGGACCTCTAAAGGTAGAAGAATACAAATCGTTTATTCTCACCCGTAAATGTATCCAATATGCAAGGTGAACTTACAAGTAACTTCAACGCACAGTCCTTATAGCATAACACACCCCACACGAGAATCTATATGTACATGGTTGCAGCCAACGAAGCAGCTATATTTCTTGCAACAGTGCATTTATTACTTTCGTCCTTCTCAACAAAGAATATAAACGAAAAAAAGAAAACTTGCAACAATATCCTTGCATCTAAGGGTCGTATCCATTTTTCATTCCAATATGCATGGACTGCTTGGATGGGTTATGCTATATAGGTGTAGAAAATTTCGAACTGATGGGACACGGATCGAAAGGGAGCACATGCGACCCCACATTTCAAGACCTTATAGCTCGGAACATAAATCATGAGATGAGGAAAATTTGTTTAAAATATTCTTTCTCTCTTCATAATATTTTGCTTTAGGGGAATCGTTTGAACAGATTTAAAACTTTTTAACTGACGCAACTTTAAACTCCACCATCACCATCAGTAACAGAAGGATATAATGGATTCACAGAAGTTTAAGGCATGATGGATATAATTCCATTCACTGTGTAATATGAAGCTTTTGTGGGATAATTTTTTGAATAATGAATAGTCCTTGTTGAATTTAATGTTGTTAAGCCTTTATTTTATGTTAAACTGAAAAAACACCGGAAGGCAACTTTTACGTCTGGTTAATTGGTAATTAAGCAAACACCACCACAATCTCACGGTTGTGATAAAGTTGTTGATCACAAGAATTTTTCCCCATGCACAGGATTGTTAAAATGTGCTAAAATGATTTTTTAAAGCTTTTGCAGATGAGTTTATGATTTTACATAAATTGAAATACATACATATGTTCAAAACTCAATTTTTTTTTTTTTTTGGGAAATCGTGGACTTATAATCAGGAAGTTGGAAAGAAGAACAATTGCTTTTCTTGTAATAGTTCTATATATATTTTCTTTGACTCTTATTTTTAATCTTAAAATTTATAAGTATGGCAATAAGCGCCCTCTAGCATCCCCCGGATACGAACATACATAAAGTTGGAAAGTAAAATAATTGAATACAAATTTCTATCCAGCTTTCCTCAGCACATTCTAGCTACGGGCCTGGATGATACATATCTAAAGTTGGACCTGTTTCCGATTAAAACAAAATTATGTATGGCATCTCCAGAGCTACGGGCCTGGATAATAACTGTATAGACAAAGTTGCAAGGTAAAATATTATCTCAATATAAAATATAAACCAAATTAAGAAAGCTTATGGCCCCCTGGCAACGGCCCTGGATAACAACTATTAAGGTTACCTTGGAATATAAAATATTATCTCCATACAAAATGTCATCCGTATACCCTAGGAGCCATTTTCGATAAACCAAGAAATAATAAAATTGGGCGTGGCAACAGATGGATTTTACTTAAACCAATTTCCAATTTTGTTTCTCTTTCATCAAAACAACCTCAGAAGATTTGACTAAAATTGTTAGATCCGTTTCCGAAAAACCAAGAAAAAAAACTGAAGTGGACGTGTCGTCGCATTGGGCAGGTGTTATACTAAAACCACTTTCCCAGCATTGGAGATCATAAAAACTTTCTATTGAATTTTGTGGGTCGTTTCCGAGAAAAAATTAAATAAGAAAGCAGTGGGCATATTTTACTAAAACCAATTTTAAAATTTTTGTCCAGAAAATTTCAGCTTTAATCATTAGAGCTGTTTCCGAAAAACCAAGAAACTACTTTATACTAAAACTGATTTCTAATTTTTTTCTCATTCATATGAACAAACTCTAAAATTTCATCCAAATCGTTGGGTCCATTTCCAAAAAAAACAAGTAGGCGGATTTTACTTAAACCAAACATCTAAAGTCTAAAAAAAATTATATTTAAATATGCAATACATATGAACATAAATAATTACAAAAAGTGTCTTAAATTTTACTTTTAAGTATTTATGTAATTTATAAGATCAAATTCATGCGACTAAGTAATCTACTTTATTAAAAAAGGCCTTGAAAAGCTATGGTTCTTAAAAATGTACATGTACGCAAATCAGAGAATCGTATTCATGCTTACAATCTATATACATTATATACTCTTAGACCCTGAATTTAAACATAAAAATTCACAAAAACCTTGTCAAAGATTTTAAACAATAACGAAGGTTCATGTCAAGTACGAGTACCTAAATAACTTTTCATAATTATAAATTTTTGGCAAGAATCCCAATTATATAAGGTAGGTACTTAAATTAGTACTTCCTTTCTCAATGGTGGACATATCCTTGAATATTGAATTGAAACATCGTCTACGTCGGCACAAAAACAAACGTCAAAGGACTCTTGTCCTTAAGCTCACAAAAGGCAAATTCCTTAACACGTTTCTTGAAAAACAAAAAGACAAAAGAATGTTGTCTGGCCGCACCCGCTTAGCAACGGTTGTAAGAAACAGCAAAACACTGGTAGATTGATCGATAAACTAAATCGATTTATACGACTTATACGTAGTCTTACATATTTGTAGCCAAGACAATATAATAAGGACGTCTTTTGTGCCCAAATTGACATATCACAATTGGTGGTTCGTAATGAAAATTATAACCAAGAACGTGTGTCGAATCTTAAGTGCGGTTGATATTTTTTATCTTAACTTGTTTATTTAATTTATTCTTCAATCAATTAATTTTTGTGGTTTTCTCATTTTTTTTTTTTTTTTTTTGCAGGACTCAACTCAACAACAACAGCTAAAGTAAATCCATTAACACACATTTGAGCTTCATATATAGGAGAAGACATTATAGCGAAAGGATTATTTATTTATTTTTTTTGTTGTCACCAGACATCACGTATCCGGATTATCATTATTCGTTTAAAGGACAACAAAAGAAGTGACTATGGGGAGGAAAATAACGGTAGCGGTTACAACGCTTAACCAATGGGCACTGGACTTTGAGGGCAATTTAGCCAGAATAATGCAATCTATACTTGAGGCGAAAGAAATGGGCGCCTCATATAGAACCGGACCCGAGCTGGAAGTGACGTAAGTTTTTTTTGTTTGTTTTTCTCTTGAAACACTTTCAATGTTGGTAAAAGAAGGGATAAGGGTAAAGTAGGGATTTTGTAAGAATGAAGGTGGGTTGGTCTTAAGTGCTTTTTTAATGACGTATTTAATTTTTTGAAATGGATAAGGTTATATTGGTGGGGCAACAGATTTGAACTTTAGATATAAAAATGTGATGTATAGGGATTTAGCATTTAAAAGTTAGAATAAGTTTATTGCTTGGAAATGATTAATGGAACTTTTTACAAATGAATCTAAAGTTAAGTGAATCCAACTTATTCGAAAAGTAAATCAAAAATAAGGATTTTGACGATCATGCTACCAGTTTGTTACATATTGAATTTATTTCAGTCAGATTTGACTAGATTTTATCGCTTTAAGTTTATGACGCTGCTGATATGAAACGAAATTTATCTGTGATTTCCAACAGGACAGCGAAATGTTATGGAAACTACAGCGACAAAATACCATTAAAAGTGTCACTAATTGCAAAAAATGTGTGAGCACCTGGACTCGCGGTGAGGATGTGTAAACATCCGCTTTTATCTCAGGAAACAGGTAAATCTCAAATAGTCATTGATTTCACTTAATGGTTAAAAGAGATTGATCCGCAACAGCAGCGTTCCATTCTATGTCCCTATACCGAGAGATAAGATGTGTACAAATCAAAAACGCACTAACAAAATTAAATTCAAATTTCAACTGAAATATTTTCAAATATGTCTCTCGAACGAATTAGGTATGTTTAGTATTCGGTTTCGGTTTAGTTAAAAGAAAAAATACAAACAGCAATAAAACTTAAATGTCACTTTTTCGCGCATAATTAATGGTCCGTGCCTACTTTCTACAACTGTCTCATAAAAAAAGTAGTCGAGGAACGATGAAAATTGAAACAAACTAAAAAAAAAAAAACAACAAGTCAGTTATTCGTATATCAATTTTAAGTTATTTTGGAACCGTTTAAACCCCTATGTTCTACTTTTTCACATATTTAAGTTACGCTCCAGCAGTTTGGCCTTAATAATATTCATTTTGCCTCAAAAAACCTCCTTTATAAAATTGTTATCGAAATTGATTAAGCTGTTAACGAAAATGCCTAAAAAAAAGTTCTATGACAGTTACCGTTAATGAAAGTTTTTTATAATTTTTGATTTTACTAAAATGCAAAAAAAAGCACCTATCAAATTCGTTAAAACCGTTTCCGAGGTAAATATCATCATTTAATCATTTAAAGTTCTTAAGTACGAAATTTTAAGAAAATCGCTTCAAAAAAGAATAACGGGTGCATCCCTATAAATTAATAATATATCTTCTCGATGAGGAATACATTTTACAGTAACTTACATATACCTACAGAAAACATTTTGCCTTAGTACCACAGAAAAATTAATACTCTTTCTTTAAACTTCAACACAAAAACAAAAAATTTTCCTTAAAAAAGTAATATCCACCACCTTCATTTTCTTCAAACTATTTCTCAGTGATGTCAAAAAAAAAACAATGAAGGTTATAATGTGATTACCTAAAACATCGTTAGTTTAAGTCTGAGAGTAACCCTTTTGACAAAATCAAATTTCAAATCTATCACTTCACACATCTGATAAACGATTCTTTCTTTCAGAGGTTACAGTTGCGAAGATCACTTTCGTGAGCCAGATACATACCTTCACTCATGGGAAGTCCTCCTGGAAATTATGATGTCACCAATCTGGTAAGTCAATCTATTTATCTATATCAAAAATATAGGTATATACAATTATATTCTACATTTTCTTACTTTTACAGTGATAATATGCTTGTTGACGTCGGAATGCCAGTGATGCACCGTAATGTTGCCTACAATTGCCGAGTGGCCTTTTTCAATCGACGCATTCTACTTATCCGTCCAAAAATGTCAATGTGTGATGATGGTAATTACCGAGAATCTCGTTGGTTTACTGCGTGGACAAAGTCTTTGCAAATCGAAGATTACTTCCTGCCACGAATGATCTCAGCACATACGGGTCAGGATACAGTGCCTTTTGGTGATGCCGTAATTGCAACCAAAGACACATGCATCGGTTTTGAAATATGTGAAGAACTGTGGAATGTTAGAAGGTAAGAGTTAAAAACTTCAATCTTATGAGCAGAGTATGTTAAAAAAAGTTATTTTTTCTTAGTAAGCACATCGACATGTCTCTATCGGGAGTAGAAGTGATTGTCAATAGCTCTGGAAGCTACATGGAACTACGAAAAGCCTATATCTCGGCGGATTTGATAAGGAATGCTAGTTTCAAAGCTGGTGGTGCATACCTCTTTAGCAACCTCCGAGGCTGTGATGGTCAGAGGATCTATTTCAATGGGTGCTCAGCAATCGCAATTAATGGAGAGATCGTTGCTAGGAGTAAACAATTTGCCTTACAGGATGTGGTAAGGTCAGTTTTTTCTACGAACGAATGTTCATTAAAAGTGTATTTTTCTCCAGGAAGTCACCATTGCAACCATTGATCTCGAAGAGATCCGCTCCTATCGTGTATGCCAAAGATCACGCTGTAACATCGCCGCTTCAGCACCCACCTACCCTAGAATTGTTTGCGATTTCGAGATGTCAACCCACAACGATATCTTCAAGTGCTCGTCCACACCGCTGCAATGTATATATCACACTCCCGAAGAAGAAATAGCAATGGGTCCAGCTTGTTGGCTATGGGATTACCTGCGTCGCTCAGGACAAGGTGGATTCTTTCTTCCCCTCAGTGGAGGCGTTGATTCTAGCGCTTCAGCCACAATTGTTCACTCGATGTGTAGAATGATAGTAAATTCAGTTCAATCCGGTGACGCACAAGTACTGCACGATATTCGTAAAATCCTAGCAGACTCGGACTACACTCCAGACAATCCAGCGGCGCTTTGTAACCGAATTCTAGTCACTTGTTTTATGGGAAGTGTAAATTCCAGCAAAGAAACTAGAAGAAGAGCTTCAATGCTTGCCAATCAATTGGGCAGCTATCATATCGAAATTAGTATTGACTCATCTGTTAACGCTTTGCTGGGAATTTTTAATGCTGTGACAGGACTGACACCAAGATTCCGAAATCAAGGTGGCTGTGCACGTCAGAATCTTGCTCTGCAGAATATCCAATCAAGAATTCGAATGGTTCTGGCTTATATATTCGCCCAACTCATGCTGTGGGTGAGAAACAGACCCGGTGGTCTTTTGGTTCTTGGCTCGGCTAATGTTGACGAAGCTCTGCGTGGATATCTCACTAAATATGACTGTTCCAGTGCCGATGTTAATCCAATCGGTGGCATATCAAAAACCGATTTGAGGAGATTTTTAACTTATGCCAAGGATAAGTAAGGATTTTTTCATTTATAAACTTACTTTACTCTTTTACATACTTAATTCTGTCAAAACGTTTCCTATAGATTCAATCTGCCAGTTTTGGAACAAATTATCGATGCCCCACCGACAGCTGAATTGGAACCACTTCAAGATGGTCAACTGATGCAAACCGACGAGCAGGACATGGGAATGACTTATGCTGAGCTCAGTGAGTTCGGAAGATTGCGAAAACAAGCGTGTTGTGGACCGTATAGTATGTTTTGTAAACTTGTCGCTACGTGGAAGGGTGATTTGAATCCTAAAGAGGTATTTTTATTGATAGTTTGTGTGATTTTCAAGGTAAACAATTTTGATTTTTTGATAAGGTGTCTGATAAAGTTAAACATTTTTTCCGATGCTATGCTATCAATCGTCATAAAATGACTGTTCTTACGCCTTCGGTGCATGCGGAAAGCTATAGCCCCGATGATAATCGATTTGATCACAGACCATTCCTCTATCGTGCCAACTGGAGCTGGCAATTCAAGGCTATTGATGATGAGGTAAGTGATTTGTGTTTGGAAAACAACTTTCTTTAGAAAATTTGTTCTTAATTTTTTTAATTTTAAAAACTTATGTTTGGAACTTCTTATACAATATGTTTTTATTTAAATCCTCAGGTTGACAAGCTTATGCCAGTTTATACACCGTCATCAAGTCACATTCGACCAAGTACTGAAGATCTTATGTCACAAACTCAAGAATCCGAATCCAGTCATCGTTCCTCGCGTATTGATTCAAAAAATTCATCGCCAATATCATGTTCTTCAATGGAGGGTCCCAAAGGCAAAGCTAGTGGTTATTCAAAAGTGCATGTGAATGTTATGGGAAAGATCAAAGATCGAACTGGAATTCCTGTATAAGAAATAAAAGCATACACAAAATTTAATACAAAACACTAAATACCTATATGTGCTATGTTTTTTTTTTTAATATTATATATTTTGAGAATTTCCTAAATGTTTCCTCACATTTTGTTGTTAAATTTATGTTGCCTTGAGAAATTAAATTTTTCCTATAAGCTCGCACAAAGTTAAAATATAATTCGTTTGTTGTGAAATGATTCTTTAAGAATATTAATTTATGTTGTTTTCAAAAGTGTCTTAATTTGTATTTTAAGAATTTTAATAAATTTTTCCCATACATAATAATCAATTTTTTGTTTTGATTTCTTACTTATTTATTCATCAATTTATAAGCCGTTGTTATTTTTTTCACTTAAATTTCTGTAGTGTAGCCCCTTTTGCTTTAATAACATCTTCTTTTTTTTATATAAAGTCTGACGTATGATCTTAAATTTCTCTAGGTCTCACACAGTATTTTCGGAAATTTGGAATACAATTTTTGTTAATAAAGAAAAAAAAAAACAAAGAAATAGGTTAATAATAAGTGGCTTTGAACTTTAATAAATATTTATTTGTCCCCCTTGTTGGACATCCTCTTGGTGCTTTCTTTATAAAGGTTTTAATTACTTTTTATTATCATTCAAATTCATCTTAATAGATGCAATGTACATTGTACATGAAATTTACTATATTGGTCACGGCTTGGGTCTTCTAAACTCAATGTCACCAGCCCTATCATGAATTCCATCGTAATCGCAAACTTGTTACGAATCCAGAAAAAGACTATCACAGATTTCATAGTAGTGGAAAAATTCATACAAATTGTCATTACGAACGGATTCAGTGATAGTTTTTTTTCAGGATTCGGAAAAGTTTCCGATAGGTCAAGCTGGAAACACCACAACTGATTTTAAAAATTCCAATGATGCAGGAATTAAGTGCTAATTTGGTGCTAATTTAGTACCGCAATCCTAGCTTGGCACTAAAATCCCTTACCCCTCAAACCTGTGGTGTTCCCAGCTTGACGTCAAGCTAGGAACACCACATCTCCAAAAACGAAATTTCAAAAAACTAATGAGGGATTTAGGTGCTATTTTGGTGCTCCTTATCTGGCGGAACTCCAAATTAGGGGTGAGGGATTTTAGTACCAAGCTAGGATTGCGGTACTAAATTAGCACCAAATTAGCACTTAATTCCTGCATCATTGGAATTTTGAAAATCAGTTGTGGTGTTTCCAGCTTGACGGACCTGTTTCCTATTACGATGGAATTCATGATAGGGCTGATTGTGAAATTTTCACCTCAACAGTTTATTTTTATATATATCTTATATAAAAATGAATCCCTGTTTCTTTTGGTCACGCCATAACCTGAGAACAACTTTACCGATTTCATTCATCTTTTTTTCCAATTTTTTTGAATGCTTTGAAAAAGTTAATTAATTGAATTGCGTAAAAAATTGTATAATTTCTGAAAACTTAACGACTATGTTTTTTTATTTTTCAAATGAAAAAAATTTCAGAATTTTGAAAAAATAGTAGTAATTCTATACAATTTGGATTTTTAAAATTCCGTGCGAAGCCGGGTTGGCTGGTTAGTAATAAATAGAATAAACTTATAAGTTTCAATCGTTTGAGTTTATGGACAGGAATATATTTACACAGCTTCAACAAAAGAAATTATGTCAATAAGCTCATGTGCGGCATTTACAAGTGTCGAAGTGTATTTAAAATTCATTGAAATAGATATGGATGGGAAATTTAGAACTACATCGTACTACATTCATGTAGTACGATTGTTGATGATTTTTTTTTATCAGAAAAATTGTTTTTAAGTTTTTCTTTTTCAATCTGTAGTTTTTCTGTTTCTACTTAATCCTCAATAAAACTCGTGGGGGCATCTGAATGGTATTCATTCAAATTTTCCTCAAAATTCATTTGGGATTTTGCAAAATCTTCTGTTTTGTAATAAACATTCCCATACGCTGGATAGCAGATTAAAAAAGGACAAAGTGAATATTTATATTTTAAACTACCTACCTACCTGAGATAATTCTTTGCTTTTTTATTATTCAAAATTTTGAAAAGTTTTAGTCTTTTTCCATAAACAAAGTTCAACCTATCGCTCCGCCAAGTTTCATCAAATTCACTTCAGTCGATTTTTGTTTTGTTTTTATATATACACATAATAGTATGCATTCCCATTTCTATTGAATATTTTTCCAAAGTAGATCTTACATAAACATAGTTTTGAATTTTATACCGTTTGTATTTAAATGAAACTTACTTAACATAAATTCCTATTCCTACATAAAAGTTCAATTATTATAACTCAAAGAATAAGATAATTTACAACAAAGCATAACAAAAATTAGACAATGTAAAAACATAAAATGCTTACATTTTAGATGGCCTAAAAATAAAGAAAAATACAATTCAGTTAGCTTTAAAAAAAATATATATATAAATATATTATATACACAAACAAAAAATAACATACATATGTATATAAGAAAATGAAAATATCAAAACATTTTTAAAAGTTGATAAACTTCCTATATTTTAGATTTTATCAAATAAAACTGTTTAACGAAATAATTTTAACGCAACGAAAGGAGTGAATGAAAAATTATGCTCGATTTATCTTAATTTTATAATCTAATTTTTATAAAAATTTAAATTTTTCATTAATATTAGCAATTTAAATAGGAATTTATTTGTATTTGATTCAAACGCACTTTTATATGGAGGTAAATAAAAGTACATACCTACCTAATTTTGTTGGAAATGATATTTTTTTTCTAAAGATAAATATAAAAATACAATTAACTAGTAGTTTGTATAGTTTTCACAATGAAGTGGAAATTTCACAAAAATTGTAGTCATACGAGTATCCTGTTAAAAAAAAAAAATATAATAAAAAAACTTTTTAGTATTGTAGTATTTTCCACGTATTGTTAAAATAAAATCTTTTAAAAGAACTATTTTGAATTTTTATTTTAAATTAAATAAGATGAAAAAGGTCGAATATATTAAGGGTATTCATGCAACGAGATAATTTTACCAATTGTGTAAAAAGGTAAGTTTACGCAAAAGTTTGCGTGAACGTCATTTTTATTTATTTGGATAAATGCTGCGTAATTGAATCAGCTGTTCGTTAATCGTCAAATATTAAACGTCTAATTCTAAAAGTCACAATGACGTTTGTATAAATTTATCCAAATAAATTTGTATAAGTTTCCGCAACAAAATCCTTAGATAATTTTATCCAATTTGCGTAAACCATTTCCCATAAAAAAATTGACAGTTCATTTATCAAAAGATAAATTTATCCAAAAGATAAACTTATCTAGTGTTTTACGACGTTGCATGAATCCCCCTATTATGTTAATTAATGTAGAAGTTTGGCAACACTTCAAAGTTTATGTTCCATTTCTGCAGGGCAATAATATTGTCTGTTAAAAAAAAAAAACTTTCCGATGTCGTAAAATCCTAGTTTCTGACATTTCACGAACGCCCCTTTGCTACTTTGAATGATACCATTTTTTTACAATATTATTATAATATTTGAAATGAAAAAAAATTTTAAAATTTATGAATTCACGGCGGTACTTTTTACACTCATAAATTCAAATTTTATTTAAGCCGCTAAATAGACGATAATTCTTATGAGATGATACGTAATTTTATCAGTTTTGGTGTTTGCAAATTTGTTTTCAAAAATAAATGCTAAGATGATGTAGGCACCTATTTCCGTATTATTAAAAAAAAATTAAAAAAACCCTTCGTATATACATAAATGCTAAGACGACGAAAACACCGATTTCCTAATTTTACAAGCACTACCAAATGTCTTCATTTAATAAAATGTTTTCTTCAAGTATTTACACTTTTGATAAACTTAACAACAGTTGCGTAATGACAAGTCCCTCACTAGTCAACTGGATGATTCCAACAGCCCTAAACGTTCACGTCAATCGCCGTTAAAAGCTATTTTGAATAGAAAGTTGATATTCAGCCTTATTATGAGTTTCACCCGAAATATATTTCACCTTACAATTTTTTGTTCGCCCTGAATTTCAAAAGCTATTGTGAGTTTTGTCCGAACGAAATTTCGTTTGCCTTCAAAAAAATAAGTGAGCATTTAGGGTCTCAGTGGCATTTCATTCTGCATGAAATTAATGTTCACAATAAGGGGAATTTTTTAAACATGAAATTTCGGGTGAAACTCACAATAGGCGAAAAATGTCAAATTTTCCGGGTGGAATTTTGTTGGGGTGAAACTCACAATAAGACTAATTGTTTCCTGTTTCCTTCAACATTTTATTTCCCCGAAATTTATTTTTGCTATCGAGTATCGGTAATTCGTCGAACAAAATTTCACATAAATGCCAGCAAAATTCCCCTGAAAAATGGATTCCTCGTACTAATACATTCCGAGGGAATCTTTCAAGCATCATTCACGTTCTCAATTTTCTTTTTATAGTCAACTGCAACACCTCATTCATGTTATACTTTTTTTATATTTAAGAAAAACCGTAGGTTCAGATTTCATTTTCTGTTTCCATAACAGAGATGGGAACAATTTATTGAGAGCTATTTTTTGAACATACCTATTTTTCGAAATGTCAGTTCTAAATTCGAAGTGAAATCTTATTCGGGTGAAACTCTTCATAGCTTTTTAAAATCCGGGGTAGCACAAATATTTCGGGTGAAACTCCTGATAGGGCTGATTATGTGTGTAGGTATTGAGTTGAGGGTGTATTCATGAAACAACCATTACGTAATTCGATTTTAAATGTATTCATTTCTATTTTAGGCGTATAAAGGCGCTTGCAAAAAACGGTTTTGTATAAACGAATAACCTATGAACATGTCCAATACCCACCGTTGAACCAACAAGACAAGAGCAAGGTTATCCATATAAAATTCAATTATCCATATGTAGCTCAATAATCAGCCTTATCATGAATTCCATCGTAATCCGAAACCGAGTACCGAAAAAATTATCACCGATTCATTTCATAATGACAATCAACCTTATTGTTATCCGATCCCATCGAATCTTTGGATTCACGTGAATTATTCACAATTTGTATACGATGGAATCTGTGATAGTTTTTTTTCGGGATTCGTAACAAGTTTTCGATTACGATGCAATTCGTGATAGGACTGAATGTTTGTAAAGCAAAACTCTTTCAGTTTTCGCATTTAATAGTTGGAATTTAGTAAAGAAAAAAAAAAACATTTTGTAATAGATAATTTTATTCATTTTGTTTTGATCTTCTTAGAAAAATAAATTTCTTTGTTGTCATGAGTATTCTCTACAACATTACATCTTCTCACTCTATGCACATTGCATCATAAGTTAAATTAATAAGGAGGTTAAATTAATTAATATTATATACGATTTTTTTTCTTACAGTTCAATACATTAATTTAAAGAAAAAAAAATCTTAAAAACTACGAATCATAAAGAACATTTACTCAGTAATTATTCAAAATTGATTTATTTTTCAAGAAAAATTAAATGCATAACAAATCAAAAAATTAAAAAAGAACTAATTTCGATTTAAAGCCGAAGGTGGTGTGGAAGAGATTTTTTTTTCATATAATTAAATACATAAGATTATTTCATTTAATAAAAATAAACAAAAGAAAAGAAAATAAATATTATATTCATTAAAAGGTTTTTTTTTTATAAAAAATGTCTTAATGCTAATCGTATTCAGTTAGTTGGTGGTTTTTTTTTTCGTTTTTTTTTTTTTTTTTTTTTGATTATTCGTATATGAACTTATTTTCTATTTTTTTATGAACAAAGAGGACTACTACCCTCAAACTAAAGTACAATAATTAACTTATACTACTTTTTTTTATAATGTTCCATCACCATATTTGATTGCACAATTTACCCGAATTGTAGTTAAATTATTTTGATTTTTCTTCACCATCATTCACTTGCCCCCCTTTTGGAATTCTTCTCTAAGAAAAAATTAAAAGGGAACCATTTTGCTGTTGCTGCTTATTCTTACTGCCCATAAACAAAATTCCAAAAACCCTATGAATAAACTATTTAAAATTATCTTATATGAACGAAAAAAAATAAACACATTATATTCTTAAAATAAAAATTAAGAGATTCAATATCAGTACAGTTTGTGATTATTTATTTTATTTGTTTTGATTAAACTTAAATATATTTGTTGTATCTTATTCTATAATATACATTTGGAATGGATAAAATGCTTTCATTTATGGACAGTGTTAGCCAGTTTGATAAAAAACTATTCAGAAGGACAATAATTCAAGCGTAACTGTTTGCATTATGATCGTTTTTTTTATAGATCTTTGTTCGATAATTTATTGAGTTTAATCTTAAAAAATAAAAAAAAAAAATAAAACAAAAACAAAAACTTCATGAAAATAAAAAGAAAATTCATTATTTAAAAAATCAACAAAAATAATTTAAAAAAAAATAATGCATAATACAAACATAACTGAATTCACTTTAAAGGTTTTTGAATATTTTTGACTTAATTATGAACCGGCATTGGCAATTGGCCTAGCAAATTATTTGCAAATTGTGAATTTGTAAACTTAAAGTGGCGCTTATCATAGAATTTAAGCAAAGCCGGTGAATAAGGATGATTTTCTTTGAGGTGAAGATAATGGACTTCTGGTTCACAGGTTGTGTGACCACATTCTTCGCACACGTACATCTAAAATTAAATAATAAAATAAATGTTAATAAACTTTTCTAGAGATACAAACAAAATAATGGACTCACCTTAGCTCTACGCTCCTTATAAGCGTATTGATGTTGCACGCTGTGCACTTTAAGGCAGTGAGATTCGAGTGAACACCTCTGGGTGAAGCTCTTCTCGCACAAATTGCACTTGTATGGACGGACACCGGTGTGAGTTCGGGTGTGACGCTTCAAATCGAAAGTATCGTTAAAGCCCTTGCCACAGAACGTGCACAAGTATCTCTTGATTTCTGAATGACATTTCATATGACGATTCAGCAGTCTTTGCAACGTGAATGTTTTCGAACAAATTCGACAGATAAATTTCGTTGGATCATCCTCACAGATAGGAGCAACAACAGTTTTACTCTTGTCATCGTCGCGAATGCGATGACCATGACCATGGGTGTTCTCGATGGCGAGGGGATTTTTGATGCCATGACCTCCATTCACGAATTCCAATTGCACTTCGGGAGGTAGTCCCAACTAAAAATAGGAAAGATAGAAACAATAAATATATAACCTTAAAATTGATGGACAAGATTTAATAAAAAAAATTAATTTTATAAATTGATATAGGAAATGCAGTCATGGAAAAACAAGGAACTTAACTATTAGCATTTACATATATAGCCAAGTGGACGGCGGCCTTGAGAGTTTTAAATTCTAGATTAAACATGAAAATTTTGGCCAACCGTAACCTCCTTTCATTTATATTTTCAATTCTCGTCTTGTTCATGAGAATCAAACGTTAAAATTACAAAATACATAGATAATTTTAAAAAATCTACAGGTGAACGAAAATTATATGAAAAAGAAACAAAATCACAGACAGCCAACATCGACAACAACAAAATATACGTCTACTCACAAATGAGGAAAACATAAAAAATATCACAATTTCTTTGCAGGCGAACACACTTCTTCCTCCCACTGAGCTTAAGTCATACGCGTACGTATGTATTTATGTACATTTATGTAAAAAAAAGTGTGTTCTGTCTCAAAAAAGAGGAATATTTTAAATGCTTACCCTTTGCTGTAGTATATGGAACTTGCTATCATCCAACGGTGATACGTGCGGCGATAGGGCGGGTATGGCACAGACTTCTGTGACATTACAACTTGCCAGCACTGTACCATTTGTTTCGATTCCTAGACGTTGGAGTGTGAATTGTTGTGGCTGAGGCTGCCTCTTGAACTGAGATCTTGGACTTACACTTTGGATGATGGGCTTGGCATCGACTGGATCCAGGGTGCCAGTCGACGCATTCGACATCTGGTGACTACTGCTCGAGGAGGGCGATGGCAGCGACAGATTGCTGTTGTCACTGCCCATATGATGGTAGTTGCTGTTGTTTAGCGCATGGGACAGCATTCCCTGGTGATGGTTGTGATGATGAGAATGCTGCTGTTGCTGCTGCTGCTGCTGGTGCTGAACATGCGGATGATGATGATGGTGATGAGGGTGAGAGCTATGCTGCTGCTGTTGTTGCTGGTTTGAGAAATGATGGTGCTGTTGCTGCTGCTGATGATGGTGCTGCTGTTGCAGATGCATGTGGGCTTGCTGATAGCTTGGCGGTGGCGTTGACTCTTGGTATAGCTTGCTGTTTTGCAGGTGGAATCTTGTATTATCAAAGCAGTTCCCACCGCCACGAGAGCTATTCGGTCCTGGTGTGTTGGTAATGTGACTCATTATATTTTCATGGAACGCATCCATGCAGTTGACACCGTCGTTTTGAATTATCGAGTCGGGAGTCAGCGAGGGCGTTGAAGCCAGCTCCAGTTCCTGACCCGGACTTGGGGAGTCTTCACTGGGCAGGCGCTGCAGAAATGAACTCAGATCCACCGCATCGGAAAGGGTGTCCAAAATATTATCGCCCGAAGACGAGAACGTAAGCGTCGCCGTGAATTGAAGTGGATCTACCACTTCCGACATCATGGAGTCGTTAACATCGTACCCGCCGTTGTTGCCTCCACTGCTGTGGCCATTCCCATAGCAGTTTTGATTGTTGCTCCCGTTGCCGTTATGCAGAAGACCTTGTTGGGTAAAGTTGCCTATGTCGATTTTTGTGTCATACTCAATGTCAGGCTCGTCCTTCAGGATAATACCGTAAGCTGCGTGATTGAACATGGGATATTTTGGATTAAGACCATTCATATGATTACCATTTGAAGGATTATTACCGAGACCATTGGCGAATGCCGCCGTTGAACCTAAGTGGGTCATATCCGGCGAGTTCCCCTGGCCGCTTCCCCCGGCCCCACCTATACCATCAACACCCGCACCGCCTCCCATTAGATAGGCGGCTGCATTCTGTATTAGGAAATTACTATTCGCCGCATTAAAGGAATTCATGTTGTTGCCAAGCCCTTGCGCCTTTAGACTCTCGTAAAAGGGTGGCAGTGAACCGGTGGGTGGACTGTTTGGACCGTAATTTGAACGTCCGTCTCGTCCTCCTCCCATACCACCTCCTCCACCACCTGTGCCGCTGCCTAGACTTCCGCTATTCGCTGTACTATTGCCGCTTCCGCTGCCAAATTGTCCACCAACACTAAAGTTCAGACCAGCTGCTCCTCCGTTTTGGTGACCGCCTGCGGAACCTTGACCAGAGTTTCCAGCTCCTCCGTTATTCGAGGACCTGCCGTGACCTGCTGCTGCAGCAAGGATGCCGCTCAGTTTTGCAAGTCGTGGATGGGCGAGAACCGCTCTCGCTGCCAATATCGCACTTCGTCGTCTAGCCTCCCGAATGCGTCGCTCACGTTCGGCCGCCTTCTCTTCGTCTTCAAACTCGCTTCTTCGCTTCGGAACGTGATAATCAATGGGCTGTTCCTGTTCTGGACCCAAATGAGCCAGTGACAATGCAAGTGGAAGGCGGGTATCGTGTGAATCTCTGGGCTTTGGTGTTCTTTGGATTACCGAACACCTTACTGCCGGTTCGGGAGGTGGCGGTGGACTTGGGCGAGTTTCCGCTGGTGGCGGAGTTTTTGTCGTTCTCAAACTAAGCGGTTTCTCTTCAGGAACGACTGGCTTCTCATCGACTATTAACTTGTGATCTTCAGTATCTGAGTCGGTTTCTGAGACAGCTTCGTCTTCACAGGATACTACTGGCGGAACGGCAGCTACAACCACCTCGGTGGGATATTCCTTGCGTTGGGCTTGTGTGAGGACGTGCCCACGACTGCCATAAGGATGATCACCGCCAAGTATTGAAGAGAAAAATCGCCTTGGTCGAGGTGGTGGCGATGAAATACTTTCGGGTGTCGCTCGTGTTGGTGTAGGTGGACTATCGTCGGCAGTTCGGCTATTCGCACTGTTTGGCAGGGAAGTAGAAGTGGGAGCTACAGTCGATTCTAACGACGGTCGAATATTTTTGGTGTAATTGGTATAATGGGGCGATGGTAGTTTTGGCTCAGGGGATGCTGGCGGTGCCAAGCGATTGTCTTCGTGGAAGATATCACGAACTGAAAATATATTTAAAAAAAAGAAAGAGTTAGTAAATTGATTATATAAAAAAAAAAAAAATAAAAAAATAATTGAATATTAGAATGCAATGCGCCAAAGAGAAATACATAATTATAACCCAAAATAACAATTTATAAGTTATAGGTATTGGAGGAAAAAAAGCTTAAGAGAAGGCATATTCCTTGCGTTCGAGGAACTATCAAATAGGCTATCCACCTACCTCAAAAATTTCAAGATACGTTGGGTTGTTGTTGCATCATCTGTTTTGTCACAAGAGATTACAACAACACGAACCTATCCAGGTAGCTTTGGATTGATCCCCGAACACGACCATTATGATTGTTGATCCCAAGTTAAAGAAAATATTATTCTATGAAACTGTAATCCATATTCCAATTTCTCCCTAAAAAACACCCTCTGGCAATAGTAGGTAGTTTTATTTAACTTTTGATTCTTCATTCCCACTACAATTTATCCTGAACGCAGATTGCGTAAGACTTAAACGGTCGGTCGATCTTTAAGATCGCTTTTTGGTTGATATATCAAAGGTCGAAACGAAGATCGTTTAAGTCTTGTATACCTAATCTGGGCCCTTTACTATTATGAAGTACATATCTTCTTAAAAATAATTGTGTGGGTTCCTACCTACCTACATTATTATGTAGGTATTTACTTGCAAATTTATACCTAAAATTATGTCTTTAAATAGGTAGGTAGGTATCTGAAATGTTGATATTGATGTGAACTTACCCAAAAGAACAAATAATCTTATTTTAAAACAATGGGCGTACCTATTGTGTGGAACAATTAGTTTTACAATGGATTATTGGATAAATATTTGTATGCCTGGCGCTAAGAATATTTTGTGTACTGAGCTTGTACTCATTGACTTCTGGATTTTTTTTGGCTAAGTAAATAAACATGATGATGAAAATGACTTGTAATGATTTAAAAATGAAGGAAGGGCAGGGTCTATAAATCAACCATTAAGGTTAATCTCAACAATGGGTTCCATTTTTTTTTATGATTGTTGAGCACAGCAGACGAAAGGGGTATCAGTGTTTCCACTAAAACACTTCCTTTGGATCCAACGGAAGGATGTCTTATTTATCGTCTACATTAAATTTAGTTAGGATGAAATATTAACACCTTCAATGTGGAGAAAGTATACTTAGGAAGAAACAACGATATTTGGATAACTATTTAGAAATGACGACTCTTTTAGCAAAATAAATGGTCCGCCCCGAAAACAATTCCATCGTAAATTGGTCTACCCTTTTCTACGAGTCCTAGGAGGTAGGTACCTATATCGGTAAAACAGTCAAGAAAACTATGACAAATCTCTTAGAGTTTTAAATTTGCCAGATTATTTCTCGTGATATTAATGGACCTATTAAAAGGTTTTTCGTTTGACCTGTGAGGACTTGAAACGAATTTTTACCATTTTTTAGTTTGGTACGGAATGGCGCGCAGGCGTTGTTGTTGATGCTGTTATTTGTCTTTATTCTAGTTCAAGGTATAATATATATGTACATATTATATACATAACATATTCAAGGTCTAATCTGAGTGCTGTGTTAAGTTATTTAGATTTGGATAACAAAAATTTACATGTCTTCATTGCTTGAACATAGGAAAAAAATCTATTCAAGCTTTGCAATCAAAAAAATACCTATGTATTTGTATATGTAGATCTTTGTATGTATGGGTATGGATATACTGAAAATATAAGCTTGACAACAGATAACTGTAAGCTTACAAGTAAATGGTTTCGATACTGAAGAAAAGAGGGAAAAAGGAAGAAAGACATTTTTTTTTAATTTCACATTAAATTAGAGCAATTGGAAAGGGTTTTTTATAAATATGTTCTAAATAAAAATTAATCAACAATGCAATTGCAATGCTATCCTTGTACACCATACAAACCCTTCCTTTGTCTTTCAAGCTAGGTTCCGTTTTTTTTTGCAAGCAATTTAGATCCGCTACAATTTGCAAAATAACACTATGCGGTACTTTTAACCGTAGCAAAGATAGAATTTCAAGTAAAAAACAGGATATTTAACTGAATTAGAAAGAAAATAACACTTTTTTAGATTGAGAATCACACTGTACGCGTCTTCAGTTCAACAAGTCGTCATGGACAAATGAAATGAACGGTTAATTTTACAGGATGATGCAAAAAAAAAAAACAATACAGCGACAGCTAGCTTGAGGGCGACCTTTTTTTTTGTTGTTGTTGTCGTCGGCAGCGTGACAAACAGGCAAAAACGTTGCGACAGACACAGTACCGAGAGCTTTCGCCCCGTTTGGGATTTGTTTGTTTATGCAACATGTTGTTGCCTTGAATGAGAGCAAACGGTGTTGTCGAGATATCCGTTTAATGTAACTGCCGCCGTGTCTAATTGCGTTATGCATTTTAAAAACATCACTTTTTCGACCAAAACAAATTAAATTTTTTCACTGTTTTTGAAGGATTTTAAAGAGAAATTATAAAAATTACTAAGGGCACTTTAATCTTACATGGATCATCGAGAAATTCGGTTTGATAATACTGAACGAAGGTTAAGGAGTCAGAGACGATGTAGACTACATCGCCATTCTCGATCAAAATGTCTTGCATTTTGTTTTGGTTGACTCATTTGAGAAAAATGTGATTATTTTTAGAAAACTTTTTATAAAACCGAGTTTTTTTTTTTTAAGTTGATATTTTAATTAACGAGCAGTAAAATCGCGATATAACATGTGTGGTTGTTTACCGAATATTCTGAGAACTAGGCCAGAACAGAAACATGAAATCGAGTTGTGTTTAGAAAACGGAATAAAGTGCAAACAGTTGCAGTTTGTAGTAGATTTGCGTTGATTGCATGATAGCGGTTGAACAAAAATCAAATGATAAGAATGGGAGAAGGGAGAGTTCAAAAGCAAAACAGCTTTTTTTTCGGTGAGCACGTGGGTATGTGAATCAAAAGAAAGACTGGAAAATCTGTTCGATTGACAATTATCCCATTCACATTAAGCCGAGTTGACACTGTGCGCCCATCAGGACTGAGTTATTTCTCTTTAATTTTCATGGAATACAAAAACTCTGGGTACCTACATATATTATGTATATTCATATTATGAGCTATAATTCTTGTTTGAAAATCTCTTAATAAATGTCATGTTAAAATCTTTTTATAAAACAGAGTAATCACAAATTTCCTAAAATTAAAAGAGCAGGAGAGCTAAATTATAGACAATTTTTATCGAATCTAGAAGTCAAAAACTCTTTTCTATTCTTTTAAAGAAAGAAAATAACAGTGAGCAACGGAACCAAAGAGGTATCTTTCAAAATTAAATATTTCTATTTGATTTTGCTCATAGCTTGATAGAATACTTTGAGAATGAGAAATACTTATGCGACATATTACTGAAGGAACAAAAAGTGAATTCATTTTCTGACTGACAACCGTCTCCACTAAGAACTGTTAACTTGTCCAGCCTGAGGCTAATAGAATGTAGACTTTTGACAGAAACATTTGTTTCAAGTTTCAAGTCATAATTTAAATGAAAAAAAAAGCATTTGCATGTTCACATGGTTAACGACGAGAATAGTTAACTGAAGGCTATTAAAACCATTAACATTACACAGTTAAAAACTTTTTACTCTTATGAATCGCACAATTTCCATGATGTTTTTAATTTTTCCCCTCACCTTGACCTTAACTCACTATGAACTCTACCTATCACCTGTTTTCATATCATTACTTTTTAAGTCTTCGAAAGTACGTTGACAGATGTGACAAATTAACAAAACACCTGAATACTGTTATAAATGAAATACTCATTTGGAAATATTTTATAATTACCTATAGCTAGCTATACGGGCAAAGCTGGCAATAAAATAGCAACAAAATAATAAAAGCTTGAAACTTCGACTTCTGATAAACATGGTTTCATACGGGTAACTATCTTCCACACAAGTTGCCATAAAAAAAAAACAAACATCAGGGATTGCATAAAAATTGCTTTAATTAAAAACTCACGAAGTCCATTCACGTATCACTGACAATGTTTCCGTTAAAAAAATACACATACACATGCAACATTAATATTTTTTTTTTCTGTTCATCATTTTTGGTTCTATTCAATGAGAGTTGAATTTTAATATCAATTCATTTCATCTACTTCCATTGCCAATAAAGTACCATTTAAATTGGCTATAATGACACATTGAATGATTGGTTAATTTTGTGGTAAAAAATAAAAACGAAATAACAATAATTATATCTACACCAATTTACTTTTTAATAAAATTGATATTTAAATATTTTGTATTGTGAAATTTTATAAAATTTTATCAATAATATTTAAATACATATTATATTTCTTATGAGATCTATACCTTACCACAGCACAGAATGTTTGACTAATTTAAATTCGTTTTATAGCTTACTTTATGATTTTAATAAATTTTGATAATATTTCCCGCGAGAAATATTTATTGCAGTCTCTTTGATTAAATTTCTAAATTAGAGCAAGAATTATGAACTTAAGTTGGAAAGCAAGTATGTTTTCTTTATTTTATTTGCATTTTAATAATATTAAAAACTCATTAATTATTTATAAAAATAAATTTTGAAACTCTTTTTCGTTCTTCTTTCATTTGGTTTTGTATTGATTTTTTTAATGGAATTGGAGTGCAATGATCTTTTCTTTAATTTTGTTTGTATACCGGGTAGATCAAATGAAATGTTACCAATATTGAATTCACAGCAGTAGTGATGGGAGCAATAACAGGTTATTTTTATAAAAAGTGTTATTTTTATTGAATAGGACGCTACGGTCAATCATAGATTTTATAACTAGAAAAATGTTTTTAATAATGCATCGATCTCTTATACACACGCAATTAATTATTTAGATTAAAACCACTAGAAAATTCTAAAAGTGGTCTCTTAAATCTAACAAAGACTGATGTCGTCATGCATTCTAGAAGAAGCTTAATCGAACAAATGGTTTGTAAAATATTAAATATATGTTTTTGACAAAGGTTTGGAATGTTTTGTTTAAAGATTTTGAAAAGAAAACATTAACATAACATATTAAACAGTGTTTGAAATTGGTAACTTTTCATTTGACAGACCCTGTAGAGGTATATACTGTATAATCAGCTAAACGTGAATGGAATTTCAACCGTTTTAACTACGATTTAAAACGACTTTATTTGTGGGTATTTGTTATTCGAAAGGGAAAAAGCGTCATTTCGAATTATGTTTCCGGATATAAATTGACATATTTTTGTGCAGGATACAGTCAATCATTGACTTATTATATATGGACTGCTAGTCGAGTGTCATTTCCATACAAATGCCGAAATGAAAATGGTTCAACCTCTCCTTAGTGCCACGATCGCTAAAACGGTAGACGCGGAAAACAGATGTAATTATTTGCAGTGCCATCTGTTGTAACTTTGTCTGCACAAGCTTATTTCGCCAAAGAAACTACTGACATCTGTAATTATTTCATTAAAAAAAACAGAGCCATCTGTTTCAACCCAAATGTAAATTTTGACGTTTCTCATTTGTTTGCTATTTTTTTTTAAATATTTTTTTTAAATATTAACGGTCGTATTTATTAGATTTTTGTCTACTTAGACACAGTCTAACTATTTTCAAATTGATGGAAATATGCTTTATTTAATAAAAATAAATATCACATTATTCACGGTTAAGACAATCTACTCTTGTGTCTAAGTTTGGCAGCTATAAGACAACAATAAACAAGGTTTTTGAACACATTTTTTAAAGTTGGACAGTTGTCTAAAGATAGACAACGTTTATAAATAAGGCCATAAATATTTTCTTTTATCTTATCGATTAAAATCTTTAGGTGAAGATTTTTTTAAAAATGTTAATCGACTTATCAACCACCAGCCAGATCAAGCTCAGCAAAGAAACTTTCGACGGATTAAAAGAAATCTCTTCCGGATCGAGTGCTTGAACTCGAGGATACTACGAGGATTTGTAGGTAAACCGGATACTCCCAGTCAAAATGGATTATTCACTTGGACACTGCACAGAGATCGTGTGGAGTGTGTTTTATAATCAAAATTGTTAAACTTCTCAAATTAACAAATTATCCACCAGCACCGTCGCCCACTTATCATACTTGCACGGACGCACTTAATTAACCACTTGGACACAAATTTCTTTGGTCACCCGAACCTCCTTGAATAGTTCTTCGAACACAGCGAGGTGCGAGAATTTTATATCTTTTTTCTTATTTAGTTAATTTATACCGCATTTTTTAATTATTTTGGTTAAAAAAATTTTCGAGACTAATGCAATGGAAAAAAAAAAACCAAACACAAACATGAAAAAAAATCAAGGAGAAAAACAAGGAGAAAACTGAAGTGTCAAAAATGCTTCACCGTGTTTTCCGCTTCAGCAAAAATAGCACTAGTGTCGTTTAGTTATAGGTTGAACCATCGTGAAGTTGGCTCCTGGCAGTCCATATCTAGTAAGTCAATGCAGTCAATAATCAGTATCGTATTGAAACTTCATGTAAGTGTCGTGCTATCCAAGGCCAGTTCGGACAGTAATTTTTATTGTGTATATGTACATATAAGGTGACCTGAGAAAAAAAGACATAGTCGTATTTATTAGATTTTTGTCTACTTAGACACTGTCTAACTATTTTCATATGCATACATGCTTTAGTTAATGAAAATAAATATCACATTATCCACGGTTAAGACAATCTACTCTTGTGACTAAGTTATGCAGCTATAATAGAACAATACAAAATTTTTTTGAACACATTTTCAAAAGTTGGACAGTTGTCTAAAGTTAGACAACGTTTATAAATAAGACCAATTATATCTAATTAAATCACTTAAAAAACTTGCTTTGTATTAACAATTTTTATCCCAACTAAGATAATGTAAATCTTAGTTTTAAAATTTTGTTGCTAAAACATATGTTATCGAAATACAAATAGTAACGATAAGTAAAAAAATAATTATGATTTTTCTCATCATTTAAAATGCATATTAATTAGAAATATCTATTCGAATAGATGTCTGAAGACCCCTGTTATAAAATCTTGACAAGTTGATATAAAATCTACTAATAGAGAATACATCTTTCTCACAAACCCAAATATGCAAGCGAAACAAGTATAGTTCTTAACAATTCAACAGCTGTTTTTTTTTATCTCAACTGCATTCATGTTTGATCTTTGTGTTCTCTTTTGTTTTTTTTTTTGCATTTATTAGTTAGATTCTTGATCGAGATTCTTAAGTTTTGCTTTATATTTTATATGGTACCTATAAGAAAAAAACTTGATCTTGATTTGAGAATTATTTTCAATGCAACTTAGTGCAGAAAGAATTTGCATAAGTATGCATTTGAACAGAAAAACACGATTAACGAATTCTTTGGGTTCATTGGAAACATTTTTTTTTTTTAAATTTTGTAATTAACGTTGTTTGCAGTGAATTTTTCTTTGAACAAGTGTCAGCGTGCCTTTAGAATTTTTGTGGAATGTGTTAATGTAATTAATGTTTATATAGTACAAATTAGATTTAATTAAATCAATGGATGGATTTTATTGAATTCGTTTAGAAAATGAGAAAAATTTTGATTTCCCCAGAGCGGAATAATTTATTCCAATCCTCTTGCCCTGCCAGGAATACCTATCCATTTGTACATACATATGTACCTATGTATTTTTGTACATAATACATATATACCTACATAAAATTGATTGGATTCGGTTGTGCTTGTACATATGTAGGTAATTTTTTTACTTCGACAAAGCATTGAGAAATCCTAAGGGAAATACTACAAAGCTGATTTCAAAAGGATTATAACTGAAATACCTACAATCTCAATAGAAATTCAAATAAAATCTCATTTACCAAACTGCAGTTAATAATTTTTTCGAAATTCATAGATTCTACATTCCACAAAACCATCCAGTCCAACCAGCCAATTTAAAATGAACGAGTACAGCTAACCAGGAAAAGGGCATCATCCAACACCAACAACCGGCATCAAGAAAAGAGAATAATTTATGCCCGCATCGCTTCAACACAAGCACAACATATAAAATAGCTGTATAGATTGTAGAAGTGACCGTGAATTGCCGACTGGAATACAATATTAATTTACTTCAACTTACGAAGCAGAACTAAAACGAAAAGAAGGATTTTTTTTTGTAGATATTTCAATTAAAAAAATTGCTTGACGGTGGTTGTGTGGGTACTTGTTTCATTCTTTCTTTCTTTCTTTCCTTCCATCTCATCATCTTTTGACTTTTTGGTGTACATAATATATAGTTTATACGGTACGGGTATTTTAAAGATAAAGATGCACCAGGTAATCAATTAATGTGGTTGAGAGATAGGTATTTATTATAAGAAAATTAAAAGGATAGAGGAAATAAAATCTCGTTTTATGGCTTAAAAGGTAATGAATACAAATGATAAATTCTATAACTATTCTAATTAGAAAATTAATGTGAAAAATTTATAACCCATGTGACACAAATAATTTCCTCAAGTTAAACGTGTCCTCCATTTTAAGCTTAAAATCAGATCTCAACTAAAGGATAAGAAATACTGTTTCTTATGGCAGATATTTGAATACAAATTTTAATTAAATGCAAAAGCCATACAAAATGTAGAAGAGAAAACTGTGGTCAAGACACTATCAAATAAGTTAATTGGATTGCGATTTTAAAACGACAGAAGATTTTGACAGTTGCCATTTTATAAATAAAGTCTGCGAATAAGGTCTGTCCATATCTATGTACCGTACCTACCTACTTGCGTGATTTGGGTATAAGAGAGTTGGATTTGTTAAACTTCCTTAGAAGTTTAACAAACGCATTCCAACAGTTGTCAATTTCGTAAAATTTTGGATACGTTCAATGAACATGTCATTCGCTCCGAAATAAATTTTCAATTCGTTACTTTAGTTCTTTTTATTGAACGTCCTTACTTTAGAATACTTTTGCACATCTTATTGCTGTATAGGCGCGTTAAAAAAATGAGATCTAATATATTTCGCTCCGTAAAAAAGTGAGCAAGCTTATCCAAAATTTTTTTTCCTCAGCATTTTGAGAGCAATACTGATAAATTTTGCTGGGGAATCCTGTTCATGTACCTAACTGAGATGGCTGAGATCTCTGAGGGCTGAGATCTCATTTTCTTGCCCATGCCTTTTGTGTAAATCCTCTTTCACACGAGGAAGTTTCTGGAGATTTTTTGACGTTTTCTTTTAATTTCCTTAAATATATCTTGTACCTTTCACACGTGGAAACAAAATCGTGGAAATTTTCTATAGTTTTATTTTAAAGTAGCTAGGTATTGAACACACACTACTCTATGTTTGAAGAAAAATGTCAAAAAAATCTCCTCAAATCGTTGACCGGGGAGATATGCGTTTCCCCCTCTTACTTCGTGACCTTCTTACCTAAAAGCTGAAGGTAGCTAGAAACTCAGTTTCCTCATGTGAAAGGGAACTAAGTAAGATAATCGATGGAAAATTTTTACAAATAAGGATTTTGAGTCGGATAGGCAGTGAGTACTTAGACATACTTTGGTAAGGGTTATAAATAGGACTTTTAGGCTTTTTACAAGGAATCATACAGCTTTCACACCGAGTAGCTTCACATTTCCTTTTGGGATTTCAATTGTTTTAACACCAGGTGATACTGTGTGACAGCTTGAATAAATGACGCGACACGCGCTTTGAAAAGTGGCAGTGTAAGAAACTCTGTAAATGTGTACAATCAAACTTGTTAATGTGTTTACAATAAATACAATGGGAGAAACAGTCCATGAAGCTTGATCTCGGTTAACTTTTAATAATTAAAACAAGAATCGCATGTCATTATATAATCAGCACTTTTTTTTAATAAATCAACTTTTTTAAAAAGGCTGTTATCGCTTACGCGTCTAAAAAAAGTAAAAAAATACTCGAAGGTAAAAAGAAAAAAAAAAAACTATAAGGATGTCAAGACTCCAGACTAGTAGGTACCACCATCAAAATGTTTAAGGTAGAATCACAAATTATTGTAGATTCCTACGTGTAGATTTTAAAATTTTTGTTTATGAATGATTACAAATTTAATCTTTAACTGTTATTATATTGTAAGGTCATACAATACAAATAAAACCAAAGCTATAAATAGAACCACTATAGAGTATTAAGTCATTGACCATTGTGTCATTTTGTTATTAATAGAAAGGAAATAATAGAATATCGAAGTCATTGACCAAGCTTCTGTCTAGCTACATATGTAGGTAATGCTAGTTTTTTTTAATATTTTATGTTCCAGAAAAACAACAAACTTCATACATATTTACATAAATTCTCCCATTACACCAACTTCGTTAGAAAGTTCCCCATACCTATACCTACATATGTATGTACATCACATACGATAAAAATGTAAATCGATAAAATATTTTGTTTTTGCTTTCATTATTGTTTTTAGTTTTTTTGCGCATTACTAGATACTATTCCCCGACTTAAAAAAAACTAAAATCCTACGAATCTAAATATTTACATCACACCTACACCGAAAGAGATAACATTTTAAGTTACCTACAGTTTGGGTAAGTTAAAAACCGCAAAACAATACCCACCCACATGTCAAACAAAGTTAAATGTGCGAAGAATTCCGATGTCTATTTTGTTGTCCGTCTTGTTGTTTCTTTTGTTATTGTTTATGTAAATTCTAACCAAACTGTCATTGTACGTCCGTATCATAAGTTTTCAAGTAGTGGTATGTTAGAACAGAAAAGGCGAGAAGGTTTTTAACGAACAAAAAAAAAACTCACAACATGGCGGCTATGTTGTGAGTTTTATACTTTTTTGAATCCCTCTCCAGGAAGACTATTTCGTTGAAACCTTCTCTTCTCAAGACCTAATCAAATATTCAATTCACGATTAATTGTATCATAATGTACACGTATAAGCACATTGCTATTACTATGTGCGCAACTTGGTATATGTTCTCTCTCTGTCTCTTTTTACTTCGTGTTGGAAGAATAATTTTGTTGCGTTGTCGTGGCTTTCTGTCATTCTAAAAGCAATAGACTATGTCATTCAGCAGTTGCTGTTGTTGTTTTTGTTTTGCATTTTCTAGTATCATTTGTGACATGTTGGTTGTTGAATGTTAACATGGTTTATTCTAAGAACGTGAAAAAAATAGACAATGATGGAAAAAAGGCTATTGTCCTTTTGAGTTTAAAGAAAAATGAACTTATTACGATGCAAATTTAACACCGTTAGCCTGTTTTTAAGCCGGGATCATACCAATGTGTTAGAATTTCTTGAAAATAGATAGGTACAAAATTACGTAAAGCTCTTTATAGAAAATAAATTCAACAATAAAACGCGTAAAAAATACAAAATTTAGGGCAACCAGTGTTTGAATAACTTTGAGCCAGTATTGTGGTTTATCATCGGATCACGATTTTAACCCACTGATTTCGGTGGATGAAATGTAGTTGGCTATTAATTGCCTTTTGATGCGAATATTATTTTTATACATTCTTCTACATATCATTAAACTGAATTATTTAAATCTTTATTCAAAGAAGGATTATAATGTTTGTAAAACTGCCTCTTTGTTCACTTTCACACGAGGAAACTGAGTTTCCAGCAACTTTCAGTTTTTAGGTGAGAAGGACACCAAAGTGGGAATTGAAAATTAAAAGAAAACGTCAAAAACCTCCAGCAACTTGTTTCCTCGTGTGAAAGGGGACTTAGTGCCTGAAGCAAAAGTTTTTCAACTAGAACATGACACTAGAGTTGCACGAGCTGTCAAATAATATTGAGTATATTTCGAACACAGACGATGCATGTATATGTAAATAGCGTGAGATTAGGGTAATTTATTAATTTCTAAAAGAGAAAAAGACAAATATTGTGTCAGAAAAGAATGTGCATTGTGGCATTGTGCAAAGTTTCATTCTTTCCTTTATAGCATGAGGCATAATTTGTAAAATGTTTTCAGCACAATAGTTACACGATGCTATTATAATGGGAACATTAAACATAAGTTGCACTTGTCAATTTCTTATGACAGAAATGTCTGCTGATTGTGGATCAACTACCTTATTACTTGTCAGTCATTCAAATGCAGCGTTACTTGTTTCTTATTACAACGTACAAAAACTATGAATGCATAATAATCTAAAGTTGTACATTACCCGAGAGTCGGTACAAGGTTTACTTCTTCTGTCAGTTTGACTGAGCAGAAGAACAAACTTGAGTAAGATTTCTTAGCTAGAAGTCAAAAACACTTCCCATTATCTTTCTTATAAAATGATCATATTGTGAAAAAAATGATTGAGCCAGCGAATTCAAAAAATTTCCATCTCAGCATTTTGACAGCAAAAGAAATTCATTTTGCTGATTTCTGAGACTACTTGCTAAGATTTCCGAATCTTCAAAAATATGGACTGACTAATTAATAGATATAAGCTTTTCATACCAAAATATAACAACGATCAAAATATCCAAAAGGAAACTGTCCCTATAAGCTTCATGTCATATAAGCTTCCTCCTCCCAAAATTATAGTAACGATCAATACCAGGCAAAAAATAACGACTCGATCAATGTTAGCTGTCAAAATCCGACTTGAGTCTTATAATATTATAATAAAATATTTATTACACGCTTCCAAGTTTAAAAATCCCATTTTCTATATATATACACAGATCAAGGTTAGCATTGACATAATACGTTAATAATAACAGTGCATTGCCAAGTGGAACAAAAATAATAAAAATAAAAAAAACAACCGATCGTGTGTGTGTGGAGAGATGTAATGTAGAACAGAAAAACCACTTTTGCTTCTAAACGAATCGCATGCAACTGTAACGTATTCAATATATTTAGTTAATACATGAACGCCATGTGTTATGACCTTGTACACGATTTTGTTGCAGTTTACGATACAAGATGCATTGATAAAACTTCATTCTGGGTTAATTAGTATTCTTATAGTTTGACGTTTAATTTGTTGCCTATGCATAAGTGTGACAGTTAGGTCAAAGCTATTTCAAATAATTTGTTAGTTTGTTTCATCCAAAATGATAATACTCTAAAAAATGCAATTTAATAAAATATCATAAACAAACAGCATTAGCTCGTCGTCGTCGTGTCGTCGCAATGCATAATCATTCGGTTTGCTGCTGCAGAACTCACTCATACATCCATGCAACTTTACCGGCTATTATTCGTTGACCTAAATTTTTTTTTTATATATATATAGCAACTAAATAAAATACGGTAGTATGTGCAGTATTGTTGTAGCCACTTACGCATTGAAGCTAAAAATAAATATTAAATATCGAAATAAATCAGCAAACAAACGGAATGCAAACATCGAACATACATACATACATACATTACACTTTACTATGACAGACTGGCCAACCAGCTTAAAATGTGACAGTCCAGCGATTGTTTTGATGTTGCTGTCTCTTGCGTCTCCACCCAAAAGCACAGAGTATAGGTGTAGTGTGCTTACAACCTAAACCGATTCTAATGAAGAGTATACACTATATGTTGTCGAAGAGACCTGTATACCTATACGTACAATTGGAAAATCAACTATGCATCATTTTTAACTGAATAGGTATCGTTGCAACGTGTATCTTTATTATAGAATTTATATACATACATTTATGTGTTTTTGTGTTGTTTGTTATTTCAATTTGCAAATGCAAATTTTTATTCAAATTCAAACGGACGCAGTGCAATTGTTTAGGTGCGTCCATATATACATAAATGTGCAACTATCCTGTCATTCTAGTGCATCGTATTTAGAGCTAGTTTGTAGGTAATATAATATATAGATATCAGTAAATTTTACAGCAAAAGTGCAAATCACATGCAAAAAAAATGTAAATAAATTAAAAAAGTAGGTACCAACTATAAGAGTAATATCTATTTAAATTGCTAGTCTAAAGTTTATATCATCATGTCTTAAGGGAATGATATGTCAAAGAGTATATGTTGTGAGTATACGAAAGTTGATAGATATAACATGGTTGTACCCATGAACGCAAAATATAAAAACCAAACCATGATTGGCCAGTTCAAAATGTTCGAAATCATCTTTAATATTTTGTTTAATGCAGCTGGTAATCCTCTAATTTAATTGTGCACCAATGCAAATCAAATCAGTGGATTTAAGTTGATTAGAACCATTTAAGCAATAGGCGTGTTTTTTTGTAAGCCCAGAGGGAATTGGTCGAAAAAAACAACGTCGGTGCTAAACAATCACCATGTTAAATACAACAACAACTAATCCCCTACGGGCTAAGCTAAACCCAGATAATTCTCCGGGCTTAACTTAAGCACACAGAAAAACTGTGTTACCGGCATAAATTATATACTTGTTATCGATAGTTTGTATGAAAACTCCATTTTGTTTCTGTGTTGCTGTCACTAATCCCTGTGGTCTTTTTTTTCCTGCAATTCCCACCGGGCTTGCAAAAAAACACGCCTAATAATTCTCTGGAATTTTGTTTGTTCATATGCTTGATTATACCAATGATAGATAATGAGAAACCAAATCTTCGTGCCTCTTGATATTCAAAACTAATTTTAAAGTTTAATGAATTTAATTATAATCCTTGAATAAACCATATTTGGTCTGTGTAAAATAAATAAGAATTATAATAACTGTTTTTTGCAAGCACGAATATGATAAGTAAAAAAAAACGACTTTAGGAATTAGTACTGAAAATGGTAAGATTGGCTAAGATTTAAAAATCAAACTGAAGAAAAAGAAGAATTTTCGATAATCCAATTAATGATTTAACCCTCTGTCAGTTAAAGATATAAAACTACTACATTCAAATAACCACAAGATTTTTATTTGAACTATGGCTGTCTGTCAACTGCTTTTAAGTTTTTTATTTAATCCCTATAGGGTAATATTTGACATTTAACATGACACATAGTATGTCTTTGTCTAGTATCAAAAATTTAAATTGGGGTTAAATTTTGTTGAATTAATGCAAATTTTTTAAATTTGTTTTTGTTTTAAATTTATGCATCCTTTTCAAGGAAACAAAAATACTTATGCAAGTCACACCTTTTCCACATCCTAAGTCCTATATTTTATAATTCACTTAACAAAACTTGTATACCTCAACGGCACACATTTGTATTAGAAACCTAACCCTTTTTGCCTGAAAATAATAAAATAAATAAAAAAACTTTTCTGAATTAAAAGGTGAATTCTAAGGCAAATTGGGTATCGACAGGATACGCAGACAAGATGCAAAATTTATTTCCAGCAGGTGGTAAACATCCCTATACCCAAAAAAAAAAAATAACACAAATAAACCGATCTGTGGTTAAGCGAGAAAATTATACTATTGGAAGACCTCTTTTGGTGCAGACACAAAGTGTCAGACACATTGAGATGTCCGCCTCTAATAATAATAGTTCTTTTTGGTTGTGATGTTTTCTTCTTTTTTTTGTTGCTGCTGTTTTTTTGTTATTCTATGAATAAGGAAAAAAGGGAGCGTTTTGCGAATAAAAACGTCAAAAAATAAAAGATTACAACAGGTATCCATTCTTTGTGTTTGTCGCTGATGGGCATCATTGTTAGAATTTTGGGAATTAAGACGTCAAGCAGCTTGAAGATTATTTCTTTTTTAAATTTGATAATCTTTTTATTTTCTAAGATATGATCTGTCTGGAAGATGAAAAAATTATGGGATGGAACCTTTAACGCCTCTGAGTAAATATATATAAATTTAAAAATAAATAAGAGCCAGTTAAAGGCGTTAGCTAAGGGTGTGTTGCTGGCAAAAGGGTTGAAAGAGATATACAATTTATAATAATTATAAAAAATGTTGTTTTGCGAAGAAAAGACAATGGGCATGAGGATTTTGTACGTTTTTCGGAAAATAAATGTTTGGCGGTAGATAAATAATAGTCTTGAAGTAGCACTGTTGAGGTTTTAGGAGAACTACATCAATTAATTCATAAACCTAATGTTTACCTTTAGACACCTTTCTAATTTTAAAACATGGTTGTCCAAACATATTCTAAAGCGGGTATATTGGATGAACAAAGTAAGGTCAATTCAAGTGTTATTTAATTTTAACATAAAAACATCATAAATTAGGAGTAAACCAAATTATGTTATTTGTAAACATTCCCTAACGTATATTTTACTTCTATTCATTTAGTTCTCAAAACTGCTAATCGCTACCAATTTTAGTCCAAAGTTCTGTCAAAGTTTTTTTAAAAAAAAAAAAAATGTATGGATGAAAAACAGCTGTTGCCGAGAAAAAAATCCCAAGCTATCCTAAAAATTTGTTAAAGAGGAATGTCGAAAAAATCTCCTCAAATCGGTTGGTGATGGTAGATTTTTTTCACCCCTCTTACTTCGTGCCCTTCTCACCGCAAAAATGAAAGTTCTTGGAAACTCAATTTCCTCGTGTCATGTGAATGGGGACTATGTTTTGGAAGAGACTAGAGACTTTCCAATTTATAACAGTATATGAAAATATGTGTTTAGGCCGGGGCCTCCTGCAGGCCAAGGATACTTCGAGCACCCTGAGTTTTTTTTTTCAAGCTACCCCAAGCACATTGATTATTTTATATTTCATATGGGGAACAACCTGATATAACAGTCATGATAAATTTGAATGTCTCTAGTCTTATCCTAAGGAAATACATTCCATTACTAAGTTTTGTATGCAATATTTATAGTGGAAGTAGGAAGGTAGCATTAGTAATAGAAATAGTTGGTAAGATTGTTTCTTACTCAACAAAATTAATATAAAATCAAAAGTGCTCCAAGATGCCATAACATAACACAAACTTCAAACTATGCCGCTATATTAAATATTTAAGAAAACCCCTTTCAAAAACAACTCGATTTCATAAAGCTCGATTTGTATTTACGACATTCCGAGTCGCATCGGCGACACTTCAGGTCGTAAAACCCAAATCACTATATACACGCATAGCCAATATAGTCAACATATATACTGCATATAAATAATGGCCGACAACAACAACAACGAAAACAAAAACAACAACTACTAAACTCGCATCGACACATGACGTAATTTTTCTGTCTCCATTTAGCCTTGAAAGCCGGTACAGATCTAGAGCACCACATAGCGCATATAAACATATTATATTGGTGCTGTTTATAATGTTTTTGTTTTTGTTGTTGCTTTTTGCATTTCTTCAACATACATATTTTTTATCTTACCTACACTATACTTTTATATTTAAACTTCAAACAATAAGTTACATTTTCTTTTTACATCATCTTGGACATATTTATATACAAACAAATTTCATACTCCAACAAGCCGGGAGAGCTGATGCGGCAGCAAGAGCTTATACCAGTTTTTTTTCTGTTAATTTCAAGAGCCGACACACTATGTCCATCTTTTATTTTCACTGACATCATTTTGTTCATACTTCTTTTGGTTACATAACAGTTATACATCGATTCATATACATACATATCAGTTCAACAAGACGCACGACGATGATGGCGACGTCATGCAGTATAACTTTTATGGAGAAAAAAAAATAAACATACCTACTTCAGATAATCGAAGTATCTGTCGAATTAAAAATGAACACTTCAGATGAGAAACATCATTAACAGAAAAAAAAAAGTTAAAAATTGTGGTAGCTTTTTTTTGTTATTCTCAGGTTCATCTTTAAACTGTCTTCAAGTATATTTCATTACCTGTATTCTTGAAACCGAAATGGAAAACAAGTTCAAAACATACTTACTTATATACCGAAGTTAAATTTAAATAAAATAAAATAAAAAATCTGTTAAAGCAAATTTTATAGAACTTAATGCTTCATCATTGTTGCCGGGAAGAGAGGTGCGTTGCTGTGTGCCGCAGCAGTAAGGCTGCAACATCAACAGCAGCAGCAACCGTAACCAGCTATGGGAATTAACCTTGGTCTTGGCATGGATTTCTTATTGCAATCTGTATCTCTCTGTAACTATACTATACCTAGGTACAAAAGTAGTTTACAATATTGTCTTACAATTCAAGACTCTATACAAGAGCAGCAGCAACAGCAGCTGCTTTGAAGAACTGAGAGTTCCATGTGAGGAGCTCGCTGTGGTGGGCGTTACTGGTTCTCTATGGTAATGACTTCTCTTAATGGCACTCATATCTCGAACTTGTGCGCTGTAGATGCAGTTCATTAAAAGATGGATGTTAAACATGGTTCTGAATTACAATAATAATAATAAAAAAAAAAAAAAACAACAACAAAAAATAATACTTGAGTATCTGTAGATCTGTATCTATGGATTGTTTTTTTTTTTTTTTTAATCGAACCGCTAAATGAGACAGTAAAAATAAATCACCTATACAAACCTATCTGAGTTACATATGTATAGGTTTAACTAACCAAAATACATAAAAAAAAACAATTTTTTTTAAAATAAATAACTTTTAGGTCAGGGTTGACTTGTGATATTGTCTGGGGGCTTGTTTATATTTGTTATACACTCCGGTCTTGCGTGTATGTTGGATGTTGGTATTACATTAAATGTTTTTTTTTTCTTTTGTAAATATCTTCTCTACTTGTTTCATTCATTTTCAAGTTTTCGATGTAATTATACATTTTATTGTGAATAACAGTTTTTTTTTGTTACTGTTGCCATGATCGTTATATTGATAGTATACACAGGTATTGGTGAGCCATTGCTCATCTATCTTACATTTTAATGTAGCTATCTATAAACACCGGCTTTTAAGTCTGGTCTATCACATGAGTATATGTGTATTATAATTTGTGGGAATATTTTTATTTATTTTCAATTTTTATATTTTAAGATATTAGCAGTTGTTTTTGTTTTTTGTTTTTACTGTTGAAAGTTGATGATAATCATTTCGCACGTGTAATTTGCATGACGAAACGTTTCAGCGATGTTTAGTGGAATTTTTATTTTGTTACAGTTTTTTTTTTTTTTTTTTTTTTTAATTAGAGTCAATGAAATATTAAAACAAGTTTGAAATATGCAAAGAGTAACGGTTAATTAGGAGCATCTGATAGTTGAATTTATTATTGACACAGCATCGGAATTACATATTTTATTATTTTTAATAACTACGTAAAAAACTAAAAAAAAATATATTCGTTTAGTAAAGCAAAAGAGTTGAGTAGAAAACTTAAACAAAAAGTTGTTTATAATCATAAGCCGTTTAGATATACAAACCATCTTTGATAAATCAATATTCATTTTATACAAAAAATAATGATTCTTTTTATTCGAAATTAAAAATAAAACTAGTTTTTAACTTAGCAAGATGATCGAGAAGCTTACTTAGAGAGCACTTATAATTATGACAACTTGTTTCTCACAGAAAGTTTATCTATTTAATTTGTTTGTAAAAAAAAATATTTATTTGCTCTATAAAAGCTGTGAGAATTTATGATAAAAAAATGTATTTTCAAGTTTGTAGCTCAGTTCTTTTGTCTTTAATTGAGCTATGTATATTTTCTTTGTATTTAAAGAGCCTTTAAATGCAGAAGTTTTGAATCGACTTATAACTCTGTGATACTAATGCAAAACCTGATAACCCACAAAAGCAGATGTACAAATTTGAGATTTTTAAAGTTCTTTCTTTAGACGTATTTCAGACATTCTAGTAAAAATTGTATTTCTTAAATATCATAATTGTAACGAAAAAATCAATTTAAAGGAAACTAGTTAATATTTAAAACTATAGTTATTACCACTGATGTATGAAATTTTAATAAGCATTTGAATTTTATTTTTATTTCAAAAAGAATTTTAACTAATATAAAAAAAAAAAAACATTTTAATTTTTGTTGAGTAGATTTTGCACAAATTGTTGTAAAATGTATATTATTTGCTTTTGTACTTGTGAATTATAATTTGTCTTATTTTGTATAATTTTATGTTTTATTAAAATATTAAATGCAAATTGATTGAAACATACAAAAGCACAGTTAAGTGCTATAGGGGCAAGTACCTATAATGAATACTTGTTGAATCACGTGTTAAAATGTAAGCACGAAAGATTATTTTCTCAACTAAATACGCGTAAGGAAGTAATTTTCGAAAGTGGAATTTTGTTTATTATTAGTTTTAGAATAAAATGTATGATTTTATGTTAAATTTTAGAGTTTCAGAAAAAAATTATTACAAATCTTTTTTATGTTTTTTAAAGTTTTAATTTCCTAAAAATGTATTTATTTATTTGTCATGGTACTTAAAGGTTAAAAAATACAGTGCTTGCATTATTTTGTATGGAATTCCTAAAGTGTACGTCGTCTCCTTATCTGAGCACTTAAAAAAATATCTATACAAAAAATTACGTTCCACAAAATTGTCTACCCAATAAGTCTTTCAACAATATTATTATATTTTCCTATTAGATTTTATATCCTTTTAAAATATAAAATGTATTAGAATTTTTTTTTTGCAGGTAACAATGAGTGTATTAAAGATTCGATCAAAACCTGTCTAGTTTTTACCTGTTCCATATATTATAACAAAAGAATATGATTATGCCTGTTTATTGTTATCCTCATTTATTTCCTTATGAAGTTCGTAGACCCGTGTCATATGAGACGTTCGTGTGTGCGTATGCAGGTAGAAGGATTTTTTTTGTCTACCTTCTTAATATAACATACAAAAAAAAAAGTATCCAATTCTACCTGAGTCTGACACAAACACTGGATTTTATATAACATTTTTTTTTCTTTCAGACCAATCTGACCCACTCAAATTGGAAAAAAAAAATAAAATAAAATTTAAGTACCTATAAAAATGTTCGATGGTTTTTTTTTTTTAAATTGTAATCTCCAATTTATGTTTCACTTTTCTTTTTTTGATTTTGTAAAAAAAGTGAAAATTGCACAAAAATTGTGTCGACAGTAATTTATGACCGATAATTTTTGTCTCTGTTTTGTTTGCTTTTGTGAGTATTTGATTAAATTTTGAACATGTTTTTTTTTTATTGTGTTTTATTTTTGGTTTGAATGATGAATGCATGACCTGTTGGGATGGAATTTTTGATTGTTTTCTTTTTTTTTTTTTCTAAGCAAAACTGTGGGTTGAAAAAGTAATTATGTTTCATTGTGGGTGGAGCATGAAATCATCTATGTAGGTATTTGGTCAGATGAAAATCCTTTATGTAATTGGGTATGAAAAATATTTTGTTTGATGGTTTTGGTCAGAAATCGTCATTTTTTTTTTTTGCTATCAACTTTAGTTGTTGCTGAACAAAATTTAATATCTCTCATTTCTTTTATTAAAAGAAGAGTTTGAAAAAAATAATGTATTTAAGGTTTGCTTGTCAGCTCTTTTGTTTTGTAGAAAACTATTTTTTTAACTGTTTTTACAAATTATTTAAATTGTTTCTAAGACATGAAAATTTACCATTGAAAAGATAGCTTCTGTATTAACTTCTCTGATGCTGAAAAAATGTGATAATCTTGTAAAGAAAATCATTAACTTGATCTTCAATCACAAATAATAATCAATAACACATACTGCCAGGTGGGTATTTTTTTTTTAAGGACTCTTGAAAAAATAAAAAAAAAATACAAGTAAAAGAGTGCACATCCGCCAAAAGAAAACCTTTCACTCATCCCTTTTGATTATTTCATTGTCAAGGTTCAAAGTCAGAAAAGAAGCAAAAATATGTAGGTTTACTGCGATTTATTGTTAAAAGGATTGAATGCAGCAAAAAAAGGATATCAAATTATAGACGCACCTGCATTTCCTGTGAAGATTGGAAAAGCATTATGTATTGAAGCAAATGTCTGTCAGTAGAAATGTTTCATTCAGTATTTATATGCTTCAAGGTTAGGGATTTTTCTAAGGACTTGTTTAATAAATAGGTTTATGATGATATTACACAACAAAAAATAGGGCAGACGGTTTACACAAATCTAGTTTGATCAAATTTCTTTGGATAAGTGGTTTTGTTTAAAGTAAAAAAATATTGCTTTGAAATACAAGTTGTTAAGTAAAACCATATTTTTATTTTTTTAAGAATTCTATATGTATAGGTTTACGTTCTTTTTTATCTAAAGAGTTTATTGAAAATTAAATGCTGTAAAGAAAACTATAGAGTTGAGGGAAGAACTTGAAAGTTTTTATATAATTTCCATTAATAATGTCGAATTTTATGTGAATTAAAAGTTAACTAGCAGGAACTTTAAAACAGTTGTGCCTACTTTATAACATTTTAAGACTTTTTACTTGATCACTTAACCTGTAATTCGTGATTTAAATCAACATAATTTAAATTGATCAAATTAAGATTGAATACAATAATGGTAAATTCCGAAAAAGTGGGTTTTGTCATACCGTCCATCGTCTTGTGAGTTCGTGAGTCCACTGTTATTCAAAGTTAAACGGTTGATATGAATCAGAACATTTTAAACCTAACATTTTTATGTGATTTCTTAGGTGAAGACATTTACGGTTTTTTTTTTTTTAATTTTAGAAAATAACTTAACCAATTTTGATTAAACTTCGTGCCTGTAATGTAATAATTTAAAATAAAATAATTTTAAAAAATTGCTTAAAGAAAATTACACTGACGTTTTTTGACATTTTTTATTTTTTTTATTTTGAGGGTTATGTTGGCATATCTTTTAAATAGTTGGAAATTGTTTGCAAATTTGCGATCCTATAACGTTAAATAGTTAAAAAAAAAAAACATTTTGAAAACAATTATATTTTAAACAAAAACAAATAAAAAAAAGATCAATTTTTAAGTATTTTGGACTCACGAGCCAAGAAATGAGTTTGAACAGAAAAATATCATTTGTTAAATAGACAAGGCTCCTTCTGAGTTCCTATGAAATTTTATTGAACTGCTCCTATCAATGTCCAATAAAACACAAAATCAGAAGTCTCTATTGTAATTCTATTTTTTCTCTATAACTGGTTGTTAGGATACTGTACCCATGTGAAACATATTATTTTCAGTAACAATATCTTTGAAATGCAAACGTTTTTGATCTAGAAATAATTAACTTTTCCGAGTTTCCAACCTTCTGTACATAGCTTTGTTTAAAAAAACTGTTTCGAAATTTGTAGTTTAATTAATAATAAAAAGTTATAGAAATTTGTTTAAATTATAATAATATCATCCTTTTTATAATTTTTAAAAATGTCTATTACTTTTTATTATTAAACTACAAATAATAAATTAAATTGACGAGACAAAATTAAAACATTTTAGAACAAAACATTACAAAAATAAAATCTGTCTCTAAAAATGTACGGTATTTGGATTCCTTAGTTGTAATAATTTTCAACGAATTACTTTCCGTTAGAGTATTGTTTATCTATTTTTTACTTTATTATGAAAACAAAGGAGTTGAGCAAAAAACTTTGTTTTAGTAAAACTTTAATTTCAAATATTTTTAACGTTTTGAAAGAAAAAAAAAAAAGTACAATCTTGAAATAAATAATTTGTAAACATAAGGTAGTATAAAGCATTTTTTTCAGAATTCAAAGTTAAATTTAAAAAAATTGACCATTTACCATTAACAATACTAAACCAACTTGACAAATTATTTTAAAATAAAAGAGCTGAGCAAACGAACTTAAACTTAATTTAATTTAATTTTTTATTTCAACCTTAGTTTTGAACTTCCAGCTGACTCCACTTAATTTTATGAAAACATAAGCCTTCATAAAAAAATTAAAGTTAACACAAAAAAAGAAAAAAGAAATACACTTAAACAAGTGTACCCTCTACAATTGAATGTTCTTTATTGCCGAGTGTTATACATTTCAACCACGCCTCCCCATTTAAAAGTGTACTTGTTCTAACTACAAGTGCAATGCATAAAACTTTGCCAGAGGATATAATTCTTGTTAAAAGCTATTTAACCAAGTGGACTTAAATTTATTCACATTTATCCAGATGTGCCGAAAAGTATAATAATGGTACCTAACGCTAAAAAGTACAGGAAGTGGGTATATCCATCCAACTCTAACGAGTTTTTTTTTATTGTTCTTGTCAATCTTCCATCCTCAAGGGTTTCAGATATAAATTTGATATTTTTGCGTTCGCGTTTCTTTTTCTGTTTGTTTATTTGTTTGTTTGCCAAAAACAAAAAAACAACCTTTGCCATCACCTGTTCACCATTTGTCTTTTGATCGCGCTAGAATTTAACTCCCAAAATACTTTGAATTTATTCCAAAAAATAAACTAAAACAAATAATAAAAAAAAAAAACAGAAAATAAAAGTTAGAACACGAATATTCTACCTTGTTTGGTCTTTTGTTTATTTTTGGTATTTAACCAGACAACAACAAAAAAAATTCAAAGGTACGGAACTAAGTTTTGCGAAAGATAAATAGATACATCAGTATCATAGCGACAGGTGTGGACTTATGTTCTTCCTCCAACAAAAAAGGGCGGCAAAATAAAAACAATAAAACAAAAGTGAAAATGATTTGTGAAGAAGGCGATCAAACGATTAAATGGCTTACGAAAAAGATATCTTGTTCGCAAAAAAAACAAACACCAAACAGATATTCCAAATTCTTTTCGTTCAAACATTCTTGTATGCGCGTTGAACAAATTAAGAGACCATTTGTTTAAATGATCATTGAACACGTTAATTTAAGTGCCTAAGGATAATAAATTGTTTCGCTCCCATTGAATAATATATTTTTTTTTGTCTTGTCTTCTGCCATTCTTCTCCCACTCATGTGGATTGCCCTGACTTGTGCTGGCTGGATAATTTATAGTTGTTAGAATACAATTTATTATATTTTGCATTTTTTTTTTCTAAATAGAAATATAACTTTAACTATGCGAGTTGTAGTCATTGAGAATCTTATTGTATTCTAAATTTTCTTTCTATTTTTGTAAAGAGGAAGACGACAAACCCAACTATATATATGTATACATAATGCTCCACGGTCTGTTGGCAATGATTTTCCTTTAGTTTTCTTCTTCATTTTCTCAATTACCATGGGATTCAAGATTTTTTTTTTTTTTTATTCATCATCATTTTCTGCATTTATTTGTACATAGATTTTTCTCTACGGCTTCTTAATTTATATATTATGTATCAGCTTGTGGTTAGAACAAGTATCTATATTTTTTCAACAGAAAACTTCATCACAGAGAGTAAAGGAAGAGGAAGAAATAAAACAGATATATACAGACGCTCTTGAAGGAAATAAATTGCATCCAATGGGAGAGTATAAGTTATGGAAGAAGAAGCCTTTGGTCGGATGGAAGTTGTTGTTGTCTTTTATTTTTTATTTTCACACTCTTACTGAATATCTCTGTTCGTTGAACTTGACAAGAGAATCTTTGAGACAACGACGACGTCTAAGCAGTATACGCCAAAGAAGGAGCTTCCATTATGGAAGAATCTAATTAAAACATTTGTTGTTCACAAATCAAACTATTTTCCTTATAAGCTTAATGAATAAATAAGAGAGTGTCATGTATACATAAGTACATAAAGTCGTTTATATTCCTCCAACACTTTATTTCTAAAGTTGTTATTATGACGATATTTCTTATGTAATTGTTGTCATTTAGATTCACTTCTACACCTTCTTGCAGTGAATTAATTGGAAATAGAGTTAAATTACCGGTTTTATTTTATGTACTTACATTAAAGAGTATATGTACACCTAATGGACGACAGATACAATTTTGCATCTTGAATAAATAAATTTTATTTTTGCAATTTGTATTTTTTCTTAAGAATGTATCTGGGTTTTATTTAACTTTTTTATGTACCTTTCTTTAACATTAATTTGAAATACAATAAAATTTTTAATATGCATACTTTTTGTATTATAAGTATTTTACGGGTTTTAAAAAATTTACGAGCCTAAAAAGAAGCTTAAAGTTATTAAACGAAGAACACACAAACAAATAAAAGCAAAGAGAGAGGGTGGATTTTTTTTTAATTATATGTGGTTGCAGGTGACAATTTTATTTTCGAAAAGAATTGAAAAAATATGTTTATTGGGATCGATGATGAAAATGACAGCACTTTTGCTTTTAACGATACCTGTAAATTTTTCAAAGTGAAAAAGAAAGAAGCAAAAAAAAAAAATTATAACTCTTTTGTTGTTACTCAAATGTTAATAAAAATAAACCTTTTAATTATAATAAATAAGAAATCCACGTGTAACTTGAAAATTTTACCATTAAAAGGACATCAAATACTCATTCGAAGGTTTTTTTATAAAGATTTAATAAATATATCAATTAAACACAGGGTGGGGTCTTAAAAATGAGACAATTAAATTCCTTATTTGTTTCTTTTTTTTTTCCAGAAACGTCTACGTATTTTTTATTAAATTTATTAATGTTTTTTTACGCAAATGCAGTTGATAAATTATGTCATTGGAAATGTGAACGACATTATATAAATAAATATAAAATATTCCTCTTTTTAGAATATTTTCAGCTAAGAAATTAATTCATATTTTACTACAATTGTTTAAATAAAGTTTGCCCCTGTACTTTTCTAAAAGAAGATATTTATAATCTTCTTAAGAGAAATTCTAGTGAAACATGAAATTATTTATTATAGAATTTAAATATTTTCAAAACTCGAAATACTTCAAAGAAAAAAAAAATAAATTAATTGATGCGAAAAATATAAAAAATAGAATATTATTTCTGCAAACATGCTTGGACTTAATAATTTGTGTAGACTTTTGCATTCATTTTATTGTCAAAAACAAGTATTTATAATTTCAGCACAACAAATAAATAAATTAGTTAGTTTAAATTAAAACAAACAAATTTTTATGTTTTTTAATGCTCATTTGTTTAAGAAAATAACTTTCTACAAAATAAGAGAATAGTGTAATTTGAAAAAAAAAATAGAAGTAGTTTATGTTTGAATTGAACTTCAGCTTCATATCATTTAATTTTCCATTTCTGATTTTTTGTCTTTAAAATAATTTCAATTTATAAATAAATTTTATTAAATCACTTTATAGTTGAAGACTTATAGAGCTGGTATGTTTTTTTTAGCTTTCGCTACTAAACTCCCTAACGGCTTTTAAAATAAAAAAAATATGGGGATTTAACTGGGAGATTAGGGTCAATTTAACAACAAAATGTTTCAAATACAAAATAAAATAATTGCCAACGAAGCTATTTTGGAAAGATAATATTTTAACCGATTTTCCAATTAACAGGCTTATAGTAATTAAAATGAAAATTATGTTTTTTTGTACTGTTTTTATTGAAATATAAAAACTTAAAAATCCAGAAAAGGTTTGTATAAGCAAATTGTTTGTAAATTATTTTTAAATTTATGTAAAATATTTCACAACTTCAAGCCAAACACGAAAACAGAATTTTATACTTTGTGGATTTTATAAATTTAGAATGAATTTCTGATCTTTATTCAAGAGTACGAAAAAATATTTTTAATCTTATTTTGAATTATAAGGGGAATAAAATCCGCAATTATATCCAATTTATTGCATTAATGTAAAATAAATTAAAAAAAAAGTGCAATTAAATTAAATCCTTAAAAATATAATATTGACACAAACATTTCTGATTTTAAATACTTTTAATTCAGGAAAGAAAATGTCAACGAAAATGGGATCATTACTTTGAAATAGTTATTCGGTTTATTTTCAAAAACAAAACTTATACGATTCAAGACTTACTTTTTTAAACCAAAATTTAAGAAAATTTTATGAATTAAAAATTTTCTAAAATAAAAATTAAGTTTTCTGAAATGCACACAATCAAAAACAAAAATTATATTGAATTGTTTTTAAATATGTATGTACTTTATATAAACTCAGTTCATGTTTTTTTATTAAAAAAAAAACAACCTAATTCTTTAAAACGGAATAATTGCCTGATGAAAATTAAAATTTTTTTAAACAGAATTTTTCCGCCCTAAGGAATTTTTATTTTTAAAATAGAATAGCAGTTCTTTTTTAATATTAAGATTTGATTTAAACAGAAAACGTAATGGATAGAATTTTGCCCACCCTCCAGAGAATTTAATTTTTACAAAAATTATCTATACAAAATTTCCGAAAACAGAAAGATTAATCCGATTTTTGTATGCTTTTTTTTCCTAGTATGTTATATCCTTGTATATTATTATGAATTGTATTTAAAATTATAATTTGGTTGCTAAAAGTTTCATTTTATTTTATTTCATTTCATTCTATTTATTTAAACAAAAAAGCCTTGAGATAATAAAGTTCAACTAAAAAATTGTATATTTAATAGAAAATAGAATAAGTGCATCAAATAATTTTTTCTCACGCACAAATCGAAAATATCAAAGATGGTTTTAACTTAAAACAATCTGTAATTCTCTAGAAATTGTATTAGGAGACTTTTTAAAAAAAGTTAAAAATCCAAAATTTTTTTACTAAAATCCAGAACAATTTTACTACCTATACAAACTCAGAGAAAAAAGATTTTAACCCTCTAATGGGCTGCAGGCTAATATTTAATTGTTTTTAAATTAAAGAGTTGTGGCATTTCATACAATACCGATTTAAAAATAAAAAGAATATACAAAATTGAAAGTGAATTAATTTTAAAAGACAAAAATGATTAAAAAAAAAAAAAAACAAAATCACGAGGTATAAATATGTCTCCTTTAATTTAGATTTTAATTTGAATCTTAATAATAATAATAATATATCTATAACTTGTTGTGCTAATAAGATTCCACCAGTCATTCTCAATCAACCGTTAAAATCACATTATAAATTTAAAAAATACAACTTTTCGAATACATATATTGATACTTAAAATCAATTTAACAAATAATTTCCATTCGAAAATCTGGTTGATTTTTACAAAATCAGGTTTTAACCTCAACTCTTTCGTTTAATACATATATTTTTTTTTAACTCTTCATGGCGCATCGCAAAAAAATATTCACCCCCAAATGATGATGATAAAATCATTTAGAATAAGAAGAAGAACAAAACTCACCTTGTTCATCGTCATCACGACGATTGAATCGCTTCCTCGCCACCAACGACAATGGTTCATTTGTATTCGAATCACTTTCATATCGATTAAATCCATTGGATGAAGGACCAAATAAATTAGATGATGATTTTTTTTGTGGTGATGATGGACTTAACGGTGGAACTAATCTATCATCGTCCTTGTGTGATAATAAATTTTGTGCTTCCAACAATCGTAATTGTTGTTGATGCAGACGATTTTTGATTAAAAATATTTTCGGCATTTTGATGGACTTTTAAGTTTTTTTTTTTTTGTTGTAAATTTGAAACAATTTATAATCCAATGTGTTTATTTTTGTTTTGTATTTCACAACACTCAATATATATATTTTTTTTATTTGTGCATACTTAGAAAATTTATAAATATATTTTTTTGTATAAAAATCACTTTCGTTTAAATTTATAAATATATGCACTTATATTATTTTTTAAAATCATGTTTGAACATTTTCTTTTCTTTTTTACTTCCAACAATCACTTCTAGAATATCTTTCTTTTTTTTTTTTTTTTTTAAATATTTCTTACGTTTTGAAATTCCTTTTTTCTTATGGTATCTTTCTATTTATATTTTCTTATTCCTGTTGGATTCTTCGAAACGATACGGAGATCACGCGAACCGAACCAACAATCACGCTAGAAGAATACCAAAAACCACACAAAAAAGAACACTCAAATATAAATTCCTTTTATTTTATTCTCTTGTTTTTTTTTTTTTTGTTATTTCTTATTCTTTGGAATGAGATGTTTTTTTTTTAATTTTTCTTATACGCGATCAGCGAACAAAAATAAAACAACCCGATATACGAAAAAATCCAAAGGAGAATATAACGATTATCATATGGTTCTAACTTTAAGAACTGGAGAGGTGTATAGCTATACAAAAGTGGTAAGAGGCTTTAGAAAAATAAAAATAAAAAAATAACACTAGGTATATTCCCAAAAAGCAAGAAAAACGCGTGTGTCCTCAGCGATGGATCGTCTCTTACTGTATTCGAGCGGTGTTTATTCAAAGTCAGTTAGTTCCAGCTTAGCACCGTACAACAGAAACCTCAATAAAACAACAACACTGTACAAAAAGCTGTTCTATCTCCAAAGTATAACCGAACCGACGACCGACGACGACGATCATCGGCGGTAAAAATAAATAAGAAAAACAATATGCACAAATACCAGCACGATGATGATTCCCACGTAGGTATTCTCGCTCGTCGCAAATGAACAGCTACCTTTGCAAATGGCACCGCACCAGCACCAGCACCACACACAACAGCGATACCTACTCGATAATAATCGTCTTCACGGTGCAGGTTGTCCAGAGTAAAATATATACACCTAACACTCATACACTGGTATATCCTCCGAGAGCTACTAACAGCACGTTTGTGCCGTTCTTTTGGTGCTTCATTTACACTGAGAGTATGTAACGCACCAACAATCTCTCTCTCTGCGCTCAGAAAAAACGGCAAATGAATAGAAGGAAGCAGAATGTACATCAAGAAAAAAATAAAAATAAACTCACGACAAACCTGTGTAAACCGGGTTTACCTGTGTTTTTGCTTAGATCGACGCGTCACCACCATCATCATCGTCAGTGTTCCCACAATGTTGCCTCATCTCCCAGAGTCAAGGTAGAGGTAAGCCCCTATGCCGCGATCAGGTTTTGTGCACCTCTTCTTCACGATCGACAAACTCATGCAAAGAAACAAAAACAAAAAATTTGCACGCATTCATATGTGTGTATATATACGGACACCAACACTTCACTCACCTGACAAGAACCGTTTCGTTCGGAAAATACAGGTAAAGCAATAGAAAGAGAGTGAGAGCGATCAAACGGTTTGAGCTCTCTTTTTTTGCTATGACGTAGGTACACTATCCACTCTTTTGTATAACGTTTCTTTCAGCAGTGTGTGCGTGTGCGCACAGCACTGAGCACACCCGAGCGAGGTGTCTTTCTCACAGGTGTGATGGTCATTTACAGCTAGGTTTTTGTTTGTATATCCACACATATTCAGACTATGCGTGATCGCAAAGTTAAGTAGATCTATATGTGTGTGCATTGCAAGAGAGGAGGAGAGCAAATTTATTACAAATAAAACCGCTTCATTTCTCTTTGCACTTCACTCTCACTTTGGTACCTTTTTGTTTTTTTTTTTTTTGATACGTATGTGTTTATAATTCTTGCTCACCTGTTGCATGTTAACTCTCTTTATTTTAGTGAGCTTTTTTTGTATCTTTATCTATATTTATTGTTTGAATAGATAAAAATTCTTAAATCAAAAAAATATTTCTAGAAAATGTTTTTTTTGTATAAGAATCTTTTTCTTCTTCCAATAAGATCCACACTACATTCTAATACCATCCACTTCTTATAAAATCTTTATCGATTTTTCAAGTGAAATACCTGTTTTACCTGTTTCTAAGTAATTCTTTTCAAATATACCCCTATACGTCGCCTACTAACACTATTATAGCGGAATGAAGTGCTCAATCAGATTTTTTTTTATTTTCTATTCTTCGGTTTCTTATGATTCTCATATACCGTGTTCTTGTCCTTTACCTTCATTCGTATTCAGATAGTGATGTTGTGAATTTTTTTTTTTTTTTCATAGGTAATTCTTCGGGTTAACATTATATTTTTATTCTTCTTTGAGTTCTTGGTTTAGCTGTTTCTGCTGTTGGGTTGATAGGATAGGATATGTGTTTTTTTTTGTCTGTTAATTCTTCTTTCATGGATGGGATGATGATGATAATAATAATAATGGAATTGCAGGTAACTTTGCGTTTAGGCATTAGGTAGCGTTGCGTGGCGTGGAATTTTATTATAAAAAAAAAAAAATAGAAGGAAGAGGAAAAGGAAAATAATATAGTGAAGTCGAAATCTAGGGAAGAATACGGGAATATAGGGATGGCTATAGCAAGTAATAACAACAACAACAACAAAAACGATATGAAGAAAAAGAAGAATGAACGGATGCACAAGTAGTTATGTTACGTTGTGGATAGTTTTTTTATCTTTCAATTTTTTTTTTCTATTCCTCTTCCTCTATATCTTTAAAGAGTTACAACTTTGCGTGGATTGGCTTTAGTACAGAAAAATATTGGCGAGAGATGATCTGCAGGTATTCTGGTTTGGTGCGATGCGAAAAGGTATGTAAGGCATATGGCAATGGTAAGGTTAAATTGAATTGAATATGTGGAGTAGAGTGTTGGGAAAGGGAGGCCTCCAAAGTGAAATATCCTTAGTTTAGATAACAAAGAAGTTAAATTCGTATAACGCACTTTTGTGAGTAAATTTTTATAGCAGGAGAAATATAGGCTAGCAGGGTCAGAATTTCTATAGAGCACACATAGTGTCGTTTGAAGGTCTAACGTATAGGTTAATGTATATGCACTATGGAGTATTTATTTATGGATACAATTAAAGAAAAATCGAGTATGAAACCAAATAATTGAAATAGTTAAAATTTAAGAACTCATAAAATACTGAATCGCATGAACTTGCTTATGTGATTCAAAAGTATTATTTGGCTGGATACTGGAATTTTTTTCGTGATGATTTAATCATACAAAATCCTTTTTGTTATTACAGGATTTATATTTTATAGGTTACGTGTAAAAGGGTCAAAAGTCCTTAAAAATGCATTTTTTTCCACGATTGGATCGCACGGACTTGCTTTTGTGGTAAACAACTGTAGCTAATTTAGCCACATATACATATTAATTTTAAGTAACTTTTAAGTAATTTTTAAGTAACTTAATAACGAGAAAATTTAAAAAAAAAGTCAGAAGTACTAAGGAAATGCATTTTTTATTATTTTTTTTTTTTTTTTATATTTCAATTGTTTGAATTCTTTTGAAGCACGAGATTGAAAAATTTTAACAAAATTAGTCTTAACATTGTATACACGAATGAGCCAAAAATAAGAGCATTTATTCCAAAAATGTGGAAAGGCATTATGTGATTTTTTTTTAAATAACCTTAAATGCAGTTTTCTTACAATCGATTTGTTCATTACACATACGAAGTTTAATCAAAATCTTTAGAGCCGTTTTTGACAAAAATTTGCTAAAAAAAAAATAAAATCGTTGCATAAGTTGTTCTAGATGAGCTAAAACAGAATCACATAAAAATGCTTTGTACCAAATTTTAAGTAAATCGGTCTACTAGTTTAGGCTCTGTAGTGGACCCGTGAACGCACAGGCTAATTGTTTGATGAGACCCACTTTTTCAGATTTCTCGATTATGCTATAATGTTATTTTTTTTAAGGGCTTCATACGTTTCTGCAACTTTGCAACATCTTAAGTTGATTTTCTGCCAATTTAAAAGAAGATCACGTTATATTTTTTTTCCTTTCGATGCTTTAGCTAAATAGTATAGGTATTTTTTATTTAATGCAAACGATTTTATTATCAGAAATACCGCCAGCTCCGAAAAAAGTGTACTTAAAATTATTTAACTCTGCCCTTGACAATTTATCACTCCTTTCACTTTGCTAAAAAAGAAACATTCAGTTGCAATAAAAAGAAAAAAAACTTAAAATATAAAACCATAAAAACAGGTAGCCATATTTTTGAACCAACGAATATTACGTAAAGGGTTTGACTTTTCATATATTCATATTGATAATATCTCTTAAAAAAATGGATAAGCAAAAAAAAAAGGATAATAAAAAAGAAGGGAATAAACAAGGGTTTTAATAGTTTTACCGAAAAAAAACATGGTTTAGATAACCGTATCCTTAAAAAAAAAAAAAATAAGAAATAAAAAAAATAAAATACAAATAAAATGAATAAAGGTTGGTGAACCAGGTATGCAATTCATGCGAAAAAATTCTTAGATGAATGATATTAACGGAACGTTGAAACAGACTTAACAGATTGGTTTCATTCAAACAACAGGCCGTTTCCGAAAAATTTAGAAAAAAAAAATAATAAAATTTGAATGGAAATTATTGCACGAAGGGTTAATGACGCATCGTAAAACTTTTTTGTTTTTTTTTTTTGTTAAGTCCAGGTACTGTCACGCTTTTTTAGCAAAATGTTTTTAATGCAAATATGAAAACATTTTTTTTTTTAGTATTGTATGTTAGTTTGTCGGTTCGTAGAAAAACCACCCGGTTGTTAAATTGAGTGAAAACTGACAATATGTTTATAAGTTGATCTATAGCTGTCAAGTCTCATCTATCAAATTGATGACATTAGACAATAAATTTTATACTTGAAAATTCTGAAATTTAGTCGTCTTCGGGGTAATCCTTTTCCAGACTACTAATAATCTTCTACTTTGGCCAAAAGAGACGATATCCTTTAATTGTACTTATACGGCGTTAGGCAATAACGCCCAAACTGATTTGGAAATATTGCCCAAACAAATTCTGAACAATTGTTGTTGTTTTTGTTTTCTCGATTTGGGCGTTATTTCCAAATATTTTTTTTTTATTTAAGAAAAGAACACCCAAAATAAAAATTTTAAAAGTCAAATGGGAAATAACACCCAAAATTCCAAAAATCGCCCAAAAAAAAAATCCAGAAAAAGGAAATAACGCCCAAATGCTAGGAAAAAAACGCCAAAAAATCTTGTCAACATTTATACTGAAACAACTTCGTTTTAAATCAAATCAAATTTATTTTACTTTAATAAAATAAAAATATGTAAATAATAAATAAATAAATAAAAATTCAAAAAAGAAATAAATAAATAATTCAATGATTCAATAATCAATAACAAAAAAATAATAAAATAAATGTTATTCATTTTCAATTAAAACGGCATATAAACTGTGAGGCATGTATGGGGGGGACATGCTGCCCCCCTGAAACCCCTCTTCTTGGGCATATTATAGGATTTGGGGTAGGTATGAGGTTGGGTTTTTGCAAAGTTTCTTTAAATCTAGATTCTTTAAATGAAAAAGAGACTTCACATACACCCAGCCTCGCACCTACCCCAAATCTAATAACGTGCCCAAGCAGGGGGGTTGCAGGGGACCAGCATGTCCCTCCATACATAATTCACTGTTTATGCACCGCGATTTTGTTTTATAACACGATTTTCTTTCATATATTTGGTTTTTGTTTACAAAATAGATACATTTTGAATTTTGTCCATTTACTTTTTTTTTTAATGGATGTTCACAGCTTGACGCACTCAAACTTAATGAACTCTCTTCGATTTTATCTACTCAGCATAATTTTTTACAAATTCTACCGCAATTTGAACTGTTAAAATTTTTTTGGCGATGTTTGTCAACAAGTTTCATTGAAATTTCGCTTTCGCCCAAAATTTAGGAAAGAACGCCCAAACTAAAAATATCGCCCAAAATTGAGGAAATAATGCCCAAAATTTACAAAAAAAATTTACATTGAAAATATTTGCGCGATATTTCCAACTTAAGATTTTGAAAAATTTAAATTTGGGCGATATTTCCATTTTTTTTTAGCGATAAAAAAAGTTTTGGGCGATATTTCCAAATCGATTTAGGCGTTATTTCTTAACAATTCAAAATAGCTTTTAACGGCCCTTAGTCCACAAAAATTTAGTTTTCTTAACGTATTATATTATATACGTTTTATTTTTAAATAAATAATTTTTTTTATTAAAAAACAATAAATAAAACTTTATTGATCAATTTTTGAGATTCGTTGATACTAGGATTTTCAAACTTAACTATTCGTTAAAAACATATGCAAAATTGTAGCTGCATCTTTTTGAAATCTGAAACTGTTCCCACACTGCTATAATTTTGGTCTTAAAAGCAATATTGGTATATTTGAGTTATTTCATTTTTCAAAAGAGCTAAGAACGTGATTTTTTTTATCTCATTTTTTAAAAATTATTTTGATTGTTGAAAAAATCCACCTACTACTATCGCAAAGGCAATTCCTACTCTAGGCTGCTAGCCGTGTATATGAATTAAGAACTAAGGTGAAGGGACAAGCCTTTTTCGGCTGTTTTTCCATCTAGTGTTTTCAAGGAAAATTTAGAAATAACTTCTGCCACCAAACTCAAATATTTAAGAAATTTCCAGGAAAAAAATTCCAAAGTTTTTATTTTTTTTTACAATTTAAAAAAAAACCATAAACAAAAAGTAGAAAACTTATTACTTTTTATTTATTATTAATTTTAGACTTAAACTCTTTCCATTCCGTTGATTATGATTGACAGTAGATAAGTAAGAACCATCAAAGGCGAAGTCTTTAGCTAGTTTCAAACGATACTTTGAAAAAAAAAAAATCAAATAACGCACTAAGCGTAACCAAGCCAATGATTAGTGTACCAATGCTGCTGCAGCTATATATTATGTACCTATAACTTCATATTTTGTAGATGCTTCTTTCTTTGCGCTTTAGTTTATAAAATTTTCTTGGGAACACTCCCGTTTCATGTTTGATAGAAAACTATTTACGACTTAATTAAGAAAGTAATGTAATATTAACGAAACCTTAATGAGATGTTGGAGTTGGTGCCTAGTGGATGGAAAGAATAAAATGTGTTTTCAAGTTACCTACCATCGCATCGCATCATGAAAACCAAAAGAACTAGTACTACTTGATTTTATATGTATGTACATTCATATGATGCGGTTTATATTATATAGGTGGCTTGATAAACAGAAAAGGTAGGTTGAGGTAAATATTGTGTCTGGAGATCTTCTGGAGGATTCCGACTTGAAAAAAAAAAAATAAAAATATTATATACAATCTCCTCTAGACCATGTTAGAAGCGTCTTATATGTGTGATGATTATGGGAAAACCTGAAGTTGTTTTTGTGAAGGTAGGTACATATATATATCGAGCTTGATCGAGGTAAGCACTTGCATAATAATTACAGTTTAAAATGCATCACATAATGCGACTTGCTCAAAAGGTGTTACTATACACAACACTGCTCAAATTAAAGCAACATAAAGTTCTTAAACGATGAGCCATGGCATGATGGAGCATTAAAGTTTCATCAGAATGTAGAGCAAAGTTGGTTTTCACATAAACTCACTCACTATAAGTGTCATCAACTTTAATTACAGGGTGAATTGGCCAAAACTATATAATATATACAACTCAGCCTGATTTAAACTATATGACGGAGTTTTTTGTTTGTCTTCTTTTGCTGTCTGATGTCAATCGTTGTCAAGGTTTTAATTGCCTCTCCTGGGAAACTTAACCATAATTTTTATTTTTTTGTTTGTTTTTAACGAATGAAGCAATGTTGTATCTTAAGTTGTTTTCCATGGTTTTTCATGGATAGCTATACCCAGCTATATAGTTGTACATCATTTGTGAGACTTGTCATAAGATGAAACAAAAAGTTCTTAAAGTTTATTCATTGAAGCGTTTTGTAGCTAAGCTGGAGTTATTATAAGTAGTGTGTTGTCAGTAATTATCTAATAAAAAAAAAATACTGACCTTCAACTTTGTTCGGTAGGTATATTTTTTTTTTTGGTAGAAAACTGTTAAAGTTTGTTTAGTTTGAGCTTTTCACATGTACGTAATGAAGGTTGTTGTCACCTAAAACACTTTCAAAAGTGTAAAATTTATTTAGTCATTTTGTTGTTTGTTGAAATAAATTATTGTGTTGTATAATTACTATTTTTGCTTCGTTATTTTGTTGATAGTGTTAATTTGGGGTTCTTAAATATTTTATTTGGTCTCTATGGTAGCTCTAATTCAATGGAGAAATCCAAAGACTAAGTAGTTTTTAGCATACCATCTGTTGGTCTGTGTGGCCCAGCTTCCATCTGTTTGTCGAGCTAAATTCCATATAAGGTGTTTCAAAATTTAATGCCAAGAAGGGTGGAGTAATTAAAAACTAGAATTGGTATCTGCCATCATACAATGATTCTTTCTTTTTTCAATTTTACTCGAAAAGTGCACTAGGTGGGTACCTACAGCTACAGCCTACACCACTACCGATTTTGATTAAAAATTGTTGTGTACTGCTGTAGGATGATCTAACATTTTACCAAAAAAGTACTTGCTATAGAATTGTTTTTTTTTTTTTTTAATTTCAATGCGAAATAAGATTGGATATAAATATTTAAAAAAAATATTTTTTTGATTTTTAAAATAAAATTCTGAAGCTTATGTTTTAATTTGAATTTTTTTTTAATGCATATTTTTATATCGTCACCTGAATGCAAGAACCAGTTAACTTGATTTTCGCAGTTTTGATAAAATTGCAAAAAACGTATTCACCTGTTGGTCAGTCTCCTTTTTTTCCTGAAATTACTCATAAAACTAAAAAAACAGATGGCAACAAGTCCAGAAAACTAGTTATCTTCTTATGCAGTTAAAGCAAATCGATTCAACGAAGCAGCAAACCCAGACATCTCAAAAATAAAAAAATCAAGTTAGCTGGTTCTTGCACTCAGGTGACGATATACTAACGGCCATACTATTCACTCTGGATTTCAATTGAATTTAAGTGAATTTTAAATCTATTGATTTTTTGAAATATAAAATTTGTTATTAAAGCAGATGAAATAAAATGAATTAAAAATATATGCTCTTTAAATTGAAAATAAATATACTAATAAATTATCTATCTTTATAAACAAATTATTATCATTTAATATATTTAATTTGTTAAGTCTGGGAGCGTCATCAAAATAAGAAAAAGAAGAATTAAAACTGGAATTGACTCTTCCTTTTAATTAAAGTATTAAAACTCGCTTCCAGAAAACAGTTAAGATCCAATTAGATTTATTGACATTGGATTGAAAAACGAGTGAATAATATGGAGTTGGATTTAATTGGAATCAAATTCGATTGAATAATTATATGGCAGTCAAAGTTGAAATACGATTTTTTATTTTATTTTAGCAAATTTTAAATAATTATATCATTTTAAATATAATCATTTTTGAAATTTCTATTGCATAAATTAATTGTTTTTCTCCAAACTCCAAAAAAAACGAGGAAATGAAACTCAAATTAATGGCGAAAATATTTAACCCTCTTACCTGCTTGGCAACCCAAAAAATTGCATTTATTCCAAACTAGCTCTGCACCGCCTCTTACTGATCAGTCTTTTGAACTAAAAAATTTAATTTTTAAGAAAATATATATATATATAAAATACATAAATACAAAAACTCAAATATAAGAAAATCTAGTGTGGAAGGAGCCGGAAATGGGTTAGTTTCAAAAGGTTTGAACAAAATATATTTGAATTTTCTAGAAATTTAAAGTAAGGGGGAACCTAAAAAAAAGTGGTAGTTAACGAATTCTCATTATAAATTTTCATACATACATATATGTATAAGAATAAAATTTTAAAGAAAAGTGGGCGTGGTAGTGGGTGGGAAAAAATAACATACCTATATCATACATACATTGAGGTTGAGGCGGTTTTGGTTCAATAGTTTTCAAGTTACTAAGTCGCATATACAGACTAAAATTAATATTTACATATATATAAATGTATATGTAGTATAAAAATATTATATTTAACAAAAAAAAATTTAATGATCTTTTAAATTTGTTGTCCATAAATTCTAATTTATTAAAAAGACCCGATGGCATTTAATTTTTGCTCAAATATTTTTAAGAAATTTTTAAAGCAAGTAAAAATTAAAATTTTAAGTTTTTGTACATTTTTCTCTAAATTTTCATATTTTAAATAAATTTGATTTAATCTTCAACATGGTAAATACACATTTCAGTACCCAAAAGAGTCTTACAGCTAAAAGTGCTGTTAAAGTAAGTAATTTGTCCGTTCCAATGTTGTTTTTTTGTATTTTATAAATAAATTTAATAGCACAAGTTTATTCTGTTATGAAATATTTTACCAAAAACATATAAACCTCTCAACAAGAATCTTTGCAATAATCATAATAATACTGTAAAAGGAATCACATCAGTAATTTTTTTGTTTTATTTTATTTTTCTTCCATCTGCTTTTTTTTATGATCAAACAACGCCTCATTGCTGGCATACCTGTCAGATTCCTGCGCATCAAAATGCAAACAATCCACCAAACTTGGTTATTATTCTTATGAAGATGATGATGATGAGGATGACGGTGACTGCGGCCGGTCGACTGTCACATCCTTTTTAATCCGCAACAAATTATGCGGTTGTGCGCATTAAATGCATGTTTGTTGTGCCTTTGGTTACATACATATTATTTAATTTTAGATTGTATATAGTTGTTGCTGCATTCCACAATGAAGCACTCATCATCATTATCACTTTAGATTTGGACATACAAGAGATTGTGGTTTTCAGATAGAGGTAGTTAACACTGCAGAAAAAGTACCTATATAAAATATTTAAAGGTTTACCTCGATTTTTTTTTTTATAGAATATAGTTTTTCTTTTAAATATTGACGAAACATGGCAGTACAAGTCTGGCACTGAGAATGTTGAAAATGATAAAGCCATCTTCACACAAATGATTAGAAAAAAAAAAAACTGAAATGTGTGAAGTTTAATCAAAATCTTTAAAGCTGTTTTCGAGAAAATAGATTTCAAATAAAAATTCGAATATCATCTGTATTCTGTACCAAATTTTAAGCAAATCCATTCATCTGCTTAAACTCTAGCTCGATACTCGTCTGTGCGTTAAGACAGACGAACAGATAAATTGAAAAATTGACGGAAACCTCTTTTTTGGACTTCTACATCATCGTGTTGTAAGTTTGATTTAAATGTCTTTAACTTTGTTTCTATGTAATTGCCAATAATTGCTCTATAGAAAAAAAATTGATTGGCGACAGATCGTAGAGAACCAAGGCCTAATGTCTTACTATAACTCTCATCCATTCTTATGTGCTTTCAGTCCATGGTTTAATATGACGAAATTTTCCAGAAGTTGACTTCTGTATAACAAATTCAAAGCCAATAAAAAACAACAACAAAATTAGCTCCTTTATTCCTCGTAAAAACATTTACAATACTATTCAATGCATGTATTGGTGCTACTGTTTCCAATAATATTTTTTCTTTAAATAAAAATTTACCAAATCAATTTCTCATTTAAAATTTCTCTAAATTTTGGCTTCAATTCTTGAACTTAGATCCTAAAAATTTATTCCCACTAAAGCCAAGAAAATTAACTACTTAACATTAACTATTTGTATATTTTTCCATAAAAAGACTATCATTTTCAAATTTCATAAACAAAAGATGTTATTTTTCGTGTATATGTATAAACGAAAGACTTGAAGTAAGAACTTTATTCTATACATTTATGCTTTGCTTTTCATAATGGTTATAATTCTTTCAAAATGATTGCCGATAAAAATAAAAATTATGAAGACAAAAGAAGATACAAATCATTTATTGAAACGTCAATCAGTTGATATGAAACAATTTAGTATCTCATAAATATGCCAGTTGCACCCAAAGATACGCGAAGGTAAAAAACTCACTTTTGTTGGATCACTCCCAAATATTTTATGGTTTTTGTTATTTGTTGTGGATATGTTATGGTATGGTGTGCTTTGTTAGAAATGCATTTCTTTTGATATACTGAATACAATTTAAAGAAGTCAAGGCAAGCTATCCACTATCATAAAACAAATTCTCAAGAACTCTATAATGCCATATTATTGCGTGCTTGAAAAGAGCTATATGTATATAAACCTGTGATTGATGGGTTTTTGAAAATTATGTATGGAACTGTTAATGGATTTATTTAAACACATACAGTATACGGTCGACTCTACACAACAGGTAGTGCGTCATTAATTTGAAAGATTTATGTAACAAAAAAAAAACTGGTCTTAAAAATAAGAGCTCTTGTTAAGCTTGATGAGAATATAGCTTTAATATAAAACGCGATCAGGATTAGTCTTAAAAAATTAAAAAAAATATTTGCAGTTAACTGAATATGTATCATGAGTACCCAATCAATATCTGTGGACCCTGTAATGTCTATATCAAGTTGTAGCAATTAAATTTTAACAAGTTTTTATTTATCAAAACGTATTGAACTAATTTTTATTTTTTTTTTTTTTGTATTAATATAAATTTAAAAGAACTGGCTATATGTTCTAGTCTGCTTTAAAAAAAATGTTACATTGTACAAAAAATCACAGCACCAAGTTGTGTTCATAATTAATTCCACACAATGTTCGGTGTCAAAACACGAAAAGTGTTTATTGCTACATTTAAGAAGACGCTTCTTTAGAGAAAAAAAAAACCATTGGTTGGTTAAGACGGGTTTGGTTCTGACTGTATGTTGTTATTCTTAGATCACTTGTTTTAGTCATGCTATTTAAAAAATTCTTAAAGCTTAATTTGTTTACACATTGTACATGTTTGCATTTTCAGACTTCTTACTCTAAAAATAATCGTATATAAGCAATTACGGAATGCTAAATTCCATGCAACATAAGTTAACTATAGATGTTGAAGACATGTTATATTATAGCAGTAAAAAAATTAAATAATATTAAAAAACGAGCTTTATGAATAAGAATAGCATAGATCTGGACTTAGCTCAGTAAATTCAAAATTTTTTATAATTTAATGTGTGACACAATTTAAACAATTTTAATTCGGACAAACACTACGAGGAATATATGTAAATTAAAGAAAATAAATTTTCAATACAATTGATGGTACTTACCAATGCTAGTACGATTTTCACGCGTAACGAAAAAATTCAGTACAAAAATGGCAAAAAAAAACTGCACTGCTCGATGAACGAAAGTGATATTTGTAGCACATCATTTCAGAAAGTCGCTACTGGTTTTTCGCATTTAATCAATTGCTTGGACCATATGTGAATAAGCAACCCCCAATTTCCTTTAGTGATTTCACTACTAATTTTCCTGAAAATATTTTTTGAATTTTTATCTTTTTCATCAGAACACTCCCTCACAATTTCATCCAAATCGTAAGAACCATTATCGAGAACACAATTTCTAAGAAAATTGGGCGTGGTAGTGGGCGGATTTAATTGCGAAAATTTTTCCTCGTCAATTTGAACAAATTCTATAAATTTCATCTAAATCGTAAGAGCCGAAAAACAAAGAAATAATAAAGGTGGGCGTGGGTGGATACTAAATCCTTTTTTTTTAGTTTTTGCTTCATTCATAAGAACAAATTGTAAAGATTTCATTCAAATAATTTGAACCGTTTCCGAGAAATAGAGATGTTTTTGACCGATTATGAGAAACTAAGAAATAAGAAAAGAAGGCGTGGCAGTGGGTGAATTTTACTAAAACCAGTTTTAGAATTTTTGTTTGTTCCTAAGAACAAAATATTAAAATTTTATCAAAATCGTTAAAGCCGTTTCCGAGAAACCAAATATATTATAATTATATATAAATACAAGAATAGCTCGTTAAAAGTAATAATGATATGAAGTTTGATTTGTTTCAATTTTTTTCAAAACTTTTCAAGGCCTTAATATTAATTGATAAATGCCTCACATCTTCAATGGTAGGTACTTTAATATCTTTTGACCGTTTACCCATTCGTGAATTCCACTTTAAAAAATGTTGTCTACTTCAAAACTTTTTTCCTATAATCTTATAGGGTTTAAAATTATTACAAAAAACCCAAAATCTTTTAAGTTACTTAGATTTCTTTTTTTTTCTGTCTTCTACCATAAGTTTAACTAAGAAAATACTATAATACCTCGCTATAAGTAAAGAAGGTATAGTAGTTACATGCCCCAAAGCATTTTTATTAACGCTCTGATCTTGTGTGAACATAGATATAATATATACGACTTATGTTGACGACATAATCAGATTTTTGGTTATAGCTTATTATCTCCGCCGGCGGCGGTGGTGGCGGCTGCGGCTTATAATAATTTACCAGCTTGATTATTATATTTTTTTTAAGAAGAACGCAATAAAGCTATTTATTAATAAGGAAGTAATTAGTGTTTTTGCGGTTTACGGCACCAAGAATCAACGTTGAATGCTTTGAGTTGTTAATTTACCGATTGAAATTTATTCTATAATACTAAATTAATTTTGAAAAAAATCTAAAGAGACTTATTTTAAGACTAAAACACTATAAATTAACAAGGCATGGACTTTATGTTACCTATGTATATCCAAAATTACCGCAATTTGTTCTCAATCAGAGACAAATAAGAAACAGAAAAATAAATACAAAATTATTTCATGAAGATTGTTTTTATAGATAATTGTAATTAGGTATGAACAAAAATTTATTTCAAGGTCTTGACAAGAAAAACAAAAAAAAAAAACAAGACAAAATTGCTATAATGAGCTTTTAAAAAAATTTTCTGTATAGGAAACTTTCCACTTATAGAGAGACAAAGTAGTTTTAAATGAATGCATCAGGTAGAATTCGAAACAATTATTAGTAAAAAAAAAAATAACTGGTGAAGGTGATTTTATGATTTTTATAAAAGCCATAACTAACTTCAAGAAAACAACATAAAATATTAGAACCTAATAAAGATAAATAAATTGGGTGACACGACAGCGCGAATGTATAAAACCAGGGCCTATAGTGACTTGCAACTGTCAACTATTCTGTGGGCATATTATTGGCAGGAATGGAGGGGACCTACAATCTTTTACCGAATCCGAATGGCAAAGGTGAGAAGCCCTTTTTCATGACAAGAAAAAGTAGGAACTTCTTTGAAGTGCGAAGGCTTAAGTTTCAAAGATTCTTCTGAACTGCCGTTTTGGGGCAACCTGAATCGGAAGTGAATTTAAGGAGTTACGAAACAAGAACTGCCTCACCTAATCTAGGGTTTAATGTGGACCATACTTATCGGATCGTTTGCAGCCAGGGAGTATACCGGCTGCATTCTAACGGTACCTCTTTGAAAACGGATCGATTTAAAGAGTAATAAAGACCTTACTATATCATGCGGAGCTCTGGTATGGCAGACCCAGCTTTCTCAAGCTACTCGTGGGACCAAAAAACTATGACTAAAACAACAACAACAACAGATAAACAATCAAACAAAAATTCAACACTCCGCGGCATATCAGCAAGTAAATATAAGTATCACATGGAGAGAGACCTCCGAGGTGATTGATCGGAGACCGGGATGTAGCCAGTTCCTTAAGAAAATGTCTCCAAGTAAAATACAAAACGGGGAAGCAAAAAAAATGGAGCATGCGTCTACTTGTCAGGGGAGAATACCTCCCAGGCAAGTGGTAGAGAAGGAGCAACTACAGGGAAAACGCCTTCATCTAGCCAAACTTCTCAACCACCCAAAAGACCACCAAATAGCCGCAAGAGAAGAAATTTCACACTCGCAAAACTGGCCAAACCGAGGGACTGATGGATGACCTGTGCAGAAAGGCATTAAGTGGAGCAGGCACAAAGTGGTACCTTCTCTTTCTTGATAAGGGGTTGACCCCGGAAGAAGCCAGGAAGAAGGTGGAGAAAAGAAAGGCGTTATCAAACAAGGGTCCTTGCAAAGTAAGAAGAACCACCACCGTACTCCTCCCCACACTCTTCCATGTAGCCGATGTAAGGTATGCAGTTTATCTCAAATGAACTAAGGGTGGACGTAGGATCTTCATCAGAGGGCATATTTAAAAAACCACAGTGCACTTAATCGTGTTTTGTGAATGTTAATATCCCGGGGATATGACCCGCAGATAAAACGTCTAATAAATAAATCCATAGGTACCTTTGTCACAATTTAATCCTTCAAACTATTATGATTGCTTCGAGAGAAGCTCCTATAATTCAGTAATAACCATACGATAAATTACTTGTTTTCCATTGTAGGCCAAACAACAAAAGTAAGATAAAAAATAATAAACAAAATAAATGCTTGTAGAACTTTAACCTTCAGGCAAAGAACAATCAAAGTAGCTGTCTAACAGATCAACAATAATAGTTTCCTCTAAATGAACTGTCAAATTATAGTTTGACAGTCCGTACACAGCCACCCGCCAAGTCAAGAATCAGCTTTAGCTTCCGATTATACATATTATATACCATCAGATTACAATGTATCCATTTATCTTTGAATTTTGTTTTACCACACAGCATCAAAGATCAAAAAAGTTTTGCCGTCTCTGCAGTCATGTTAGCCAAAAAGGCGACTTACTTCAAGCCTCACACAATAGATACTTTAAAGTAGAAAAAAAAAAAAACAGAACAAACAAAAAAATGAATCTACACTCAGCAGTTAAAACATACATACGCACCGTCATCGTCGTCGTCGGCTATCCGTCTACTTAAAAATCATATACATATGTATACCTGTATAGGATGGCGGTTTTCGAATAAGTATAGAAGTAGATGTCTGCTTGTCTGTCCATCCATCCTATTCATCCATCCATCCATCCATCTGCAATTACTCGTGAAGTATGACGGCATGGCAGTTATCTCTTTTAGATATATGCATGTTTTTTTTGTTGTATTCATTGTTGTTCACTATTTATATTGCTCTGTTTTGTTCGGTGACCGAATTTATTTTATGTTGGTTACTATGTGCATCTTGTTTGTCGTCAATGGGGAGGTGGGTGGGGGCAGGAGGTAGCATGGTATTACGTCTTTTATTGCATTCATTCATATAGATTGTGATGTAACTAATCATTTTGGCCTGTGCTGCGAGTGCAGTGCATGGCAAATTGATGGCTTGTTAAATTAAGCTGACAATATACGAGCATATTATATGTGCCATTGATACTTGAGGTATTCCAAATTGCGGTACATCATTATTTGACATTGATTAAGGTTGTAATCTATTATATCAATCCAAAAGTAGGTAAAACAACAATTTGGTTGAAGTAAACATTTTTGAATATATATAGAGAGAGTAAAATAATGAAGAGGTAGAATAGATCGTCCTTGTTGTAAATTTAATAAACCAGGTTAATTGATTGTAATTTCAAAACTTACAACATTTTCAATTAAGCTTTTATTTCTGTGAAAATCATATATGTATGTATGTACAGAAATGGATTCTCGAGATTGGATTTCCGTCAGAGCATCAGAGTTAAGACCGGATATTTTTCAGTCGGTCTTATGTAAAACTGTTTAAGTTTCAAAAATAGCAATACTCGTCATAAAACCTTTAAAGAAAATTTAAGTAAATTAGTCCTTTTTGATTTGGGTGATTAGGTTTTCATCATTTATTAATGTTTTTATGGTAGTGTATATATACCTAAAGTTATAGATATAATATATATATATGTAATTGTTAATCTTAAGTTTCTACAGATTTAATAAAATACCCCTGATGAAGTCGAGAAATTACGACGAAACGTAGGGAAAAAGTATGAAATAAAGTTTTTATTTGCATATAGAAGGAAGTGACCAAAAAAGCCCGATTTTTCATAAAACATTCATAGATTAAATAATTGGTCAAATTATTATTAATTCAATTAATATTCGATTCAATAAATTAAAAATTGTAAAAGGCTAATAATAAATTTGTAATTATCAGCTGTAAGCTTGGAAAGCGTGATGCAGTAACTTAAAACAATCTGTCATTCCTGTGTACATGTTGGTTAGTGAGCAGGAAAGGAGAGGATATGCCGAATTCAAACAGTTGATATGAAAGGTACTTTTTCATGACAAGTGATAATACTTACATTTAAAGGATTCTTCACTTTCTTCACTTTCTTAGAAGTTCCCTCCTGGATGACAGCGGCTGAGATGGCTCGGACATGTTGACCATATGGACACCGACGCACCAGCCCGACTAGTCTTCGAATCTAAACCTGAGGTCTATGCAATAGAAGAAGACCCCACCTTAGTTGGCTCGCGCAAGTGGAGAACAACCTCAACCAATTTGATGTGGGGAAACTCGAGGCAGTTAGTTAGTGACCGAGCTGGCTGGAAGAGCTTGTTGGTTGAGTTCGTAGTCTATGCTGGACTATAAGCGCCAACCAAAAATTAAGTAAGTCCCTCCTGGATGCGTATAGAGTGAAAGTGACCACTTTAGTAGAGAACAAGTATCATTTTATTGACTAATAACTTCAAAATATATGGGCTTAAGTCCCAATATAGGCAGCTTGAGATTTTAAGCACATAAATTGTGGGATATTCGCAAAAAAAATATACAATCTAAAAGCTTACTTAATCCTTATAAAAGGTCAACTAGTTTCAGTAATTGATCAATTATCAATCATATACATATGTATATGTAGATTTTCCAAATAAATTTGTATGGTTTTTTTCAAGGTTGTAAAAACTGTAAGAACCTCATTTGTGGGATATTCGATTCAAAATACCGTCTGAAAAGTCACATAATCTTCAAAAAAGGTGAACTAGTTAACAGAAATTGGTTGCCGTAGATTTGTTCTAATAATTTTTTAAAGTTTGTTTAAGATCGTAGAGATTGTTAGCTCCCCATTTGTGGGATATTCGATACAAAAACTGTCTGAAAAGTCAGTTATTCTTCATAAAGAATAAGAAATTGTACACCACATATATTTCAATGAATTTTTAAAGTTGTTTAAAGGAAGTAGAAGAGCAGCTAATTTGTGGGATATTCGAATTTTTTTAATGAATTTTTAATGTTTTTTCAAGTTCGTAGAAAACGCCTTTTCTGTGGGATGTTCGATTTTTTTATTGAATTTTTAAAGTTAATTTCAAGTCCATAGAAAAACACCTAATATTGTGATGGGATATTCGAAAGCATTGGTACTATTGGTCAACAATAAATTGATATTGTACTCAAATATCCCATAAATGGGGCCACAAATAAATTTATTTATAGAATTTTTAAAGTTTTTTTTTTTGTCAAGATAATTGGTAGGGATTGTTATAGGATTGTAGGATTGTATAAGGCTGGACCTTGCAATTAATTAATTAATTAATTCATTAAATTATGATCGTAAAGAATAAAATATATTAAAATCCTATTTTTGTGGGCTTCAGGATTCAAATATATTGAATAAAAAAGGTCACAAAAAGGAATAATTTGTATAAAGAATAAAACAAAATTTTGGAATATTTTCCCTCCATTTTATTTTTTAAATCGATTTATTTCGATTTCTGTTGGTCCAAAAGAGACAAATTGGATAGTCAAAAAATATTAAGCTTGCAATTTTAACTAATAAAATAATATAAAAATAACTTAATTTTCGAAAAGGCCCTTTAAAGTTTTAGAATTAGTAAGATATTTCGAACTGTGTATCATGTGTCTATTTCATCATCTTTTATAATGACTATAATATCCATCGTCTACAAATTATTTCTGATGATAACCACATTTGCGTACAAATCACCCTTTAACTTCCGATTTCCACCAAGAATACATCCACATCCGGCAATTGAGTCAACACACTCTCTCAAAGCCATATCCTGTATTGGTTCATGATTGTGTTTGTCGTCGCTGTCAAACGGGAAGACAAACAAAAATACTCACCATGATCCAACCTATGTCTACTTAAAAAAAAAAAAAATCCAATAGTGAGTATTATAAAATATGCAAAATATTTTAGTTTATACTCCTTTTTTTAGAAAAGTAGTCTTACAACTTGGGCGTTAAATATTATTTAAGATAAATATGTACATTATTACCACAAATTTACGCCTTGTAATGTACCTATTGAATTATTTTTTATTTGTTTATGCGGGGCTTTCTATTTACCAGTTTGACACTAATTGCTACCGAATAAGTTAAAAGTGTACTTGAAAGTAATTCCAGAGTATAAATATAATTAGCTTGGATATAAAAAAAAATATTATACAGACATTAGCGTTAATAAAATAAAATATCAAGCCCACGGAATTTCTGGTTATCAGCACACGAATGTGCCATTTGGCTATTCCAATAATATGTTCAATTAATTCCTACATTCAAATAGATATGTATGGTTATAGTAGGTAGGTTTTTGTTTATATTACATGGTAGAAAGTGCGTTTGTCTTTTAGTTTTATAAAAAAGTTAATTAGGTATTTTTTATTTTATTTACATATGTATACATCAAGTGTTTCCTCATAAGATTGAAGTTTTTATGCAAAGATGTTATTGACACTGGACTCTAAAACAGAATGTGAACTAAACAGTAGAAAACAAACTCCAAGACATTTTTGATGTGAAGTAGGCGGAATTTGTAGCAATATGTTTTCTTTTATAGCAGTTCTTCTTTTTCTTCTTCTTCTTCTTCTTCTTCTTCTTCTTCTTCTTCTTCTTCTTCTTCTTCTTCTTCTTCTTCTTCTTCTTCTTCTTCATCTTCTTCTTCTTCTTCATCTTCTAGAATTGTTCAATTTTGAAGATAATTTGTGTGGTTTTTGATATTTATCTTTTTAAGGGATAGATTCACAATTTTGATGATGGGTATTGATTTGGAATTTCAATGAAAAAAATTAATTTTTAACTTCCGCCGCGCCGCGGCGTTTTCGAAAACGTCAAAACAACTTCAATTTGATCATCAAATGATCATCATTTTTCAACAAAGATATTGCTTTCATCAAAGATGAAATCGTTCTACTTGCAAAAAATCTTTTTGATCAATGTCAGTCAAAATGACATTTACGAACACACTCTTTGGCTTTTCAATATTGTTACCATCAATTGCAGTAAAAAAATAATTGATGACAAAAATATTGAAAAACACACAAGTACAGAAGATACATTATGGCATTTTCCTTTTTTTTTTACAGTTTTCCGTATATTTCACAATCGAAGAAAATATCGGATCCATTCCACCTTTGCTTGTCTAATTTCAATATTTTGTTTTGCTTCTAAATAATGCGGTGTTTAGTTTTTGTGGGCAGTCAAGCAGCCATTTTTAATTTTTGACATTGTCAATTTTGACAACCTGCGCAATATATTATCTTAGATTTAAGAACTGTGATTTACTATAGTTACACATACATAGCTACTTGAATTTATTTAAATTCTATAATTCTTGTGTCAAAATGTCAAAATTTAATAAAATTTGTAAATTTTTTTATTGAATTTAAAGATGTTTGCAAAAGTGTGCTTAGAATATTATTTTATATATTTGTGCAGCTGATTGTTAGCGTCTACCGATTTACGAAGAGATAAAAAGTAAAGTGGCCTCTTAAAATATAAAATGTAATTTGAAGTTTGTGGAAAAATGTATTTCTACCTATGTATGTACTTACACATGTCCATATTGTACAATGTAAGCATGTATGTACGTAAGCAAGTACATACATATGTACATGTTATGTGTGTATGTACTTTCATTTTACATGTTATTTAAAAAAATATTTGTGCATCACTTTTAAGTCTTTGTTTAAATATTTATATAAATATAAAGAATTCAGGAACTGCATAGCTAGGGGTGCAAAACTTCATAAATTCTTAATTTATCCGTAAAATCTCTTAACATTACTCATTCTATCTACTTATTATTATTGCCTCATAAGATTTTGACAAAAAAAAAAATAAATAAAAAAAAAAAACAATTTAAGTTTACATCAGTATTTGAACATACACGTTTCAAATATTTTGAATTTGAGGAAAATGGGATCGCAGTTATCTAAATCTCATACCAATTTACATATTTCACACTTTAACATTTCCAAATTATTTATTTAACATTTCCGGACATTTAAATTACTATAATTTTGAATTTCACAAATTATAAATATCATTTTACTACAAATTTAGTCAACCTATCACATATGAGATTTCCCAACTGCCCAACCAACCCCAAATACGGAACGAATCAATTTGAATTTGTTTCGTCCGGTGACGAAAAAAAATCTGTGAACTATAACTGGGTAAGAAAAAACTTTATGTTGTCAAGCAGACTGACACCTGTCAAAATGGCATCGATCAAATGGCCATCTGTCAAATTGACATCTGTCAAATTGACATCTGTCAAAATAACATGTGTCAAAATGATATGTGTCAAGATGACATCTGTCAAGATGACATCTGTAAAGATGACATCTGTCAAGATGACATCTGTAAAGATGACATCTGTCAAAATGACATGTGTCAAAATGACATGTGTCAAAATGACATGTGTCAAAATGACATGTGTCAAAATGACATGTGTCAAAATGACAGCTGTCCAAATGAGATCTGTTAAAATGACAAATGTCAAAATGACATGTATCAAAATGACATCTGACATTGCCATCTGTCAGCATAACATCTGTCAAATTGACACCAGCTTGTCAAAATTTCAAAAGTTTTTCGTCCGTTTGCATATAGTTCACAGATTTTTTTTCGTCACCGTACAAAACAAATTAAAGTTCGATACGTTCCGTATTCGGGGTCTGTTGGGCAGTTGAGAGATCTCATATGTAATAAATTGACTAAATTTGTAGTAAAATGATATTTATAATTTGTGAAATTCAAAATTATAGTAATTTAAATGTCCGGAAATGTTAAATAAATAATTTGGAAATGTTAAAGTGTGAAATATGTAAATTGGTATGAGGTTGAGATAACTGCGATCCCATTTTCCCCAAATTCAAAATATTTGAAACGTGTATGTTCAAAACTTGATGTAAATATATTTTTTTTTTATTTTCAAAATGTTCAAAATAAGTTTTCTGCACTGGCTCTATACGCCTAGTTCAGTATTTTATCATGATGGTCAGGTCGATTTGACACTTAAAGAGTTTGAAGCTTAAAAAAAAAACACTAAAAATTGATTATCCAAATCTAACAACTTTGTCAAACAGATAATAATAATAATTAATGCATTTATGAATTTGATATTTTTGTTTCCAATTTGGCAGTTCTTGTATTTCTCGCATTCTTTGTTTATAATTTATTATAATGATCTTTGGCTGAAACTAAAAAAAATATATTAATATTATGCGTATTGATGGGTCTAAACAAACCTTAAGGAAGTTCAACATATTATATTTTAAAATTGTTCCACAATCTTCAGACCCTTTGACTTGTACACATTATGAGTTCATTATTCGTTCTTTTAAAATTGAATATCATTCCGTTGAAAAAATTCTTTTTCATAATTAATAAAATTTTAAAATGTTTTGACACAGGAGTTTATTGATAGAATTAAAAAAAACTATCAAGTGTAAAGTATGTGTGTATGAATATGTACATAATACCGATAAAAGGATATGAAGTAAAAATTCGTCAAGAATTTAAAGCTTACCACAATATCTAATAACACTAAACAAATTTATCACATTATCAAAATCTCTATCTTAAAGATGAGGCCGCAATTTCATATTGATCCAAGTGTAAACAGTATTAATAGAGTAATGCACAGGACTTAATTTTTTAGTATTTAAAATAATGGTAACTGCCATATAATTTTTAGCATTTTTGAAAATCAAATTTTTCAAAGAAATGAGTCCAAGATAATAAAAGCAGTAAATTTAAATAGGTTAATGCTAATTTTTTGGAAAAAAAAATTCCAAAAAATGGTTATTAAGAGCACTATTCATAGAATTTGAATTTAGTTTTTTTTCAAAAACAGTTCAACTGATTAGGAACAATTTTTTATGGAGAATGTTTTGAGAACTCACCGACAAAGACCGACGACGGACCGACACGCACTTTTTCGGACTTACTTATCATAGTAGTGTTAATTTTTATTAAAAGCTCGGTTTTTTACATGAAATCAAAATTTGCCCCATAGAGCTTATAAATTGTTGATTACTTTACCGACATTTGGGAAAATCATAGTTCTACACTATAAGATTAATTTAAGAAGAAATTAGTATGCAGTTGTCATTGGAAAAGGATGAATTTGACACATCATAATCAAACATTTCAACAGGATTATATACATACTTAAATTCAAAATTTTTTATGAATACAAAAAAGTTCAACCTTTTTGGTCAAATTCAATTCGAAATAACTTATTATTAATTAAAAAAATCCTAGCCAAACAGATTTTATACTGAATTTAATTTCAAACCCGGTGGGCAAAAAAACAAAAATACCAAAACAAACCACATACACGCAAATTACCGACCACAACTTGAGCACAACCAAACCATAAAGCCGGCAAATATTATTATTTTTTTTATTTATTTATTTATTTTTTTTTGTCCATAATCTTGGCCTAGGCCTTCAAAAAGTTCCTCAGCTGTGCCGCTATCACCTGAGTGTACTTCTTACTTGCTCATTGCCATTGTCTTCGTCGACTTGCTGTGTTTTTTTTTTTTTTGCGACTCAGTCATCCATCTCCAGCGCTCCATTACCGCAAGTACATGACAACAAAAACAACAACAATTCAAGTTCATGTGCCTAGCTTGCCGTTGAGTTGCTGGTATTTGTCTTACCTAGATACCTAAGCTGCACCTCCTTCCCCAAGTCCCGAGCTTGGTATACTGACTGCTTTGATTGTATAACAAACGTATTTACATACATATGTACATACATATATGTAGGTAGATGTACTAGGTACTTTATCTTTTTCCTTTGAGTTTGTATTTAAGTCTATTGTTTGGCGCTTTTTGTGGCTTTTAGTACGTATGGTTGGTTACTCGTTTGGGGGTTTAAGGTTCGAATATCTTTCAGATTTCATGCGGTTTTTTGGGCTTGGCTGTTGTGGCGGGACACCGCGCGAAAAGATTTTTCAAGGGGGATGGAAATATAAAATGTTCAATGAAGTAAGTTGGCTATTATGCGGCACTTACACTTCGTTATCTTTTTGTTTTTTTTTTTTGTTTTCTTCTGTTAAACATGTTTATTATTGTTTTTTTTTTTTTAATTTTAATGTGTGTCTTTTTCTAAAATATAGAGGAAACAACGTGGTTACGAAGATTAATGGTTTTCAATTTATGTTAAGCTCCAAGTTTAACATATACAATTAGTTGTGGGTCATTAAGTTAAACACTGATTGTTTGTAAAGATGTAAATCTTAAGAAATTCCTATAAAGTTCAGAGATGAAGTTACAAAAAATATAAGTTTTTCTTAGTTATTTCGGGGAGTATCATAATTAAATATTATGACATAATTATATATACTTCCAAACAGAATATAAGTCAAAAGGAATTTTTTTTTAGTTTGGCCTTTGAACCTTGTTCTATATCTACCTCAGTTTGAAGGCACAAAACAATCAAATTCTATATCTACCTCAGTTTGAAGGCCTAAGAAAAATATAAAATATTCTTTGCAGAAATATATAAAATGATTATGATTAATGTTCGAAAGACCCATAAAATAAAAATGGCTGCTATAAAGCCCACGAGAATTACTACACCGCAGCATTAGAAACAACAACAATATATTGGCAGTTGTGAAATAGCTATAACTCCACCCTATCAAATATTGGTGTTAGCTCACGCAATTGTTATTGTTTGATTCAAACCTTCAACATTAATGTGATGGTGCGAAAGCTTGGCAGCCTAACTGCAACTGTGTTTTCACACAAAAACTCCTTCTAAACAAAAAATATATTGAAGTTAGACAAGGAAAGGGGCACTTGATACACCATTTTGCTCAATTTTGACAGATCCGCAGAACTAAAAAAAAAATGAAAACGTTAATGATATTACCTTTAATATGTGTAGTTACTGTGCGACAATTGCGCTCATCAGTAAGATGCTGTCGTACGTGTACCCTTCTATGACGCAAATTATGGTCGGTAATCACCGACCGGGAGTTAAGTCCATTAGGGGTTTTAATTCTCACTTATTGTTAATACTATTACCAGAAATAAACACTTGAATTGATTTTGGGCTTAGTTTTCATTCAGAACTTATTTGTATGTCAAACTTTTTAAAAACGACTTTAATATAAGTCCATAACGTAGATAATATTTTTTTTTTGTAAATTGCTCGAAAACTATCAGTTTTTTTATTCAGTCATTTAATGAAAACTTGTAGCTTAAAGAGAAAAAAATCAAACTTCTTTGCAAGACAAAGATATTGAGAAAAACTTTCGCAAAAGCACCCAATAATAAGTTTCCTAGTCGCGTAATTTCACGTTTTGGCGACGCACGTCAATTGGCCACCAAGGTGATGCGATTTGACACCGTTAGATTTTTTTTTTTCTGTGGGGCTATGCAAAATACCTAGCTTACGCGAAAAATCCCTGAACTCTAGACGCATTAAAAAACCAACTACACTCAATTTATGGCCGAGATACCGCCCGAAATGTGCGAAAAAGTGGTTAAAAATCACCTCAAAAAAATCTCATGCTGCGAATCTTCCCGAGGCGGACATTATAAGCTTCAATTTTTCGCCAACAATTTTTCAAAAAAAAGGAATTCTTTTTTCAAACAAATTTCATCCCACAAAGTGAAAAGGAGTTGTTATGTTTATATTTTTTTTTCTATTCTATAACAAGGCTTTGGTTGCTTATGGAATATAATTTTCTCCCAGATTTCTGAAGTTACTTCTTTGTTTTTGAAATTAAATTGTGAAATTAATTATTTAGGGTGCGTTAGGCGTAAAATTTAAAGCTTAAATTTTATTATAACAAAAAAAAAATCAGACCCTCATAATGACTCGTAGATTTGTTTGTAGACTAAAATTTAAAATCTGTAGTAATAGGATTATATACAGGGTGTTTTGCAAAGATGCGACAAAATACTATACTCTGTCCAACAAAAATTGGCAGTACACGTCTTATGGGAAAGCTTTTTTAAAATCAGTAGCGTGCCATATTTTTGCACCATATTAAATTGAAATAACTCCTCCACAAAAAATGTTTGCCCGCCCGTGAATATCCAATAGCATTTGACACAAACCCAACGTCCTATTCAATGCACATCTGAGTGTGCACTGAATTGCTGTGGCCAGTGGCGATTGGCTGCTGCTTGATGTGCATTCAGAGTTACCCGTGTGCATTTGGTAATTCGTTCAGCTTTTTTTCCTTGAGTTTCTGTTAAGGTGCTTTTGATTTTCGAGCTTTAAGAAAAAGTTTTTAATGATGAGTGTTATCGTGGACACTACGACAACCCTGTGAAAGCTTTAATGAAGGACAGATTTATGCAATCCACTGTAGCCAGAATGAGAGGCAAACGTCCTATCTTGCCTACACTGCCAATTTTTGTTGGACAGAGTATAGGGTGTGTCGGTTAGGTCAAGAAAAGAAAAAAATCGTATGGAAGGAGAGGGGTCTATTTCCCCGGGTTAGAAATTAAATTTTAATTTTAATAATAGTTTTTATTAATTTTTTTTTTCAAATTCAAGTTAATTTTTTAGAAAATCATCCCTTCTGCCAATAAACAGAGAAATATAGATTTTCCCTCTCTTAAAATTTGTTTCTTGTCTAAATCTAACCTATACGTCCTAGCTTTTTTTCGCATCGTATGCAAAACACCCTGTTTTGCTACGGCTCGAAGGACCAAAATGTTCGATCTAAAATCAAATCGTAATTAAAATCGCTTTCTAAAAAAACCTCGAAATAAAACACATCTACATATATATACTTTCAATTAATAATTTCTAGTGCTTTATTTGATGTCAAACCTCCATTTAACCTTCATACAGGGTTGACATTAGGTAAGTATATTTGTTCAACAAACAAACAAACAAACAAACAAACAAACAAACAAACAAACATCAACCATATAGATTTCTAGATAAACGCAAAATTCAAAAATTTTGAATTTTGTTTAAAGTGACGGTCAATTTAGTTTAAGTTTATTTTTGAAGTATAATTTTTTACTTTAACATCTGCATAACTATTGTGCAAATATCCTGCAGACAGGTGAAAATTAAATTAAAAAAAAAATAATAAATAAATAAATACCCACTCATCCATGATTGCCAGAACATGATTTTATTTTCGTTTTAAAAAGAAAATCGTGATCCAAAATAAATAGAATTCTTTTTCGTTCCATATCATTTCGTATATATTTTAACCATTTCCACACATGACAGAGCAATCGTGTGGGTTAATTTATGCGGAACTAAGTTGAGTCCCCACAGTAAAGAAAAAAAAAATAAAGTTACACACAAAAAGTTACATCCTTAATCCTTCTTCAAGACCTCGTTCCTAATCATGATGTTTCTCTCCTCAAAATCGTAAAACAAAAAAAAATAAATTTAAAGAGAAAAACTCTTCTTCGTGATTTCAACCAATTGATTTTGTTTTCCAACCGAGAGATCACTCTACTGAATCGAAAAGTAAAAAAAAAAAAAAAAACAAAAACAAATATAGGAAGAGTATTTTTTTTTTATTTCACGTCTAAATTTATCAGAAGCTATTCCTTCTCTCTGAGAAAATTCAGAATTAAAGAAAAACAAAAGGCAATTCTATAGCCACAATAATACCTTTACTTTTTCTTCTTCTTCTACAGTGTTTTGTTTTTGCTGTACATAGCTTCTTATTGCTCATAGTTTTTTTTTTTCCTGCACTTCCAACTGTTGTATTTGTTATTTTTGCACTTAACTATTCCATGAGCCCATCATCATCGCCCTCAGTCTCGTCTCGTGTAACATGAAATCATCACAAGTTCTTAGATTCTCTAGTGTCTCAGATTTCCCACAGTCTAGCCCTATACTATGTTGACCGGATCTAGAATTATAATAACAATAATAATAAAAAAAATAACAAGTTGGCGAATTAAAACAAGAAAAAATGTCGAATGGAAGTAACAAAAAAAAAAATTGTCACACAGAGCAAAAAAAAAAAAACGGAAAAAGAAAAAGAAGAATGAACTCAGAATATAGAGGATGATGGTTTTTGATTCATTCATTCCCTTTATACCATCAGTTCTGACTTAATTGTTGTTCGCACTTTACGTACCTACAAACATACCTACATTATATATCTGGTTCTTGTGAATTGACCTAACCATCAGGTTGTTGTTGGCTGCTGCCAGTTTCCGCGGGAACTATCATGATGATTGCCCAGTTAATTATACTTCTTTCGCTACTGGGTATATTAATCTTGAGCACATTCACAAAACAAACAAATTCTCAAGAATTATGCAATAATGTTGTTTTCTTCTTCTTTTGACTCTTGATATCTTGACTGGATTTCGTAAGAGACGTTGAAAATGTTGATATTTAAGTCCTTTTTTGTACTTTTTTTAGAGCTTATATGTAGATGGTTATCTGTCTTTTTTTGTAGTTTTTTTTTTTTTTACCGAAACTTGAAATTTCTTTCATGAAAAGCTGGTGTATGTTTCAATCTTCGGTATTAAACTCTAGTATTAAAAAGCTAAAATGTATATAAATAGGCTTGAGGTCAATAGCTTATTTATCGATTCTTGTATGAAGTAAAAATTCATTAAACATTTAAACTCTGATATCAGTAAATATTTTTCAAGTTTCTTTCTTTTTTATCTGCTTCCTGCTTTAGATGCTTCAAGTGGCTATTTAGTTTAGTCTGGACTTGGGGTTCAATCTATAATCCGGCTAGAAGGACCAAAAATTTTGTTACAAAAAAATTACTCATTGTTTCGTTTCAAATCAAATAGACGAAGATGTTGTCGATTTAACTTTCTAATTGCTAATAAATTTGATTATTGGGCTTAGAATTTTGATTGAATGAATTCTGAATAGTTAGACTGACAGTTGTGCAATTTGATTACATTTAAAAAATTGTTTTTACTTGGTCATTGATTTGTTTTGTGGTTGTTAGCCAAACAAGTTGTTTAACTGATTTTTATTTCTTGCAGATACATCTAGGTATCTTCAAAAAAGAATGGCACGAACGAAGATAATGCTAGCCTTAAAGGCATATGTGCTCAGCTATACTTCTCTTTTCTCACCGACTTTAAATGTAAAAAACCTTTGGCTTGAACCTTGGATTGTCCTTATTGGAACTATTTTTGGATTTAGTGTTTTGCTGATAAAAAACTTCTAGAGAGCGAAATTTAGTTTCCAAAAAAATAAAAAATCATCAAAAGGAATCCTTTTTTTTTATGACCATATAGCTCTTTATTCATTTTTCTTCCCACATTTAATCAGTTGTTTTCTGTTACTTTTGAAGCAAAGTGAAGACAAATACAAAAAGCATGAATAGTACCTCTTTTTACTTGTCTAGCAGGCCATTGATTGAATCTAATGATTTCTGCCTATCCTGAATTTTGGCGTTGTTCTTACCTTTGTATAACAAGTTGGTTAAGCTTCTCTTCCATTTGCGTGCGCTATACCAATACCTAAATCTAGTTCTCCACCTTCTGCCTCGTCTCTAGGGGGTGTATTCAAAGGATTTCTCGGCAGGAGAATTGGTATTCATTTACTCTTAATACAGTTTTATTTTATTTTTTTTGTCAAAATAATTGTCCTGGTATTTTCATAATTCCTTAATTAATATTAACAGAAACAAAAGAGCTGAGCTACGAACTTGGTTAAATATAGATTTTTTTTTTTAATAACACTAAAGTCTGTATTTTTATTTTCACACGATTCATATGAAGAGCTGTCGTACAAATAAATAAATAAGCCTGTGGCCTAAGGTTAAATGCTTTGAATTTTCACGCCGGAGGAGGTCTGTTGATCGAATCCCAGCCTCTTCCCCATAAAAATAAAAATGTTTTTGCACGGTTACTACTTCTTGCAAGGAGTTGAAAAATACTCCATTAGTGTATCTTATCATGAAAAAGTACCTCTTATCTTGGCCATTGATGGTATTCAGCAGAAAATTCTAGGTCCCTTTCATTTCTGCTGACAAAAAAAACGGGAATATTGAAGGTTTGAATAAAATAACAACACTTGGGTGAGCTACCACCAAGATTTTATAGGTAGGATTTATATGGAGTTATGATGATCGGCCTGGCAGTCGTGAAAAAGCTATAACTCAAGCCTATAAAATCTTGGTGGCAGCTCACCCAAGTGTTGTTGTTTCATTCAAAGCTTCAATATTAATATGATGGGTCGATAGCTTGGCACTTTAACTGCAAGTGTGTTATCACAAAAAAAAACCCTTATACAAAACGGGAATGTTTTGACAGTTGTAAGTCACTATAGGCCCTGTTTTTGCACGAGCATGTCCCATTACTTAACAATTTATTTTCAAGAAATTTTCTCTGAGTGAAAAAAAAAAAATTTTTTCTACTTGCTATTGAAGGCTTAAAAATTTATTGTAACTTATTTGCCCAAATTAATTATTTGTATTAATATGAATTAATTGCTTTATTGAATTCCTTTTCAAATATTATTTAAAAAAAATAAACAAATTTAATGAATCTATGTTCTTGTATTTGATTACAAAAAAAAAGTGCTTCAACTCACAATAATACTTAATAAAACTAACTCTTTTTTATATAAAAATATCTGTGAAATATTAAATGCAGTAAAAGAACATTTTTTTGAGCTAAGAAAAAGTAAACAATTGCATAGCATTTAAGTTATAACCTTTAAAATATTTTTTTTTTTTTTTTGGATCAAGAAAAACAAAAGAGCTGACGTTAAAACTTTATTTAAATTCTTCTTACCTCATTTTTTTTTCTCAATGCTATTTATGATGCTTTGGACTCATTATTTTAGTCTCTAAAATGATTAATGTATTAATAGTTTGATCAATACAATATATCATTCATAGTTCAAAGTCTATAGTTTTTTTTTTAAACCTTAAACACGACGCGTTTATTCAACACGTTTTTCTTACTTATAAATACTTATAACGAGTATATGGTCATAACAAAAAAAATATTACATTGCTATGCAATTCTGCGTCATTTTCAATTTCATTATACACTTTATTACTAAGATTCATTAATTGAATTGAAAGATCAACGCACAAGTGAATCTTCTGTAATGACAAAAACAGCAGCAACAACAACAACAACTGCAACAGTTAAGTTGTTCTGCCCAGAGGAACAGCATTCTTTCAATACATCAACGTCGTTGTTGTTTTTTTTTTTTATTATTATTTTTATTTTTATATTTATTTTATTTGTTTCGTTCGTCATGAATCCCTGACCAAGTTTGCGTGTGTCTGTGTAGTTAAATAAATAATAATAAAAATATACTTAACAAATACCGTTACCTATGACGTTTATTTTTTTTGTTTTTTAATTTATTTGCTGTTTGTTTTATTGTTTACCTACTGATTCACCACATATGTACAGTATATGTCTGTACAAAAAACACATATTAACATTCTTGATATGAAAGAATAATACAGTCCGAGATGACTTAATAAATAAAAAATAAAAAAAAAAACTAAGAAAAACAACACATTAAAAATCATCGTTGACAATCATTATTAAAAAAAAAAATAAAGTAACCAATTAAAAATATGAACGTGTGCCTTAAACACTTGAAGCAATCATATATACTTGATGACATGAGTGTTAAGACATATATGAGATTTTTTATGTGGCTTCTCTATTACAAAGTGACTGACATTTTTATGCACTTCAAGTGGATATTAAGTGTTCATACAGAAGATATTTTGTAATAATTTTTATTAATTAAACATGGATCAATTATTTTATGGAAAAATATGTCCCCATTTTTATTTGGAATATTTTATTTTATTTTTTATGCTTTATAACTAAGAAATTTTCTTTTATTTCAGACAATCAATTTAAATTAGAGGCGGGAGATAGTTTTGTTTTTTATTTCTTTCTGTCTTATTCTTAGACTAATAGTCTTAAATTTTATATAAAAAAATTGAATATCACAAATCATAATCATTTCACAGTTTGTCTTACCTATTAAGAAGCATGTGCACCATAAACAAAAGTGGACACAGATAATATCTTAATACATGTTTATTCCAAATTTTAGTTACATTAAATCTTTAAATTTTACAGTCCTAAATTAACATATCATCACATAGAGAGACATTTAATTTTATTTATTTAAATCACCCATGACTATGAGTAGATTACATTTATTAGAATTTATATATCATCTGGGAATTTTATTTCTCATAGAATTTATGATCATTAATCAGAATATTGTAAAATGCTTTAAATTTAGGTAAGAATATTTTTTTGATTTGTATCATTAGTAGCATGACTAATCACAAAGTGTTTATTATATCGAAAAGTAAATCAATCTTCATTTGATTAAATCCTCAATCTGAGATTAATGTTAAAATTATTATTTAATGTTCTTTTAAAAATGAATATAAAATTAGTGATATATAAAGTCCATAAGGTCTTAATAAATTTTTGAAGATTGTTTTTGTTAAATTATCGAAAATATATGCGAGAGAAACTCAACAATATTATATTAATGATTTAATTAGTCATGGCTAAGAAATTTGAATAAAAAATATATATATTGTTTTGTTTTTGAATTAAGTAAATATTTGAAAATCATTTTTCATAATAATTTTGAATAGTTAACTTCAATATTCAAATTTGGATTGTGTTTTTTTTTTCTTTTTTTTTAGTTACAAAAAAAAATCAACAGTTAAAAAGAGACCATTTTTTGAGCTCTTATTCAATATTAATCAATGGAATTGTGCACACTTAAAGCAGTGTTGTGGTTACAAAGAAAGCTTGATATAAAAATATAGATTGATTAGTTTAGAGTCATTTTGAGTTTTAAAGTAAAAATCTGTTTTTTCTTTCCGTAATCTTCAAAAAAATTTTATATGTGAAAATTAATTTTTCAACGAATTTTCCTTGATTTTAGGAAAGAGTCTTGACAGACGGTATTTTGAAAAAAAAAAATGATTGGGAGATTTGTATTTTTTTGTAGCTTGGATTTGGCTGCTTGGAAAGGATGGATTGAAATCATTGGATTGAAAAATATAACGTCGTTGGTATCACAATCATCACTATTACATCGCTTTTCTTCAAACTTAAAATAGTGAAGTAGGTGGTGCTTAGTTTTAATACTTAAATTCTATTGCTCATTAAAAGAATATATGTGATCTGTTATTTGATTGTATAAGTTGAATTTTCATGCAGCTTTATTTTTTTGGAAAAAACTCATAACTTGATTGGTTTATAAAATATTTTGTAGAAGAATAAGTAAGAACATCGTTGCCTATAAACCTGACGAACTCAACTCAACTCAAAGGGTGGGTGGGTAATATTGAAATACAGCTTGTTAAATAGTATAACTCTTTATTTTTATACATATTTATGCATATCACTTTTTAAGAAAGACAATTTATATTTTTTTTTGTTTCAAATTATCGAATTTTACTCCTAATTTGTAATAGAAAGTCTCCAGGAATTTGTAATTTGGATTGTAAATTTCAAGGGCAAATCATGGACTATTTAATTAGGAATTCCGCCAAAACAGGAGCACTAAAACAGCACTTCAATCCTTCAACATTAGTTTTTTGAAATATCGTGGTTGGAAGTGTAATGTTCATGCTGGGTGCACCACAGGTTAGAGGGGTTAGTGCAGGAGTATTTAAAACCAAACCAGTGGGAGTAGAAAGGAGAAACTATTTTTTTTTTAATTTGGTCATTCTACGTCTAAACAAATTTTTTTTTTTTTTTTTTAGTTGTCGAGTATAGAATGTCTAACTTTGGTACCAAATTTCAAGGTCAAAGGCGTGGACTATATATTTTAAAATTCCCTTAAATCAGGAGCACAAAAATAGCACTTAAATCCATCAATATTAGGTTCTTCAAATTTGAATGTGGTGTTCCTAGCTTGACGTAAAGCTAGGAACACCACAGATAAGGGGGTTAGTGTAGGAGTATTTAAACCAAACCAGTGGGAGTAGAAAGGCGCGAAACTGTTTATTTTTTCTAATTAACTCATTCTTCATCTAATTTGTATTTTTTAAATTTTTTTGATGATTTAGTATAGAAAGCCTCCACGACTCTTTATTTTCGATACTAAATTTCGAGTCAAATCGTGGAATATATAATTTGGAGTTTCGCGAAATTAGGAGCACCAAAATAGCACTTAATACCCCCATCATTAGTTTTTTTTCGAAATATTGCGTTTGGTGGTGTGGTGTTTTTAGCTTAACGTCAAGCTGCGAATACCACAAGTTTGAAGGGTAAGGGAAGGAGTATTTAATTTGGAGTTCCGCCAGATGAGGAGCACCAAAATAGCACCAAAATCCCTACTCATTAGTTTTTTGAAATTTCGTTTTTGGAGATGTAGTGTTCCTAGCTTGACGTCAAGATGGGAACACTACAGGTTTGAGGGGTAAGGGATTTTAGTTCCAAGCTAGGATTGTGGTACTAAATTAGCACTAAATTAGCACTTAATTCCTGCATCATTAGAATTTTGAAATTCAGTTGTGGTGTTTCCAGATTGACGGCGACGAAATGTCATTGTTTTAGCTCAAGAGATATTTCTAATAAATTTTCAGAGTTCTAGGGTCATTATATAAGCATACTACACTAACATAAACAATAACACGTCATAACACGTCATAACACGTCATAACACGTCATAACACGTCATAACACATCATAACACGTCATAACACATCATTACACGTCATAACTCATGAGAGCTTAATTTTAAAATTTTAACTTTCTATAAGAACGTTCAATTGGGAAGAAAATAAAATATGATCAAAGTTGGCGTTGCAGCCAGCGGATTTTACTCAAACCACTTTCTAAAACATCTCTCTGCGACTCAAAAAAATATTTTTAAACTTAGGGAAGATTGGTCCAGTAGTTTTCAAAACTATAAGCCTCATAAAGGCTAACATTTTGAAAAATCAGCTTGAAGTTTTTATTTCTTTTTTTTTTTTAAACATATTTTATATGTAGGTAGGTATTCAGAAAATTAATTTTTTATAAAACGCTTTAGCTATTTCTCGCGGCTCATGCGAATCACCGTGTAAATACATTATGTAGATGTTTGATTAACATAAGAAATACAAATTTGGTGTTCTTTTTGCTTATCGAAATCCTAAAACACACAAATAGGAAATTTTTAATTTATACATTTTTGCATTTGATAAACCTTATATTAAATTAAAGTCAAGGCAATTTTTAAAGAAAATTCTTTAAATAGAAAAAAGTACTTGTATGTGTTTAGATTCAGATTATTTGAAATGCATTTCATTTTATTTTTATTTATTTCATTTTATTTAATTTTTTTTAATTTCATTTTTTTCATTTTTTTTATTTAAACAGAATTGAAAATATTTTTTTTTTTAAATCCTTACTTAAAATAACTTCATTCGGTTACTCAAATATTTTTTGTCGCAGTTGATCAATTTTTAGAAAAGGAAATGAACAGTGGTTTCGACTCCTTGCGGCTTGTGGACAAATCTTTGTCTGATTTATTCCTTCTTCTTAGTCAAATTGAACAAAAAAAGAAACAACAAAGTGAAAAACTTTTCTTAATCCCTTCAGCTTAAATCATAAGGGTTGTACTTTCGGGCATTCAAAAACCTAATTGAATGAAGTGAAAAACTTTGTGAAACGTTTTCAGTAAACAGCCATAACATTTGTTTTCTTCTGCTATAGTGACTGCATATTTTTATTAATCACATTTAAAGCTAAAAAATATTGTGAGTATGACCAACATTTTTGAATGTGTCACATTAAATTTCATTGAATGTAGGTAAACGATTCTTGCCAGATGAATCATTCGTCCTCAGTTTTTAAGATTAATCCCGTCAGTATATAATGTATATCTTTAAACTTCATCCGGCTACTATCGATCTACACGCCTACATAATATAGTATCTACCAAAAATTCTTTTTTTTTTTTGTCCATTGTTGTTTTTGTTTTTAACAGCGCAATGAAAACAAAATCGAATTCGTTTTTCTCTCGACAACAATAATGGAATGAGTAAAAAAAAACCCTTTCCATTAAAGATACATATAGATTACGGTAAATAAACAAAAGTGATTGATTCACCTTTTTGTATATGTTATGTATGTATGTAGTCGTATATAATGTCCTCTCTCTCTCCCCCTGCTTCTTCTTTATATGCTCTTTTTTACTCTTTTGCCCTCTTTCTTCGTTCTTGAGATGACCTCAGAAGGAGACACAATGCAAACATACAAAAATCTGTCTGCCCACCTACTTGGGACTTGAGACAAGTTGTGTTGTCTTGTTGTTGTTTGTAGTTTGTATATGTACCTGCACGAGATGGATCTTTTTGGCGTCGTTCGTCGTCGTTATTGTTGGTGTTCTGAAGATGGGGGTGGAAGTGGAGATGAAGGTTTGGTTTGGTAAGTGATTCTTGACTCCCATTAGTAAGACTGTGTTTTAGTTCGTTGAGAATTTCGTTTTTGGGGGTTAAGGAGGCTGTGACTGGGTAACCATACAACGATAATGACGACGACGCCGCCGCCGTCGACCGACAGACTCTGAAGAACGGCTTAACTCAGCAAGTGAACAGAAATTCTTGTCTTGAATATACCAACCTACCTATACAACGTTTAAGATTCAAAACAAAACGATTTTGTTGTAAATGGTTCTTTATTATTGTATCTACTTTTAAGCAACATACATAATACATAATATGTGGGTATATGAGTAAGTTCGTTATGTACGTAGGCATTAAGCCAATGTACCTTCGTATAAAATACGTAATATTCTGTTTTCTGAGAAATTTCTCGATTATAATATTGGTGTTGTTGTTTTTTTTTTTTAAATAAACGGGATTTAGAGTGATACGACAATCTTGATTTGAAACTGGTATTGTACAATGTTGATTAAATGATTCAAAATAAATTAAAAAAAAAATTAAGAGAAAATATTTTAAGTATGAGTATTCAAGAATATTTTATACAAATTACTCATAGATTTAAAATATCTTTTAACGGCTTTTAGTTCACAAAATTTTGCGTTTCGTCTCCGCGATCTCACTTGGGATCATCAATTGACTAGTGAAGGCCTTGTCAATAAGTATTACATTGATTTCATGACGAAGTGAGATCGCCACCGGGACAAAACGCCAATTTTTGTGGACTAAGGGCCGTAGTAGCCCGTGGCGTAATAGTTAGTGCGTTAGACCGTTATGCCAAGTCCTTGGGTTCAATTCCCAGCCTTTGCGAGGAATTGACAAATCCTCCAAAAGTATCTCTTGTCATGAAGAAGTGCTTCTTCCCCTAGCCGTTCGGATTCGGCAGAAAATTGTAGGTCCCATCTATTCCTGACAATAACACGCACCCCATTCCTGGTTGAGAGTTATAAGTCACTAGGCCCTTGTTTCCCAAGAGCTGTGGCGCTGACCAATTTATTTTATTTATTTATTTAAAGGCCGTTAAAAGCTATTTTGAATCAATAATTTAACAAGACAAATGCTGAGTCTTCTACTTGGCTGATGTATTTCGGTAGTGCAGGGTGTCATACGAATCGTGCTACATTAGGAAATTCAAATAACTTTTTTTTAATCAATTTACATACTTAATTTATATATTTTTTTTTTTTTTTTGTATAGAAAATTAAATGACGCAGCATCATAACTCCACAAGACAAAAGTCAATAATAGATTTTTGACCCACTTTGGTGGGTTAAAAGTCCACAAATCTGTTGTGAATTTTTAAACCACCTTATGGTGAGCCAGAAATCCACAAGAAATTCTTGTGGACTTCTGGTCCATTGATTGTAGATTTCTGACTCACTTTGGTGATTGCTTATTCATGCAGATGCAACACCCGATCAGAAAATTATTCATTGCTGTCTGAAGGGTTGAAGACGGGATCGCCTTAATTATCGTTTTAAAGGATTGCTTCAATTCAGTCAAATTCCTTGGTTTTGTTTTGTACACCTTTTGCTTGACATAATCCTACAAAAAATCTGGTACAGTTGGGTTAAATGCGACACAAATAAAAAAATTTTGACAGCTGTGCGTTAAATTTCTTTTCACCGACGCAAGGTCAGGAAATACATAGTTGCACAAGTAAAATGAATACAAACAGCGGACCCATATGTCAAATGAACGCGATTGTAAGCTTCATTTATTTTGTTCCGAAACGAATAATTCGAATGCTATCTAAATTAGAATAGGAGTTAACTTTTATATCGGAATTTATTCCGAACGAATCCCTCGATAGGGCTGATTACGTTTTGTTTTTATAGCGCGATTCGTGTGCCAATGCTTTTCTTTGAATGTATTTTATTTTTAAGCTGCATTCATGCAAAAGCTATTCATTTTGATTTACCCGAAGCATTGCAAAGACGATTTTTCTGTAAATATCATTTTAAATAACTCGGCCTTAGCTCAAAACCTGTTAGGAGAAAAGATATCTATAAAAATCTTTCATAAAATTCTTCTCAACCGGAATTTGTATTTATATAAAATTCTGTGGAATCCTCAAATATAAAAAAAAAAAAGTAATTGCTTTGAAAGTAAAGACCACCAACAATAAAATCTACAACCAGCTTTTTTTATTTTATTTTAATAAACTTTAATTTGCAGAAAATGCTTAACTAATCTAAAACACACACCAGTGCAGATACACAGTCAATATACATTAACATTTTTAACGCTGATTCAACAGGTAGGTCAATAAATCTGAATTCATTCATGAGTTATGCAAAAACCGTTTGTTGCACATAAAGCCGACTTTATAAAGTGTCCAAAAATACAACCAAAACAAACAACCAAGCCGGCTTAAAAACTATGATTATATTCAACATAAATATAGATGACGCTAACTGAGATTGTCACGACTTTACGATGCGAACGATGCTCGAGCTTTAAAAAACAAAAAAAAACTAGCTATACAACAACACATTCGGTTTAAAATATACTTTTTATTATTTTTATGTTTTTTATTTTTCGTAATAAAAAAAGTTCGTCTCTAAAACAGAACATTCTGGCCAAACCGGCTTATACCGCCTTGTGCACTTGGAGTTAACTAGTTTAAGCTCCTATTTCACATTAATCACATTTTAGTTACTAGTTTTGGCAACCCAACCAATGGGGGGTGTCTCTATTATCGCGTGCACAACGTTTTGACGTGCGAAACTCAAAGATTATCTATCTATGAGTTTAACTTATATATCTGTAAACCGTTATGCTGCGATATAAATTAACAAAGTGCTGTTGAAAATATTTTTCGAATTAGTGTCAATTAAAAATCTCAGCTCAACTTGGTTCAAATAAGCAAAGCTTAAAAATAAAATTATCAAGTTGGTCATTGACTGAAAATGAAATAAGATTAAGTACAATATTAAGGACTATGCAATATGCATGCCGGCCAGCTTTACAATCTGAGTGGTCTCAGTAAGTTTCATTTCAAAGAAAATGCTATGCAATATACCAACGCTTTCAGCACATTGTAACCATTTTCGTGTGGCCAACATCTATAACGACGACCAACGAACGAACAAACTTACAATATACGGCGCGGCGGCGTGTTGTGGTTGCATTGAGAAATGCACGTTACCAAGGGCGATCGTGCGATTAATGTGGCCTTGACCGTTTACCCGTTTGGAGATTGATGTATATAAATATAATGACTGCAAGGCAAAAGTAATGGCCATGTGATCTTATATGGGACACATAACTGTTGTCGTGAGAATTAATGGATATCGAAATGTTTGCTTCGTTATATTAATTGGTATAAAATCTGAATCTGAATTGTGAACTAGTGAAAATTCTTTTAAATTTTTTTTGCGAATTTTGAATTTTTGAAGGAATATAGCGTACTTGTGAAAAGACTGGATAAATTGATAAATGAGAAAAAATATGCATATGCATTTACAAGCTAGATTCGGAAAACACTTTTAACTTTTATTCAGACATTTACGCTATCCTCAATAATAAATACCGTTTCAGGCCAAAAACAAGAAAATTTATATCATTTTTGTGAATTTAAAAGCTGCATTTAACATAACTGAAGTGTGCTCTTTTACTAATTTTTGAAAGTTTTCTTAGAATGGATTGTAATAGAAACTGGTGTAACATAGGGGTGTCTTCTTAGTATCTTATTATTTTATTTATTTATAAACGAATATTGAAAAAGATCTCTACGGCAAAATATGAATTTCAAATATGGTTGTCAATATTCTGTTGTACGCTGTGATCTTATCCTTCTCTCCGAATCACCGAAAAATTTTCTATTAAGAGAGAATCGGTAACTAACGGACTAACAATATTTCAAAATTTCAACGTTAATGATTTATTTAATGAATAATATTTTTCTTTCGGATTTTATTTAATCTTGGCATTTATTCAAATTTAGATAATAACTAGTTTGGAAACAGGTTTATATTAGGTTTTAAAGATATATCTCAAATGGCCCTCATATGCTTGTTTCGACCTGACGTGCTCTTACCAGCGCATTTCTGGTCCCAGCGCCCTAACTTTTTCTCGAGTATTGGCCTTAAACTGTTGCATGGTTCTTGAAATATTGGCATGCACCGAGCTTGTGATTCCTTAGAATCGATATTTTCTTCTTCTCGCATACAAAATTTAATTTTTAAATATCGCCACCCATAATTCACCTCTGAAATTTTAGAAATTTTTGGATATTTACAATTTTCCGACATTTTTCGGTCGAAATTTTTAATATTCCAATTAATTTTTATATTTTTAGATGTGAGCATAATATAGCTGAACGGCATTTTAATGAAGTTGGTTTAATAATTTCCGTGTCAAAATAATTTAGCGCTTAAGCCATCATCTAGGTATTATCTTTTAAATACAAATGGTTTTTTTTTTTCTTTTTTTTTTAATCGTACCTTTTTTTTTGAAATATCCCGAATATAAAAGAAAATAAAACAGAGCAATTTTTCTGGTACTGCAGTGTGTTTGTGCAAAATTTGACCTACATTTTCGAAAAAAGGATTCTTAAGTTCCAATTATGCTTTTAAGTGTGTTTCTTTGTAATTTTTTTTTCAGTTTGATTTAATTGTTATAGTAAAAATAACAACTTACCTAAAAGAGAAACAAAAAACAGCCACAAATTGGGAAATACAAAATTACTTTAATTACGAAATTAATTTTACTAATTATTGATCTTTTTTGTTCTTTTCTAGGGCAGAACATGAGACGATAATATTATCTTAAAAGCATATAAGACGAGACTGTGACAAAAAATTAAGACATTTTCGGTCTAAGATAATCAAGTAAAGTTTCTGGGATGTAGGTGGCTTCTGGTAGAAAATATTACAAATATATTACAAATGTTCAACATTTTGCAATAGGTAGTTGAATTATTTAAAACAATTGCATTTGATTTATTTTAGTTTTCTTTCTTTTCTCTCCAGTTTGGATGGAAGAAAAACAATTAAATTAAAAAGTATTAATTTTTAACACTTGCATTCCTATTTTTTTTCATAAATTACCTCTTTACTTAGTTTATAGTTTATTATTGTTTTTGTTTTTATTTAATATTTTTTCCTGCGATGTTGCATGTTGGAGATTATTAGATTATTCTCAAAACAGGTTGCAAAAACCATTTAATGTATTATTATAGAAACACGCTTTGTTAAAACAAAGTCTAGTCAATCAATTCCACAGACAAGTTGCCACCATGTATTGAATTTTAATGAATTTAAAAAAAAAGTAGGTATGTTATAATGGTATATCCAGTTCAGTTTCACACCTTAGTTATTAACTCATTATTCTTGTTCATTAATTGAAATCATCGATTCAATAAAAGAATGAATAATTTTACTTTTTTTTTGCATTTAAAAGAACAACATTCAATGCATTCAAATAAAAAAAAATTTCAAATAAATTTGTAGGAACTAATACACAATATACATACAACACACTCCTACATCACCGCGCACTAATGTTCCTGATTCATGTTTTGTTTTAAAAGCTTACAAGCTATAGATACATATGTGGATACATTTTATAGTAGAATTAACTTAACTTAATAAAAGTTGATTTAATTTTTTAAGAATTTAAATAATTTTTAAACTATTTTGATGCGAAAAGTTATATCTATACGACCGGTTTTAATTAAAAAAAAAAATAAATTCAAGACAGGCGGATTATTTAGCCTATTGGGTCAATGACAAACGCATTTGGATGGCCTTGAAATATTTTGGTAGGATGGGGTATAAAACGATGGGGTATAAATGGGACTTGCCAATAATCAAATAAAATTAACGAAAATGGTATGGACTATAAATAATGAACCATACATCACATGTTTCATATTTAAGAGTCCGTATACCATGTTATATTCATAATTTAGGGTCTACTTAAATATTTAAGTCATACCATGTTTGGTTTGTTTTATTGAGTATATGTATATATATAGCTTATGCTCCATTTAACTTAAATATTTAAGTCGTCCCTAAATTTTGTTATTGGTAGGGCCCAATGACTTTAAGTTTAAAACTTTCCCCAAATTATAGAGCTCTCTAGCAGCGAGGTAGTAGCGCTGCTATAAACGAGCAGAGTGAAGCGTTCAAAAAAATTTGTTTTTTTTCGCTGTTATAGAAGTAAAGTTTCATAAAGAAAATTAATATAGATAGAAAGTAAAGGGATATTTTAACGTAAAATAATTTAAATAATTATAAAAAATGATTTATATAAAAAAAATTAATGGGTTGTGTTAAAATATGCTTATAGTTTTCAAAAGCTTATATTTTATTTTATTTAATATAAGACCTTCCAGGAAAGGTTCTATCCCGATGAATTTTTATAATTGAAATTTATATAGGTGGGTTGCCCCTTATTATTAAAAAAAAAATATGCACAATATCTTCCATTTTAAACAGCTCCTATTTAGGTTGCAAAAATTAAAAATTCGAGGGATGATGAGCAATAACTACCTATAAAATTATTTTTGATTTCGTGGAAGCTCACTGTACAAGGATTGCATTGAAGAAGGCATTCGTACAAATTCGTTTTCTCCACTAGAAATAGAAGTATTGAAATTTTGTAAAAAAAAATTGTTCAGAAGAATTAATAAGTTGTGTTTCTGCGAAAAATACGCTGTGGGACAAAAAAGATTCTCAAAATCATAACAGGTTTATGTTGGGCAGTAATTCGATAATGTGTATGGTGAAATTCCCCGTGTTCATGCCTAACTTTTATTCAAGGCATGGGAACTGCCATGCCACAGTGCCACTTGGTTTTTTTTTTTTTAATAAGTACCTATTTTGAGCGAAGATCTTTCAAAAAGATAGGAATGCATCTTTTTCAGTTTTAAATCTCATAATCGACTATCAACGCTTTAGTATGTGATACCTACCTAACTCTTTGATCAACACCCTCTTTCATCGACGCTCTCCTCGACTCTTGCTTCTCCGCTCTGCTCGCAGCTCCAGTTTTGTTGACGTTTAAAAAGTGATCCGAATTAGTTCGAAAACTGTTCGGCGCATTTCTTCGAGAACATTTCATCTCTACTCTTCAAATTTGACATATAAACCAGATTTAGTGCGATAAATTTTGGGAACACAACTTGTATGTGTCTGAATGTAACTATAATTAAGTGATTTCTACATTTTTGTAAATGTAAAAATGGCCAAAAATTGTTAACGTCAGTACTTAAAACTTTTTTATGCTTGACTTTTCACAATTCCACCGATTCCGATTAAACAAAAATTTAAGTAGGAGCTAATTCAAATTTTGAATAATATTCCATATCAGAATTTTAAAACAAAAATATTTTTTTGGAATAAAATCAAACTCGAAAACAGGTCAATGATTAAAAAAAAGTCCTAAAAAACATTTTTATATTATGTAAGTATGTATATATACACTATATTAGTACTACATTAGTTCTTGAAATTGATATACAAAATTATATTAAAAATTATTTTGAATAGTACTGCCTAAACAATTTTTTAAAATTTTCTTTTCATAAATTCATATATATCTTGAATTATTCATACTGCACATTATGTACATAAGTTTACAGTAAAAAAAAATTTATTGATCAATAGAAGCTTAGAAAACAAATAAATTTTCCAATAGAAATGTTTTGGCAGCGTTCACAGCAAAGAAAGTATTTCAATTATGGTGTTTCCATTGAAATACTTCTGTTGATCTGGATACACATCTTTTAAAAAAAATGTTTAAATTTAAATAATTATTTCAGAAACAATCACACAATATAACTTAATCTATTTATAACTTCAAAAAGTGAGTATATACATATGTATGTATATTTTTTCATAAAGTATATGCCTTTAAATGTTTTTAATAATCCAACTTTGTTGTCATTGAATCTCTTCAACTTGAAAGATTTATGATTTTTTAAAGAGTTGATGGCTTCTTAATTGACTGTTAGGCCTCACAGATGTGCTAGCTTTGTCGTAAAGCTGCTATTAGCGAAATAATAGAAGCAATTTTCCCGCCAAAATCTACATATCTACATATAATATATATAGTGATAGTTGTTGTTAGTTGTAGATAGACAAGTTGTAGAACATAAACCTACCAACGGTGGATAGGTTTTTGGCTAACAACCCCAACCAAGGCCAAGGTTGCTATTTTGTCGGTTATTTGAGCTGTGTGCTTTGTTAAAATTAAAATTAATTACTAAGCAAGAAACGTGCATATTATTTTTGTATTGGGTACGGTAGGTATATGAGTTTTTGTATAATCTAAAGTGCGAGAAATGCGTGAGGACGTGGTGTTGTTGGAAACCTATGGTAATGCGTGCGAATTATATTATATTACCACTATTCGAAGTTACGTGTTTTTTTTTTTTTTTTTTTTAAATTTAACTTACACTTATTATAGTCGGTTTGCAAATTTGGAAGTTTTGTTGGCTTTTTTTTAAATTTTAATTAAGTAATTGATGGTTGGTTGAAAATTTAAACTGTTTGAAGTTTTATTTAGTATTGAAATAAATATATGCGGTCATGTGCTTACGAGAGGTGAGTAATTAAAGGCGGAAGTAAATTTTCAATTGATAAGAAGTAGGTATACATACATATATAATATGTATGTACGTGGGAACGTGATAGTTTTAATTATTTTTTTTTTTTTTATAGGTAGGTACATATGTATATAATGAATGTATCTATTACTTGTGTATACAAGGTTTGATTGGAATTAGTTAAATGTTTTTTTTTTTTTTTTTAATACACAAGTTCATTTATGTAAATAAATATATGATTGAAAGTTTTGAATAATAGACTTCTTTCGTCATCTATAGGTAACCTAAGGCTTAGAAAATAATTTTGTATACTGTTATAACAGTTATACAGTTATAAGACTGTTTGCTTCATTTAAGTTTATTTTTAAACTTATATCCTTAGGTTGAATATACTAAATGCGTTGTATATAGAATTAAAGTCACATTAAAAAAAAACTTGCTTTAGTACAAAAACTTTGTCGTCTCATAGGAGCAAGACCTTGCGTTAAATCCGGTAGTTCTGATTTTTTGCTGCGTTGTTTATGATGTTGGCCTTATGAAGAAACCAAGTTTTTGACCTCGAGCGCCGAACGCATCATGGTCAAAACTCGAAAAATCCGTTTTTTATAGTTATTGGCGATTTTAACCCTAAAGGACTAATTTTCGACTTTGCTAATACGATTTCAAAGTCACTAAATTTTCTTTAATTTGAGCTATGAATCGTGTCTGTAGACCCAACAGTTTCCAAAATACGGCTTCTCAAAAATTAGCAATAATTGCTTAACAACAAGTAGCAAAAAAACAGAATTATAACAAATTTAGGGTCTTTGGCATGAGATGCATCAAACTACTAAGGCTTGTAGGCTGGGTCAAACGAAGAAAAAAATTGTATGGGAGGGGGTGCCTATCTCTCCCCGTTTCGATGGGAGGGGCAATTTTATAAAAAAAAAACTTGAAATATTAAAAGCACCATACATAAATAATTTTTTTTTCTCAAAAACAAGAAGATTTTTTTTTTTGTTTGAATAATTTATATGAACAATAAAAATAGTTGAAAAATTGAAAAAAAAAAAACAATAGTTTGAGCAAATTTGTTTTAAGTTTTTTTCTTTTTTAATTTTGAGTTTTAAAATTAATTTTTCGAAAGCTATTTACATAATATACCAATTGAAACAACTTGAAATAAAAAGAAAATGAAAGAATCAATTACTGGCTTTAACAAATCTGTAAAATTTTATTTTAAGTGTTTAAAATTAAAAATTGCATCTTTCGCTTAAGGGGGCGGGAAAATTTTTATTAAAATTGACGAAAAAGGTGAGTCTCACAATTCTGTCTGTATATCTGACTTGCACTTCCCAAAGACCCATATTTTTGATTTTCAATTTTCATATAAACAGTTAAAATTCTTTTGATAATTTTTTTTATGGAGTATATGTTTTGAAAAATTTAACTTAAGTAGGTAGGTACCTACCAAAAAAGTTCCAAAAAACATACTTTTTAGATTTTTTTTTTATGAAAACTCAATATTTTAGGAACTAGGTGGTCGAAATTTATTACGTATCAATTCACATTAAATGTTTTTTTAAATATTATCTAAGATAAATTTAAATATTATCTAAGATATTTAAAAAAAAAATATTCTAAAGCCAAAATAAATGGTAGTTTCATACAACTGTTTAAAAATCTTTAAAAAAAACTCAATTTTCTCAAAAATGATTTCTGTTATATTTATTTAAATTTTTCTGTGTGGTCATGTTAGTACGATCAACCATTAATTATGAAAAATTTTTAGATTTAACCATTATTCAACTCTCAAATTTGACATTACTATGATAGCGAAGTAGAAAAAAGTGGGTCTCGCAATTCTGTTTGTCTGTCGTTTCGGTTGCAGACTAAACGGGTGGGTCGATTTTTTTAAGTTTGGTACCTAGCGGTTTTTGGGCACTCCCCCGACGTTTTTTTTTTATTTCTTTAGACCAAAAATAACGATACTTGCCACACAGATTTTTTACCAAAAACGTACCCACAACTTAAAAAAAAAACATTCAGTATTTTTTTTACAAAAAGGCTACAATCTGAAAAATGGTTATAAATGGTACCTCCTTTTTTTTTTTATTTCAGATTTTCTCGTTGTTGGCCAACTTTTTTAAAGGAAATATTTCAAAAAGTTTGAAAAGTATTGTATTTTCAATTTTCATTTTTATTTTTTTGATTTTTAAAAAAAGGTTAAATTTTTTTTTTCATGCAACCTGCCAAAATCAGTATTTAGCTTAAAGTACAATTATTTGAGTTCATATTATAGTCTTCAATTGACTTTTATCGCATCGAACCATCGACGACAATAATGTCCTAATTCTACATTGTTCCAAACTATAAATAAAATATTTCTAAAAATTCATAAAATGTATAAATTCAATTAGAGTTACTTATGCTCTGCGAAATTATCTGTATCTCTATTTATTTTCCTTAATTACATTTCATTGGCATATCACTCGTGAGTTTTTTCATTGTTTATTCTCCCAAATCACCAAGAAACTTGAAAGCAAATTACCCTTAACTAAGAAAAAAAAAAAAAACACTTCACTTATAATATTGTAATCGTATTATATCTGATTGGATTTTATTTTCCGCCAAATTAAAGTAATAAACCCCATGAAGTAATACTCCAAGTAAAAGTCAATCTAAACCTTTTATTCTGCGGGTACTTAAAGTATAATAATAATAAAAAAAAACTGAAAACTAAGAAAAGCAACACCCTAAAGCCCCTTTCGATGACTTCATTTTATTTTATTTCATTTTATTTTTTTGTTTTGTTTCTTTCTTTGTTAAGGTTACATCATCTTAACTAAAATTAAAAAAAAAAATAAAAATATTAAATTTAGCTACAAAAAATCCTGCTATAGAGTTGAAGCGATTTTAATTAGCCGCAATTCACAAAAATAAACGAGCTGGTACGTTCTTTAATTTTAGAAAAAAATAAACACAAAAAGATCAAATCTTAAAAATAAGCATTCTCATGAGAAGAACAATTTTTTAAAGTTTCCTACCAAAAAAAAAAGTAATAGCGATATTAGTCCAAAGTGCTACTAGCAGCACCAAAGTTCCAAAATAAAGAAAAAACAAAAAAAAAAAAAAAACACAAAAAACCAAAGAACTTTTGATTTCTTTACGGCTATAGGTTAACTATTGAGTTATGGGGCGCAAAACAAGCAGCACAAAAATGAAGTCACCAATAAGTGTTGCCAATTTATGGAATTGACATTTATATTATATTTGTAAACTAATAAATCATTTTCGTTTTGTGTACAAACAATTACAAAGAATTTATAATTACTATTTTGATATTTTTTACGTGTAAAAATTTTGTTGAGCTAGAGGCACAATCTCATTGAAACACGACAATATATATGAAGCTGGAAATTCTGTAAAAATCGGAAAAGAATCTTTTTTTTTTCAAAGAGGCATTGAACAATGAAAGAAGGGGGTTCTGCATCTGGTTTTTAGACAAAATCTAAAGTACTTTTTGATAAAAAATGACTGTTTTAAAATGAAATATGAATGACTGATATTTTTGCTACCTTTTAACCAATTGTACCAGCACAAGGTATGAAAATAAAAAATCAAGATTAAATATGAATTTAAAGTTCAAGGTAATAACAAATTATTTTGTTTTCACTTTCATGTGCTACATTTTTGAAAAATTGACAGTGAAAAATATTATTGTAAAGTGGCTACACTGGTCACTTTAATTCATCTTGCGGTTTATCGTCTTCAGACAAAAAAGCTGAAAATCTTCTTATATCTTATATTGTGTGACTCCATTGATCTCCCCAATTTGCACTCCCCATCTTCAACGGGGTTGTTTGTTTCGGTCATTTCAGGGCACTTATAAATTTTTTTTAATTTGTTTGTGAAGCGTATGCTATCGAAGTTGTTTTATGTCCGAAATATTTTGGTCAAACGAGTAAATATCAAGAAGAAAAAAATGAAAACACGATTTTGCGAAACTTGCACCTCATCAGATTGACAGAACAAAAAAAAAAAAAACTACATAAATCTGAAATTACTCTTTGGCTCTGGGTCATTGAATCGTTGAACGGGTTTAAAGCAGAATAACCTTGGATTGGAAACGGAATCTTGAAATTTTTTGTTTAAATTTATAAAAATAAGAACATTATTTGTACATTTCAATTGATTTAGATATGAGGTGTTTTTTTTTTATAAAAATGTAATAAATAAATATCGACATATGTAGCTTGAAAATTTTTCGAAGTATCTTAAATATAGACGTAGTTTGTATATTGTAACCAGGGATGTTTGCTTTTTGACCTAACAGAGATATTGGTGAACCGAATGCACCTTTATCAGAAGTGTGTTCATTATGAAATTATGAACTTCATTTAAAAATCGTTTCGAAAATCGAAAACTAAAAAAAAGTTGGCAAAAATTTCATCTGTTGGCAAAAAGATCGCTTTTGAAAACAAGTACGCGTAAAAAATTTACAAGAAAGCAATTTTGTTTTTTTTTTTTTAAAACACTTGTATTTAGTTATAGTCCCTCTTTATTACGAGAATTTGCTTTTTCGCCTTATTGTGTGGTTTACCCGAAAAATATTTCACCGTAAAATTGTTTGTTTTCCTGGAATTTCAAAACTTATTTTGAGTTTCGCCTGGACGAAATTTCGGTCGCCTACGAAATGAATGTTCACGATTGGAAGAATTTTTCGAACATGATTATTTTTTTAAAACAAAATTTTGAAAATAAGAATTTGTTCCTAGGGTAGACAGAATTTTGACCCCAGCCCAAAGCAAAATATTGAATATTATAGCAAATTATGAATTTGTAAAAAATTACAAATCTACATTTAACTAAACTTAAAATTACGATGATATAGCGCAGATGAATAAAGCGGGCATGGCAATTCTGTCCATCTATTAGTCTGTCTATTTGGTTACAGTATGAATGGATAGATCGATTTTTTGTAAAATTAGTATCTAGCAGTGGCGAGGCGTCCATATAACTCGATTCCTGTCGAGTTACCTTTTAAATTTTCTGCTATGCAACAATGTTTACTTAATAATCAGCAACATAAAACCCACGGGATAAATTTAATTTGTATCTATTCATTAGCCTGCACACTCCACCACTCCACCACTCAATTGAATTTTATTTTCAAGCCACACACGAAAAAAAAACACACACGCCATTTTCATTAGTATGTGTATTCTATCCATACTCTGTGCTCTGTGCATAATCCAAAAGCCAAAGGAAAGCAACCCGAAATATGTCGGGTTATAAAATCTGTCGATGGATAGAACAAATTTATGATTTTGACTCGACTCTGTTTAACACACGCTCTCTTATGCAAAAGAATAACTCGCTTTTTTCCGACTTATTTGGTGACTTTTGTGAGTATCTTCTACCGCTGCGCTGTGCTGTTTTGGATTAATTGAGTAGGTCAGTTCTCTTAGTTACTAATGAGTTTCTGAGTTTGAACGTCTCTGTTCCCCTTTCTTATGCAAGCAAATAACGCGCTTTTCTTCGACTTATTTGGTGAATTCTGTGTGTATCTCTTATCGTTGCGCTGCTGTTTAACAGCAGTGAAGCTGTTAAACAACAGCAGTCTGTAGGTATTAATTGAGCTGATTAAATTTCCTACCGTTTGAAAAATGAAAATTCAGATAGTTGGTTGTTTTTAATGTTCAATATTTTCTATATTTTAATTCAGACACATAATTATTTATAGAAAAAATGTATTAATTAAAATTATTTGTACACACATGTTTGTGAATTTTTTCAATTTATTTGTTTATTTATTTGGTTATTTATCTAACACATTGAAGTTCCCTATTTTTCTTCATATTTAGCATTAATTTTAATATTACCTACATTTACCAGAAACAGTTTCTTTTATTAAGATCCTTGTAAATTTAAAAATTAATGATTTGATGTTGATACCTATAAAAGACTGGCTAAGTTTATCGTAGAAAGCTGATCTGCAAAGCATTATTTAATTTTGGCTACGTATTGCTATGTTTTAGAACTCATTAATGTTTGCAGGTAATTAATTTTTACATCGACTTACCATTTCAAATTATACACGCCTCGCCACTGGTATCTAGCTCTTTTTCGACATCCTCCGATATGTATTTTTTACACATGAGCTTTTGATAAGATCAAATAATATTGCATATCAAAATTTTCAAAAACTCAAATAAAAAAAAAAATAAAAAATAATTTTTGAGAATTCGATATTTCGAAAATGGGTCGTTTATTTTTTTCAATTCCGCATTAATAAGTTCTAAAAACTGGCGTACCAATTTTTTTCTTAAAAATATTTTCAAAATTTTATATAAAAAATAAACTTTTGAAAAAACCGCTCCAATAATTTTTTAAATCTGTTTCTCAGAAATTGAGATTGTGTGAGAAATCGGATGGTGTACATTGCGTTGGTGTCAAAACAATTTAAGAAGTTGTTTAATCAATTTATTTCTAATTATATCGATTTTTAATCAATTTTTCAGTCTAAAGTGAAAGTAATATGCATACTTTAAAACCAAAGTGTGTGTGTGATCGCACGTAAGAGCAAGTTCGTGCGTCCCAGAATACTGCGAAACGTCTTCAAAAGAATAACATTAACTTTAAAGTATTTCTACCATGACAGGACCAATAATATCCAATTAAAAATGTTTGTATTGAAACAAAACTATTTTATTCAATAAAAAAAAAAACTAAAACAATACCTTCATTTTCTATTGTTTTCGTTCTTCTTCTTTTTCTCAAACAATTTATCTTTAAATCCAATTTTGAAAAAATACTTCACGTTCTTTTTCTAAATTTTTCCGCGTCATTTTCTTACTGAAGTCTAACCTAAGTCATTTTCAAATGTGAGACAAATCGATGGACATTTAACAAAATGTTACACAAAAAGCCTCACACATTAATTTTAATTACCAAAGATTCAATTAAGTCCGGATTAGTGTCGGTTTTCTTAGTAAATTGCCTCCAATGTCCGAGACAACTTATCACAAGTTATTTCATCAAATCTGTTCACTCTTAATTACTGATGGAGGAAAAATTTTCCTCGTCCCTCACACAACGATGCATCACGATCGTAAACAACGATGTGCTGTGCTGTGTGCTGTGGACAAAAACTGTAAAATCCATCAAAATAAATTACATATATTAATCTAGATCGTTGAATCAACATTGTAAATCAATTTTCCATTGAGGATTACTTCCTCGTCCAGATGCATCGTGTCCAGATAATTAGCAAGAACTAGATGACTTTTTTTTTGCGAAGCTTCTTCGTTGCTAAGGCTGCTGCCTTTTTGCATAGAAAATAGTCGCGCATGTTTCAAATCTTCTAGGAACATAAAGAATCAAAGAAAAGTCCAATTTCAAAACACCGCCAAACCACTCAAAATGAAAGATGATTAATCGATGATCATGTTCCTGCGATAGCACGAGATCCACCAATCACCTATGAATGTATGTTTCACGCGCCAGTGTAAATGATCTTTGGAAATTATTAACGCCTGGCTCAATTCAATGCAATTGCTCATCTATTATACGGCTGTAATGCGACTAGGCCACCATTCGAACGGCCAAAACAGCCGGGTGACAATTTGTTGCGCACAGTGTTGCAAGTTCCTATTTATATACATAGCTGATGCGGGACTGGTATAAAGTGGCACCAAGTTCATTCGGCACTTAACCCATCAAACAGCCATTGGAGTAATAAATTTTTCACCTTGTTAGTTGTGTTATAACACGAGAAAAAAAAAGTTCCTCGGAACACAAGTGTTCCACTGACATTTTAGACCAAGTCCGAACCGAAGAGCGAACGCAGATACCGAAACTGGATTTCGGATATACCCAACAGACTATATCGAGGAGATTTACATTGTAGTTTCTATTTCTGGCGTGGCCAACACCATTGGAAGTAAATCAGGAAGTAAGTTGATCTTAGGCTCGATTGGATTGAAAATAATTCAGCAGCAAAGACGATGCAGAGGTTGCTCGGTTAAGAGATAACTTTTAGATAATTGCTTTGGGGAATGATGCGTGTGTAAGATCGTTCAAGTTCAATGCGAACATACGAATAGAAAACTTTGACTGGGAAATTAGAGAACTAATAGAAATTCCATAATTTCTAACGGTATCAAGAATGTGACGGATGTATATGGTTGGATTATTGTTTTTTTCTTTGATGGAGAACTTTTTTGATTAAAGTTTATTACCTCTGTATGAACATTTTACAAATATTTACATTCCATGTTCTAAGTTCCTGTTCAGAATATATGCATATTAACTTTGTTCTTTTAATTCTCAAAACTGCATATTTCTTCAAATTTCAAATATAACAGCCGGAAATATATTTCCCAAATTCTGTTCGAAAGAATTAAATCAATCTTTGAAAAATGCTTTGACATTGTTTTAAAAAAAAATTTACAGATTTCACTCATAGAGTAACTATGGGGACATTGAAAATGACTTGAATTACGTCGATAAAACAAAATCATGCCAAATCTTAGAGATTTTTATTTTGTATACTATTGTTGCATTATAACTTCACAAACTGTCTTAGAAACCATTCTACAGTCTGAAGTACCAATTTGTATATTTAATGTCACTTCCCAGTTGGCGGTTAAATTAATTTGTTAATTTTTTTAATAAGGTGAATCTTAGTCTTAATTGTAGCTTAACTCGCAATTACACATTCATACTCATTTTCATCCGCACCGGTACAGCACTTATACACGAAATTAAAAATACATATAGGTACCATCTATCTTAACGTACATCTAGGTATTTAACATTTTTCCCTAGCTAAGCTTTGCAGAAAGGTAACTGAATTATTACAGATCGATTAAAGCATACATCATATACGGTTCAACTGAGTTCTCGACTTGATTGTTTTTGAATCCACCCGTGTTTGATTAAATGTCCAGGTAAACCTTTTTTAAATCGAGACAAAATTTGGAAAGAATTTGATGCGAAGCCCAACCCCATTGCTAATTGTTTTTATTCTATAATATTTTATTTTAAAATATTTTGAACTCATCTTTTAATCAATTTAACAATATCGAATCGCGTAATTTATTTTAGACAAAAATAATGTTTTTGACACTTGGAGCTGTATTCTTTTAACTGATTTTATGAAATGTGTGGCCAAGCGGCAAGCATCAATTTAGTTGACAACCAAATTAGATAGTTTATGGACTACTTTAAGATAAAGCCTAAAATTTTATTTGCATTTGAGGACCTTAACCATGAAGATCTGACCATTAGGGCTTAAGTTATAAGTTTAATAAAGAGGTTCGAGTAGGTACCTATGCACATTCTAGGTTAAACAATCAAACTGTTTACGAAGTAAATCAAGTTTTATCAAAAGCATTTTCTAGTCTGTCATTTTACATTCATTTTCAGACCGTAACCTCAAAAATCCGATAATTAGAACAGAATATATCAGCTTACAAATCGACTCTTTTCGATTATAATATTTCAATTGTTTAGCTAAGTTAATTCTACCTCTTGATTTACTTAAACATACCTTAACCTTGAGCATCTACCACTTAGAACTTAAGTTATAATTTTATATAAGAGGTTCAAGTAGGTTAAACAATCAAATTTATTTAGAATTTAGTAAAGTTTTTACCCAAACGTTGTCTAGCATATTCTAGGTTCTTTAGGTTGATTTAGAAAAAAATCAACGTTTGTCATATTTTACCTTATTTTTGAGACTTTAAAATCGAACATCCGATTATTAGAATAAAAGTAAGAAACTAACCAAGACCTTAACCTTCATGATCTGGTCCTTAGAACTTAAGTTATACTTTTATATAAGAGGTTCAAGTAGGTGCCTATGCATATTCTAGGTTAAACAACCAAATTGATTTAGAAGTTAGTTAAGTTTTTACCCAAACTATGCATATTCTAGGTTCAACAATCGATTGATTTAAAAGACTGACATTTTACCTTAATTTTAAGACCTTAACCTCAAACATCCGATTATTAGAACAGAAGTTATAATCCAAACAAACCAACCAAATCCAACCTTTACGATTTTATTATTTGTAAAATACCTACTACAAATGTTCATGCACATACCTACATGCATACATACATATCTACATAAACATAATGTACATATACATATCATTTTTGTGCCCGATGCAAAGCCAATTTTGTTTGCCACGTGTTTTTTTTTATTGCACACACTCCACCGTCTTCTCCCTTCTATCAATATGTTCTTTGTAGGTAAGTACCTACAAACATACATATTTTGTTTGCTTTTTTTTTCTTTTGCCGTAATGAAATATAGTTCTAAAAAGACAATTTTTCAAGTTTCTAGTATGAAATTTTTTACGATTTTGCAAAAAATTTTATGCAGATTTGTAGCCTGTCATTTAAACTTTAATTATTTAGCTTAATATTGAACATCCAATAATTATAACTAAAGTTATAGGCCTCTAAGTGGGCTCAAATCGAGCATTTTTCGAATTTTATACATTGCTCCACTGAATCTCGTCCGTTGGCAATGATCAACATGTAGGTACGCTGGCTGAAATTCATCACTTTTGTTTTTTTCTTCATTTTATTCATTTTGGTAGTTTCTTTGGTAACACCAACCAAAAATTCAATCTTTCTCCCCCTATACGCTAGAGTTCATTCTCTATCTTTGTTCATTTTGGTAACACCATACTTTTATCAAAACGACCCTATAAACATTTTCAATGTTAAAATTTGAACAAATTTTGTGTAATTCGGTATAAATAAAAAAAATCATTTAATCTCACTGATGAGTCTTATTCAAATTGCAAACCAATGCATCTGCCGTGCTGCACCGTATGGCATTTCTAAGCACTAAAAGCTAATTTGTATTATATTTTAACCATTCAAAATTCTGCCCGCAAATACTTAATACATATGTCGATACTTGAAAATTTTTAAAATTCTATCAATAAATTTGGAAAAAAACTAACATCAATATGTGTCAAAACTGTTTTAAATTAAATTAAATTAAATTTGTTAAAAGAACGTAAGGAAATAAAAAATACAGCTACATACATATGTACGTACAAAGAATATTATTATAAATATTTTTGGACATACATACATATGTACAACTGATTGCCAGCGATGACAGAAGAAATAAAACAAAAATTAAGACTTTAAAAACAAAAAATGCAATCTGAAGTTTCTGGAAATATTTCAATATATGAACAATAATCACATGGGCGGTTTTAAATTCCTCTAGGTTTGTTAAAACAAATATTTGTGCAAAGTTTAATTCTTTCGATTCTTTTCATATTCGACGAGACTTTGATTGAAAATAATGCAATTCAAAGAATGCAAATGCAAGAACTACCAATACGTGGAAACTAAATGATCAAACTGCATAAATTTAGTCTGTGTGTTATCTATATTATATTTCTTTATATGCCTTTAACACATAAAAAAAAATCAAATAAAAAAAATAATTTAATTTTACATCATTATTTGAACATATACGTTTTAAATATTTTGAATTTGGGGAAAATGGGATCGCAGTTATCTCAATCTCATACCAATTTATATATTTCACACTTTAACATTTCCAAATTATTTATTTAACATTTCCGGACATTTAAATTACTATAATTTTGAATTTCACAAATTATAAATATCATTTTACTACAAATTTAGTCAACCTATCACATATGAGATTTTCCAACTGCCCAACCAACCCCAAATACGAGACGTATCAAATTTTAATAATTTTCGTTCGTGGACGAAAAAAAATCTGTGAACTATAAACGGGTGAGAAAAAACTTTATGTTGTCAAGCAGACTGAAACCTGTCAAATTGACATCTGTCAAAATTGACATCTGTCAAATTGACATCTGTCAAAATAACATGTGTCAAAATGATATATGTCAAAATGACATATGTCAAAATGACAGCTGTCAAAATGAGATCTGTCAAAATGACAAATGTCAAAATTTCAAAAGTTTCTCACCCGTTTGAATATAGTTCACAGATTTTTTTTCGTCACCGTACAAAACAAATTAAAGTTTGATACGTCCCGTATTCGGGATTGGTTGGGCAGTTGGGAAATCTCATATGTGATAAATTGACTAAATTTGTAGTAAAATGATATTTATAATTTGTGAAATTCAAAATTATAGTAATTTAAATGTCCGGAAATGTAATATAATTTGGAAATGTTAAAGTGTGAAATATGTAAATTGGTATGAGATGAGATAACTGCGATCCCATTTTCCTCAAATTAAAAATATTTGAATCATGTATGCTCAAAAACTGATGTGAATAATTTTTTTTTTGATAAATATTAAATATATATTTTTTTTGGACTGCTCAGCATTCTACCGTATGGTGAGGTCCCTTTGACATACAAAGTGGTAAGTTTATGTAAGAAGACAGATAGAATGAAAATCTAAAAAAATTGATAATTTCCGAATTTGTGAGTTTGAAAATTTCTTTTGGGCTCTTTGACATATCTTACATTCCTGGTATACACATTTTATTTTCAAATAAAGACTTCTTGGCCAATATAAAAACAAAAACTAAAAAAAAGACAAAAACGGATGAATGAAGAATCATTTATTTTAGCAAATAAACAGAAAGTTATACGATAGCACATGTCACGTGCGTATGCAGGTTAATATTTGTTTAATTTGTCCACAAACATAAGTCCTTTTCTTCGGTATCCGTATTTTTTTTTTTGGTCTCCTTAATTTTGTTTGAATCGTATCCTTGCTTACATTGATGAATTGGTATTGGTACATCCTTCGGATAAAAAAAAGTTTTCTCAAATTAAATTTAATTTTATTAAAATATGTTTGTTCTAAGAAAAGCGACATCCTTCTGTTTCATCCTCCTGTTCCAAAGAAATATTTCACATTCAAATACATATTTTCTGACAGACATCTTTTTGAAATTATAGATTTAGTTTTAAGAAACTTTAAGGTACGAAAATATTTGCTAGTTATGAACGAGGATTTATTTTTTGGACGGATATTTTTAAAAGCTGTTACTTTAAAACTCGGAAGTACATTCACTGAGTAGGTACCAAGGCAATATTGTGTAAGATGAGGTTTCTGGGGACTTGCAAATATTTTCCTACTTAAAGGTTTGTTTTTAAACTAAATCAAAAAATTTCGAAAAGATGCCTGTCGCCTGTGTCAGAACGTAGATACATATTTGAATTTAATTAAATGTGACAGCTTTTCTTGCAACAGAAGGATAATATAGCAAAACCAAAACTTTTGACAGATATGTATACATTTGTCGCTTGCATTCGAACATACATATTTTAATTGAATTACATTCGTGAAAGCTTTTTTTAACGGAGGGATGTACCAATATCAATGCATCAATGTAAGCAAGGATACGATAAACACAAGATTAATGAAACAGAAGAGAACAAAAATTGCGGATATACATAGAAAGAAAAGGCTGAAGTTTGTGATATGCGCGATCATATTACTTTCTGTTTATTTGCTAAAATAAATGATTCTTCATTCATCCGTTTTTGTCTTTTTTTTAGTTTTTGTTTTTTATATTGGCCAAGAAGTCTTTATTTGAAAATAAAATGTGTATACCAGGAATGTAAGAAATGTCAAAGAGCCCAAAAGAAATTTTCAAACTCACAAATTCGGAAATTATCAATTTTTTTAGATTTTCATTCTATCTGTCTTCTTACATAAACTTACCACTTTGTATGTCAAAGGGACCTCACCATACGGTAGAATGCTGAGCAGTCCAAAAAAAATATATATTTAATATTTAATATTTATCAAAAAAAAAATTATTCACATCAGTTTTTGAGCATACATGATTCAAATATTTTTAATTTGAGGAAAATGGGATCGCAGTTATCTCATCTCATACCAATTTACATATTTCACACTTTAACATTTCCAAATTATATTACATTTCCGGACATTTAAATTACTATAATTTTGAATTTCACAAATTATAAATATCATTTTACTACAAATTTAGTCAATTTATCACATATGAGATTTCCCAACTGCCCAACTAACCCCGAATACGGGACGTATCAAACTTTAATTTGTTTTGTACGGTGACGAAAAAAAATCTGTGAACTATATGCAAACGGGTGAGAAACTTTTGAAATTTTGACAAGCCTGTTCCAATTTGTCAGATGTTATGCTGACAAATGTCATCTTGACAGATGTCATCTTGACAGATGTCATATTGACAGATGTCATATTGACAGATGTCATATTGACAGATGTCATATTGACAGATGTCATATTGACAGATGTCATCTTGACAGATGACATCTTGACAGATGTCATCTTGACAGATGACATCTTGACAGATGTCATCTTGACAGATGACATCTTGACAGATGTCATCTTGACAGATGTCATCTTGGCAAATGTCATCTTGACAGATGTCACCTTGACATTTATCGTTTGTACATGTGTTATTTTGACAGATGTCATTTTGGCAGATGCCAGTTTGACAGATGTCATTTTGACCCGACAGAAATCAGTATGACAGTTGCCAGTCTGCTTGACAACATAAAGTTTTTTCTCACCCGTTTATAGTTCACAGATTTTTTTTCGTCACCGTACAAAACAAATTAAAGTTTGATACGTCTCGTATTTGGGGTTGGTTGGGCAGTTGTGAAATCTCATATGTGATAAATTGACTAAATTTGTAGTAAAATGATATTTATAATTTGTGAAATTCAAAATTATAGTAATTTAAATGTCCGGAAATGTTAAATAAATAATTTGGAAATGTTAAAGTGTGAAATATATAAATTGGTATGAGATTGAGATAACTGCGATCCCATTTTCCCCAAATTCAAAATATTTAAAACGTATATGTTCAAATAATGATGTAAAATTAAATTATTTTTTTTATTTGATTTTTTTTTATGTGTTAAAGGCATATAAAGAAATATAATATAGATAACACACAGACTAAATTTATGCAGTTTGATCATTTAGTTTCCACGTATTGGTAGTTCTTGCATTTGCATTCTTTGAATTGCATTATTTTCAATCAAAGTCTCGTCGAATATGAAAAGAATCGAAAACATAAAACTTTACACAAATATTTGCTTTAACAAACCTAGAGGAACTTAAAACGGCCCATGTGATTGTTGTTCATATTTTGAAATATTTCCTGAAACTACAGATTGCATTTTCTGTTTTAAAAGTCTCATTAATTTTTATTTTATTTTTTTCTGTCATCGCTCGGAATCAGTTGTACAACAATATTTAAAATAATATTCTTTGTTCAAAGCTGTATTCTTTTTGAAACATGCTTCCGTTCTTACAAAAAATTTTATTTAATTTTAAACAGTTTTGACACAATATATTAGTGATATGTTTTTTCGAAATTTATTGATATAATTTTAAATATTTCCAAGTGCCTATCGACATTATTTACTATTTACGGGTTGAATATTGAATGTTTAAAAATATAATACAAATTAGTTTTTAGTGCTTGGAAATAAATTATGGTCCAGCGCGGCAAATGCATTGGTTTTTAATTTGTATGAACCCAATGCGATTGAATAATCTTTTTATTTTAGTTTTTTGGATTGCACATAATTGCGAATTTTAGATTAAAATATTTTAAAAAATCTCCTTCGGAGTCCATACACTGACGAAGCCTATTTCTAAAGTTTTAGTAGTCCTTTCGACTGAAATTTGGGTGACTTATTTACAACCTTGTATTTCTTTTTTATACGAAACCAATACTTTCTCTATACAGAGCATTAAAAACTAAAACTAAAGTTTGTCAGAATATAGGTATCCAACTTTGATCGAATTTTTTGGTATTTTTTTTATTCATGCATAAACAACAAACATTTCTCCAGAATTGGGAAGAGTGTTATGTTAAATTTGTTCTGAAGAAACAGACGTCTTTTCCCTTGGGTGTAATTTTGAAATCGCAAGGATTCAGAATCAAATAAAAAAACTTAAATTTTTGTATGACGATCATGTCCAAGGAAACTAATAGATTCATCTAAATAAGGAGCACGATCAGTGGCTTGAATTTCAGACATAAAATCTCCTACTCCCATATACCAAACAACTCGTCAGATAACTCTTGTCAAGATTGAAAAAGATTAGTAGGTATAGTGTGGCACTGTGGGTGTAATGTACAGGTGCTTTTGGTTCTGCAGCTCTAATCCACACTTGCATATATGTACATACATATAAGCGAAGCTCGTTTCCATTATAATTTATGATCATTTGTTCTGGAACATTCCGCAAGTGTAGTCTTTCACTCGACCCAAACTTACTCCATTGATGCAATTTTGCACAACAACAACAGCAAACAACAACAAAAATTATTATGAAAAGCATGTTCCTGTGCAATTTTTTAATGGTTAGTATACTCACCTTACGTTATACCATAATGTTTGGATTGTAGTATTTATAGTTCCAGTTTGAGTGCCTCAGTCGGACCGACGATCGACGACGACGACAACGGAATCAGGATCGGGATATGGGATCGTGTTTCTGACACAAGGCGCGATGTAGAATAATTATACTCGGTAATCGATGAATTTTGAAATTGATATTGACAAGGCCGGTTGTCGTTGTTGTTGTTGTACATTCGTATGTGCATTGTGCAGCATCTTCTTCGTGAAGATATATTTAATATCTTCAAAGCAGATATGGCTTTCGGCACAGTCCTGTTAGAATTTAAGCGATGAAAGCATCCATTTCCATTCCATATCAAGAGGTCAATCCTACATAATACGAGTTAAATTATTATATATGTATGTGTAGATACATCATATATGCAATTGGAAACTGTATGCATCAGTTAAAGAAGATTCTTGAAAACATATTCAAAACAACTCAAAATTAAAACGCGCATATAAAGAGAAAGGATATAACTGCTTGAATGTTTTGTCTATACATGGATCTTTTTTTACATTAAATAATATTTAACCGTTATACCTAAGCAATTGAATATTATTAAATTATATTGGAAAAGGATGACATATCGATGAGCCATTCTATTTTAATTCGCAAAAAAAGTCATAGTCATTAGGTCATACAAACAAGATTACCAATTTGGTGAATTTAAATACCAAGCTTGGGTAGGTTTTTTTCAATTTGGTTCAAAAAGAACTCAAATCCCCAATTGTTTCAAAAAAGTTTTCAAATATTTCATTGTAATCACTCTTTATAACTATTGTAAATAATTATTAATTTATTGATAGTTGGTAAATATTAAGAGTTTTTTAAACTTGAATTTTAAGCTCCGATTTTTATAAACCTTACAGATGAAATAACACCTGAGATTAACAACAATATTTTAATAATAATAAAGAGGTGGGAGGCGGTGTTCTGAAAATAAAAAAATAATAAAAAATTAATATAAAATTTAAATATTGCAACCAAAAATTTTACCTTATGTTAAAAGAGATTTATTTTTCTCGACAGTGGCAACCATGCTTACTAACATACAAAAATAGACACGGATGCTCAATTTGCTCATGACATGACTAAACAAATGGTATAAGGTAATTTAATTTTTATTAATTTTTTTTTATTTTCTAAAGTTGGTGACAAATTATTTCACTGTATCCATTTTTCAAGTTCACACTCCCATTATTTAGGTAATCATATAAAAATACATTTCCTTGTTCCATGGCGGCTATCAATCTCCTGACGGTTGATTTATTTACTATGAAAAGTTAGTACAGGTAGTAAGTATATAGTTATCTTTTTAGGAGAGCGAAAGATCTTGTTTATCGAGTGTGATTAATTGGTTTAAAGAAATATGGGTGTGAGATTTTTTTTTTTTTGCACCTTCAAGTGAAATGGCTTTTTAATGCACATATGTGTGTATATATAGTGCAGTCAGTCTTATAAATAAATCGTTGATGAGATTGAATAAGTTTTATGGGTCAATATTGAAAAAAAACAAGTGAATAGTGTATGAGACAAAATTTGACATTTAGATTTTATTGTTCCTAAAAAATATATAGATTGCAAACAAGATTAGCTTATTTTCTTCCCAATATATTGCCCCTTTCTTCCCCTTTCATTTTTAAGAAGACGAAGAAGTGGGATTTTAATGACGATGACAGAGAACACGATCCATTTGCAATTTTCGATGACGCTGAGGCATAATCGAGGTTCTATGCCATTAATGTGCCGAATTTTCTCATCCTTTAGCTCTTGAATTGTTGCTGGCTTATCGACGTACACCTTTTCTTTCAAATAACTTCAAAGAAAGAAGTCCAACGGTGTCAAGTCACATGATCTTGGCGGCCAATCGACATCGCCACCACGACGTGAGATAACACGCAGAAAAAACTTCACGTTTATAGGAGTGGTTCACGTTCAACATCAGTCCTTAAAATTTAACCACCCGTTAAAAACTAAATGCATTTCCTTGAAGTTATAGTTTAAAAATCACTTTCCGATTTTATATAAAGTAGTCAAAAAAGTTATCTTAAACTAAAGATAAACGTCATTTTTTCCACCCATTTCCACGCCCAACCTATGCAGCCTAAAAAAAAAAAAATGTTTTTCACGGGTTCAGAGTTGTAAGCCACTATAGGCCCTGGTTCTACAAGAGCAGTTGGACTACTCAATTTATTTATTTTGTATTTATTTACACGCTCTTCTTTGTTTTATTTGAACGTCTTATTTAACGTCTTTAGGAATCTTAACTTTTGTATTTAATTTAACTTAAATCTATAGTGGGAACTGCGTGTGATTTTCTAATGGTTGAATTTTATCTATTAGAAAAACTTGACTTAAGCTTAAGCTTATCTTAAAGTATCAAACCACAATATATTATGTGCACGTCATATGAATTATTTAGTATTCGCTCATTTTCGTACGATGACGTATGTATGTCTTGTTTCAACTAACTATTATAGTTTTGCCTCTAATGTTGCTTATGTAAATAAATTTTAAAAACAAAAATTAGTAAAATAAATGTATACATAACATAATGTCCATGAAATAAATAAAGTTTTAATAACATATACAAGTAAGGAACAAAAAAAAGAAGTCCTGATTGAATTTTTTAACTAACATAAAGGCTTTGCCATATATTTTTACACTTAAACTTCAAAGTAAATTGTTAATCTCTTCATTTTTATTAGTTCATTAGATCTTAAATTTATAAGGAAGTTTCTTCAATTTACTAAAAGCAATCTTCAAATAAATATATCAACCTAAAATTATGCATCACATTTTTCTATCAAATTTAACCTAAATATTTGCACTATAAAATAAATAACTAATTAATAATGTTAACAAGATAATTATACCTGACGCCTTGTTAGTGAAATTTTTCAAATAACATACAACCATTCCTATGGCTTGACATCGTAATTTTTCTATTTTTTCTTATTTCATAAGTATTTAATACTTTTGACATCATAATTACTGTAAATATCAATTTACAGTAGAAAAATCATCTTTTCATACTCAAAATTCTGGTTTTGGATTGTAATCTAATGGACACAACACTTTGCCCACCTTCATATATTTTTACAATATTTTATTTCCTCACAGATAAATTTGTATATCTAATCGATGTACATACATATTTGTATTTTGTCAGCACTCTAAATCTAATGATTAACTTAATACTTCAGGTTTTATGCGATTTTGTGAACGTTTTTATATACTGTTCGAATTAAATTGAAATATATTTTAAATTTTATTACGCTCAAAATTAATAATTTGATTAAAAATATTATTGGTGTCTTAAAAGACAGCAACTATAGATAACTTCGGAATGTCTTGAACTTGTTAAAAAATATACATGGTAGTTTGGGAAAAAAAAATAAAAATAAAATTAAAGTCCTCTTTTCTTGATTTTTTAACTGATTTTTTTTTTATTTTTAACTAAAAATGATAATGAAAATTTACCCATTGCTATAACTGGTATGACTACAAAATAAACTTAGATTATACAGTCAAACCCACATGATGTACAAATCAGTGTAATTAAACAATTATTGATGATGTGAACACGTTAAAACACTTAATAGAGTCGTCGTCAGTAGGAACATAGTTTTTATTAGCTAAGTTTATTGTTAATAATGGCATAAAATCATGGCAAAAAAAAAAATTTTAATCAAGAGATGATTTGACGAAGTTGAAATCATAATAAATAGCATCAGTTAATAAAAAAAATTATTAATTATGCTTTTACCTACCTTAACAGGTGCTACATTCTGCTATTTAATCATGTTATAAAAATTCAGATTTATCTATAAAGCAAATTATACACACATAATTAAATATTTAAGGAGCATGCACTTATTTACTGTAAATGAAACAAGTTCAAATAACATTCTTTGAGTGTGGTTTTGATAACATATGCATTAATATTACTGATAATAATCTATTATAGGAAATCAAATTTTAAATGTTTTTTTTTTTTTTTGAAAATTGAGGTAGAATTGAATTCGTGTAAATAGACAAGGTTAATTATGCGGCCGTCTAGTGGGTAAGCGAATAAATTTATTAGTTTGCTAACCCGTGAGAATGCCACATACAACTGTCCATGGGCGAAAACACTAACAATTAAACTTTAAGGTGATCATTTTTAATATGAAAGCTAAATGGCGCCCAGTCCGGAACCACACTTGTTTTCGTGTGGTGTGGAGTTGTTTGTTGTGTTGCTGACTGTGCGCACTTATCACAGTTGCAAACTGTAATTTTTTGCTTTTGCTATCAATTTCTTCTCTTTCTACCTACCACTACCGCTTACAGAAAAATATGTCTCCTATACAGCTTGGTATGGCGCAATCGGAACAAGGTGGATTCCGACACAATCCTTGCTTTCTAGAGACTATCAAAAAGGCTATCCACCTATCCCAAAAATCAGAGGTTATGAATTATAAAGATTGGAAAGCTCGGCTGTCATTTTGGTTTGCCTACAAGCTAAACACGGTGGTGAGTTCATATTTTTTGCACTAGTTTCCATGTTTTAACGCACACACAAATATGAACTAAAATAAAAAAGGATATGATAGCAAGTTTTTTTATAAATTCTTTCTTCTTGGAAAATAAAACTGATAAGGAATTTTAGGATTAAATTAGTTTTTAGGCCGAAAGGCATTAGTATGGCACGCATGGAGCCAGTAAGTTAGTTGTAAGTTATTGATAAGTAGGCTAGTTTTTATGAATTTTTGTCTAGCTTTAAGATATTTATAAGTTTTGGAATAAATAAAAATGAATTAAAAATGATTAAAAAAAAAACAAAAATATGAGTTCACCACCGCATAAATTGTTGTTGCAATTAATATCTATTCATCGACACGAGTTGAAACAAAAAACGATAGTACAAAAACAACAAAGTAAACAAATGGGTTTTGGATGGTGGAACGTACGAAAGATTCCTATCTTTATAATTCATAATCTCTGCCAAAAATGTTCAAATACTTTAGGTTGTTGTTGCACCAGGGATTACAATAACACAAACCTATCCGGATAGCTTTTGATTGATCCCTGAACTCGACCAGTATTGCCGCAAGCAACGAAAAAAAGAGTTGCTAGATCGACCTTAAAAATCCGCTAGATATGCTAAAATTTTGAAAAAAGTCACTAGAAAAAATTTTCAGTACAAAAATGTATTTATATTTATATTTTATATTTTGAATAGTAAAAATGACTAGGTAGTTCAGTGGTCGTGGTAAAAAAAGAGTCAATCGAATATCATTTCATAAGTGCCAAACTCGAATGCCAGGGATGTAACATCACCTGGGGCGTAATACATATTTACAAAAAATATGTTCTTGCAAAAAGTCACTAGAAAAGTAACTATAGAAATTATCTAGTGACAAAAAATAATTTTTTGTCGCTAAACTTTTGAAAATTCCACTAAATATAATGACAAAGTCACTAAAACGGCAACACTGAACACGACCAATACGGCTTATACAACAACATTCAAACCTAACCCCAATCGGAGAAAATTAACTTTAATTTCAAAAAAGAAAACAAGTCTACTCCACCAATCCGCTAGTTTAAGATTTTTTAACACTGACAAATTTTAAAATACATTAGCCCAACCACATGAGAATTTATACAGTTTATGAAAAATTGAGTTTTTTATTCATATCTACTGCGGACATTTTTTACGAATCTAATGGCCAAAAATTTTACAACTGAGGTTCGAACCCGTATTAACTAAATTTGTCTGTTGAAATGTCAAATAGGGTTGCTAACATTTTTCGACTGATTATAGTGTTTTTTTTTAGAATAATATTGTAAATTGTATTAGAAAGAAAAAGTTAGAAGATATGTTTCTTTTTTTTTATTTGTACATATAAAGTCTATGATTTTGCATCTTTAACCATTTCAATTTGCAAATCTGAAAATTCTGTCTGTCTGTCCGTTCGTCTTTAGCCTAAACGGGTGGGTCGACTTTTTTTCAACATGGTACCTAGCTTTTTCTGGGCACTCCCCCACCACGTTTTAAAAAAAAAATGTTTGGACTTTTCAAATATTTTTTTTTTTAACTCAATAACTCGAAAATGACTAAGTCGACTTTAATTAAATTTGGCATCTAGCAGTTTTTTAACATTATCTACCAGATTTTAAACAAAAACTATTCTTATAACCATATACATATATATATACCATGCAAGTATTTGAAAACCGTTAAGGAAAATCTTATTTCTCTCAAAAAACAACTCCTACGATTATGATTAAAATTTTTATATGAACTAACATCAATATAAACTATTTTTTTATTAGTCCATTATTAACGGTATCTCTCATAGAACCATTTTCGGTTTTTGAATATATTATTATTAATAAAAAAAATTATATAGGAGCCTTCAATAAGTTTAAAAAATATTGCATATCAAAATTTTCCAAAAAAAAACTATTTTGTATTTTTAAAAAATATTTCAAAATTATTTTTTTGAAAAATACGGGATTTCATCTTTGTGTTTCGGGAATTTTTTCCAAAGTCACCTTTGTTTCTTCTTGCGTGTTTTGGCATATTTTATTAACGTTAACTGTTTTTCTTTGTTATTCTCAATTTTGGTTTTTAACAAACATTTTTAAAATTCTTCAATTTTTGTTGTTTACAAAATTTTGAATTCTCTATTTATTCCTTTAAATGTTTCCCTATTAAAAATTATTTTTCTTTTTAAAAATGTATTTTGTGTAATTCCTATATTTTGGTTCATTTAAGTTTTGGTTAAGTTCAACAATATTAAAAAATCATATTGCGCCATTGAATAATTTTACTTTCAATAGATAACTTTAATTTTATTAATTCACCACAGATAACGCACTTAATAAATAAAAATCACCAATTATTTAAAGGTGTCAATTTATGAAAAAATCGGTGGTAGCTCTTTCAATTGCTGTCATCATACAATTATTATTGAACGCGACCAATTTGACAGATTGTCATTTCATTCTTAGTTTATTAATTTTCTGACTCAAATTTATCTATTTTTTTTTCGCAATTTGTGAGATATTGGTGTTAAGTCTCATCTGGGTATCTAAAAATTTAAAACTTTTAATTAAAAAAACTTAAAACTTAGTTTTAAGTTTAAATAAAAATAAAAATCATTTTTGGGATTCCGGGCAGTGTTTTCTTCAATTTTCAAACAATAATTTTTTAAAAAATAGAGTCAATACCATTTAACATTTTCATAATTTTTTTTTTTGATATATTTTTGTTTGTTGTAAACTCTTAAGAAAAAACACACTGTATATATAAATATCCTTTCGAATATTAAGAAAATATTCGGTTTTCAATTCTCAATTCCATAAAAAAAAATTCAATTAAGCACCCACTTTAACTTGTTTTATATATGTATGTATGTATATACTTGGACCATGGAATCAGTCGTATATGAGTAGCAAAGCAAGCCCCAGTACCCCTTCAGTTTAAGACCCATCATGTACCAACATCTAAAATTAATGAACATCATTAAGCGGTTAAAATGTCTGTCCATCAATTCTTCTAACTATATCCACTTAAGTTCCATATAAAGTAGGTAAAGGGGGAGAAACGAAGAAAATGGAACTCCTTTTTAACTTAAAAATCGTTTCACCTTCATTGGGATTGTAATTCTTGTCCATGTTCGAGTAGGTATATCTGCAAGTCAAGTCCAGAAAGAAAAGGGTTATTCGTATATAGAGAGCTATAATACATATAAACGCACTCGCGCCTAAGGGGGGAATTACGGGTGGAGATGCCAAACACACACTGAACCCAGTGCCTTAGTGGCTCGCTAAAGGTTTTCATTTTCTAATTTTCAAAGACGACTGACTATAAGGAGGATAAGAATTGGATAAGAGAGCCCCCTGACTGGTTTCCCAACTTTATTTTATTTTTTAACCCAGAACACACATACTTTATAGATGTAAGGTTAGGTTCGCTTCGCATATATGCCTGTTAGCAATTCCAGGCAACAGGAATTCGCGTAAATTGTTTTGGTTCCTTAGGATGGACGGACTATGGAGATTTTAAAGAAGATGGCAAGGAAAATAGAGAGAGAGATAGACAGAGAAGGATGAGGGGGTAAGTGAATAAAACAGGAGAACTTACTCTTTCCATTTCCATCTTTCCATGATGGGACAGGATGCATATAGAAGACACTAAAAATATACCACTCTTTATCCCTGAGAGCTACTTTTGTGGTGTTTTTTATGACTTGCATTTTAGTTTAAAGACTATTAAAGAGCCATGCGATGATGCCAGGAATTGCTGCATGATGCTGGTCTTTGGCTATAGCAGCTTTTGAGTTGTGTGTGATGGTAGTTGTGATGGAAGAACCCTTAATTAATAGACGTATAGTCGGGAATCAACTTCTCTAAGATGGGAATAATCGTCTAAGTGTTGGTTTTCATGCAAAACGACCTGTCTGAATGGCAACTCTAATACACATTTTTAAATGATGTTTTTCAAGTCATGTCCGAACCACAGTAGGTCTTTGGGCAAAATTATTATCAACTTAACCGCAGGCTTCTGATATTTTTTAAACATGCTTAACAAGTAGAATGGCTGTTCGTATATATTTGGTTGGGCAAGTTTTCCAGGATTTTGGTAAAATGTTTACAAGATATTATTTTCTATCATTATCGTAGTTTAGAGCCGTAGGTTGCGGTATTAGTAAATTGTTTTAACTTGTATTTAAAATTTTTAACAAAGAGTTTTCTGGGAATAAATTTACTTACTTATATAAGTTTTTAATATTTTAATAAGCTTATGAAATTTAGTTACCTTGAAGTCGTAAAGCGAAGTTATTATCTAAAACGTAGTCTTTTAGGATTGAAATCGTTAATAACTGAAACTGTTGCCTTCGTCGCTTGAGGTCGAAAATTTGTTTTATTCATTAGGCCAACATCATAAACAACTCAGCAAAAATCACAACTAAAAGTTAAAGCAACAAATCTTTTCTACAAAAATAGATAAATGCCATTTGAGTTTTTTTCGTCTTTGTTTTTACACTCAATTTCATTACATCTTTGTTTTATTTTTTTACGCATTTTGCCATTTTGTTGGAGACCAATTCCGATTCACACCAGAAGCACACTACGCTTAAGACAAGAAGATTATATTAACAACTACATATATACATAAAAACATTTTAAGGAAATAGTTTCAGATTCGATCCCCTCAAACTAGGGTTGTCAGGTCTTAACTAACTCCAATATCAAAATTTCAAAATGTTTGTTATCCAAAACTACTGCCGTTAATGAAGTCTAAAAACAAGTACAATCTCATTTAAAAAAATTTTTAATATTTAAAATGAAATGGAATAAAAAAAAATCAAATAAAAATAAGAAAGTAACCGAATGTACGACAAATAACTTGTGAAGTTGTCAAACAATGAATTAACCATAATTGGGATGAACCTGATCACTTGACTTTGGTATCGAAATGCGTAGTGCATATATGGCTCCAAGGTAGCTTGGTCTGGTTTGCTTCCCCGTGACGGCAAAAAGTTTCTTACACAAATCTCAATTTATGAGAAAAAAATTTAAAAATCGTTGGAGCGTTTTTTTTTTTTAAATGAAAACATTTTAAAAAAATTTGCAACGCCATTTTGTTAGCATTTATTTCTGTGGAATCAAAAAATTGATTTAAAAAAAATAATCTACTCATTTTCGAAATATAAAATTTCTAAAAAATAATTTTGAAAATCCAAAATTTGTTTTTTTTTTTTTTAGATTTTGATACGAAATATTATTCAAACTTCTCAGATGCATTTGTGTAAAAAATTTCATGAAAATCGGTTCAACAAATAATGAGATAGTCGAAAACCAAAAAAGTGGTTCTATGAAAGATACCATTTTTAATCGATAGATAAATAGTAGACCGTACCACGTAGTTTACATTTTTAATCAAAATCGTAGAAACCGTTTTTGATAAAAATGATATTTTGCATTCCGGGTTTTAAACACTTGTATAGGAGGTACCGTTATTTTTGGTCATAAGAGTAATTTGTATTTAAAATCTGTTAGATAATGTTAAAAAACTGCTAAATACCAAATTTTATAAAAATCGGCCAAATCATTTTCGAATGGTTAAGTTCTCAAAAATAAAAAAAAATTGAATATTTTTTTAGAAATCCAAAAAAAAAAAAAAGTTGTGGGCACGTTTTTGAGAAAAATAAGTTTTTTATAATTTGGTAATATTTGTATGGCAGGTATAGTACGTGTGGGGGGAATGCCCAAAAACCGCTAGGTAGCAAGTTTAAAGAAAATCGACCCACTCGTTTAGACTGCAGCCGAAAGAACAGGACAAAAAGACAGACAGACAGAATTGTGAGACCCACTTTTTTCGACTTCGCTATCATCGTATTGTCAACTTTGATCAAAATCTCGAGCTCGATTTTTGTTTACGAATCCATAACTTGCCATATGTATATGTATGTGTATACATGTAGTACCTACATACATATATATCGCAAGTAAAAAGAATCCCTCGGGATACTATTGTATTCCAGTGGTAACTCTGGCTATACTTCCTTTAAATTATTGTCGTATAAATATATAGAGAAAGATGGTCCAATTTTCGATAAATAGCTTAATCTGGCAACCTTGAATCAGCCTTCTGGCGCGCGGTGAACAAACGATTACGCTAAGAAAAACTACTATAGCTTCCAAATTGTTAAAAAAAACCGAGAGGTTCTATCGAGTTCAGGTTGGCTATCTCACAAATTCAAATCTTACATTCGAAATCTCTTATTATACGAAATAACGGGTGATTTTTTAGCTGGTTTGGTTTTGGCAACACTGGTTTTGACAGCTGACGTGTGTTTAGTACCTTGTGTCACTGTCAAACAGCTTCAGTTTGGTTTGCAATTTAACCATGGATCGTCTTACAAATGAACAACGCTTGCAAATTATTGAATTTTACTATCAAAATTCGTGCTCGGTTCGAAATGTTCATCGCTGCTTCCATTTTATGGTCGGCATTCTCGACCTTCTGAGCAGTCTATTCGGAAGATTGTGACCAAATTTCGCACCAAATTTACTTTGTTGGACGTTAAACCACCAACACGTTTACGTACTGTGCGTAGTGAAGAAAATATTGCGGCCGTATCAGCTAGTGTGACAGAAGACCGCGAAATGTCGATTCGGCGCCGTTCCCAGCAGTTAGGCCTTTGTTACAGCACTACGTGGAAAATTTTGCGGAAGGATTTGGGCGTAAAGCCTTTTAAGATACAGCTGGTGCAAGAACTAAAGCCAGCCGACCTACCACAACGCCGAATTTTTGGTGAATGGGCTCTTGGAAAGCTGGCTGAGGATCCGCTTTTTTATCGAAAAATTGTGTTCAGCGATGAGGCTCATTTTTGGTTGAATGGGTACGTAAATAAGCAAAATTGCCGCATTTGGAGTGAAAATCAGCCAGAAGCATTGCAACAGCTACCAATGCATCCCGAAAAAGCCACTGTTTGGTGCGGTTTATGGGCCGGCGGCATTATTGGGCCATATTTCTTCAAAGATGATGCGAATCGCAGCGTTACTGTCAATGGTGAACGCTACCGAGCGATGATAACAAACTTTTTTTTGCCCGAAATGGAAGTTCTTGACTTGCATGATATGTGGTTTCAACAAGACGGTGCCACACAGCACGCGAAACAATGGCGCAATTGCGAGGCGAGTTTGGTGAACAGTTAATTTCACGTTTCGGGCCGGTCAATTGGCCGCCTAGATCGTGCGATTTGACACCATTAGATTATTTTTTGTGGGGGTATGTCAAGGCTAATGTCTATAGGGACAAGCCCGCTTCGATTGACGCACTGGAAGCCAACATCCATGCATTCATTCGTGAGATACCGGCCGATATGTGTGAAAGAGTATGCCAAAATTGGACTCAGCGGATGGGCTACCTGAGACGCAGCCGCGGTCAACATTTGCATGAAATTATCTTTAAACATTAAATTGCAAGGTTCAAACTATCGATTCAAATAAATATTTCATTCATTTTTTCGAATTTTTTGTGTTTTTTTTTTTTTTTTAAAGTTCTAAACCTCTTAAAAAATCACCCATTAGAATTATGATAAGAGTAGAAAGTATATAAAATGCCGGATTATTAATATTATATTATTATATTATATTATTCTAAATTTTAATTCATGGGTTATTGTAACGCTTCAATTTACATTACCTGGCACTGACAGAATCACATATATAGTTATATATGCGAATTCATGAATTTGACGGAAAAATAATTTATTCCTAAAGCTATCTCGTTCCTCCTATGCTAATATTTGTAAGTATTTAATTATTTTGTATTCAAATTCTTGCTGATAACACGCACATAGGAATGATTAAGAATTGAATCTCACTTAGCTCAAGATCTCCATAAGCTGAAGTGCCACAAAATTAATTTATTTTTTAATTCAAATTAAATATATAGCGACAAATAAAAAGATATTTGAAATTATTATAACTATTTTATTAAATTAATTAAGATTTTTTCTTAAAATTCATATCAAATAAGCTAAGGGAATCCTATATATAGTTTTTGGTTCATTCAAAGGCTTATAAATCTCTTCTGTCTCTTTATCCTTTATATATTTCTAAAGCCAATACAAAATTCAAACTACACTTTAGGCACTTCTTTTAAAAATGTGAAATTAACCTCTTTTCACTTTAGCATCCTTTTTACTACCTACATATACATATATCTACCTATACCACAACTAATAATAAAATTCTCTTAGAATAGATTTGCAATTTTATACTTTTCACTTATATCGTATATACGAGAGCCACACGAAGGGGCCATCATAATATCAAATTCCCTGTTGGCTATAGAAAGGTATAAGTAGGTAGGTACTAGGTACCTACATTGAAAATTATTTTGTGCTAACCTTAGAATTGTTACGAGGATGATATCGGGCGGCAGGGGGAGCAGATGAAAATACATCGTGATTTTCGTTTTCCTTTGGCCAAAAACGACTTGCACGAGGCGCAACAATTGATTTGTTCTACCTTGGTTTTCTTGCAAAACGAATGGAGGAGACGACACAAAATCCTCCATCTGTATAAGATACCTGAAATACCTGTCCAAGCGTCTTCATCCTCATCCTCATCCTCATCCTCATCCTCATCGTTGCCTTCTTGGTTAAAGGTAGGTATATACCATCAAAGATATATGTAAGTGAATGAATACATCCATATGCACACTGTTGCTTCTAAACACAGGAGATTTGCCTTAGAACGAGAGTCAACATTATATAAAGGAAGAAAAAATACTCCTTTACTCTCTGTTCCGAGGTTTTAACGTCACGTACTCGTATACCTACGTGTGTTAGTCCTCCATATGGATTATAATATGTGCACAACCGAACTGATCTGAGCCGCATATGGAAGGTATAACTGTACTCGAATGAAAACAAAATGACCCCCAATACAATATAGTGATAATGTGGTGATATTGGGTGTTTAAAATTTAGCGAAAGGTTTTATAGAGCTAATTTTAAATTAGTTTCATTTAACTTAAAACATGCGGGAACTGGAAATCCTTGGAGACTTATATAAAGATGGTAAATTTGGTTTGGGAAAATATGTTTTATATATTTTTGCTCTATGATGGGCTCTCATTTCGAGGCTATAAAGGTTGCATGGATATTTTTTTGGCCTCTTATTCAATTTTAGAAAAATTTTAATGTGCAATTTTAGGATTAGACATTTACGACGTTATAGGGTAATAAATCATGACTCAAAAGTCATTAAAGAAACAGTTAAAATTCTTTTAAAATGGTTATAGTCTAAGAGCTCACAGGTCATTTTTGGGTGTGAATAAAGGCCAGCGAGAAAGTATTGACGTGGGTAGATAAGTCCGGCTTGGCTAAGGAAAAAAACTTCTAAGCCTTGATAAATGACAATTTTGTATATTTTTAGGGTTGAAGTTATTCATCCCATTTTTTTTTTTACTAAATAAATTTGGTGGTGCGATTGTTCAAATAGAACCAGGCTTTATTGACTTACAACGATCAACCATTCCTGCATGCATGTGTTATTAGCAGGAATGGAGGGGGACCTACAATTGTCTACCGAATTCAAACGACTAAGGTGAGAGGAACTTTTTGATGGCAAGAGATACTCTTGGAGGGTTTGTCAGTTCCTCGCAAAAGGCCGTGCTCGTGATAAACATATTTCTGTTCTTAAGTGGCATAATAATCCTCGAAATAGAACAAAGTTTTACCTTCTAACCATTAAGCTATTACTCCTTACTTTCCTTATAAATTAAAAAAACAAAGGCCAGAAGGTTATAAATGAATAAAAATCTTGCCAGCCGCATTTAAAACTCTATAAATTAAGTGAAAAAGATACACGACTTTAAGTGTTTGAACTCGTTCCTGTCCTGCAAGCGTTTGGCCTTTTGAAAGTCTTCGGTCGTATGGATGCCCAAGTCTCAATCTATCCTTAAGAAAAAAAAAAAAAAAAAACATGGAAAAAACCAAAACCCGAAAGTAAAAATTCGAGAATATAAAAAAATCACGTTTTTTATTTATAGAACTTCCAATGAATCCCTATTTAAATTTTCCATATTGCTACCGCAATTTAAAATAATAAAAATTGTAGGTACATATATATTTTCATTTTATTTCGAATTTATTAACAAACACGTCTCTTGTTTGCATATATTTCTCTCGGTATTGCGACGAACATAATAAATATCCATCAATTCAAAAGTTTAACAGTTTAATTTGTAAACGCCGCCGCCGCACTGCCGCACTGCCGCATACCTGTTTAACCTCTGAAGAGGCGCACAATATACAATACTGTCCGGCAGCTAAGTCAGTTTCAGTTCATTTCAGAAAAAAACACTCCTCAATCAATCGTTTGTCCAAAACAACTGAAACAAGGAATTCCAGTGGCTTGCTGGCTCATCGCACGAAATACTCTTCGGTCTCACAATTGCGCTGCGCTGCTAGCTGGCCCATCATATATATGTACCTTATAGTATTATACAGCTTGTGAGCCTGTTATGGCCTAATTTTGTATTCTGAGCTCAGAATCGTTGGCCGAGAATTTATGAAGTTCAGAATTATGTGTTCCTCATGTGAATCCTCATCACGACGCACGAAGTCGAAGGCGACACGGCCACGATGGCTACTATACGTACATATATACCTTACCTACGTACAATAACGACCGACGCGACTATGCGGCGCAGCGACGACGACGGAATTAGCATTTCTGGCTCTTATATTGCTACTTGATTTGGTCTTTTGGTACCTATAGTGTGGCTTGGCTTGAGAGCTTCAGTCAGAAGAAAAATGTTCTTGAGGAATACGAATTTGTTTGCTCTTTTTTTATTTGTGTACCTACCTATAGCCTACGTGATGCGCACTCCGATTAATTTGCCTTGCCATGCGGGAGTAAGGGTTAACACGCTCTTTGCGTCGTCGTCGTCGTTCGTCTTCTGTGGATGGAATCTTCTGGCCAGAGTCCAGACCATCCACTCATGATGTTAGTACATTATGTAGGTACGCGTTGTCTGTTATTATGAAATTAAACCGGACTCTGGGCTTGTGAACTTTTGCAGAGAATTCCGTTTGGGTTCGGATTCGGACATGAGCTGAGTAAAACAACAACCAGAACACGTGAGATAAATAATTGTGCGGTTAAGCTACTTTTCGTTGCAGATATTAAAAAAAATAAAAGTAAAAAGACAAAAAATATAAAACTTAGACGATGTTGAGATATTTAAATGACTTTTCAGGAATTGCATATGTCAGATTTGTGTGAGGGGCACGTGTTTTCACATCATAAATATAACCTTGAACCAATTGAAGGGCAACAGTATGTACTAAATATGTACAATTTGACATATACCGAAAAAAATTTGTGTAGTTTTGTATTTTGGTTAAATAAAAAAATAAGATTTAAGGTAATATATATGTATGTAGCAGGTATGTGCTAAAATAAGGTTCCAAAATTCTGAACTCCAAAACAATGTACCTATATACTATTTAAAAATTCTGTTTATTTAAAATTCTCTATTCCAAAATACTGTCAGTCGTATTTATTAGATTTTATTAGATTCTACTTAGACACTGTCTAACTATTTTGAAATTGGTGGAAATATGGTTTATTTAATAAAAATATGTATCACATTATTCGCGGTTAAGATAATCTACTGTTATGTCTAAGTTAGGCAGCTATAAGACAACAATAAACGAGGTTTATTGGACAGTTGTCTAAAGTTAGACAAACGTTTATAAATAACACCATGTATGTCTAAATTCTGTAAATTATAAAAGACAAATTCTTTTGATATTAAAATTTTTTCACAGAATTTTGAAATCCTTCTTATGTTTCTATTTTTAGTTTTTAATATTATTGACCTTTTAACAGCCCAACTAACAAATTCTCCAAGGTTAAACTCTTGAAATCTGAAAAAAAAACTTCCATAAGACTCTCTTATATCCAATTGCTATTCTTAAGAATTATTTTTTATCTTGTTATGAAACTTAAATGGGGCATAACTTTTTTAGTTTAAGAAAAATTATAAAAATATTATAAGGGGTTTTTGTGTGATAACACACTTGCAGTTAGGTTACCAAACTTTCGCACCATCTGCTGGTTTCAAATGCAACTGTCAAAGAATAAAAAATATAAATTGGAATGGACTTGATCACGTAACCTCGGTAGCGCAATGCGAATGCATAAAAGTGTTTCAATTAAAATTGAACAATAATCAAGCACCACTGAAAAGGAGTCTGATGATCGGGCCTGGCAGTCGAGACATAGCTATAACTCCAGCCTATAAAAATCTTGGTGGTATAGCTGACTTGGTTGTTCTTGTTCCATTCAAACCTCCAATTATAATAATATTGTTAAAACTTTAAGTTTTCTTTCTAATATTCAATACTCTTTTTAATTTTCAGTCAAACACTAAAAAACAGGTGCTTACATGTCTTCTAGTTTTTCAAAAATCAACCCAAGTAATCTAGTTATGCCTTAGCTTCATGAAAAATGCTGATTGCTTAGGGACCAACTCTTCCAAAGAATCGCTCAACCTGCTACTAGTAGATACTTACTTCCCAGGTAGCTCCCAAGATGGAAATGACAATTATAACCACATTAGATCGAAAAATAATTTAACTTATTCACAAGTTAAATAGCTTTGAACTCAAGTCAGCTTAAGCATGATGGCAAAATACCAGTTGAACTCCAAATGACTTCAGATAGGTAGTTCGCTTGATTCATTAATTAATTAAATGCTTACTAACAAGATTATCAATTCAAAACTGGGTGACTTTTATGCAAGAAGATCTGTCAGTAGAAAAACACCGCAAGGTGGTGTTCTATCTCCCCATCTTTTTACTTTGATTTGATTGAACTTCTGATATGCCTGGAAGCGGAGAGCTATACATAGTCATATTGCTTATGTGAACGACATTGCTATTGCCGTATCAGGAAAGCATTATTATACCTTTTAAAACTCTTACAGATCACTGCACATTGGGTGTAAGCACCAATAAGATAAGATTCCCAATATAGATCTTCGTACTATATAAAGGTAGAGAAAACAAAACTCAATGTCCCGGTGCATGGGGCGGAATATTTCACACGACTCTTTGCACTGCATTGGATATTCTGTTCCATCTGCATCTGACAATGACAACCCTCGATAGTCGATATATTTTGCAAGCACAGCCATCAATATATTTTTGTTGAACATTGAAATGTATAGCTGACGTCTGTTGGGTCAGGTAGTTTTTAATAAATAAAACGAATAATAATGGTCCTATGTGGCTATCTTGTGGAACTCCAGATGGCATTGAAAAAAGTCTGTATAAATTACAACCATGGTGACATGGTCTTTGCGTACATCAAGTCACTATCGAAAAAGAAGGATTCCGGTTGTACAGAGCTATGGTCCATCGTACATTTTTTCTAAATAATTCTTTATTTTATAGTAGGTCATTAAATTTCCTTTTTGTCTGTAAAACAGTTTTTTTTATCTTTTTCATAAATAACAATCAATGCCAAATGAAAATATTCTAAAAAATACAGTTTACATTAATTATAGAAAATTCAGTTAATCACTCCTTTAGCAAAAAATTAAATTTATTTTTATCTATAACACTTAAAACGGCCAAAGTAAAATTTAAACTATACCAATTTGAAAATATGGGTGGTCTCAATCTTAAGTATTTTCAATCCAATTAAACTGTCTGCCATTAATGGAATGAAAAATCATATCTTACATTTTTCAGCTGAAAGAAAAATAAAACACAAACCTCTGACCTCGTGAGTTATTATAATCATCGAACCATATTTATAAGACTACAATTTTGAAAGGCGTTTCACCATCAAAGACTGGTATAAACATAGCTTAAAACCCGATTAAAACTCAATTAATTTAATAACAATCAACCCATCTGCATTTTATAAGAACCGCGCACTTCAACCTCATTATATATTTATATCTGCGATATGGCTTCTGGGGTCTCTTCTCTATATACGAGTATACGGAAAAATAAAAGCATTTATAATTTTCTTTACCGTTAAATTATACTTTCGCAACTGACCAAAATCCAATGTACTTAATCTTTGAAGAATTTTTGTTTCAGAACGGGCGATATAAATTTCCAAAAACTTGTTAAAAAAAAAAGAAGACGGAACATTTAGCCGCATCGGCTAAAGTTGAACGCACATTTGGTCAAAGCCAACAATAACAACAACAACTGATATATACCTCCTCAGAGCCAGAGTGTGCTCTAAATTTTAACCAACTTCCTATTTGTGGATGCTTGTTATTTTGTGTGTTTTTGTTTTTTTGATGCAGCACGGCGCGAGGCATAGCGAATTCAGATAGAACACAACAAGATTTGAAACAGATTTAAAGCCAAAAACAGCAACAACAACAAAAACAACATTGGCTAGATGCAATTTAAGATAATGCAATAAATCTTGGAAAAAATTCAGTAATTCAACTTACTCAGTTGGCCGACCGACCAACCGACCAACCAGCTGAAGCTGAAGCCAAAGCCAACAGGAACTGCCTGCCTAGAGGCCAAAGTCAGCAGTCAGCCAGTCAATGGCATATATAACAACAACTGCAACAAACTAAAAAACATCTACAAGATTGGCTGCCGCGCCGCCGCGCAGCAACCCTGACTGAAATCAAAACCAATATTTCCACTTTGGGCCGTGCTGCGCAGCGCAGGTTCCTTGACCTGGTGCCTCAGCAATGTTAAAGCAACTCTATGCACCAGCAGCGCTTTATCTCCTTGCTCCTGGTACTTCCTGATGATCTGGCTGTATGGATGGTGCAGCGTTGTACTGTTTTAGGCCCAAGCATCATCGCATCGCCAGGAGAAGAGATTAGCAGTTGATTATACCTATTTTGCTGCCGGTTGTCTGACTGTTGGTGGTAACACGCCGCGCCATTTGGTAAGTGAATTAAATCAAATGTTGTCCCATCTGCAAATAATATCAAAGAAATTAAATCATTCGTAACAGTCGCAGCCGTCATCCGAAGATCTCTCTAGGAAGCTGAGAACATGGAAACCAAGATCCAGATTAATATGTTATAATGTCGAGAACATGCAGTTGGTTGAATAAGAGACCGCATCGCATATACGATTATATATATAACGTGGCTTGTTTTAGGCGATCTTCAGTGTTGATTTAATTGAGTCCATGGACCTAAAAGGTTGATGTTATGCAGAAACTCGATGTTTATATCATCATCATTGACATCAATCAAATGCACCAGGTCGTGTTTTTGTCAAAGTGTCTGAAATTCTTTGAGATGGCAGCTCCTTTATAGAGAACTCAGTTACAATCTTTTTGATGTGAATACGTCTGCAGAATTTATCTATATAAATGTACTGTAAACATATATGTACATGTATTATATACACAATTAGAGCAAATCTTAAAGCCGAAGATAACGAAACATTGTGACGTTTTGAAGTTCAAACACTTTTGGTGATATCAAAATTAATTTTTAATTAAACTATTGATTGGGATAAAAAATAAATAATTTGACGCGACAGCTCGTTTAAAACCAAGGCCTAGTGACTTAAAACTCTCAACCATTCCTGTCTGTTGTGTTATTAGTTGGAAAGAAAGTTCAAAGATCAAATTATTGTTGTATACACGTTTAGAGAATTTTAATTTTGTATCAAAAATTATGCACTCTTTAATGTTTCGTAGTAGTAGTAAAATGTTATTCGTTAACTAAAGCAAAAAAACATACATATAAACAGCAAATTAATGCATTTTTTTTTTTGATAAAATACAAGAAGGTTTAAATTAAATAACAACAACAGCAAATACAAACAATGCAATTTTGGTTTTGTTTTACGTCATCATCCTTTTATTGAGAATTGCGAAATGGTGATGGCCCTACTCACCACCTACACACCACTGGTTTTGCTCGTCATATTATGCTTTTATCAAAAACATCTGAAAGTTAAAAGTTTATCCTTTTCTTTTATTTTTAAATCAACTTATTTTAATTTTTTTTAAATTATACTTTCAATATAAAAAATGTTGAAAAACAAAAACTTTAATTATTTCTCAATTCCAAATTGACTTTAAGTATTCATTGCCCCCTTCAATTCTTACTTGAATAAAATATAAAAGAAAATAACAGAGTTCTGTCTTTCAGAAAAGGGCAAAACACTTTTAAGGTAGTGTTGCCATTTTTTTTTTAAATAATTTTTGCTTCCAAGTTAGGGATTCGTAAAAAAAATCGCATTTGAGATTTTGATCAAAGTTGTCTTTACGAGATAGTGAAGTGGGAAAAAGGGTCTTGAAATTCTGTTCATTTGTTTTTCTGTCCGTTCGTCTGCAGCCTAATAGGGTGGGTCAAGTTCTTTAAACTTGGCATCTAGTTTTTTGGGCATTTACCCGACACATTTTAAAAAATTTATTTTTAAAGATAAAAAATACCGGTACTTGCCGTGCAAGTACTGAAAACAGCTTAGTCGATTTTTATTAAACTTGGCATCCAGCAGTTTTTTGACATTATCTAGCAGAATTTAAATACAAATTATTCTTATAGCCATAAATAACGGTACCACCCATACAAATGTTATAAAACCGGTATTGAAAATTTCATTTTGCTCAAAAGTAACTCTTACGATTTTGATAAAATTTTTTAAGAGCTGATATTAGTACGATCTACTATATTATTGAAAAAAAAAATTGTATCTATCGCTTAAAAATGGTATCTCTCATTGAACCTTTATCTCATTATCTGGTGAACTGATTTTAATGAAATTTCTTACACAAGAGCTTCTGAGAAGTTTAAATAATATTTCATATCAAAATTTTTGGATTTTCAAAATAACTTTAAAAATTATATTTTAGAAATTCGAAACTAAGACAATGAGTAGATGATTTTTATTTCAAAATTAATTTTTTAATTCCACATGAATAAATACTCAAAAATGGCGTACCAATTTTTTTTTAATGTTTTCAAAGTTTTATATATAAAAAATTATTAAAAAAAAAATTGATTTTTAAATCTTTTTTATCATAAAATGAGATTTTTGCCAGAATTTACTTGCACATGGCAGTCGTGTTAAAACAATTACATTGTACTCGAAATGGAATTCTCTTTATGCTGATGTTTTAAATGAAAATAGCATGACAATAGCAAACCAAAACAAAAAAAATGATGAAAAAAATATATGTACATATATTGTTCAAAAATGCACCTAGCCAAGAAAAAATATTCAATCAAAAGTTTTTATTTTTATTTCTTATTTCCTTCTAGAAGCTATTAAATTTATTTCTAGAAAATTCATATTACTGTTTTTAATGATTTTTTTCTCCAACTTCTATTTTTCATTTTTCATTTTTTGGCTATCTCGACTTTTAAATATTTAGTTTTTTTTAAGATTTCGCGCGTAGCAATTATTTCCTTATTTACATAAAACTTGAAAAGAACTGTATTTTTATTCTTTCATAGACTTTAATCTCTCAAAAGCTGATGATGGAATCTAACTGGAAGACAATCGAAAAAGTATGTTCTGATATAAATGCAAAAATGAATTGTGAATCGATTAAAATAATCGATTAATTGGCCGGTTACTTTAAAAAATACTCTTAAATATTATTTAATTTTTATTAAAGAAATATAAATATATTTTCCATTGTTGATATTCATATCCGCCCAGTGAGTTTTCTGTTTATATTCACATCACCTCTGTAAATTTGACCTTATTCTTTTGTTAAACAATTGAAATTTAATACTTTAATTTCCTGTAGAAATACCAAAAAAAAAAAAAAAAAAAATATCAATAAACGAATAATATTCTACCATTTGGAAGGAATTTTATCATAAATTAAATTTTACGCCAGAGGTGAACTTAATAAATAATTCTATGCTTAATCATTATCTTAAGTCCTAATTAATATGTTTATTTTTTATTATTATTTTTTTTTTATTTTGCTTATAATAAAATAGATAAGTTCTAACATTTCAATTTAAAGTTGACATTATTCATAATTCGCAGTAGTAGGTATATAAATACAGCCTGGGGGACCGTTAAATCTGTATCACTATTAATTTAGTAAGGCCCCAATGGCATTTTGTTCAACTTCGAAACTAATGAATCCTCGTTATTATTTGTATTGTTCTACTATTTCTTAACTTAAATTTCAATATGGCTTTTGTAAAATATTAATTTCCATTGAAAAACCGTTTGAAACTTAAAATTTATATTAAGATTTATAATAAAACATTTAGGATAAGAACTAAGGGCATTAGAAATATACAAACCAACACGGATGTAAAGGGCTAAGGTAGCATTGTTCCGAAAAAAAAAATCGGACGATTGATTTAAGTTCAATGAACTGTAAAGTTTCTCTATTTCGCCAATTAATGGCGAATCCCTTATTGATTTCTCAAGATCATCATCTTATTTGAAAGTTGTAAAATTGGTGTTTAGTGTTATTCTTTTTTTTTTAACCAAGCATCATAAAAGTTGTATGATTCGAATAAGAATTTAAGCAACACTAAATTAAAGAATATGCATTTTTAAATAGATGGTCTAGTTTTTAGACACACTTAATGTAAATGGATTTGGTTTTACATTACCTAATCAAAATTAATAATTAATTAACTGTTAAAATCACATTAGAATTTAGAGAAATCTTGAAAACATCTTCAACGATTTTTAATTTTGTGTATGTTTTTTTTTTTTAAATAAATGTTTTTCGTACATTCAATACTTTGAAAATTATTTTGTTTTAATTTATTTTCTAGATACGTGTAATAGAGTAAATACTGAAAATATCCTACCAATTTTTTTTTTTTTAATTTTTTAAATGAAATTATAAAAATTATTATTGGATTGTATAAATAAAATGAAGCATTTGCTCAAGACTCAACTTTTTTAAAGCAAGTGTTCCATTTGGTATGAATAAATAAAAGGTGCTTAACGATTAAGCATCTACTCGTTTTACCTCCTCAAGGTAAATAAGTAATAGATGTCTACTTTTTGTTAGGTACGAAAAGACCGAAGACGTTCTTCATCGAGAAGGTGCTTCTCGTGCTTTTCATTTGTGATTAAACTCTGTGTTCAACCAAATAGCGTTTCTTAAATAATAGATTTATAGCCAAATGTTAATTGAAATGTTTTATTTTATTAAAAAAGAAGAAGAGTAGGATTTGAAATAATTATCATCTATAAGTAAATGTGGTTTGCTTAGGGGATCTTAGCACTTTTTAAAATTATAAAATTAAAATAAATTAATACAAGTGCAATGTGCATATACCAATCATTTGAAAGTTAACAAAATACTCCTCAATGGTTAACCGTAACAACATGAATTTTAAAAAAAAAGTTAAAAGCCAACAAGTAGATCTGACCAACAGAAATAAGTAAAAGACCAAAATTTCAATTCATTTTCATAAATTTTCGAATTTCCAAAATCAATATTTTGAATCTTAAATTGCTTCTGTAAAATACATAAAAGACATCAAAACATTTACATATAATTATAAATAAATGCAAGAAGAAAAAAAAATTAACATTTTCAATAAAACATCGTTGTATTATATACTCGTATAACATTAAATTAAGTTCCCATTAAATCAATCAATGACACTTTAGAAGAGCATCTCGTGTTCTAACACCCTAAGCTCAAATATCTTTTATTTATCATTCAAAACAACTAATTAAACGAAATTTATTGGAACCAGATTGGTTGTTCTTCTTTGACAATGTTATTCTTCATTATTTTTTTATTTATTTATACCTACATATGTTTCTTCTTAATTGTTTCAATAAATATTCAAATTGACATTTGAAAATGCTTCTTTACATCTTCGAAAAAAAAAAAAATCTATTTCATCATTACGTATTCTATTCATGAAGGAGTAATAAATAAATAAATACTTAAGGTGAATGTAAATAAGAATTTAATTTTAATTTAAAGCAGCAACTGTTTCTTAGAAATAATTATATGTGACTTAATATAAGAGTTTTAAGTGTTTTTTTTTGAATTTTTGTCAACATTTTTATGTTTCAATAAGATATTTTGTAGTGTCAGTATTTTACCAGGTTGTTAAATATGAAGTTAGTTAATGTGTAATCACAGATTTTGTTTAATGTTTAATTATAAATCTGAGAATAAACAAAGAATGGTTTTATAAAATCATAGCAAATGGTGTTGGAACAAAGAGAACACTAGGGTAAATCGTTTTGAAGACTTCAACAAGTCAGAGAGAATTCTTAGGAAATACATTGAAAATAATTTAAACATAACAAACATTCTATCACATTTTCTTGGCGTTTTCTAGTCTCAACTATGTCCATGCTCAATATCAACAGTTATTTTTATAATAAAACAGTTTCAACAAAAATTTAGCGGAAAAACAAACTTTGGTTAAAAGAGACTGGCATTTTTAAAAAACACAAACCTATTCCTGGTGCGATGGTGTCACTATTCGTATGTTGAAATGATCTCTAAGCTTCTGTCTACCCAACCGGGAAAATTAAACTATAATGCCGATTGCTTAAATATTATTGCAATGCTCATAGATTATTCGAGCAAACTGCTGGATTTTCTTTTGCTATAGAAAAAACTAAAGGACGCAGCTATATACGACACTTACGTAGAAGATGTAGTTAGTAAGTAAGGTAATGCGATGGATACTAAATTTTTACTTGCGTATGTATTACTATATGGATTTCGATCAAACTTGACATTTAGATAAGAGAGAAGTTGAAAAAAGTGGGTCTCACAATACAGTCCGTCTGTCTGTCCATTCGGCTACAGCCTAAACGAGTGGGTCGATTTTCTTGAAACTTGGTATCTTCCTTTTTTTAAATTTTATCTTAAGACCAATAACGGTTTTTTTAAGGAATTAATGAAAATCTTATTTTTCTCAAAAACGTGCCCAAACTATTTTTTTAATACAATTTAAGAATTTTTTAGACATAGATCTTTTTGTAAAAAAAAAAAAACAGAAAAATGGATGATAATTCCTCATAGAATCAATTTTTTGATTTTCGAGTTGTTCAAAACCAGGTTTAATTGATTTTGATATTTTTTTTTTTTGAGATTATTTTAAGAAGCTTTATAAGTTTTGTATATCAAAATTTTCAAATTTGTTTTTTTGAATTTTTGAAAAATGTTTCAAATCTTTATTTTGAAAACTTAATAATTTTAAAACGACTTGGTCGATTTTTATTAAACTTGGTACCAAAAAGTTTTTTAATAATAATCTAGCAAATAAAAAAAAACAAAAATTATTATTATAACCAAAAATAACGGTACCTACCATAAAACTGTTTAAGAACCGTTAAGGAAAATTTCATTTTTCTCAAAAACGAATCCTACGTTTTTGAATACAATTTTATTGTAAGCTGCTATTAGTAGGTGCGATATACCATATTGTACTAGTCCATTATTAACGTTATCTCTCATCGAACCATTTTTTTTTTTTTTTTGGTTTTCGAGGATCTCATTATCTGTTGAACCGATTTTATTGAAATTTTTTACACATGAGCTTCTAATAAATTTTAATAAAATGGCATATCAAAATTTTCAAAAAATCATTTGATATTTTGCAAATGTGTAGATAATTTTTTTGAAAACTATTTTTTTTTAACTCCGATTAAAGAAAACTAAAATAAATAAATAAAAATATGGCGTACACATTTTTTTTTTTTTAATATTTTCAAAATTTTAGATAATATGAAAAATATTTTTTTTTTAAACGCTCCAAAAATGTTTCAATTTTTTTTCTTATAAATTGAAATTTGTGTAAGAAATCAGATAGTGTAAACGCGTTGGTGTCAAAACAATTCCAGAAGTTGTTTTATCAATTTTTTTTTCTAATTATATAGATTTTTAAAAAAAATTTCTGTCTTAACTGCAACTACCATAAACTAAACCTCGTTTTTGGCACATTTCAAAACGAAACGACAGTATGATCATACACAAAAACAAATTTGTGCGACTCAGTTGTTCATTGTATTTCTTAAGTATAGTCGCAAAATTAATAGAATAGCTGATATAACAGTGAACTGCAGAAGTTATATAAGAAATCTACCCGTAAATTGAAGAAAAGTCAGAAAACGTAATGCTACTGCTAAACGTTGGAAGGAAAAGGAATTGAATTTTGTTTTACATCTAAATTCAAATCGAACAAAAAACCTGCATAATAATACACAAAATAATGCTTATGCATTTATCTGTGAAGAAATAAAATTTGTTATAATCGTAACAATAGAATAAAATCCAACAACATTCCCTTACCATCAAACTGTCTCACAATTATGGCTCAGTATATTTTATTAAGTCACACATCCAATATTAAACTAAGGGGATATTAATTTTAAACTAAAAAGATTTTATTTAAACAACATATTTACACCAAATATGTTAATCCATCTCCACAAAATGGATACTACACCAAATATGAATATAACAAACTAATACCATGATTTTCACAAATTCTAATTAAATGGCACTTATCATCCAAAATCGGCTGATTAGCGATTTCCATTCATTCCTTGATTAAAAATAACTAAATCGGCACTTAAGGTTTTTTTTTTTTGCTGTCGGTGTATTTTTTAACCAACTACTATTTAGCATCTATTTTTAATGTTTAACTTAGTTTTATCCCCTAACCACAATAGCAAGTTTTTTTTAAATTGTATGTTTAATGAATTAATGATACCTAAGTTCTAGAATATTTACTAGTTTAACGCGGCCGGCGCGGCGCGAGGCGCCTTTAATAATAAAATGTATATTAAATTTAAAAAAAAACTTAACAAAAGTGAATGGTGATATTCAACTTACTATTCGAATCAAAGATTCTTATTGGTTCATTGTGATTAAAATTGTTTTTTATTAGCAGGATGATCTGGTCATAACAATTAACTTAATAAGTTTTAACGTCAGCTCTTTTGTTTGAATTAATTTTTTAATCTAAATTCACAAAAAAAAAATAGCTCACATTCCAGTATCAAAATACACTTCAAAGTATAGGTAGAAATAAATATTATATGTATTAGTAATATGTATATTTTATCTTATTGATGATACCGTTATTTATATTATGTAAAAATTATTATTTTTTTTTTAAATTAGCAAAGAACAAGTTTTAAATGCTTTTAATGATCATAAAATTGGAAAAAAATAATATACCCAGAGCAAATATACTCAGTGATGTTGATCGAACGCATTTATTGTTTATTATATTTTTTTCTGACTTATTTAATGTCTTGAAGACGAAACGTTCCTTGCATCGCATCATCATAATTCTAATCAAATTTTAATGTTTTTTTTTTTATTTTGTATTCTAGTGTGGTTTAAATGCATGTTATTTAAAAAATTTAAATATTAATCTTTGAGATGTATTCGGAATTTTTACTACACATACCGCTATCGCTAACAATAAATTTGATTGATATTATACGGGCGATTAAGTTGATATGAGGAGTGTTAGTTGTCATCAAATGGTGTTTCTGTGATGGAATGTCTAACACGGGCTCATTCGAAATGCGTATTCAATTTATGGTTATTTGTAATATTTATGCTAAATAAAATAGAGACATGACTATTGTATGATCAATTCAAGCCAAGATAAGTTAATAAATATGCCGCCAAAGAGATCAAAGAAAAAACAAAAACAACCTGCAAAGAGAGTTGCATCCAGGTAGACAGTGATATCAAATTAAGACCCCCAGTAGTTCTAGAAACATATTTACAAACATAAATAAATAAATTAAAAAGGAAATTGTATGTGTGAAAATTGTGTTCCATTTTAAAAAATAAAAACCAAAAGATAGATATTCCCCCTTACTAAAAGAATTTTAGTATACAAAAAAAATAAAAACGTGTGCCACAAACAATCTATCTTTCTATCTATCTATATTGGTGGTATTTTAATTAGTTTTGATAAAACAATCTCTTTGGCTAATTTTTCTTTTAACGATTATTTATGGATTTAGCTTATAAAATAAGAGAATGCATACCGCGATGTGATGGTGCTCGCTCTGTGTCTGTATTTTTATTAGCCACTTTTAATTATGAACCGTTTAAGAAAGTTGAATTAATTAGATGGTCCATAATTATTACCAATAGAATTGTCATTTTATGGGTTTTGGTTTTTTAAATGATACCTAGAAAAAAAATAGATTAAGTTTATTTTTTTGTGCTTTTTTTTTAAATCATGGAGTTTATTGAACTTATTTTGAAAGTGATGGCAAATTGGGGAGATATAAATTGAAATGTTGCCTTCAATTTATTGAAAGTACATTCATTCAAATTTAATGAGAATGAAATAATTATTATTGGAAGATTAGAATGTCTGTAATCGGATGAGGAAAAATTAAAAGAACACGTTTTTAGTTCTTTTCACTAATTAGAGAAAATAATAAAAAAATTGGTTTGGTGTTAAAATTAAAAAAAAAATAAAAAGATATTTTTCTTTAGAATTGATTGGAAAGTTTAAAAGTTTAAAGTTTAATGACTTATGGGACCATTTTGTTTTTTAGTTTTTTTTTTTAGTTGAATTTAAATTAATTACGCTTTTTCTTCCAACATTAACAGTATGTCTTTTTATATTTTCATAAAGCAAGTTTATTTAGTTTGGTTTTATTTATACCGTCAATTGATTTGTGCGTTTTTATTTCCATTGCAATTCAAGCCAGAGCCTAAAGAGGTTTTAAGATTTTTCTAAAAATTTCGTACAAACCCTTTTTATGTCATTCTTTAGATGGTACTTTACCTACTGACATCGCGCTTTGTTCTTCAAATTATGTCGGTATTGTCGGCGTATTTGCGAGCAATTGAATAGACCTTGGAGATAATGTGCCTTTAGCAAACTCTATCATCTGCACAAACTGATGATTTTGTCATAGCTACAAGCTTATAAAATATATTAATATGATTATTCTTCTTAATTCAGTTTAAAAGTTATCCAGAGAGAAGAGGTAAACGGAAGAATTATAACTCTAAAATTATGTTTTTTTTTTTGTTGCAAGAAGTATAGAGACCAAGAACCTAGTTTTTTTATCCAAAGATTTCTTGGTTGTCTCATTTCGCTGTGAGGTTATCTTAACTGATCGACCACGCTTGCCTTATTTGTCCACGTGCCATTTTTGTCTGTGAGACTTCTTGCAATCCTTCTTTTTTTTTACATCCGGTAATAAATCGTCCAAATTTCAATCACAATGCTTTAAAAAGTGCCCAAAAAAATGCTACAGCTGCTGCCATTTGAACCGACATTTTAATTTAAGAGAATTAAATTCAAAATGTTGTATAGGTACAAAATTCATTTTACCGTTCTCCATATTTGTATTTCCAAGCACATAATTCTGATTGTGTAGGAAACTTTAGAATAACTGTCTTATACTTGTTTAACTCGGAAAAACTAAATACCTGAAAATTTAAAAGCATTCTATGAATAAACTTAGAAAAGATTCATTGTTTGTCAAAACATTTTTAAATTTAATTTATTTTAATTTATGTAAGTTTCTTACATTAATGAAAGGATGTGCCAAAAAGTATGCACCTAAAGCTTCATAAATCGAATAATACCTATATTAAATATTTGAAAAAGTTTTAAAAATATGTGCAACTTGACATGAGCGGTTGTAAGTTTGGTTGTTAAAGTAAAATATTTACATATGTACATACCAGTTTTAATCTTTTCATTTATTTTCATGTTCAGCAAGAAGTCTTTGTTTCGAAACGTACAGACATACATTTATGTAAAATTAATTATTCAATTAATGCAAGATTTGCCAATAACTGCAAAATCATAAATTCAAAATTGTCTAAAATATTACAAATTCTAATTGTCTTTCAGTATTTCCTCACGACATTAAAAAAGATAAAAAAATAAATTTACATCAGTATTTTAACATTTATGTACTCTTTTCAAATATTTATATGACGACTGGCTGTTATTTTGACATATGTCAAATTGTGCCTGTCATTTTGACAGATATCAATTTGACATTTATCATTTATCAATGACAGATGTCATTTTGACATTTATCATTTGACGGATGTCACTTTGATATTTACCATTTTGACAGATATCATTTTGGCAGAAGTCATTTTGACAAATTCATTTTGACAGATGTCATTTTAACAGATGTCGTTTTGACAGATGTCAACTTGACAGATGTCAATTTGACAGATTGCCATTTGAAAGAAGCCAGTTTGACATATGTCAATTTGATGGATGTCATTTTGACATCAATTAAATAAAATCAACCTGACAGATATCAGTATGACAGGTGTCAGTCTGCTTGACAACTTAAAAATTTTTCTCGCTTGGTTATAGTTCATAGATTTTTTTTCGTCACCGGACGAAACAAATTCAAATTGATTCGTTCCGTATTCGGGGTCGGTTGGGCAGTTGGGAAATCTCATATGTGATAAATTGACTAAATTTGTAGTAAAATGATATTTATAATTTGTGAAATTCAAAATTATAGTAATTTAAATGTCCGGAAATGTTAAATAAATAATTTGGAATTGTTAAAGTGTGAAATATGTAAATTGGTATGAGATTGAGATAACTGCGATCCCATTTTCCTCAATTTCTAAATATTTGAAGCATGTGTGTTCAAAAACTGATGTAAATAATTTTTTTTTTTAAATATTCAAAATATTTTTTTTTTCTGACTGGGTTCAACAAATTTGCAGCATTTTACCATATGGTGAGGTCCCAAAAATGGATGAATTAAGAATCATTTATTTTAGCAAATAAACAGAAAGTAATATGATCGCGCATATCACAAACTTCAGCCTTTTCTTTCTATATATATTCGCAATTTTTGTTCTCTTATGTTTCATTAATCTTGTGTTTATCGAATCCTTGCTTACATTGATGCATTGATATTGGTACATCCTTCCGTTCAAAAAAAGCTTTCACGAATGTAATTTAATTAATATATGTACATACATATGTTCGAATACAAGCGACAAATGTATACATATCTGTCAAAAGTTTTGGGTTTGCTATATTATCCTTCTGTTGCAAGAAAAGCTGTCACATTTAATTAAATTCAAATATGTACGTTCTGACACATGCGACAGGTAACTTTTCGAAATTTTTTGATTTAGTTTAAAAACAAACTTTTAAGTATGAAAATGTTTGCAAGCTCCTAGCGAATTGAAACCGCAGCTTACTCAATATTGCCTTCGTGCCTACTCAATACTCATTGAATGTACTTCCAAGTTCTTAAAGTAATTGTTTCTTAAAACATCCGTCCAGAAAATAAATCCCCGTTAATAACTAACAAATATTTTCGCACTTGAAAGTTTGTTAAAACTAAATCTATACTTTCAAAAAGATGTCTGTCAGAAAATATGTATTTGAATGTGAAATATTTCTTTGGAACAGGAGGATGAAACAGAAGGATGTCGCTTTTATTAGAACAAACAAATTTTAATAAAATTTAATTTAATTTGAGAAAACTTTTTTTTTAACCGAAGGATGTACCAATACCAATTCATCAATGAAAGCAAGGATACGATTCAAACAAAATTAAGGAGACCAAACAGAACAAAAAATGCGGATACCGAAGAAAAGGACTTAATGTTTGTGGACAAATTAAAAAAAAATATTAAACCGCATATGCACGTGATATGCGCAATCGTATTACTTTCTGTTTATTTGCTAAGATAAATTATTCTTTTTTTTAAAGTTTTTGTTTTAATATTGTACAAGAAGTCTCTATTGAAAAATTTATATACCAGTAATGCACGAAATGTCAATGAGTCTAAAAGAAATGACCAAACCCACAAATTTATAAATTATCAATTTGTCAATATTTTTTTAGATTCTTATTCTGTCTGTCTTCTTACATGAACCTACCACTTTTTATGTAAAAGGGACCTCACTTTACGGTAAAATGCTGATAATTTGTTTAACCCAGTCAAAAAATATATATTTTGAACATTTTGAAAATAAAAAAATTATTTATGTACATACATCAGTTTTTGAACGTACATGCTTCAAATATTTTGAATTTGAGGAAAATGGGATCGCAGTTATCTCAATCTCATACCAATTTACATATTTCACACTTTAACAATTCCAAATTATTTATTTAACATTTCCGGACATTTAAATTACTATAATTTTGAATTTCACAAATTATAAATATCATTTTTACTACAAATTTAGTCAATTTATCACATATGAGATTTCCCAACTGCCCAACCAACCCCGAATACGGGATATATCAAATTTGAATTTGTTTTTTCCGACTGCGAAAAAAATTCTGTGAACTATAAACGGGTGAGAAACTTTGATATAAATAATGTTAATGTGTCAAAATTTTGACAAATTAACAAAGTGATGGGTGTCAGTTTGACAGATGGGAGTTTGATGGAAGTCATTTTGACGAATGTAAAATTGATGGATTTTATTTCGACAGATGACAATTAAAATTTCTAACAAATTTTCACATATTGTTTTCTTCTCCTATGGGGTTTGACAGAATATTTTGAAAAATTGGCAGACAGATCCGATCCGAACTAAAGTGATGAAGTGCATGCTTTTTTTAAAGCTGGAAAACGGCTTTGTCTCATTCATCTATGTAGTTACAATTACCAATAATTTTCGTAGAATCTTTGCCTTAAAAAAAGAACATACATTGTTCATTCATATAGTACATACTATTTATATGTATTTATATTTTATTGTGTCAAAATATTCAATTTAATTTGAACAAAATTTTCTGTTGATACAGGGTAGACAAATTTTTAAATATTTGAGTGTATTTTTAAACATGAGTTTTTCTTGATTCTGGAAGAAGATTTTTTTCATTCTAAACACATCAGCATGATTCCAAACAATTTTTATTACAAAAAAAAAACGGTTAGGATATGAATACTCCAACATCAGCTTAGATACTGAAAGGACATAATTGAATTGCTACAAAATTGCAAAGTTAAAAGTTATTTATTCAGAAATTCAGAAACTCTCAAACCTAAGTAATGTTGCCTTTTTGGAGAGATTCTTGAATACCTATACGATCTAACCTCAATCTTGATGTAAAAGCATCACAAATTGCTAATTTGTTTTTACCCAATTTTTTCTCTCAGTGTAGTTACCTATCTTCAAACAATTTTGGGAACAGTTTTTTCTTCTCAAAGGCCAACCAAATTCTTGGAAATGAACTGTATTTAAAAAGCGAAAACCGGTTGAGTTCAAGCTGAAACTCCTTTGCCAAATTTACAATCTTCAGACAAAAATGATAAAACACAAAAATCCTCTGATAATAATGCAAGCCAATCTTAATCTTTGCCTTTTTTTTGTTGTTCTTTGTTCACCTTTATTTTTATTATAAATTTGCACGAACAATAAAACGAAGAAGAGAGTAAAGTTTAAAAGGGATGCAAGTCTTGATGGTATAAGGCGATGCAGTCATGGCTTTGGCTATGGCACTACATACAATCAAAGTCACGAATAATGGGGCCAACATTTGGAGCTTGCTTTTAGTTTTGTTTCTCCCATTTTTTTTGTTTTATTTTGTATCTTCTTGGATTTTTTTTTATTTTTCAGATATATATTATAATGGATGCGCGAGATGAGATTTTCATGTAACGTGCCAAACGCGTATTCGCAGACAATTGATGAGGGCCCTTCAAATTGGACACGATTTTGATTTTTTTTTTGTCTTCTCTTTATCTTACATACAAGACAGTGTCTGCTGCACTTGGAGTCCTTTCTTCGTCCTCTTTCTTAGAACGGTCTTTGCGTTGGAATCTTGGCTTAAGTTGATCTAAAGCAGACCTCTTGTTTCTTCGATCGATGTTAATGATGGTGGTGATTGAGAGCTGTAGGGCAATCGGGCGAGTTTTTTTTTTTGCGCAGGACATTCTTTTGCTTGAACACACATTCTTTACAGAAAGTGGAAGTGGACGATAATTTTTGTTATATATAGTCTTTTGAAACTTTATTTTTTTTATTTTGTTCTGTTTGGCTAAGCGGGGCTTTTGTGATGTCTTAAGAAGATATTCAGTTGTGTTACTTGTTTTGGAGGGGCAGGTTTTTTTTTGTCCGTCTTAAGAGATGGTGCGTATACATTATTTGGGTAATTGGACAACATGAGCAAGCATTTATCCAAAGTAACAAGAATTTTTTTTTGAGCCATTTTAAACTGCAGGTGATACAGGCTAACAATTACATATAAAGATGGATCAACCAAGGGAGATCATATATAATATTTCGCCGAAAGGTTTTTTGTAATTAAACATTTTTTTCTTTTTAAATAAAAATGAATGCTGATTTGTACATATTTCATTTTCATAGAGGGTGATTAAGAACCTTAAAACGGCAATATTTTTTGTAGGTATTTAAATTTAAGAAAATGTTTTGAAATTGATATGCAATTGAGAGAATGTTGCTTTGGAAGAAAAAATAAATAAGTTAATCTCAAATTGCAGGGGTTCAACAATTTTGAGTGTGGGGTGCTGCAGGGCATTTCTGAATATGGTCGCCCTATAGGGATATTAAAAATATTTTATTTATATGCTACTGACGAACTAATTGATAAGTTCTATTAGTTCCAACGGATTACTCGACGTCTTGATAAACTGATTGTTGAACATGAAATTTTATTAACATTTCTTATGAAAAAATGTGTCTTTATTTTAAGACCACATTATTATACTTTATTTGTTTAAAACATAAATGTAGATAATCTATAAAGAGTCTTTTGGGGTAAGACTGTTAATTTTTGGAATGGGCTTTAATTCTGAAATAGTTAGTTAGAAATAGTTAGAGGCCCATATTTTGTGAATAAAAATATACCAGCCCATTCAAATAGTAGGTACCTACATTGAGATTTTTGTTAAAAAAGGGGACTATTGAAATCTTAACGGAGTATCACCATAGAAATTTCAACTTAACTTAGGATAGTAAGAGATGACCGCCAGTTCAAAATTTATTTGGAACGCAATATTACTTCAGTTTTGAAAGAAATCCTTTTGATAATTTTTTATTTACTAAAATGTAGATCCTTCGGTGTAGGTAACACGGATTTTTTTAATTAAAATTTGTATAGCTGTTTTCGAGATACATAAACTTTTTCGGTGGGAGATATCTTTATTTTTGGAGCTGAAAAAAATATAATTTATTTAAGTGACACCAAAATTGTGTTATATAAGGTTATTTTGAAAAGCCTAGGTATTTTGTGACTGTATGTTTTTTGGTAGAGTTCAAATTTGAATATGATCTACGTAATTACTTACTTTTTTAATTGCGATATTATAATGTATGCAGGTAAATATATGTAGGTACTATGTGGCAATTTATGGACTTGGAAAAAAGAATTCGAACTGATATTTTGATTGACACTACGATGATAGGGAAGATAATAAAAGTGGGTATGACAATTCTGTCTGTTCGGTATACATGGATGGATTGATTTTCTCAAAACTTGGTATCTAGTTTTTTTCGGCATTTTTTAAGGCAAAAAATAACGGTGACTGCAATCATATAACTTTTTTAGAGTTATTGAAAAATGGCTCCACCGAGTCAAAATTCAGTTAATTTTGATAATTATAGGCTAACTTTTTGATTTTCGCTTTTATCGAAAACCGTTCAACTGGTTTTGATCAATTCTTTTTGGAACATATTTCGAAAAGCTTTAATAGTAAGTTACATATTGTCTATTAAAATCTTGAAAAACAAAATTTAGGGTTTTAGAAAAAGTTGCAATATTCTTTTTTTGAAAACTATATTTTTTTCAATTCAATTCAATTTTCAAATAGTTTATTCAATTCCTATTATTATTAAACAAACATTATTTATTTATTTAACAAACATTATTTATTTATTTAACAATCATTATTTATTTTAAGTAATGGTGGAAATAAATAATACCTAATGCAGGTACATTCTATAACTTAAAAGTTAAAGCGGAATGACATCTATGTAGGTAGGTATATCGAAAACGAATAAGTCGATTTTTACTAAACTTGGCACCAAATGGTTTTTTAACATTATCTAACGAAGTTTAAACAAAAATTATTTAGATACCCAAAATAAACGGTATCTTCCCATACAACTGGTTAAACCGTAAAAGAAAATTCTATTTTTCTCGAAAACGACTTCTAAAATATTGATTAAATTTTTTTGCTTGCCAAAATTAGTACTCTCCAGCTCAGCTTTTATCATGGGCAAATTTTACACTAAAGCAGCCCGTAGACACTACACTTGTGTCTGTACCGGTGTACTGACACCGTTGTGGTATTTCGCCACACACGCCACACCGATCGAGACACCGACTTGCTCCGTGTCTGACACCGATTCGGTGTGCTCACAAGGCCACACACAGCACACATTTCCGTACACCGACACCGGTGCAGACACAAGTGTAGTGTCTATGGGCTGCATAAGCCATTATTAACACTACCTCACATTATAGTCCAGTCATTAAATACATTTGACTTCGAAAAAACGCCGGAAAGCTGTATTTTCGTGTATAGCCTCCTCATGGTGTTCTTAAGAAACTGTAAAAAGTCCCCGTAGATATGAGACCAGCTAGTTTTACAGAAAAATATTGTGAAATAATTTGTAGCTTACAAAATTTCCTACAAAAAACATGATTACACTTTTGTTCATAAAAATAACCTTTTTCAAAATAAATAAATCGGAAGAGTTGTGGGGGGTGGCTTACGCGCAGTGGAATTAGTGCTTGACTGCTAACTTGGATGTGTGGGTTCGATCCTCTAGGGTTTAATAAGAAAGAAAATCAAAACCTAATTTCTCAATCCACTGTGCTTGTTTGTTTAAAAGAGTTAAGAGTTTTACTTTTTTTTTAAATGGGGTGGCTTAGTTAAATAATTGTGCATTTTAAGATAAAAGCATCAAATTTTTTCATTGTTGGTACATTATATAAACATGATCTGAACTTATATTGGGACACTTTATATCTCAACCCCTTTAGACGGGAGGAAAAAATGAAAACAAAAATGACATAAAATAGAATATTAAATAAAAAAAACCACAGCAACACTTACAATATTATATGAAATTTGAAACATAAGTTTTCAGGCACTTAAACTTAAATTTATTGTTATTAAAATAATTACTGATTTCACTTTTTAAGTGCGTTAAAACTTAAAATTAAAATTTCCAATGATGGTTTCCAAGGAAGGCTATAACTGGTACTTAAAGAAACTGATTTACCTCGAAAATTATATTTGCTGTTCACTGTTGGTTTCATCAATTGTTTTCTGGTAGCATAGAAGTGTGACACTTTAAATGTGGATTTCAACAAATTTTAACCAATTATTTGTAGAAAAAGCTAAATTCTGCAAGGTAGTGAAGAGAAATGGGAGTTTTTCATTTTTTTTTTGACATTTTTCATCTACATCAACATTCTGTAAAATTTTGTAAGTGCATCAAAAGTGAAAAAAAGGGAAATATCTCGTGATTTTAAGACTATTTATCAGATTTTAGTAGATCCATATTTTTTTTTATTTACTTTCAAAAGTGGATCCATTTTTTTTATTTTAAAATTTCCTTCCAAACTCAAAATGAAAACTTCCCCGAATTATGTAATATCATCCCTAACTTTAAGAAATAAAAATAATAATTGTTTGTTATGAGCTGTTGTTTTTGTATTTTAGTGTGGGTGCATTTTTATGTTTCCATTTTTCTTGAAAACGAATTTCAATAAAAAAAATTATATACTAACTCTACACCTTTAGATACAAAAAAGTTTGTTAAATGTAATTGAGACGAGTTAACGAAACGAGTAGATAACATCTCTAAAATCGATGACATCTACATCTACATATTAAAGATACTTTCTGAATCGTATTTTAAAGTTTAATTTTTTTATCAGAAGATCTTAAAGTTCTTAAGAAGGTTCCCTGCATGGTTCCATTGTTTGCGATCACTATAGATATGTATGTATTATATATTTTTTTCTTTTTTGAGATTTCTATGTTAACATTAGTGATAAAGATATTTTTATTTCGACACTTAACACCTCAGCATGAGACAATTCAAATTTTGAATTCTAATTAATGCTATAAATTTGAAATGAGATATTGTATCCAGTTTGCTTATACAATATTGGTTTTTTGACTAAATCAATCTCATCTCTATGGAATAAAATTTTTTTCAAAAAGAATTAAAATCTCAATAAAAACCATAATCAATCATAATGCACCAATGACGACGACGACGACGTCTATAAATATTTTATTCACATGATCAAACAATAGAATAACGAATTCCATCATAAATTTCAACAAACAAGATTTTAATGAAGAAAATATTTCAAACAAATAATAACACATAATTTTGTTTTTATTTTTTTTTTATTTTGAATCGAAAGACGGCTGCGCTATATTTAGTATTATAAGAAGTGGGCTGGGCAGGAACATTGGGTGGAAGAATAAAAATTATAAAAAGCACATCCCACGGGGCAAAAACATTCTATAAAGATTGAAATTTACACCTTCATCCATGGATTTTCAATGATAGTGGGGTAAGCTAGAAGAAATATTTAACATAAACTAAAAATTAAATAAAACATTATTTTATTTTTTATATTCTAAAAATTAAATAAAACATTATTTTATTTTTTATATTTTTAAAGAACATTGCTCAATATATTGGACTTCCTTTTTAAAATTTGGTAAATAAATATATACCCATGTCTTGTTTTAAAACACATTCATTTTTAAGAAAACTATACATTCATAGAACATCATATTGTAAGACTTATCAGTCATTAGTTTGGCTAAATTCTTAACTTATAGACAAGACTTGTTCCAATTTCGTACAGCTTATTTTCGACCTAAATTTTAAACAAATCTTAATTATAATTATACCAAATATCATAAATTTTCAGCAAAATCTGACGTGGAAAATAATTTTGGACGTCAAAATTTAACAAATGGTCTACTGTGTGGCACTAAGCCTTCCGCCGCCGCCGGCCACCTAGTTGAAAACTTCCAATTGATTGTGAATGAACTATGAATAAAATATATAATTTTCTTTTTTATTCTTTCATTTGAAACCAAAGTATATCTACGTACATAAAAAATGATAAGAAAAAAACATTTCCAAAATGATAAACCATCAATATCTACATCGGATGCGGGGGATTTTACATTTGAAAACAAAACGATACTACTGACCTATAAGACGCGGATATGCATCATGTCACGTTCTTAGTATCAAAGTATTTCATCACTTCAAATAAATAAAATTCTCCGAACAAAAAAAAAAAAAAAGGAATTTAATTAAAAATCAAAAACAAAGGAAAATGAAAATGAAAAAAAAAAAATTATAAAACGATCGATGATTTTATCTCTCATTTGCATTAACAAAAAAAAAAAATATTAGAAGAGTTTTGTTCAAGCCAAGTGCATTAGCACTTCAATGCGCTCTTAGAATGGAGAAATGTATTTAAATAATATAACTCCGTTCGCTGCTGTCTTGAAAGACGCAACGTTTACTATTAATACAGTTTTAATTAATAAAAAAAAGATTTGTATTTAATTAAATTTCTTTAAAATGTTAATGAAAAGTGGGCGGGAGCAATTAGAATGTTTTATTATATTTTCTCCTCGAACACTATATGCGCTTTATGGTATAATATGGTAATCCAGACGATAAAAAGTTGAATGGTGGGGACTTAGGAGTTATTGTTTGAATGGTTGATGGTTTGTAAGAAAAAATAAAAACGTTATTGTGACCGAGAAAATCATAAAACTATAACTTGTTATGTTTGGTTTGAAGAAGAATTCAACTAGAAATACATTTTGTACTTGATTTTTTTTTAACTGTAGCAATATATACTCTTGTGCGTCAAAACGTTTTTTTTTAATTTAATTAAATGTTTCGAAGAAATTGTTTGTAAGATATACATTAAAAACTACTATTTAAAATATTTGTACATACATACGGTAGAAATTAAATTTATTGGTACAGCGATGAGCCAAACAAAAAAATTAAAGGGATTTTTAAAACAATGAATGAAGAATGCAACCTGTACAAGTCAAAAGTCTGAAGATTCTATATGTGTGATTGTAACTTCCTGTATATTTGTTTGAAGAAGATTTTATCCATTAGTCAACATTTTTCTTCTTTTTTTTCAGCAAGAAATCTTTCATAACATTAACACAAAGAATGTGAGAAATGCAAGAAATGTCAATTAGTGCAAACAAAATGATCAATCTGATAAACTCTTTTTTATTATAACTGCTTTTCAATTTTTTTTTTTAATTTTTCATTGTCCATTCACGTTTTCTTATAATCCTCAAACTCAAAATACCAACGGGGGACCTTACTATTTGCTAAAATGCTGAGCAAACTTTAAAAACCTAACAAATTTTATTTTGAGAAAACAAAAAATTAATAAAAATGGGATCGCAGTTATCTCAATCTCATACCAATTTATATATTTCACACTTTAACATTTCTAAATTATTTATTTAACATTTCCGGACATTTAAATTACTATAATTTTGAATTTCACAAATTATAAATATCATTTTTACTACAAATTTAGTCAATTTATCACATATGAGATTTCCCAACTGCTCAACCGACCCCGAATACGGGACGTATCAAACTTTAATTTGTTTTGTACAAGGACGAAAAAAAATCTGTGAACTATAACTGGGTGAGAAAAAAATTTAAGTTGTCAAGCACACTGACACCTGTCATACTGATATTTGTCAGGTCAAAATGACATAATGTCAAATTTTGACATCTGTCAAAATGACATCTATCAAAATGAAAGCTTTCAAAATGACATCTGTCAAGATGATATCTGTCAAGATGAATTCTGTCAAGATGACATCTGTCAAGATGACATCTGTTAAGATGACATCTGTCAAGATGACATCTGTCAAAATGACATCTGTCAATATGACATCTGTCAAAATGACATCTGTCAATATGACATCTGTCAAGATGACATCTGTCAAGATGACATCTGTCGAGATGACATCTGTCAAGATGACATCTGTCAACATGACATCTGTCAACATGACATCTGTCAAGGTGACATCTGTCAAGATGACATCGGGCAAGATGACATCTGTCAAGATGACATCGGGCAAGATGACATCTGTCAAGATGACATCTGTCAAAACGACAGCTGTGGAAATGACATATATCAAAAGGGCAACTGTCAAATTGCCATCTGTCAGCATAACATCTGTCAAATTGACACCAGCTTGTCAAAAATTTCAAAAGTTTTTCCTCCGTTTGCATATAATTCACAGATTTTTTTTCGTCACCGTACAAAACAAATTAAAGTTTGATACGTCCCGTATTCGGGGTCGGTTGGGCAGTTGGGAAATCTCATATGTGATAAATTGACTAAATTTGTAGTAAAATGATATTTATAATTTGTGAAATTCAAAATTATAGTAATTTAAATGTCCGGAAATGTTAAATAAATAATTTGGAAATGTTAAAGTGTGAAATATATAAATTGGTATGAGATTGAGATAACTGCGATCCCATTTTCCTCAATTTCTAAATATTTGAAGCCTGTATGTTCAAAAACTGATATATGTAAATTTTTTTTTTATTTATTAATATTTTCAAAATAAGTTTTGTTGACGTTTTCTATACGCTTTATTCGGCATTTTAGGATAATGGTCAGGTGCCTTTGACACTTTGAGTTTGAGGCATATAAGAAAATGCCAATAATGAATTTTGAAAATTTAAAAAAATTTCACAGAGATTATAAATAATGAATTTGATAATAACATTTGCACTCATTGACATTTCTTGCATTTCTGGCATTTATTATAACAGTTTATCATATATTTTTCTTTCTGAAAATAAAAAAACTTAAAGATATGCAATTGATGGATGTAGTTTTAAAAAAAACACAATAAAGGAAAGTACTACCGTGTTTACCATTTATGTGCTGTACATTGTACAATGACATTACATAATATGTTATATTTTGAAATTTCTCCACAATTTTTCGACCTTCAACTTGTAAAGATTGCATTCATTGTTTTAAATCTCTTTAATTTCTTTTCTTGGTCATCATTCATCCCTAATAACAAATTTTATTTGCATCTTCAAATATTTATTTAAGTTACGAAGTATATTTTTTGTAGGTATGTATATACAAATGTACATATGTATGTATATCCTTGCGTTTAAAATAAATTCTTTCACAAATTAAATTAATCTGAACACGTTTTGACACAGGAGTTTATTGATAGAGTTTAAAAACAATTCAAGTAAAAAAAATTATTTAAGGTTAACAAATATGATTTAATTTTTTGACAGTGTTACGTATAAAGGGTGTTTTGCAAAAGATGCGACAGTAGGCTAGAGGGTGTAGGTTGAGTCAAGACAAAAAAAAATGTTTTGATATCATTTACAGTTTAAGGTAATTATTTTCGAAATTTGACATTTTCTATAATTGCAATATTTTTAAAAGCGATTGTTCTGATGAAAAAAAATGTTATTATCTTTTTTGTAGATAATCACATATCCTATGATGTTCACTTAAACTACTTTATTATATTTGAATCCTTATTTTGTGGGCTTCAGGTCTATCTAAATATAATTAAAGAAAGAAAGACCTGAAGCCCACAAAATTAGGATTCAAATATTTTCAATAAAAAGGTCACGAAAAAGAAATAATTAGTTTGTTATATAGTTCCATCATTTAAGAATTACATATGTGTTTGTATATGTAGGTATATACGAACAACCTTTATTTTAACAATTAATCATCAACACGTTTTTTGTTCGCACATGTCAGATAAATGGAGTCCTTTTAGTTTTTGCAGTTAACTTTTAACGATAATTCAATATTCTGTATACCCATTTTTAACTCCATACCAATTTTGTCCAAGGAGACAAACTATTTTGACTGGACTGGATATTGGATAACCAGATAAAGTTGTGCTTGCAGTCGCCTTGTTTTATTTGTTAACCTTTTGAACCCCAGTGATCTTGGAAAAGTACTCTTTGTTTAAAAGTTTAACTTAACCATCATATTCTCTTAAGCTTACATTTCAAACATTCATAATTAATCTCTATCTTACGTCCTATAACGTTGTCAAGTTAATTAGGACTTTTTATGGACTTACAAAGAAACACAAAATGACAGAGGCACTTTATTATATTCACTCATTAAAACAATTCACAACAAGTTCACCACCTGTCTATACCATCACCACATCATATCTACAATATATAGGTGCTGTGTTTTGGTAAATCCAATATTAAGCCGACAAAAACATTATGAAATCATTTAGTGACATTTAACCGTTAACAACGTCTTAATGTGATGTGTCACCCCAAAAGTTCAGTTGAAATTTGAAAGTTATGCAAACCACAGCCATTAACCGGTCATCGCAGTTAAACCATTCAAAATGACTTCACTTATATTGTGATTCTTTCACGATTCTAGATTCACAATGTATCTACATTAATTCATATCCACCGCTGCCAATACCTACGTTAAGAATCTCTGAGCCTTTCCTTATGTAATTCACTGGGTTAATAGTGAAGTACGTGATGTAATATAGAGATTTTATGATTTTAGGATTTTTTTTAGGAATAATTTTAAAAGCTATCACGTACGGGATTTTGTTGAAATGCGTATATACTTGAAATTGATAGAAGTTATTGGCTTCATGGTTCAACATCACCACATATTAAAATTCAAAACCACACTTTTATATACAGACCCTCTGCTTGATGAAAGGGAAGTATAATAGTGAAGGTAATGAAAATTCAATGCTGTAGGGCTTTTCATTTGGGCTGATATGCTTTTAAAGTATTTAAACATAAATAATTCAGTAAAACAACCACGGAAGTGTTTTTTTGTTTATTTTTGTTTTTTTTTAGATAAAAGCTATACTTACAGAAACTATCAATGTAAAAGTATGTATGTCATAAAAATAGCATATGTGGATAGATAGCAGTACCGACGAAAGGTCATTTCCTGTTAACCATAAGTATTCCTTGAAAAATAAATAAGCAACTAACTAAGAAAGATTTTAATTGTTTAAAAGTTAAATTCAACGTCTTGGGTGGTGATGTTACGTGTTGCAATATAGGGAAGTAGAGGTAAAAACTGAGTGCATAGAATATGCAAAGAGCTTCGAAAAAATAACTGATTAGATAAAATAACTCATTTAGAGCCGCTTTCTGATACGAAACTTAAATGTTGAACTGTCAACTTCCATACTCTGGATAAGAAGGAGATCTATTAAAAGTCAGGATAGATTTTGAAATTCCCGATTCTATGTGTAGTTTGGCATGTTTTTCGAGAGAAGAAAACACCTTTTCAAAAAAGAAAACGTTGCAGCCTTCTCACCTAGACTATCTCCACATGCTTGGACATAGTATAACATTATTGTTCTATAGAAGGAGCATCGTGGATTTGATCTGTGGGGATATGTGAAGTCGCTAGTTTAAGCCGCGCCGATAAGCCCGAAACGATTGACCACTTGGAGGACAACATTCGCCGCGTTATTGTCGATTCACGGCCACAAATGTTGGAAAAAGTCATCGAAAATTGGACCTCCAGATTAGACTACGTCCGAGCCAGCCGTGGCATATATTTTACTGAACGCGCCTTTTATAAACATACCTGCATACCTTTGTGCTTCAAATTGTGACTTTTCTTTGTGGAAACAAATTATTAAATGGTATTGTGGTTGTGAAGCGACTGTCTCCCAAATCAAAGGGAAACTCGAAATCGGTAATTTCCTCATCGTGGGAACATTAATGTCGGGAAGTTTATGTAAATTTAGCAGTTTGATGTTCTCACGAATAAGTTGGAGGTTATTCGATATTTTACACCACACCTTAAAAATTTTTGGTGTTCGTAAAATTAATCCAAATTCAGACCAATACTTCTGGCTTGGTAAGCTTCCCAATAAATATTATTATACATTTGCAGAAACTATCAAAGATCGAAATAATTAAATTGTGGGACAAAAAATGCGAAAAAAATTTAAGCCAGATAACTACTTAACAATAAATTATTGTTTTTAGCTGACTAGCTGACTAGACATTTTAATTGATATTGTTAGAAAAATACAAACCATGATGTTCCTTCCTATACCCTCCCTTGAATCGCAATAAACACACGCTTGCATTTACAAATTTTACAAACGCATGTAGAATTTACTAACAGTGTTGATTCAATGCGCATTTTTGCAAGTTATTCTGATGTGGGGCTTACCGTTATTTATGACACAAATTTCAAGGTTTCTATAAGCTCGCACACTTTCATATTCTGTCAAACATTTGAACAGTGAACATCACCTTGTCACATTTTGTTCCAAATCTGGGATACCTATTTACCATGTGATGTAACTAATGGACACTGCGTGTTGTATTCAATCATTTTTAACATTGTCAAATGTCGAGTAGAATATAGATCCAACATTGTTTTTGTATTACTGCCTGAATACAATGGATAAATGGAGCTGCAACTGGAATAGCTGTCAAAATATTCAATACAAATCAAATTTAATATTACGAACACAACACAACGCAACTGCAGTCGGTGCTGCAAGAGAAGAGTTGACTAATTTTTACCTTTTCACGTACAGCACTTTTGACGTTTCAATTTGTATGAAGAAAAAAAGAGACAGAAAAAAAAGAATTAATTTAAAGAAAAATATAAGGAATAAAAAAAGTGAAAAACTAGCTCGTGGTTGTTTTGTTGTTTTTTTTTCTTTAAAATATACAAAAAACTGTTAAAACTGCATTGTGGGTACATAAATAAAAGCACGAAAGACAAATTTTCACAGCTGTTGCAGCGCAGCTTCAGTTATAGTTGCAGCATTCTATTGTGTTTAGGCAATTCAAAAATAACTCTGACGCCAACCCGTTACCGGTAGATAAAAAAAAACAACGCGGCTATTGTTTGACGGATTTTAGGTTTCTTTAAGGTTTTGAAAAATATAATGGTTAATGATATACCTAACGTTCGTACACAAACAAAACTGTAGTCTAAAAAAAATCTGAAATTTAGAGCTCTTTTTAAAATTATACGAATTTCAAAACCCATTATTGCCAATTACTGCCAGAAAAGAAAGAAGCAATCTTTCCTCAGTTTGACGTTAAAGTCAGATTTAAAAAGAAAAAAATGCAAAAATAAAATTTTTACTTCACCTAAGATAATGACGCTTTTTATTAAAAAGTGCATATCTGGGATAGTTGAAGGTTTACGTACCCACATTAATAAAAATGAGCATGCCCTATTATTACTTTGAACGCCTCATCAATAGGTCGTAATTGTAAAATTTATATACTGACTAGTTCGATACCAACTTCAACTTATATTGTTTCTTTATTAAACTTCATCATTTCGAACTTTAATTAGTAAACTTTCTGAAAATGTTCCCATGCATAATCAAAAAATACGTTCTCACAATCATGGCGCCTTTGTGAATACATATCTCATCTCTTATATTCACCCAATTCTTATGATTGAAATATTGAGACATTTGTATATCACGCATGTCAAATAAATTCTTTTTTAACTCAAAATAAAATGACAAATCCAGGTTAGAATAAGATAAAAAAATATTCACATGAAAAGATGACACAGGTATACAAATCTGCAGCCGATTTTCTATCAATAGAGCTTTAATTGCAAACCATCATGAGGAAAAACAATATCCCGCCAAGATGATCAGTAAAGCAATTTATTTAACGAGCTGCTATAGTCCCCGCCTCTATATAGTAGTAACCTAATTACGAGTGGCTTATAGATGACGGAATATCTGAACAATCCTATTTGCATATAAATTTTTCACGCGACATTATAGATAGAATTTTTTTTTGTATACATATTTTGGGAAAATTTTGTTAGGAGCATGTGACCATAATTAAATATATATACGCACCATTCTATTCATATACATATATATGTGATAGCAAGAAAGTGAACATCATAAGTCAGTAACCCCCCTTGAAGATAATTTGTCTATCTGAATTTATTTGAAGACTGCCGGGGAGAAAAGAAGTAATAAATAAATTTCTAATATCAAACCCAAGGGGCGGAATATAAGTTTATATGCGTATATTAATTTTTAATCAAATTTTTAATTTTTAGATTAAAGACTGTATAATAATTTATTCGAATCAGTTGTAAGTGTTAGAGTAAAAGTGCTACGATATAACATGATAATTTCATATTTTTAATTTTAATTTCGAATGAATTGTTCGTCGCATCCAAATTTGATTTAAAAGTGTCTTTTTCGTATTTAAAAATAAAGGCCAGGTTTTTATGTATTTGTTCGCATGTCGTAATTCCTGGACGGCCCTATATGAGAATATCCATATTGACCAACACTGATAGTAAACTTTACATGCGTTTGTAACTTTTTCAAGAAAGGCATCTGTGTAGAACAAAAAAATTATAGCGTAGCTTAGCCTGTTAGAGAGTTGTGTATATTTTATACATACATACGTACATAACTCACTAACACATATAATTCTATAATGGCTACCAACTTAAAAAGGGTATAGTACATATGTTTCGCAAGAATTGTCTGGCAAACTAAGGTTTTACGGGGATTCATTTCGATAATTTTCGTTTCGCATTTTTTTTTTTTTTTGTTCAGTATTTGATTATTTCGCATTTTACGTTTTGCAAATAGCGTTTCGTTTTTTAAATGATATGACAAATGATTCTTTCACATTTTTTCATTTCGTAATTTTCATTCAGTTTTTTGTTGGATTGCATTTTTAAAGTTCGTTAACTTTTATTTAGCATTTTGTTGTTTTGCTTTTTTTATTTGGCATTCAATTGTTTTGCAATTTTTTGATACATACATTAATAAAACTAACAAAATAATTAAATGCTCATTTGTTGTCAAAAATGTAAAAATAAGTACCTACCATGAACGAAAGAAACGTAATATGAAAATACTAAACAAATTTTTTTAATTTAATTTTTATTTTGAACGTATGCATTTATAAAAAAATACTTCTCAAAAAAAATTCTTAGTTTTCAAACTAAATAAACGGTAATCTATGATCAGCGAAATAATAAAACGGCTTGGCGATATTTTGGGAAACGTTATTACTTGGTTAAATATAAAACAACAAATTGGCATAAGATTTTTGTGAAATGATTAAAATTATTAAAAAAAAAAAACGAAATATAAAACGACGAATGTTAATTGAAAAACATAATGAATAAAAAAAAATGTCAATTGCCAATTAAAGATTGCGAACTAAATGCATGAAATATTATTGAACAACTAAGCGAAACAAAGAAATGCCAAATGAATTTTGCCAAACAATGGCGATTTGTAAAAATTGTGATTATCCCGGTGAATTTTTTTCATTTCGCAATTTCTTGTTTCGAATTTTAGTAATTGTTTGTGGAAATTTGTAATTGAAATTCTCAAAGCTCATAGTTGCGATGCACCTGTTTAATTTAATATAACTCAAGAAAAAATTGGCATATTTTTTTTTTACTGTTGTTGCAATAATGCAATTAAAAGAACTTGCGATTTTTTTATCCACGGCGTTATGGTTAGACTTTTGATTATTATAATGCAAATGTAAAAAGTTATTTTTCATCGCAAAAGTTACAAATATGTAAAAATTTTTTTTTTTTTAATCTAGAAGATAGGGATGCTAACTTAACTCTTTGCAAAAACTTTACTTTTGTAAAAGTCGCAAACATGTGAATTTTTTTACTTGGTACTATAAACTGAGCTCAATACAGCACATCTTTGATTTTAAAGAAAATCGAAATTTTGAAATAAATTGCATTCGCAAATTGTGAATTTTCGATATTTTTTTTTTAAATATTTGTAACACATGGTAGCATAGTTTGAGCACATTTTTTTTTAAATCGAAAATAACGGGCCTATACTTGATTCTTCGCAAATAATATGTACAATTAATTGAAAATGTCGGTGCCAACTTTACGCTATTTCAACAAAAGTTGCAAAAATTTCGCAATGACAGCAAAAACTGAACTCAAAACATGTCACCCGTAAAATTTGGGACATTTAAAATTTTTAATTTTATAGATAAAAAAGTTCTTAATTTAAACATTTGAGAACTTACCTATCAACAATCTCAGCACATTGCTAAATTGTTTTTCTGAAGAATCATTTTTAAACCAAGATTAGCTGCGGAGACTATTGGCTCAGGACAATCTTGTATTGAGAAACTATAGAGAACATTTTTAGACATCTTAATATCATACAATGTATGGTTAAGGAAATCAATGTGAAACTATTAAACACTTTTCTATTACCGCTTGATTATTTTTAATGGAACATTTTTATCATCTTATCAAAATTTTGTTAATGTGTTTTAAATCGGTTTGTTAATTTAACCATTTGCGTTTTGATTGATCCCAAATTTCTAATTGGTCTTATTGCAGATCCTGTTTTGACGGTTACCATGAAAGTTATTATAGGCACACATAGTACACAATTTATTTTTTTTTTTACTGGAATCCAATTAGTTTTCCAATAACATATTTTGATATTTTTTTTAAGTTTAAAAATCTGAAGACAGTTGTTGTAGACAACAAGTTGATCGCTGTGGAAAGGAAAGTATAATACACTTTCATATCGTTAAAATAATTATGAAATCATATAAATAATAACAACTACTAGTAGATTTAAGTAAGGTAAATATATGTACCACTGACGCGACACGACATATAGAAGCTTCATACATCAGAGATTACGCATACGCTTTCAAAAAAAATGTAAGTAAAACCAGCAGGACGAGTTGATTCTGTCTAATGTATACGTTTAGATAATATTTAAGCTTTCACGCGATTCATTATTTTAGTCACGTAATTTGGCTTACCACACTATCCGATAGACTTTGAACAAATAAATATTCACCACAAGCACAGGGAAAACATAATATTGGTAATTTTATTTAACTGAATCTAACTACCTTAAGTGTGTTTTTTTGTCAAGTATGTACATAGATTCTCGTGCAAGAGCAAAGAGATATTAATGAAGATATTTAAAATTTTTTGCGGAAGACAAAAAACTAAATCGTTAAAAATATAGTCGGTTCAGAAGCAATTTTTGTTTGCGTCGGTTTAGTTCTACTTCATTTTATATAGTTCACATTTAAATCTTTTCAAAGTTCTATGAATTAAAGATAGGTACAAAAATCAACGTATAATTGAACATTTTCAAGTAAAGTTAAAATATTTATGAACGCACTTTTATTGATTAAAATAATCAAGCCTTATTGGTTAAATTTTGTTAATGTGAGTAAGTTTAAAAAGAAAAGGTCCATAATGACTGCCTTGTGGAGCTCCATATAAGTGTCTGAACACAAAAGTGTTGTAATTGTAACTGGAACAAGAGCTAGAATAGATGGAAATAAAATTGTTAGTTTGTTTGCTTCATTAGTTTGTGGTGGTACGATCGATTTTTTTGGCTAACAATTGAAAAAGTGTTGTAAAAAATAAACACTTATCGAACACATCCAGGTCCGTTTGCAGCTACATTGTGTGGTGTTCGCAACATTGCGTTTGTTTGTTTGTTTTCAATATTTCGTCAGCTTTTTGGCTCAAGTTTCAGTTCCAGGCTGTTTGATAATTACTTTCCTTTGTACCTTTAGCGTCTTTTTAACGAGTTGAGTTTTTGTGTGTCATATGCTTTTTCACTAGGAAAAATTTGATTGACGTTTTCAATTTTGATTTTTACGTTTGACAGCAAGACTTAGGCGCATTCAGTTATATGCATAAAATGGAACCTTAAGGCGTAATCAAAGTATTTTTGCTATTTGCTTCTATTGAAACTATTCTATTCTACGATTGATTAATCCAATTGAAATATAGTACTTTGGCGTATTATATATTTCTTTAACAGTAGACAGAAATATAGTAAAATACTATGCAATATTACAGTACGGTTGGGAACAATAAATTCCGTATTTTTAGACAATAAATACATCTATGACAGTGGATTTGATGTCTGGCATATCTCCGACCACGAGGGGCACACGTTGTTCTCTTCCGCTTAAACCTTCTTCGAATCAACATCTTCCTATAAACTTAATGGTAAATTGTAATGCTTAAACAATATTTTATTATAACGTGAATAAATATTTATATTTGTAGTAATTTAAAATACTGAAAAGTTTTAATATACCATTTTCACATTTTTGACTGTCAAAGTGAAATTTAGAGTTAGTGTGATTTTATAAATTTAAAATAGGCATTTGCTGATTTTAACTTTAATAAAATGTTAAAAAAAGCGCGTTTAAAATTTGAAAAATTCTGTTTTTAAACAAGCATCATATTAAAAATGCTTTAACATCGTACTTAATAGTCTAAAATTTTGCTTCTTTGTTTTCAAGCGAATCACAGAAAATGTCATCCCACCTGATTTTTATACTTTTCGGTTGTGTGGTGTTTCCTTCGGTGGGATGACATAATATCCATGGACATTACTTCCGCACAAACGGACATAAAGTCCATGGACATTATGTCAAAAAATGACATAGGTAATGTCCATTTTTTTCAGTTTGGACATTATGTCTGTTTTTTTTTATTAGTCATAATGTCTATATGGCCTTTATGATATCTTTTTATAATGGACTTTATGTCTTCTGTCAAGGAAAATAATGTCGAAATGGATATTTTGTCATTCTTAAATAGAAAAAATGTCCAAATAAAACATTGGGTGATATGCATAAAACAGAAGTAATTACTGAAAGTATAAGGTTAAAGTAAAAATTAATACTTTCAGTAGATGGTTAGATTTATAGTATTTACTTTATTTTGTATGCATAAAATTAAGTTCATACTTGCTGCCAAATACTTTCAGTAGATACTAAATTCATCCAAGTTAATACTAAAATTCATCGGAAATTGATAGTAAATACTTTTTTTTTGTACTATTTTGTGTTTATAAACACAAATTTTTAAAAGATTTGCAATTGGTAATCGAATCTTATACAAGATTAAATTGAATTGCTTGGATATTGATGTACGGATATCCTATCTAATTAATTTATTCTTTTCAATTAAATGGCGGTTTCAATATTTCAACATGAGTATAGTCCAAGTTCCTATGTATATGATGAGAAGCTGTGTTTGTTGAGACAATCATTTTTTGCTCTCACTTGTTCTTCATAATTCCGTTAAAACTTAATCAAATTGCTTTATTATTAACTGTTCTAAAAACATTATTTCCCAAAAAATCTTATATTTTCTTGATATAATTATTAGGGGTATTCAATTATTCATGCAACGTTGTAAAGTCCTCGTAAACCTGGTAAACTGCGTAAATGTTCATAATAATTTGACAGGTTTACGCAGTTTACAACGTTTACAACGACCTTACGCATGGATATGGATACCTCTATTAATTATGTTCGAGTAAAACACTTTAATTTAACAACAAAAGGCAATTATTTCAAAAGTTTTGAAACTTAATCGCATATAGTAAATTAAATGCCATAAATGTAACAACTAATAACCTTTTTCTTTCTGAAGAATAATACTTTTATTTACATAAATTAAAAAAAAAAAGAAATGAAAACGAAGAACATTTAACAACGACAACAATTTTGTACTAAATAGTAGTCTTAAAACGCTAATTGGAATCGATTGTCAATGAATTGTTCTCATAAATTTTTAAATATGAGAACCCACCCACTTTCAACAAATACAGTGACCAAAAAAAAAATCAAGACTATTTTTCTTTAGTTTAAAGCTAAAAAGTATGTACTTTGGAATTTCCAAGTTGCTCTTTTGCAACTTTAAAAAAATAAAGTAGTTCCTACGGAAAAAAGTACTTACTAGTTATTATGCATACGGAATAAAGTTTTTACTTCAAAAATTCATCTGAACAAAGTTAGTGCTATGGGCCAAGGTAAATACTTATAATTCTCATCATTTACTGCATTTTTATGCATATCCAAAAAAAGTAAATACTTTGAAATTATGTAGTAAAAGCATTTATGCATATCACCCATTATGTCTTTTTCAAACTAACTTAATGTCCAAACGGTCATAATGTCCATGGATCTAATAAGTTTTTAAGATTAGACATTATTTCTTGACATAATGTCCATAGACCTTATGTCCGTTTATGCGGACATTATGTCGTTTGTTCACCGTGAGTTACATCTGCACCATCACTTTAACAGGCTCTAATAAAATGGCGCTAATCAATAAAAATCGGCCGATTAGCGAATTCCATGATTAAGAACTCAAATTTTGGATTCCTTTGTAAAAAATTTGGTAAACATGTACATTCGAGGATTAACCAGTTTCAGTAGGTAATTCTTGATTAAAGATGTTATGAACTGTGAACAAATTGGCCCTTAACGTTAACAACCCCTTTGAGCTTATAAAAATCTTATTTTAATTATATAGAAATTTACTATTTCAAAAACGACTACATATATCGTATATGTATATGGAGAGAAGCGAAGAGTGTAATGTATAGATGTACTGTACATATGTATATCTAGAGGGTTTACCTCATTTTATTTTACGTCCTAGCTATAGTTAGGGCTCAACGAACTTTCAAATGTTATTCGTTTAGTCTTTAATTTTGTTTTTGTCATTGTTAATTTTTGATCCATTTAAAAACACTATAAGGTAAAACAGAATTATTGTCAACCAGTTAATTAAATTGTTCTTTATTTGCTCTCGATATACTGGTTTTATTTAAATTTGTATTCAAATTTAATTGCATCTTAAAAATAAAATTAAACAACTTTGACAATACATCCTGTGTGCAAGTGGAAAATATAAATGAATACCAAATCAATATCCCTCTCACTGTGGTGTGTAAGTGTAGGCATATATGTAGTATAAGTTCTTCTGTCTTCGAATTCTTTAGCGATTATCTAATCGCACGCTTATTTTAGCGCTTCTGCATGCTCTCGCAACAAAATCAGAATTGAAAATGAAAGACCATAGAAATCCAGTCTTGATGCTGGTCACGAAATAAAAAGTTATTTACTTGCGATTTCGCCCAAGCGAATGAATCCCACTAAGAGAACCGTTTCCACTGCACTCACACACATATATAGGTATTTATTTATACAACGATCAAAAATAGCACTTTCCTGTGTTTGTTTTATGCAGACAAACCTAGGCTTACCCGGCTGGTTGGCTTTGGCTGGCTATAGCTGGACAAAAGCTTGTCTCAACTCGAATGGCCTAGCTGACGGTTATTCTCTCTTTCTCTCAATCTAAAACACACTCATACAAATCCGCAATTCACCTGTTAAGCTTTTTTCTTATTTTTTTCGTCTTAAATTTTTTTGCTTCTCTCGCTTGTAAAAGAGAGTGTTAGACAGATGAGTGTGTTAGTGTGTTACTCAACAGTACCTTCAATACACATACAGGCCTTGCCTTACCGCTACCACTGCCCGGCCTGCCACCCGTGTAGCGCATGTTCGCAGCCGACCAATGACAATGGCAATGACCTTTCACTATACAAACCCAAGTTTGCGCGATTCCGTTTTGATCGACAACTTCGTCGGTGTTGTTTCTTGGGGATTCTTTGGGAAACCTGAATTCAAGTCTCTAGAGAGTATTTTGCGAAGGAAAGGAAGAATCACTTCAGCAGCGAGGAGAGCTTGCAGACTTCGCAAAAAGATTGTCTTGCGTGTGGACTTTTGGTATGAAATATACGAAGACTTGTCTTATTGGAATATCAAAACAAAATGCAGGCAGACTGAACCAAGGAAAAGAAGTAATCTGCACCACAACCAGATTTGCCATTATGGTAACTGCATTGTATATAGTCAGTCATTGGCGGCACAAACGTTCGGGTCGGACTGGAGAGAGAACAGCGAGCAATTCGACTTTCTTACGATAGATGATGATGGAGATGGAGCAATTCTGAAATCCTCATCTCATCTTGGAATTTGAGCTAAGATGTTTAATAATTTAAATAAATTATAATTGTTATTAGCGGATGTGAGGATCATTTGATGGGCGATGTACTATACGTAGATGAAGATATGATGTTCGAGTATGATAGGCATGCGTTGCCTTTGATCATTTTTCCTTTCTCCGCAACATACAAATGATGACTATCCCTAAATGAAGAAAAAAAAATTCTTTGAGAGATGAGCCAAACAGAAGTGGAACTGGCCGAGTTTTAAACCGAATCTCTGGTGTAATATTTCCGAGTAAATGTAAAAGCTAATCGTGTCTTAGAAGCATTAAATCCACTTTGTTATCTAAGTCTTATATATATTTTATACTTAATTCTATTTAATTTTTTTTTATTCTAGATATCAATAAAATCTTGCGTCAAAACGTTTTCAAATTTAATTATTTTTTTTTTACGGAAGGATAGGTATACCAAAAAATTAATTACATTATACTCCGTGCTTTTAATATTATTTAAAATACATACATATGTATGTATTTATAAAATATTGTGCACTCTGTACATGTTGAAGGTCTGATGATTGTGGAAGAATTTAAGAATATAATTTTTACGTACATACATATGTATGTACCTACACATGATTGTAACTTCCTGTAGGTTTGTTTAAAAAAATTTCCATCAATTTCTTATTTTTAGTTTTTTTTTTTTCATGTTCGCCAACAAATCTATACATATGTACTATTGTACATATGAATGTTTAATTAATACAAGGAGTAATACAAGAAATGTCAATAAGTGCAAACGAAGTGATCAAATAAGCGAGTTCAAAACTATCTCCGCCGGCTAAAATTTCTGATATGTACATTATGTATTATATTTCTACAATTAACAATTAGCTAATTTGTATGTCAAAAAGATATTCCCTAACGATAAAATGCTGAGAAATTCATAGACACCAGTCCAGGAAAATTAATTAGCAAATAAAAAATAAACAAAATAATTTACATCAGTTTTTGAACGTACATACTTCAAATATTTTGAATTTGAGGAAAATGGGATTGCAGTTATCTCAATCTCATACCAATTTACATATTTCACACTTTAACATATCCAAATTATTTATTTAACATTTCCGGACATTTAAATTACTATAATTTTGAATTTCACAAATTATAAATATCATTTTACTACAAATTTAGTCAACCTATCACATATGAGATTTTCCAACTGCCCAACCAACCCCGAATACGGGACGTATCAAACTTTAATTTGTTTTATACGTTGACGAAAAAAAATCTGTGAACTATATGCCAACGGGTGAGAAACTTTTGAAATTTTGACAAGCTTGTTCCAGTTTGACAGATGTTATGCTGACAGATGGCAATTTGACAGATGTCATCTTGACGGATGTCATCTTGACAGATGTCATCTTTACAGATGTCATCTTGACAGATGTCATCTTGACAGATGTCATCTTGACAGATATCATCTTGACAGATGTCATCTTGACAGCTGTCATCTTGAAAGATGTCATCTTGAAAGATGTCATCTTGAAAGATGTCATCTTCACAGATGTCAACTTGACAGATGTCATCTTGACAAATGTCATCTTGTCAGATATCAACTTGACAGATGTCATCTTGACAGATGTCATCTTGACAGATGTCATCTTGACAGATGTCATCTTGACAGATGTCATCTTGACAGATGTCATCTTGACAGATGTCATCTTGACAGATGTTATCTTGACAGATGTCATCTTGACAGAATCTTGACAGATGTCATCTTGACAGATGTCATCTTGACAGATGTCATCTTGACAGATGTCATCTTGACAGATGTCATCTTGACAGATGTCATCTTGACAGATGTCATCTTGACAGATGTTATCATGACAGATGTCATCTTGACAGATGTCATTTTAACAGATGTCATTTTGATTAATGTCATTTTAACAGATGTCAGCCTGACAGATATCAGTATGACAGGTGTCAGTCTGCTTGACAACTTAAAATTGTTTCTAACTCAGTTATAGTTCACAGATTTTTTTTCGTCAATGGACGAAACAAATTAAAGTTTGATACATCCTGTATTCGGGGTTGGTTGGGCAGTTGGGAAATCTCATATGTGATAGGTTGACTAAATTTGTAGTAAAATGATATTTATAATTTGTGAAATTCAAAATTATAGTAATTTAAATGTCCGGAAATGTTAAATAAATAATTTGGAAATGTTAAAGTGTGAAATATATAAATTGGTATGAGATTGAGACAACTGCGATCCCATTTTCCTCAATTTCGAAATATTTAAAGCATGTATGTTCAAAAACTGATGTAAATATTTTTTTTTTTTTTATTTTCAAAATGTTCAAAATATTTTTATTTTTGATTGGGTTCAACAAATTATCAGCATTTTACCGTATGGTGAGGTCCCTTTCACATAAAAAGTGGTAAATTCATATAAGAAGACAGGCAGAATGAAAATCTATAAAATATTGACAAATTGATAATAAATTTATGAATTTGTAAGTTTGATCATTTCGGTTGGACTGATTGGCATTTCTATAATTCCTGGTATTAATTTTATTTTCAAATAAGTCTTCTGGATAAACTTAAAAAAAAAAAAAAAGAAGACAATGAATGAATTAAGAATGATTTAAGCAAATAAAAACATAAATAATATGACCATATCACGTACATAAATATGTAGCTATTTTCGTAAATTTTTCCACAAACTTCCTTCCAATCCTGTCCTTCAGTATGTATGTACATATGTACCTACATACCTAGATATCTAACTTCTTCTGACTACATCTTTTGTTTTCTTTGATCTCCTTAAGTTTGTGTTGATCGTTTCCTTGCTTACAATAAAAAGGACGGATATATAAAATAAAATTCTAGTTACAAGCATTGAGGTTTAATTTTTGGTACATGTGTACATACTACTGTTATAAAAATATTTGCACAAATTAAAAAAAATAAATATGTACATATGTATACATTATTATATTCTGATAGAGGCGACAGGCGTTTTCGAAGTTTTTTGATTGAATTTTAGTATAAAAATATTGAGTAGGTATAAAAATATTTTCTATTTATGAACAAGTACTTATTTTCCGGACAGTTGTTATGGAAAATGTAGAATGCACAATGGACTAAGAAATAAGGTAATGATTATCTCATGAAATCCTATATGGATATTATTTTTCACGCCGCCACCCGCTGGGGAATTCGGTTGTGGAAATAGCAAAGAGATGAGATAAGACATTGGTTTTCATCAGAAAAATTGTTTTAACTTGATTTTAAGATTATTTAGCTCAAAGAATAATATTACTGTGTCTGTTATATGCATATTATTATATTCAACCGGTACGAAAAGTTTAATTTTATTAAATACTCTTTTAACAATTTTTATATAAAAATAGAAATAAAAAGAATATACCAAAAAATATGTATATCTGCAAAATTTTTTATTTAACCGATTTTTGCTGATTTTTGTCCAAAAATTATTTTTAATAAAAAAAATAGGTTTACCTAATTTATTTTAGCACTTTTCACGTCATCACATTTATGACACCTGAATCAAACCAAGTATATATACGTCATAAATATCATTCTGAACAAACTGCAGAGTGCACATCAGTCATGCGAAAGATTTACTACAAGGAATCAGAGATTCATCATCTTCTCACAAAAGGTATAGTTATGAACTATAAAGCATTTCTACCTAGGCGATTTAGTTTGTAAGCAATTAATTTTTAGCTAAGATATGTTGCCCGGCTTTCATATGGGGCAATTTGTCTGCCTGTCTGTCTGAATGTCCGTTCTCAATTTTTAAACCCATCAATCTTTTTTAATTAAGTGTTGTTTTTTTGATATTCCAAGCCAATAATTGAACAGTAATAAATTAAACAAAAACAATTGGTAGACATTTTGCAAAAAAAAAAAACAGTAAATCACCAATCTACCGCTGCAAACCAATTAATTTCGGTCTTATTAATTAATTTATGGATATAAGATGTTATCGATATTGGTAGCAAAACTATTAGGAGGGTATTAATTAGATGCTTATTGGATTCATTTTTTTGTTTTCTAAAAAATTGTTGTTAATTTTTGGCAATACATGTATACATACATTCAAACATATATCGAAGGATTTTTTTTTTTATTATGGAGCTAGATTGAAGTGAATAAATGATTAATTGAAGAGAAAACGATTTTGATATAATTTTATTGAAATATATTGATTTCCCTATTCAAAATTTATTGTGTTTTTACGAAATACAATTCAATTTATAAAAAAAAAAGAAAACCTTTAGGTTATCCTAAAAAGTATTTAAAAATTTTCCAAATTTATAAAAATATTAATTTTCGTAATTTATGGACTGAAAAATAACGGTACATACAATTATTTTTTAACAATCAATGAAAATCTCATTTTTTTTTTCAAAAACGTTTCTACAACTTTAAAAAAATCATTAACATTTTTTTCTAAAAAGGCTATCATTCTGCAAAAAAAAATTCAGGAAAATGGTACCTCCCATGGAACCATCCTTTTTTTTATTTTCGATTTACTCAAAATTAGTTCAACTTATTTTTCTATAGAGATTATTTTAAAATGTGTGTACCAAAATTTTGTAATTTTTTTTATTTTTAAATGAAGTTGAAATTTTATTTCTGAAAACTTAATAATTCAAAAAGTACTTGGCCGATTTTAATTAAATTTGGCACCCAGCAGTTTTTTAACACTGCCTATGTAGTAGATTTTGAACAAAAATTATTCTTATCCACAAAATTAATAGTACCTACCATTATGTATAGTTACAAATGTTTAAAAATTGGTAAAGAAAATCTCATTATTCTCGAAAACGACTCCTACGATTTTGATAAAAATGTATATTATGTTGGCTAATATCAGTATGATCCATCATATTATTGGAACAAATTATGTATTAAGCCTTTTTAAAGGTATCGCCACATTTATCTCCACATAATATGTCAAGGTATCTTCACATATGTAGAGATATGTGGATATACATATATGGTTATCTACTTATAAGTAGATAAACATATCTAAACATGTGTGGAGGTACCACCCGACTAAGCTACGCTCAAAATGTTGTAGAGGAAGAGTAATTTGGGAGAAACCAAGAAATAAGAAAAGTGAAGACAGCAGTGGGCAGATTTCAATAAAATTATTTTAAATTTTTTTTTCTCATCCAAATCGTAGTTGCTGTTCCAGAAGACCGAGAAACAATAAAAGTGGGCGTGATAGCAGGTGAGCTTTTGTTAGAGCCATAAAACTAAAACTGTTTTCTCGTTTTTATTCCATACTGTTACTGCCGTTATCGAGAACAAGAATTTCTAAGAAAAGTGGGCGTGGTAGTGGGCAAATTTAATTTCAGAATTTTTTTCTCGTTGATTTTAACAAACTCTACACATTTCATTCAAATCGTTGGAGCTGTTTCCGAAAAACTAAGAAACAATAAAGGTGGGCGTGGCAATGGGCAGATTGTACTAAATAATTTAAATTTTTGCCTCATCCATAAAAAACAAACTCTGAAAATTTCATTCAAATATTTTCAGCCTATTCCGATAAACAGAGATTTTTCCATCCGATTCCGAAAAACTATGAAATAAGAGAAAAGGGAGTGAAAGTGGGCGGATTTTATTTAATATAATTTTTAAATTTTTTTCTCATTTATAGAAATAAACTGTGGAAATTTCATGCAAATTGTATATGCCGTTTCCGAGAAACCAGTTACATAAATGTATATTAGGGTGGTCGTTAGAAAAAAAGTTGATCTTGGATGGGTCTTAATCAGCTCCAAATGAAGAAAAACTAAGTTTTTTTTTTATGATTTTTAATAAATTTTGTATGAGTTTTAAGTAATAATTTTAGAAAACTGCCCCTCAAGTCTGAACGGGGAAAAATACTACCCCCCTCCCGTACAATTCTTTTCTTGACTGGTTTCAACCTACCATGTTCTAGCTTTTTGTGACATTCTACGGGAATCACCCTGTATTAAATTTACTATACCTTAATTTTTTAGGGGATTAGTTTTTCCTTACTTAGACCCATCCAAGATGAACTTTTTTTTTTAACCCCTACGCCTACAATGACGACCACCCTAATGCACATACATATGTATGTATATATATTTATTCATACAAAAATTACTAAATTTAAGTAGTAAGTTGGTAGATGGTTTTTATTAAAAATTAATTTTTTTATTTTATATTAATAAAAATCTTTTATAAATAAAAAAAAATGGCGTAAAAATTTTAAATATTAAAAATATTTTTTTTTTTTTAAAAACCACTGCAACTATTTTTAATTTTGTTTCCATAAATTGAAATTTGTTAGAGAATTCATTAGGTGTACATTGCGTTGGTGTCAAAACAATTGCAATAATTCTTTTTCTAATTATATTGATTTTTTAACAATTTTTCAGTCTTTAATGTAAATTCCATACATGATGTATGTATATATTTAACAAAGCTCTACATTATTGTTCATAGTTATTTATCTACGCACATTTAATTAGTTTAAACTAAACTACATTTTTGGCAGCATAAAATATGGACTCCCATACATAATTTAAATATTCCTTTTATCAGATAAATAGTTTTTAAAACACTAATGGTCTTATTTATAAACGTTGTCTAACTTTAGACAACTGTCCAACTTTGGAAAATGTGTTCAAAAACCTTGTTTATTGTTGTCTTATAGCTGCCATATTAAGACACAAGAGTAGATTGTCTTAATCGTGAATAATGTGATATTTATTTTTATTAAATAAAGCATATTTCCACCAATTTGAAAATAGTTAGACAGTGTCTAAGTAGACAAAAATCTAATAAATACGATTGTAAGACTTTAAAACCACAGTATGATCTTCAATATTGACATTAATTTTATTTTTAAATTACCTACGTACATTTAAGATTTTTCTAAAAAGTTGTTTCAAGTTGTTCTAGACTTCTGTTGGGTTGTATATTATTATCTGTTGATCTTAGGGATAAAGACTTTATAAATTTATGCTCCCTGCCTATTTATTATATATCAGCAGACCAAATTAAAACAGTAAAATAAAAATGCCATCCAATCTTAGGATTTTCCTAAAGAAAGTTATTGATTTCTTACGTCATTAAAATATTTCCAATTTCGACCTGCCGTATAAGTAGGTAATGTTTTTTTTTTTAATAAATACCAAGTTTTTTTTTTTTATAAATCATTTATAAGTTATCTGTTCTTAAGTATCTTTAGCTTCATTAAGCAATGGTCTCTTAATAGCTCTTTGCCTTCCCATTAAGAAGACAAAATCACCCGATAACACCGCTGACAATTATTAATTACGAAGTTTCCTTCGACTCTTTGAATTTAAAAAAAAAACACTCCCATCTCTTTACAAACACAACCTGTTGCATAAATGGATATAGATTGTCACCAACACGATATAACTTGGAAGGGGTTCGTTTTCTTCATTGACAAATTGGCCAAAAATAATTTTACAAAATAAAAGAACTAAAATAAAGAAGCCGACTCGTTTAATGGCAGAGCGGAGTAAGACTTTGGTTCTTTGGTCTTGGACTTGGCATTGAGGGATTTGATGGTCGAATCGATCATTGACCGAACTACCAATCGGGAAAGACACCACTCTATACCTACCTAACCTATACGGTAATCGTAGTGGTTGAAGTTGGTGCTGCACATCACCACTATCTTCGTCGGTCTTCGTTGTAGTCGGGGGCTTATAACTCACAGTGGAACTAGGACAAGTCGCGCATATTTAATAATGACATGCGTGACACAATTTGACGTCTATGGTGCGTTAAAATGTTCTTGGAAGAGGGGAATGCTTCAATGGTTTTTAATTTTAATTAAAAAAAAAATACATAAATAGATAATAAATAAATAAAATTGTTTATACTTCGTTTTTGGCAAACATTGACGTGAAGAAAGAAGATAAGAATGACAGCCATACAGCCGGTTACGGGATGACTGGCTTCCTGTCTTTTCAGAAGTGTGTCTCAGGCAATCAGATTTTCTGTTTTCTAATGAATATTTAATTCGAGGGATTCCATTTAAACATATAATAATTTAGATGAAGAAGTGCGCTTGGGCGTTGGCAAATATAAAATGATAGAATCTCTATGAGCTCAGGAAGAGGTTTTTTTTGTATGATCCTCCTTGTTTATTAATTAAATTGTTATTGGAAAATCTAGAATCGTGTTAGTTTAGTGGCGTTAGTCTTTTGATGAATTTAAAAATGTTCCTGTGTATGTATGTGTTTGAGACAGATGGCAACTAATTTGATTTATAAAAATCATAAATTCGAAAAAAAGGTTGATTTATATTGGAATTATAATAGTTAACAGAAAATTCAATTAGTCAAACTGGTTGATGATCCAAGATTCAAAACACACGGTGCTGATGGGCTACAGGAGGAGCTCTCTAGACAAGGTTTGAATTCCCTTGTCAGGAGCATAAACGTTGTCGTTGAATAGAAACACAAGCCCATTTGCTATATTTCATAAATTATGGATATTAGTATAAGACTTGATAAACCGACAGTTCGTCGAAAAGAAGGATGTAGGAATTTAAGATTCTAAAACCATTTCTGTGTGCATGTTGTTAGTTGCCAGAAATCGAGGGGTTTTACAATTTTCTGCCTAGTAAGAATGGCGAAGATGCAGAGCTTTCTTATCTTTATACAGAGTCATTAATTTTTCGGTTTCGAAAGTAAACTAAACAAAAAACACACAGCGATAAATTTTTGGATGAAAATTTTATTTCATTATAAACTTTGGACTTTGCCATTAAGTGTGAAAAACAATATCATTCAAATGGCCGCCTCGGGAAGTTTCGCAGCATGCGATTCTTTTAAGGTAATTTTAAAGCACTTTTTCGCACACTTTGGGCGGTATCTCAGCCATAACTTGAGTAATGTTAGTTTTTAATGCGTCTAGAGTTCGCGGATTATTCGCGTAAACACGGTTTTTTGCGTGTTTACCAAAATGTGAAATTACGCGACGAGGAAACTTCTCACGCAATAAAGCCATAATTAGTCGTGTTTTATGGCTTGTTGCACCGTTTTGTTGGAACCACAAATTGTCCTAGTCATGATCTTCAATCGCCAGCCAAAAAAATCATTCAATTGCTGCGAACGCCGGGAAATTTGGTAAATTCGGATCATCAGCAACACTTGCACTTGCGGCAGAAATTTTTTTGACTGAGCGTGCATTACGATTATGCACAGCAACTCTTTCACTCTCTACAAATTTCTTCACAATTTTACCGATTGCTTTGATCGGTTGATTATGACGTCTATAATCATAGCGTAATACGCGAAAAGTTGCTACGTTTGAATCGCCACTTTTGTAGTTAGTTTGAATAATTTTAAAGCGTTGTTCGATTGTTAAGCGATCCATTATCTAAAATGGCAAACATTCAACAAACATTCATTATGACACTTCAAATGACAGCTGAGTTTGACTGGTGTCAAATGCCAGTGCTACCAATTTTAAACCACGAAATGAATGACCCGTTTTATCATATATAAAACGAATCCCTTTTTCCCTTGGTCATGTAATAACTTGAGAACGACTTTAGCGATTTCATTCATATTTTATTTAATTGATTTTTAATATTTTGTAGAAGGTTCTTATGGAAAGAAAAATTAAGAAAATTGCGTAGAAAATTGGATTTGTCACTTAAATACTTTTTTTTTTTTCAAATGACAAAAATTTTAGGGTTTTAAAAAAATAGTTGGAACCTATCAATCGAAAAATCATTTATTCATTTGTTATTCTTCACTGGACAGTCGATATTCGATCGAAACATTTATCCAGATTTATCTAGATTTTTAAAATGCCACCAATTACACGTACCAAATTTTGTCCCAGAAATCGGTTGAATATCACCCGATTTGTGTCTGGACTATTTTTAGGAATCGTATTAAAACGTTTCAATATACTAATATACAACCGAAAAATTGAAATTTTGACCGGTAAAGTCTGAAAATCACGAAAACCCGAAATTGCATACTTTCAGGTGTAGAAGGTGTATATATCTAAAAAAATCATTTGGTTCTAAGGAATAACAACCACTACGGAATTCGAAATCAGATTATTTTGTCCATTATGAAAATGGGATCCCCAACAGTTGTCGTTATACTCTCAGACTTCTACATTTTGTGTATAAAAATTATTGGAGCCCTACACTTATTTTTACCTATTTTTAAAATTATAAAATTGAAAAAATTCCGTTCGAAGCCGGGTGGTTCATCTAGTTTATAATAAGAGATAGTTTTATAAGATTCACTCAAGTCACTTCCTCGTAAGTTGCAGTATCCTTGAAACTTGTTTTGTTATTTTAAATGGATATAGGCTAGGATTCAATTCCCAGACTCTGGCGCATATTAGGTACCTATTTAAGTACATTTTTATTCCTTTGCTTATTAATTTTTAAGCCTATATTAAGTACCTAAAGGTTTAAGTTTCTCACAAAAACAGTTAGGTATATTCTACCAAGCTTTTTCTGTCACACATAAATTTTAACATCAAATAAAAACTATAACCCTTTAAGCAAATAAAAATCAGATAACCAAAACTAAGTAAATTTATTTCAAAAATTAACATTTTCATTGCAATCTAATCACATTGTATATATTTTTTGAAGAAAGTTATAGCTTTATAAGTTGGACTTTTGTCGGTGACATTTTATATAAAAAATTGCGGTATCTAACAAAAAATACAAAAGAAAAGTTAATTCAAACTTCAATCTAAAACCGATTAAATCAATAAGCCACCAGAGCCTCAGGTCTGATTTCTCACACCCACGTTCTTCTTTTTTTTTTTCCTATAAACTAGTTTAAAATGATAATCACCTGTCATCACATCACATTCATTAATTAAGTTTCATCTTTTTTTTTATTATTTCTTTCCTACACCTAATAAAAGGTAAACTTTTATGTGTAAAAGATAAAATGTTGTTTCGAACATTAAATTAACATATTGGTGAAAAATCTTAGAAATTTTTTTATTTTATTTTTTTAATGATATGCACAGTATTTTGTATTTTGGGGGATTTTCCATTTTTATTATGTTATCTTCAACTGTTTATTATTATTTGTTTGGAAAGTTAAACGACGACAAATAATATTGTCCAAATAACCCTTTTAGAATTTACTTTGGAACTCTGGAAGCTTGTTATAACTTACGTGACATAAAATGAACAACTGTATTTTAAATTTCTAGACTAAATAGAGGTAGGTACACTAGCAGAAAAAAGTCAATTTTATTTTATGACGAATAGGTCGCAAGATTATTAAAAATCGATCACATCATTTTTGAATTATTAGCTTCTCAAAAAAAAATTGTAACTTTTTTAAAAATCAAAAAAAAAAAAATGAAAATTTTGGTATACAAAACTTTTAAACTTGAAAGATTTTCTATATAAAAATTGGTTAAAACCAGTTGAGCCGTTTTTGAAAAAAAAACCGTAAATAAAAAAAATGGTTCTATGGCAGGTAAGCACTTATAACAATTTTTCCGATTTTTTTTTTAAAAGAAATGGTAGCCTTTTTGTAAAAAAAATTACTGATTTTTTTTTTAAGTTGCGGGCACGTTTTTGAGAAAAATAAGATTTTCATAAGTTGGTAAAAAAATTTCACAGCAGGCATACTTACCGTTATTTTTGATCCTACAATATAAAAAAAAATAAGATATGTGAATTTATGAATTTATTTTTATTGATTTATAGTTTTCTGTATTTGGTATAAAATATTAAATTTATTAAAATCCTTAAAACCGATTTTGAGTAACCATAATAATTTACATATAAAACTTTCTTAGCTACATATGTACCTATAATTATTTTCCACTTAAATACCAAGTTTCAAAATATTTGAAAGTTATAAATATAATTGCCCTTAAGTACCTATGTACGTCCTACACATATACCACCACAAGTAATATTTATAAAAAAAAAGTAATACATAACTTATAATTATTGAAATTTGCATGTCATTAATCCCGTCACAGCTCTGTTTCAATTTTTTGCACACGTGCAGGCAGCGTTGTTATAAATGGTTTAATTATTTTTCTCCAAGCAAGTCATGGTGCAGGCTCCATATTCTTGAAAAAAAAATATAGTTACATACATCGATTTATTAAAATGTATTTGGATTTACAAAAAGTAAAACCACATTTATTCAATGACAAATTGTTGGAATTTTGGAATGAAGCCGTTTCTCACTTTCACAATATCAAAAAATGATAATGAAATTTTTTGCACTAGTTGCATAATGATTTTGCTGGAAATCGCACGAAATCAAAGTGTAGAAGAAATCAAATGAAGAGTACTCTTTATCTTTATATTTATACGACTATTATGTATACGAATAGTGATATATTTTCCACACATACGTTGTATTCTTTTCAAAACTAATTGTTTCTTATAATAACTATCTAACTAGCAACAATTTTATACTTAAGAATATTAACTCAATCAATAAATTTCGAAAAAAAATAGATAACTGTCGCCTGTGTTACAAAATATTTAAATTAAATTAAATTAAATTTTTTTTTCTAATGAATGGTTGTATAAAAAACAATATAATGTGTGTATGTACCTCATATGTATCTATACTTGGTAACCAGAATATTAACATACATACATATGTATACATATCTTTTGTAATTAATTGGAAACACGGATACGAGCGATACCAAAGTAAGGAGATGGAAAAAAATGCAATCTGCATAGAAGATGGAAAGGACTAAATGTTGTGGAAAAATTAAAAAATATGTGATATGTCCATTTGTAAGATTCTCTTTGTTAAAGAATTAATTCTTTATCCATCCATGTTGTTTTTTTAAATTCTTTTATGCACAGCCAGAAGTCTTTCCTTAAGAAAAATTGATAGCTACCATACCAGGAATGCAGAAAATACCAATAAATTCAAATAAAAAAATTGATAGCTACCATACCAGGAATGCAGAAAATGCCAATAAATTCAAATAAAATTGTCAAATGCCAAATATTAATAAATTATCTATGTACATACCATACATATTTGCCAACATTTGATATATTCTCGATCAGTTTTTTAGTATTTCTTACTTGCATTTAACACTTTTTATGTCAAAGGAACCTCAACATACGGTAAATTGCTGAGCAAACTGTAGAGCCCCATCCAAAAAAATATATTTTGAACATTTATCAAAAAAAAAAAAAAAAAAATTATTTACATCAGTTTTTGAACATACATGCTTCAAATATTTTGAATTTGAGGAAAATGGGATCGCAGTTATCTCAATCTCATACCAATTTATATATTTCACACTTTAACATTTCCAAATTATTTATTTAACATTTCCGGACATTTAAATTACTATAATTTTGAATTTCACAAATTATAAATATCATTTTTACTACAAATTTAGTCAATTTATCACATATGAGATTTCCCAACTGCCCAACCGACCCCGAATACGGGACGTATCAAACTTTGATTTGTTTTGTACGGTGACGAAAAAAAATCTGTGAACTATATGCAAATGGGTGAGAAACTTTTGAAATTTTGACAAGCCTGTGTCAATTTGACAGATGTTATGCTGACAGAAGACAATTTGACAGGTGTCCTTTTGATATATGTATGTCATCTTGACAGTTGACATTTTGTAAGAATGACATATATCAACATGACATCTGTCAAAATGACATCTGTCAAGATGACATCTGTCAAGATGACATCTGTCAAAATTACATTTGTCAAGATGACATCTGTCAAGATGACATCTGTCAAGATGACATCTGTCAAGATGACATCTGTCAAGATGACATCTGTCAAGATGACATCTGTCAAGATGACATCTGTCAAGATGACATCTGTCAAGATGACATCTGTCAAGATGACATCTGTCAAGATGACATCTGTCAAGATGACATCTGTCAAGATGACATCTGTCAAGATGACATCTGTCAAGATGACATCTGTCAAGATGACATCTATCAAGATGACATCTGTCAAGATGACATCTGTCAAGATGACATCTGTCAAGATGACATCTGTCAAGATGACATCTGTCAAGATGACATCTGTCAAGATGACATCTGTCAAGATGACATCTGTCAAGATGACATCTGTCAAGATGACATCTGTCAAGATGACATCTGTCAAGATGACAACTGTCAAGACGACATCTGTCAAGATGACATCTGTCAAGATGACAACTGTCAAGACGACATCTGTCAAGATGACATCTGTCAAGATGACATCTGTCAAGATGACATCTGTCAAGATGACATCTGTCAAGATGACAACTGTCAAGACGACATCTGTCAAGATGACATCTGTCAAGATGACAACTGTCAAGACGACATCTGTCAAGATGACATCTGTCAAGATAACATCTGTCAAGATGACATCTGTCAAGATGAAATCTGTCAAGATGACATCTGTCAAGATGACAGCTGTCAAGATGACATCTGTCAAGATGACAGCTGTCAAGATGACATCTGTCAAGATGAAATCTGTCAAGATGACATCTGTGAAGATGACATCTGTCAAGATGACATCTATCAAGATGACATCTATCACGATGACATCTGTCAAGATGACATCTGTCAAGATGACAGCTGTCAAGATGACATCTGTCAAGATGAAATCTGTCAAGATGACATCTGTCAAGATGACATCTGTCAAGATGACATCTGTCAAGATGACATCTGTCAAGATGACATCTGTCAAGATGACATATGTCAAGATGACATCTGTCAAGATAACATCTCTTAAGATGACAGCTGTCAAGATGACAGCTGTCAAGATGACATCTGTCAAAATGACATCTGTCAAGATGACATCTGTCAAGATGACATCTGTCAAAATTACATTTGTCAAGATGACATCTGTCAAGATGACATCTGTCAAGATGACATCTGTCAAGATGACGTCTGTCAAGATGACATCTGTCAAGATGACGTCTGTCAAGATGACATCTGTCAAGATGACATATATCAAAAGGACACCTGTCATATTGCCATCTGTCAGCACAACATCTGTCAAATTGACACAGGCTTGTCAAAATTTCAAAAGTTTCTCACCCATTTGCATATAGTTCACAGATTTTTTTTCGTCACCGTACAAAACAAATCAAAGTTTGATACGTCCCGTATTCGGGGTCGGTTGGGCAGTTGGGAAATCTCATATGTGATAAATTGACTAAATTTGTAGTAAAATGATATTTATAATTTGTGAAATTCAAAATTATAGTAATTTAAATGTCCGGAAATGTTAAATAAATAATTTGGAAATGTTAAAGTGTGAATATGTTAAATTGGTATGAGATTGAGATAACTGCGATCCCATTTTCCTCAAATTCAAAAGATTTGAAGAATGTACGTTCAAAAACTGATGTAAATAATTTTTTTTTTTTTTTGATAAATGTTCAAAATATATTTTTTTGGATGGGGCTCTACAGTTTGCTCAGCAATTTACCGTATGTTGAGGTTCCTTTGACATAAAAAGTGTTAAATGCATGTAAGAAATACTAAGAAACAGGTCGAGAATATATCAAATTTTGACAAATATGTATGTATGTACATAGATAATTTATTAATATTTGGCATTTGACAATTTTATTTGAATTTATTGGCATTTTCTGCATTCCTGGTCTGGTAGGTATCTTAAGGAAAGACTTCTGGCTGTGCATAAAAGAATTATTTAAAAAACAACATGGATGAATAGAGAATTAATTCTTTAACAAAGAGAATCTTACAAACGGGCATATCACGTAAATTTCAAACATAAGTCCTTTCCGTCGGTATCCACCTTCTATACGCAGGTTGCATTTTTTGTTCTCTTCGATCTCCTTCCTTTTGTATTTTTCGTATCCTTGCTTAAAATTATTTGTTCAAAATATTTAAAATAAATATACATAGAGGTATATTTATTTTTGATACATACAAGCTTCCCTAAAAAAAAATTAGCTTTCACAAACTAAACAAAATTTAAATATATTCTGACACATTATCCGGCGGCGGAATCTACTTTTTCGTAGTTTATTGATTGTTTTAAAATTGCTCAAGTAATGTCAATTTGTGGGCAGTTATTGTTACATAAGGCAAAATTGCCTTTAAGAAATCAGATATAAATTCATATAACACCAACTCAATATTGTTTAAAATGCGAAGTTACATGTGTATGAAAATTGTTACACTCGTATGTGTACCTAAGTACCTACATTATGTTTTATACGGATGTCAAACTAGGTTCTTCAGTATCTTTGTTTTAAAACAGGACATGCAGAAATAATTAATCAAGAGTATTAAGCTCATTCAGCTTAACTTCTACTTGTCCAATCTTTAAGGAATCTGAAATTGAAATTTCAAAATATTTTCATATATTTACATACAATTTACGATTAACTAGGCAATGGCAGGTTTCTCCATGTATTTTATGTTATAATAATATATTAAGGTAGTTACATATAATTCTGATTTTAAAACCGCTTATCTCACAAGCGGGGATATTTATCACCGTACAATTGTCATGGTAAGTTTTTGTAAAATTTCATCAAGCTATATATATAATAATTTATTTTTTATGTATTTTTACCTGCACATTCAAGGATATAGTATCCCCATTTTACGGTGAAATTTATTTTTGTAACAATGTCGGTATAAAAATAATCGTTTAGTGTCACCAGTCACCTGTTAGTAACACATTTTGTAACAACACTGTTTTTCTTTGTAATGTATGTAGTACTGCAAGTTTTTTTTTTAAGGGCAACTTTGATTGATTTATCTCTTCGTTTAGTCACCCTCCATTATAAAGACATTTTTATTTAGATTACTTTGATTATGTCTTTCAAACGACTGCTGAAGAGCGGAACACCACATTAGCCGTATCATGATACCCATTGCCGGTGGCATTCAAGTTTGAAATCAATCTGATATATAGATATGTAGATATACAATAGGTATAGGTATAGGTACTGGTATATACATAAATACAGTATAAACATTATTTAAATGCTTTGAGGATTTGCATTTTCTCTTGTCAAAATGTATTCTTTAATGAGATACTTAGTTGATTTTAATTTGGTGTTTAAAATAATATATCTTTAAATAATTGTAACTATCCTGACTCTAGAGCTATTCTATTAGCAGAAAGTAATAGAAATAGAAAATCGAGAGAGATTGGTTTTCTTTCTTCTGTTTAAATTAATTTCCACTCCATTTTAAAATGGTGTGAAAATTTGTACCAAAATATTCCTCAAATTGTTGAAATTCTTACTACGCCCCACAGTGGGGCATGTTCAAATCAAATAAATTTAATATAAAGTCGGTAGAAAAAATATTCATACAAAAAATATATGAGTTTATTTTCGTCTAAATATGTTGAAGTTAAGAGAAAAAATCAAACTTAGAAATAACTTCAAAATTCATATATGGTGCGTTTTAGGGAACAAGGTAAAATCGTTAATTTAAAATAAAAAATCCTTCTGGAAAGTAAAAAAATTCATTATATCTCATATTTTTCTGTTAGAATCCGCCAAAAAAAGAACAACAAAAAAGATTGAGATGATTAGTACCTTTCGATTTTATAAAACCAAACTCAGTCTAACCCAATTTTTCAAGTTTATTAAAGCGATACAAAAATTCAATACTTTTTACAACATTTATTTATATTCGAATAGAAAATAAAATATTTGCTTTTTCGAAATTCAAAAAATTATATCTTATTCATTTATCCGCCTTTAGGATTTAAATCAAAAACAATCTTTAAATCGACTGCTTTAAACGCAAAATTTTACTTTAAGTAGGTAACTTGTTGTTTTGATTTAGTCCGACTAACAAGTATGTTTGCATTTTTATTTCTCTGTCTCCTTATTATTATTCCTTATAGTCTTAAACATAAAGTACCCAAATATTGCATATCCCTTACCCCAAAACGTACCCCTTTCTGACTTTTGCTCATAAAATTGCGATTTGTTTTCGAAGTAGTTTTCATAAATGTAAATTTTATAAAAACCATTGATCTAAAACTGTCAGGTGTATAACGTTGGACTAAAAATAAATAAGAGCAGTAAATACAAAATAAAACTTAAAAAATAAAAAAATAGGTTTCTGGCTTGAAAAAAACAGTAATTTAATATTTTAACAATTTTCGTTCATTTTAAATGATTCTTTATCAATTTTAAGTCAATCTTTCAAAATATGACCCCTCTCGAATAATAGATAAATAAATAAATAAATAAAATATTATTTATATGGTATATCGCTCACCGCCTGCAAAAATGGCTCAACGCATTTTTTTCAGTTTCGAGATACAAGCGATTTTAATAATGCTATCCTGACACGGATTTGCCATTTTGATGTGAAAAGCATTACTTACTTATAACTTTTTTTCCGGGATTCAAAAGTGGACGGCATCCGCCCTTTTTTGGGAAAGTGTCATTAACACATTAAGCAATGTACATCGAAAGTCTTTAAGCGCCATTTTCGAAACCATAATGACACTATCTCCATCTCTCGTAATTGAGAAGAAGTATCAATGTTCCGATATTACAGAAATGTAGAGGGTTTAATATTAATCACAATCGTATCCACAGTTCAAATTTCAATTTTTTGGCCTTGTGCCATTATTGCAGGCGGTGACCGATATGAAGGTACCTACTTAAATGAAGTTACATAAGTCACATAAGTTACATAAGTTACTATAAGTCAAATCTAAACTGGTTTAAAAGTTGTGGATTTTTGTCCCGCCGTTAACTATTCCAAATAATAAAATTCTACGGTAGTATTAATTAATAATGCATTTGTTTAAAGACCAAAAATAACGGTGCCTGGCCGTACAATTTTTTTAGCAAATAATTGAAATCTAATTTTTTTCAAAAACGTGCCCACAACTTAAAAAAAAATCAGTAATTTTATTCAAAAAAAAAAAAAAAAAATGGTACCTCCAACAGTACTTTTTTTTTGATTTTCGATTTTCTCAAAACAGGATTAATTGATTTTGACCAATTTATCAAAAAGTTTCCAAAGTATTTCATAGCAAAATTGTATTTTTATTTTTTAAGGATTTTTAATTTGAGAACTTTATATATCGAAAACGACTTGGCCTATTTTTATTACACTTGGAATTTAGCAGTTTCTTAACATTATCTGGCAGATTTTAAATAAAAATAACGGTATCTCCCATACAATTGTTTAAAAACCGGTAAGGAAAATCTCATTTTTCTCAAAAATGGCTCCTACGGTTTTAATTCAATTTTTATGTGAACTAATATTAGTACGATCTACTGTATTATTGAAAAAATAAATTATCTATCTATTAAAAATGGTATCTGTCATTTTTCTATAAACCGATTTTAATAATTGTTTTTCAATAAGAGCACAATTAATTTAATAAATATTGCATATTAAAATTTAAAAAAAAATGGATTTTTAAAAAAAATCAAATCAAATCAATATTATATTCGAAAATGGGTAGATGAGTTTTTTTCAAAATTAATTTTTAAACTGGCATTAATAAATACTAAAAAATGACATACCAATTTTTTTACTAAAAATGTTTTCAAATTTTTTCATATAAAAATTAGTTAAAAAAAAAAAAAAAACGCTCCAACGAATCCAAAGAATTCCTTTCTTATATCCCTGTTAAAAATTAATGTATAAGAAGAAAATTTCTTATATAAAATTATTATTTTTTTTTTCTTATAGACGACATTCTTAACAAATTATAACAAACAATAAACAAAATTTGGCCGGCAGTTACAAAGAGACATTGTGGAATGTGTTAATTTGTGGTCTTTTTTTCTTTCACGCTCATCTTCAATTTGTCAAATTTTTGACAATTCAAAATGGTGGATTCAGAAATTTTGTGTCAAAATTTGGTAGTGATTACATTAAAGTTAAATAAAGTGCAGCTGACAGAAACAAATGCGTACAAACAAACCAATGTTTTTTTTAAAGAATTTCCTCACCAATTAATGTTAACAAGGTATAAAATATTTTAATTGCAGATAAAAAAGCAACAACAAAACTTGGAACGTTTTAATCACAATGAAATTATTAGTTTATCCATTCTCCATCTTAAAATTATTTTTTTTTTTAGCAAGATTCCTCAAAATAAGCCAAAGCAACCTTGCGCCACTAATTGCTTGTAAACATAGGTCATACAAACAAATTCATGCACCCGCCATTATAAGGTATAAGTACATATATAGTGGTATTAGTGGTGGTGGTGCTACAAATCGTTTGGTTTATCCAACGTTCTTTTCCCATCTTGGCATCACTCCATAGAGAGATTGCATCCTGCTAATTAGCCAGAAATGCTTTTCCATGCACAGGCACATGGCACATAGCTTCACCTTGCAAACTAATTGAGCTCAAGCCTTTTACATTAAAGTATGTACATATATACCTAACATACTCTGTTGGTCTCGAGCAAACATACTTAGAACTCTGAGAAGCATCATGATGAAGCAGCACAAAAGCAGTCCAGTCCAGTACACACAGTAGCAAAGCGCACCCAACCCAAAGACTTGAAAAGATTAAAATTGGTCGTGTGCGTAACCAGGAAGCTATATTGTGGCAAAGAACTTCCATATCGGTGCTGGCCATCCAAAGCAGGTGCCATTTAGAGGAAGAAACCCACCTCGGGGGGCATATATTCTTTTGCTGCTTTTTTTTACCACCATCAAGCACCAACCGAGCACAACCGTGTATGGGTTGCCAAAATAAAAACTTAATTATGAGGTGAATACGAATTAGAATCCACCGCCACACTACCACCGCCGCCGTGCGTCGGTCGTCGTCGTCTCCAGTCACCACCACCGCCTCGCTGTTGTCCACCGGAAGGATGCAAATTTAGGCCGTAGAATTTCGACGCAGATCTTTTTTTTTGTTTTTTTTTTTTTTTTGTGGTTTTCCGAATTATTTTTTTTTTGGTCAACCTCACTACAAAATACCACCTGTTCAGTATTCGTGTGCTTGTGGTCTCACATGACAATTAACGCTGACCTAACAACAACAATAGTCTTGATGATATCAGTGGTGGAATGCTATTAACTTTTTTTTGTTTCAAATTAGACTTTTTGTTTGTTAATTTGAATAACGCAGGTACATTCTTCTATATTTCCGCTGCCGCCACCGGCCGGTTCTATTGTTTTTGGTCAAACCGGAAAGCTCTCATTGATATATCTAACGTTGTTAATGTGTGAAGTTGTTATGCCTATGTTTTTTTTTTATATTTAATAACAACTAGGTGTTGCACGTCAGGGATTATAATATTAATATAAATTCTAATTATTGATGCGGAGCAAGATTTTTGCATGAATTACAGTTTTTCGAGGCTTATGACCTCTCAAATCAAATCAAAATTTGCAAATAAAGTTATTTGTTTAGAAAATAAGGGCTCAAAGCAAATTATGTTGCCAAATGAATGATTCAAGTGTAACTAATTTATTTTTAGGAGTAATGAACTTCGTAGGTAATTGACCTTGCACTTCAAAAAGTCACCAAATCTATCACAATTCACGATGTAAATATAGCTACATATATATTTTGACCTATATTTATAAGAGTTTATTTAAGCCACAAGATTATTAGAGAACTCTCGCTGATGTAATTTTCCAAATAAATAAATTGTACTTGTTTTTATTTATTTAAGAAATTGGGTTACATTCATATGAAGATATCGTCTTTAAGCTCTTATGAAAAAATAAAAAAAAAAAACTATAACTAATTTAATAGCCAATGTGTTTAACACATATGAACTGGTTATTCCATTCTTCGAATAAAAAAAAAACAACAACAAATTATAACATATTGAAATTGAAATATCCCTGAATTATAAAAATGATTTAATAAATAAATATTTAGACGCACGATATAGTGACATTACCATCTTTTTTTCGGATGGATGGGGATGATAAAAAGATATTTATAGATTCGAAGAAACTATAATTTTACAGTGCTGTGCAATTTTTTTTGTAAAATTATTAAATATTTCCCTTTTTTAAAACCCCTTAAAATTATTACACTATTGTTTCAAAAATCAGCTAGTTTGTTATTCAAGTTCAATAAATTGAATTTTTACTTGCTCTTAGAGGGGATGTACATATGTACATATATGTATTGGTTTCATACAAAAAATAAATTTCAAGGTTATATAATAAAATTAACACTACCATGATAGAGAAGTCCGAAAAAGTGGGCTTCGTCAAATACAGTCAGTCTGCTTGTGTGTCCATGTTTTTTTCATTAGTCCACCACGTCCACTGTAATTTGACCTAGAGCGTACACATTTTTTTTTTTGTGATTCCTCAATGTGCAAATTCAATTTTTTTTTTTTAACCCACCTTAAATGGGTATAGCCGCCATATAGAATGATTTCGGTTTTTTCAAATTTTCTCGAAATCTCCTTAACGATTTTGTTTAAACTTCGTATCTGTAATGACCAAGTGATAGGTAGATAACAAAGTTTTGACAAAAAATTCGCAATATACAAAAATAGAATTTTTACATTTTTTCATTTTCATTATTTTTGGCTTTAATAAAGAAAAGAACGCCCAAAAAACGCTAGATACCAAATTCAAAACAAAATTGACCCACCCGCTAAGGCTGCAGACGAACGTACAGACAGACATGCAGATGGACGGAATTGCGAGCCCCACTTTTTGTCGACTTCGCTATTTCAATCACTATCATCGTAATATCAAGTTTCATCAAAATATTAAGTTCGATATTTTTTTAAGAAAATATTTCCCATAAATTGATCAAAGTCATTTGAACCATTTTCGAGAAAAATGAAAACAAACAAAATGATTTCATTGGGAGGTACCATTAATAACCATATTCAAAATGTTCTTATTAAAAGGTAGCCTATATATGTACATACCTACCATATGTGGAGCCATTTTTGATAAAAACAAAAATTTTATATGGCAGGTACCGTTATTTTTGGTTTAAAAAAAAATTAAGAAAAGATGGGGGCAACGACTAAAAATCGTTTACCAAGAAAATCGACCCATATTTTTAGGCTGTAGCCGAACGGAAAGACAGACAGACAGAATTTCGAGAACATCGCAATGTCAAGTTTAATCAAAATCTCGAGTTTGATTTTTTACGAATCCATAACTTACTATATAGTACTTATCTATAATGTTTACATTGGTGCAGTGCAATAAGCGCCATGGAAATAAAGCCCGTGGTTCTTATTACCAAAAATTAAAGGAAATAACACCCGTGGGCTTTTTTCCTTTTTGAAATGGAAAGAAAAGCTGATGTGGATTTTAATTCCTTTTTTTTGTAAGTTTCAATTCGAAGACTGTGGGGAAATTAAACGCATTCACTAAAAAACGAAAAACGATTTTGGGCTTTGTCAACAGTTTTCTTGGACAACCGTACCTCGGGTGGTCCGCTTCGCCGGTTCCAAGGACTCCCTCTTTGGTTCCTCTGTCCCACTCACGTAACTTCGTTGCTCCGCTTAGGGTAAGTTTAGCCGTCAGGCAGGCAGGCGCCAATGTCAACCGTTTTCTTGGACAACAGTATATCAAGTCAATGTAAAGTAGGTATATGAATTATTGAATAAAACTTAATTTATAATATGGCAACAAATTTTTCAACACAGTACTGTATAACTCAGCCTTTCAAGATTTTAGCACGCTTTAGTGAGTTATGAAAAAGCAACAATCTCTGAATATATACATATATGTATGTTAATGGATGCGCGATCAGTTAGCAAGATGGCAACTATACATAGAAAATGATATTGGTAAGATGCTAAAGATGAAGATGGTGTAACCAATTTAATGCTCAATGAGTACCAATAGATAAAGTAAACAACATAAATAGTCAAGCTTAAATAGTTGGGTGCAAATATTTCAACAATCATCAAACACAACTCAACACAAAGTATCTAATATGTATACAAAAAAAAAATAAGTGGAATATTGAAAAGGTCATGTTTGATTTTGTATTCAAATTAAAGTAGGTCTATACACTCCATTACAAAAACAACAACAACAACAACACATTTGCACTGATCAATATTATTTTGAATGAGTACAAATTTGTTTTTATTTTTTTATAAAAAAAAAAAACTATTTATAATAGCCTAAACTTCAACCCTTTTAAGAGTCCCAAAAATAAATATAAGTAAATTAAAGCAACATGGAAGCAAGAAATTAGTTATTATCTCTTCTAAGAATCACTTTTGGTACTTACATATAACTACATACATACGAAAAAACTGGTAAATTATGCCTTTCCAACGAATGATTCTAGCTAGGCTATAAGCTTCTAGTTTCTATACTTTAAGCAAGCTCAATTTGGAAGCAGAAATTCTCTTTTTCTTGTCTTGCTCTTTTAATAAGATTTAATTATTTTGAAGATTCCAATTATATCTTGCCATTACCAACGAACAGTGGGGCAGAGTGTGTTCAAAATTGAAATTAAATTACTAAATAAAAAAAAATTTCTGAACTACAATCAAATCAACTTAACTTCAAAATGTACACAAATTTTCAATACACAATACAACACCATTTTTTTAATCGAAAATGGCGGTGCTAACTTCACGCTTAGTGCGAATTTTTTTAAATGCGGCACATCGCAGCACAACCGTTTTTATTACAAAAATCAAAAATGGCGGTGCTAACATCATCATGTACATGATATTGTCTTAGAACCACACATGATGTCCCACTGTTTTACGGCTGTGTTCAGACTGCTGTGGTCGGGTTCGTTTGGCTCCATCGTAAATGATCTTCTAGTTCAAGCTGCGGGTATAATTGTTTTTAGTTCTTATCTTGCTGGGCTTAACAAAACAATAGAACAAGTAATTAAACAGCTAAAAAAAAACTTATTTTTATTGTGTCTGTTTTTTTTTTTTGTAACCTTTGTTTGTGTTTATTCATTCCTTTCCTGATCTTTTGTTAATTTTTGTAATGCGCACACGCAGATTTGCTGCGGCACCGTCGCTCGTCGTCGTTCTCAGCTGAAGTTAAGAATCTCATTTGAAGCTACATTGTATCAAAGTTTTATAGACACTTTTTTCGTCTTTGGTATAATTTAATGATTTAAAACCAAAAAAAAAAAACAAAAAAATAATAATAATAATAATGAAAATAATGGTAATTATTACTAAATCACTATTACGTCAATCTGATGATTTATGATTTCAGCAAAAATGCGATAATATCACACAAAAGAAAAGGTTAGAGTGGTTGTTGTTTATAAAGTTGATGTCATTGCTCTTATTTACTTGCATTTGTTTTTAAGCTTGAGTGTAAAAAAAGAAAAGAATTTAAATTATTTTTTCTTCGGAATTGTATAAATTTTATAATTATTCCTTTTACGTGACCTTTAATTCAATATATTTGAATCCTATTTCTGTGGGCTTCAGTAAATAAAGAAAGAAAGACATGAAGCCCACAGAAATAGGATTCAAGTATGAATTTTATGTTAGATGACAAATAAAGATGCATACATATTTATCATTTCTATTAAACTATTTTCGACTTTTAACTTTCACGGGAAGAAGTGGACGTTAACATTAATTTGTACTTAATAAATAATCAAATGATAAAGTACAATATTGAAATTGGGACAATTTTCCAAAAAAAGAAATAGTTAGTAGATATACCGTTCACATCAATTTAAAAAGACTGCAGTTAGATTAGGTAAGCGGGCTGACAGTTGATCTTATTACTGTCACACGTAGATCAATGTAGATCCATTGTTGAAAAGACTGCAGTTAGTTGTGTTGTTGAAGATTGCAATCAATAAAGTCACAGTGAATTGACTAAACTTTGAGAAATATAGTTCAAACTTTGGCTAAGTACTTAAGCTTAAAAAACTGCAGTCAGCTTTAATTTGTATTATTTTAACTTTGCAGTCAATGGAATACAGTCATTTTTTTTACTATTTCCAGTCAAAAGATAACTTGAAATTCGACTGTTAGTCTTTAAAGATGAATTTAAATTTTACTAAAAGATTGGAAATTGTCAAAAAGTAGTGCAGTTACTTAACATCTCATCAAATGACTACTGTTGCATCAGTTAATTTCCCAGCCAGAATTTTTAAAATAATTGTTTACTGTAGCCTTTAAGTAGCAGTAATTAAGCGAGCCAAAAGATTTATAAAATTAATTTCTTTAGTCAACAGACTGCACGCAATAATTATTTGTTTTTTTCTACTCATTACATACATAGTTTAATATATGCCAAAAAGCTACAGGGAGCTTAAAATAAACTGCAATTAAATTACTAGCTAAAAATTAATTATTTTGTATTTACCTACATATATTTATATAGAGTTTTTTAAGTTTCAACTTTTGTTTGGTTAAGATATAGCTAATATTTCTAAAGTTTATTTTTGACATTTTATAGAAAATACTTAAGTTTTTTTGAGTAAAACCTAGATATTATTTGAGCATTATCATTAATTTTTTTATATTCATAAAAGGGCCATAACGTTCTCACCTTTTGATTTATCCTTCTAATAAAATAATATCTTTATAAGCAACATTAATTTTGAATGTTGTTAAGGTAGGTAGGTAAGGTATACCAATGACTATGTCAATATCAACCCATTATAGAATAAAAAATAAAACAATTCAGAGAACTATGGAATTTTAAATTATTTACGCTTATCGTCTCGTCAACATTAAAATAGGTAATAAAATTCTATAAAAGTATCTATAAAACTCACAAAAGTTTGAGTCTCTCTTATAAGGATTTTTATTTAACTTTTATTTTTATTGATAAATGTTTCTGTTATCAATTTCATGGAAACACTTAACACTTTCATATCATAATAGTTTTTGTATTTTCACTGCACGGCTAACCATAAAATCAACATCGCATTGGATTTTTATATGAATTAGATAAAGTAAAACTTAATTGATTTAACTTTGTTGCGTTGATTTTGGGTTTTATTCAAAACCCATCATTACGATTTTTCAAAACTATCTATCGGATCTTCGCGCCGCGCAGCGGCGGTGGCGGTGGTGTGAGTTGAAGAAAAAAAATTAAATGGATATTTAAGAGAAAGATTTTCGTAATCAATTTTTTGGCGAACAATTATTCCGTAACCTCAAACATACCGAAAAAACATTTCTTTTATAATTAAGGATTGTAAATGCCTCGAAAACAATTTCGATATCGAATTTGAATTCGAATTCGAACTCAGAGCATCGAAAACCTTAAAAATTAAAGTCTGATTTATGATAAGAAAAAAAAAAAGGTGTGATTGCCGGGACGGGGCTCAAGGTTAAGATGTGTAAACATCAAATTAAATATTCAAGTGCTGGTTTCGCATCACAGAACGCGGCATGTTCGAACTGTCAACCAATTTCAACCCAAATTCATCTCGACCTTTCCATTTAGTTTGAGCTACGAAGAAACGTACCCAATATTGAACGTATCCAATTGTCCACGTTTTTAGTTTACCCTACCGCCGCGCCCCGCTGCCGCCGGCATAGATGTTTACACATCAAAAAGTTTGTTAAGTACATAGTGTAATTAAAGACACTTTGTGGGGTCAATACAATTTACATCTGATTAAAAAACAACAGATTAAAAAAAAACAACTCCATGACGTATTTAGTTTTTATTAAAACAATAACGTATCTATCCTTATGATTTTTTAGAAAGCATAATTCAAATTGTGAATGGTATTTTGAAAGTATTTTTTGCGCGATGTCTAATAATAATGTTTACATGCAACATTCTAAGCAAACATTTGTGACATTGTTATGAGAAAATTCACATTCTATACAGAGGAAGCATTCGACACGACTCAAATATCTTCAAACAAATTACAATCTGTTTATGTATAAAATATTTTGTATACCTACCTATTTATGACATGAAAGTGTCTATATGCTATGAGTATGAGCCGTATGAACTGATGTTGATTCAACACTCTTTGTTGTTGGCAGATATGCCAACTTTCTTGTCAAAAGTCTTCATTCAGGTTCAATTCACAAGCAATTTCCGTTTATTTTCATAAATTTTATAAATCCATTTTCCAAGCAGTTTTTTTTTTTTTTTTGTTAACACAATCATCATTGAATGTTACTCTGTCCCCGTGATGTCTTTTGGCTCTCTATCCCCCGCTTACCCCATATATTTATTTGAATAGAACTGCCATTAAGGCTGACCTAATTCTTGATGCAAAACATCATCACATATATCGCTTGATTCCCCTGGCACTTTTGTTGAGATATTCCCTCATATCCTCACCTCATCCACTGCAATATGGGGTTGCCACAAGCGGCATCAGACGATCGAAACGAAATGCGCACACGATCGATTTGCAATTGAAATCCCATGTTTGCCTGGAATGTTCTTAAGCACCACTCTGTCACCTGCGGTCTGACATACGTCGCTTTTGCATTTGCTTGCCAAAACATTTGGATTAGCGTTAGGGGGACATTTTGTTGATGCGGGATCGACAACGACGACAATCGACGATCGACTACGACGACGACGGCGACGCGCGGCGGCAACGACAGTTGATGTGGATTTTATGCATGCAAAACTTCAAGCCTCGGGGAGTAGGTGGAGGTTGTCCTGTCTTTATATAAACCGAACAACGACTGACCATCAGTGGCTGTCCCCCCCGTTCCTCCAGGGCTGTAGCTAACAAGGCAGTGAAAATGTTCTTAGTTCGGGACACAATCAATGTGGGTGAATGGATGAGTGATTCTATGACCGAGAGCAAATTGTCTTGAACTCTTCTGCAACGTGAGTTGGATTGGTAAATAAAAAAACAAATACAAACAACTTTGGGTATATACATACATACCTACACATTATATGCGCGATTGCAAAATTGTGTTTTTCTAAATGGGGCTACACTTGTTCGGGTTGAGAATTATTCAACAGATAGAATTTTTTTTTTTTTTCTAGATACATTAATTTCCCCATTCAATAGTTTATATTTTGCACATCAGACATCAATGACAGAGTAAGATCAAAATTAAATTGTGGTTGACATGAGTAGAGTATACAGGGGAACTTGTAAATAATGATATAGTCCATATAAGAAGTGTAGTTAATATTGTACTTGATATAAAAAAGCCCAATATTAATTTTGTAAAAAAAAAAACGTATATATGTATCTATATTCAATATAATGATTCATATATGGGGATTTAATTTGAGCCATGTTTTATAGAAAATGTGTAGCCAGCTCAGCAAAATTTTTAACATCTAGGTTTTCGACTAACAACTAGAATAAAATTAAGCGGAAGTCGATGGCATCTCTTTTTTTCGAGATATTCGAGACGAATGACATTTTACATTTTTTTAAATTGCTGTAGTAAGAAAACCGCTAATTGATTTTTTTTGAAAACCAATTCTGTACTTCTGTTATTTTTTGCGAAATAAAATATATTTGAAGTCCATATCTCTATTCGTTCTTTGAGATACGGAAAACAAAAGAATGTATCACGAACGTATGTACACACATACACACACACAGACATCTCTCTTAAAACGACGAATTCGGATTTATGTGGGACTTCGAAAAGTGGAGATATTTTCAATTGGACAAATCGGAGCAGCGTTGTCGCCCGAAAAAAAATTTCCGTGCGACATTTTCTAAAAAACCGTTTCATTTTTGTGTCATCATATGAAAAAAACACAAATTTTTATATAAAAAAAATACTCATAATTTAATAATGCGGTGAAATACAACAAAAAATCAGAAGAAATAATTTGCTCTATTCCAGTATTGTCAAAAAATAAGAGTTTCTGCAAGTTTTTACTCAATTTCAGCAATTTCTCCGAAATTTCTGCAAAATTCGCTTTATTTGAAAAAAAAAAATAAGAAAAACGTGCCATTTTGAAATTTTTCGTGTCACACTCACAGTGCCACGATGAAACTTTCGTGTCAACACTTCGGCAACACTGATTCCTGATGGTTGTTGATCAGGTTAGACATTTCTCTTGTTCCTTTATTATTCATAAGAGCATTTAAAAACTACAATCACTCAATTTAATTTCTTGTACACTGCAATCAAACTTTTTATTCTTAATTCTTATCTAACTTGTTGGGAACAAGCTTACGTTTTTATTAATGCTGTCCCTTCTTGAGTGCCACAGGGTTCTATCTTTGGGCTCCTCCTGTTTTTTCCTGTCATCTGTTAATATCTACTTACTCCTCTATTGAACTTTATGCTGATGACGTTCAACCCCACATGTGTTGTTCTCTTCGTCTTATTGAGGACTGTAAAGGTCGCATAAATTCCAATCTAAATAATATCGGTGAAAAAACTTCAGAATAATTCTGAATAATTGTATAAAAATTATGCTAAAAATAAAGATAAAATAGTAATAGTTAAGAAAAATTAATTCAAGTACTCAGTTTGACGTCTGTAATTGACATCATGTTAACATAATCAATTAACATATTTCGGTCAGTCAAATCACATGTAATGAAATAAGGTCATCAACAATCCATTTGAATTTATTTAACATACTTATATTCCATGCCAATAAAGCAGACCACATACCTATCAACTGTACGTTATCTTTAAGCTTTCGAGATCAAAAAATCTTTGCAGATGACTCATCCGACGGTATGTACGTACACAACATTCATAATTAGGTCTATAGATACATATAACCTTGTATTTAATTTCATCAAGTCAAATAATATGGATGACATCTTTTTCCGCAGAAATATCGCAAATAGCTTCCTATTAAAATTGTAAAAACAAACATCAAGTCAGCCTCCATGGATCTCTGAATGAAATTATTTTTATAAAGATATAAAGGGACTCGCGGGTAAAAGAAGTTTTGTTATTGTTTACATCAAATCGGGTGACGCAGGTAGTTATACGTGTAGTTACGAGTTTTTTACGACACCAAAAAACTCAACATCCGACGAGTCACTGATGAAGTTTTATTTTGGCTGTAGGTTTAGTACGCAATTTAACCACGCGACCCAATTCTAAGCCTTGTCTTACCAGGGTTGTAAAAGAAGAAACGTATTCGATACCCGAGCGGTCGCCCACACAGTGTTTTGATGGTGAATTGAAATGATGATTTGGAGCCCAATCATACATACAACCTATATATGTACCTACATATATATAAAAATAAACATACAGATGCTTGAACTGTCATCCGTACCTGCTTACCTAAGGGGACTTCTTTTTCGTGATTTGATTTTTTGTTACGACTTTTTTTTTATTGTTAATTTTTTGTATTTAATTTTTTTTTACTCCTTTTTGTGTTGTGCTTGTGTTGCGATCGGAATTATTTTATAGAAGCAGACGAATGGAAGAACTGATGAAGAAAGTAAAGCGTTTCACTACTACCTTACCTTCAATTTCTTCGATTACACATTCTTCCATTCTTGGTAAGTATTACCATTTAATTTTATTTGTTTCTTTGATTATAATCTATTCAATTTCTGCGTTACTCGTTTTGTTATAAAATTAATCTAACGGCATTTCCATGCGAAAAAAATGGAGTGTAGGTATTGCGCAGTAGTTATGTATATTTGTTTTTGTATCTGTTTATTAATTCAAATAACGACGATCATTGCGCATGCTGTCGTAATAGTTCTAAATTTTACTTTTTAAGACTTTGAATGATTATTGTGTGTGATGGAAAAATTATTATAAATTTACAAATACTTAAGACGGAGTTAGGTTATATAGTAAATGTTCAAGGCTATGAAGAGTATGAAGTGACTTAACAATTTGAAGATGTAAGCTCATGAATATATGAATGAATATATAGGTATATTAGGAACTTAAAATACTTTAATAACACAAAGTGTGAAAAAGTAAAAAATTCTTACTAAAAAATTTGGTATCCATATACAATTTGCTGAGTTGGCATTTCAATTTTTACGCTTGGTATTATTAACAGTACCTACTACAATAAAAAATAGAGAAAAAATCGTTTAGGTGAGAGTGTACATTTTCTGAAAAAAATGCTTTAAATTAAAAAAAAAAAGTTACAAAATAACGGTACTGCTTGCATTATAATTCTTTATTTTTTCTTAAACGAGAAATTCAATCTTAAATAAAGTTGTTTTAAATTGTGTCTTAGATTAAACCTATGTCTAGAAAATAAATCCTTGTTCATAGGTAGCAAATATATTTTACTTGAAAGATTTAAAAACCTTATAAATAAACTTCGAAAAGATACTGTGCTTGTGTCACAACATTAAACATTTATAAATTTAATACAATTTGTGAACGCTTTTTTTAAAGGAAGGATGTACCAAAAACAGTACATCAATGCTTCGCATACATACATATATGTAGGTACCTAAATTATTATTTTAAGTAAACGTATCTATACAATTGATTGGAACCAAGGATACGAGAGATACAAAAGTAAGGAGTTGGAAGAGAACAAAAAATGCAATCTTAAGCAAGCGGATACAGATGCACGGAAAGAATTGAATTTTGTGGATTTTTTTTTAAAAAACCTACCTACACATTCGTAATATGTATGTGGTGATATGCGCGTTCGTATAAATTTATCTTTATTTGCTAAAAGTAATAATTCCTCTATACTATACTTTTTCTCTTTTTTAGTTCTTTTTTATGTTGATGGGCAAGAAGACTTCATTTGAAAATTAAATTTACACCAGGAGTGCAAGAAATGCCAATAAGTCCAAACGCAATGACCAAACTCACGAATTTATAAATTAAAATTTTATCAATATTTTTAGACATGCGTCAATCTATTTCTTAAATGCATTTTTATCACTTTTTATATAAAAGTGATCTCATAAGTCACCATACGGTAAAATGCTGAGCAAACTGTTAAACCCAGAGACGTATACAAAATATTGTGAAAATATTATGTTCATGTATATTAGAAAATAAAAAAAAAAAAAAATGAACAAAAAATGATTCAAAATTTAGAAATTGAGGAAAATGGGATCGCAGTTATCTCAATCTCATACCAATTTATATATTTCACACTTTAACAATTCCAAATTATTTATTTAACATTTCCGGACATTTAAATTACTATAATTTTGAATTTCACAAATTATAAATATCATTTTACTACAAATTTAGTCAATTTATCACATATGAGATTTCCCAACTGCCCAACCAACCCCGAATACGGGACGTATCAAACTTTAATTTGTTTTGTACGGTGACGAAAAAAAATCTGTGAACTATAACTGGGTGAGAAAAAAATTTAAGTTGTCAAGCAGACTGACAGGAGTATACTGATATTTGTCAGGTCAAAATGACATCTGTCAAACTGGCATCTGTCAAGATGACCTCTGTCAAGATAACATCTGTCAAGATGACATCTGTCAAGATGACATCTGTCAAGATGACATCTGTCAAGATGACATCTGTCAAGATAACATCTGTCAAGATGACATCTGTCAAGATGACATCTGTCAAGATGACATCTGTCAAGATGACATCTGTCAAGATGACATCTGTCAACATTACATCTGTCAAGATGACATCTGTCAAGATGACATCTGTCAAGATGACATCTGTCAAGATGATATCTGTCAAGATGACATCTGTCAAGATGACATCTGTCAAAACGACAGCTGTCAAGATGACATCTGTCAAGATGACATCGGGCAAGATGACATTTGTCAAGATGACATCCGTCAAGATGACATCTGTCAAAACGACAGTGTGGAAATGACATATATCAAAAGGGCAACTGTCAAATTGCCATCTGTCAGCATAACATCTGTCAAATTGACACCAGCTTGTCAAAATTTCAAAAGTTTTTCATCCGTTTGCATATAGTTCACAGATTTTTTTTCGTCACCGGACGAAACAAATTAAAATTGATTCGTTCCGTATTCGGGGTTGGTTGGGCAGTTGGGAAATCTCATATGTGATAAATTGACTAAATTTGTAGTAAAATGATATTTATAATTTGTGAAATTCAAAATTATAGTAATTTAAATGTCCGGAAATGTTAAATAAATAATTTGGAAATGTTAAAGTGTGAAATATGTAAATTGGTATGAGATTGAGATAACTGCGATCCCATTTTCCTAAAATTTTTAAAAATTTAAAGCATGTATGTTCAAAAACTAATGTAAATAATTTTATTTTTTTTAATATTTATTTTTGGAATTTGTTAAACAGTTTGCTCAGTGGTTTATCGTATGGTAAAGTCTCTTTGACATAAGAAGTGTTAAATGCATTTAAGATAATAGACAGAATGAAAATTTAAAAAAAATTATTGAGATAATTTATGAATTCGTTAGTTTGATCATTTCTATAGGACTCATTGACATTTCTTAGATTCCTGGTATCAATAATTTTATTTTCAAATAAGGAATTTTTGTCCAACTTAAAAAATAAAATTAAAAAAGACAAAACTTATGGATTAAGACTGATTTATTTTAGCAAATAAAGAGAAAGTTAAATCTACGATTGCGCATATCACGTGTACATATATAGGTTTGTAGGTATTTTAATTATTTTTCCACGAACTTCAGTCCTCTCCGTGCGTCAGTATCCGCATGCAGTGCACTTTTTGTTCTTTTCAATCTCCTTAGTTTTTAATTTCTTGCTTTCAATCAATTTTCCGGATACATAATATGTAAAATAATATTCTAGGTACAAGCACGATTCCAAGGATGGAGGACGGCGGTATTGTTTTTCCATCCTTTCGATAAAAAAAAGAAGCTTTCAAAAATTTAAATTAAATTTAATATGTTCTGTCACATAAGGCGTCTGTTTTTTCGAAGTTTATTGATACGTCGTGTTTTAAAAATTTGCAGGTACAAATTAAATAATTGTTACTTACGATTACGAACGATGTCATTCCAAATGAATATTGAAGATGCCAGGGGATTAGTTAGCTGACGTACGTAAGCGGTGCAGTCTGTTGCTCACAAATGTGGCTTGTTCCTCAATATGTCGCGGAAACTATACCTACAATCTTATATGTTTTATATTTGTTTAGTCTCTTAGGATTCTGTCGCTTGTGGCCAAGCCCTAATGCTTTTTCCGACCAAATAAAAGAAACATGCTAATCGGGATTTGACAAAAATAGTAATACAACAATATGGTGTTTTTCTTCGGATGTATTTCAAAGATAAAAATGGTAATTTACTGCAAAAGTAAGTCCTTCTTTTCTTATTATGTTAATTACTATTAAAATAATTAACATCCCAATTTTATTGAACTTCATATAAATCGCATAAGATGATTCAATTTATTATATACATGAAAGGCAAGCACCACACCATACATATTTATACACCATGACCACACCATCATTCATTCATTATTCACAAGAAAGAAGTTAGTCCCGTAACAGATTAGATTATATAAAAATAATTAATTTATTATCTTTCTGTCATTCGCACACTCGTTACAAAAAAACAACAATATTTCCATCATCATTAGTTCTTCACCACCTCATATCAACAATTAGTTAATTTTTTATTGATACAAAAATATTCATTTAAATGAATTGACCATAATTCCATCCAATAATCATCAAGATTTGATTAGTCGTTCCATCAGTTGGTTAACTTAGTGTGTATAGTTAGATCTTTGTGCAGATGTCAGACATCATCATGATGTGGAATCATCCGTCCTTAAGCTATATAATGTAGAAGCTCTTTGCTAGCTATAGCTATAAAATCCCAAACAAATGACTGTCGACGCATTAGAACGGTTTGCGGCATCATTGGTTGTGCTGCTGCCACTGTGCAGATATTTGCCATCATTTATGCGGCTTATAGCTCCTTGATCTGCATCGGTTGCTGTATAGGTTAGGACCATAGCCGAAAGGTATAGAATTTATGGCATAATATTTATAATAATTATTATCTATACATTGGGCTACAATGCCATGCTCTATACCGGACTGCTATGGTTGTTTATTAATTTTCACAATTTACCAACTTTATGGTGGCATCTAATCACTTGACCGTGACGATCAAAATGGCAAACATATTGCGGCAGTTGCAGATGAATTTGACCATTGCTGGATTTAGAAAGTGGCTATTTCGAGGCCTCCAATGAATGATAGTTTGTTTGTTTGTTGAGTAAAAACGACGACGACGGTTGAATTTGTAAATACGATTCGATTTTTATTGAAATTTCAAAGTTTTGTTACAATTCAACCACTAGAGGATATAAGCACCTTATAACTGGGATATTCGAAAAATTTAATAACACCTCAAAAGTCATTTAGGTTTGCCATAGGCGATTTAAAAAAAAATCTCTAGGAAATGTGTTGCGCTAGCATCTCATTTATTGGATATTCAAAAAGAAAGTTTGATGGACATCTGGATGGTCTGGTCATAAAAGATCTAATTGGTTAGCTATAGGTGATTTTCTATGAATTTTTCAAATTTTTTCAATGATCTTTTTTATGGGATATTCGAAAAATATTTATAACTTTTGGAAGATCACTAATATTAGCCAAAGAAGTTCAATAACTTTTAATCATTCGACAGCCAAAGGCAATTTTTATCATGATAACGACTAAGGCTCTGGGATTTTGCCAACACATATTTAATTGGGATATTCGAAAAAAGTATGTCATCTAAAAAGTTAGATACTAATTGGTCACTTCATTAATAACACAGCTTTAGTTGATCTTTATGATTTTTTAAAGTTTTGTTTAAGGAGGTTAAGACCTTATTTGTGGGATATTCGAACAAAGTATGTCATTTAAAGGTTAATAATCGTTCATAAATGGTCAGTTGGTATCATTAATTAATCAGCCATAGGTAATTTTTATTTAATTTAAAAAAAATCAAGGCCATATAGAGGATGCCAGCACCTCATCATTTATGGGATATTCAAAAACAAAGTATGCAATCCGAATAGTCAGTAATTGATCATAAAAGACAAACATTTTATAGTAATTGGTTTGCTATTGGTCCTTTTTATGAATTTTTCAAAATTTGTTCAATGTCCCTTATTTGTGGGATATTGGAAAAAATGAATGCCATCTAAAAAGTCACTAATTGGTCATATAAGGTTAATTAAATTGAGTTACTTTTCAGCCATAGGCAATTTTTATTGAATTAAAAAAAAAAAAATAGGCCATAGAGGATGCTAGCACCATTTAAGGGATATTCAAAAACTTAGTTTACCAGCAATTGTTATTCAGTGATACCAGTAATTGGTGATACAATTTCAATTTTTTTCATTAATTGATTAACCAAAGGTGATTTTTAACAAATTAGATATAGCATGATTTTTTCGAATATCCCACAAATAGGTGCTTACATTTTTAAGTTTAAAAAAATCGTACTGTCACAAACTTTATTGCTGCGCCTCGATGATTGAATAAATCCGGCTATGTCCTCAAATTCGATCCAGGTGGATAGCGTGTAAAGCAAATTGAGGATGTATCTCATTGAATAACTTCGAAAATGGGCGGTAAAATGTCCTCGCCTGATCATGACAACGAAGCGATGCTGATGATTATGATGATGATGATTATTATAGGTACGCGATGATGTTGGTCGTTCGGCAATGGTCGGTCATCATTTGACCAGCAGCATTCTTTTTTCTAACTTATATAAATTCTACCTTGGGATGTACGATTTATGGGTCTTTGGCAATTGCGCTAGCTTTTGAAGTTCAAGTCACGACTAGGTGAACTGAGTTATGTTTCGATCCGGTCATCGTGCACCGCAAAACTATACATACACAGACGCACACATTCAACTAATACAAACAACCATCTCGCGATTAATATGCATTAGAATATATAAGCTACCGCAGATTCTTTCAACAACTGTTTTGTTGTTGAAATGCTCGATGGTTCTTCATCATCAACAGCAGCAGCAGCAACAGCATCAGTAACATAGCATCCCATTCGATTCGAGATCCAAGTGCACAATTGGCTATTAAGGTGGTTTATATGCATATCTTTTCGATGGGAACAACTACTCAAAAGACAGATCTAACAGATACTTGGGCGCATGTGGCAGCATTGCAAATAAGGCAGACACTGCCCGAAGCTGGCACGCCATCATCATCATTGAGCGGTGGACAAATTTGAAATTGCCTTAACAGGTGTTCGCCACAGGCGACATGCTACGGCACATAAATCAATTTGATTGTGATAATAAAGTGGAATGAATTTATCTATCGCTATATGCGATTCGGATGTATTTTTTGATGAGAAAATTGCGATGATGGAAATTCTATATAGCAGAGAAGTAGATACAATATAAGGTGTGAACATATCCGATTATATGGCATGTTTTGAATCAAGTGCAAGTGGTGTTTTAAATTAATGATGTTAAAAATTAATAGAAGATACAATAACTCTCTGATTACCTTATTTTTTCTTTTTTTTTAATTTTCATATAACCGCATATTTGCGTTGAGTTTAATCAACATAGCGTTTTGATATTTTTTATTAAAATTATATCTAATTTTTTCAATTAATTTTCATTTTATGTTATTTATGTTTTTCAAACTTTGCGAAGCAACGCCAGTACGGATCTCCTAGTAATTAATTAATATATTTTCTTTATTCGAAATTAAAAGATGCCTAAGGGAATATTAGCTTTACGATATCAATATAGTTCTAATTTTAACTATCCTTTGCCATAAATTACTGTTGATCTGGCATAAAAACACGTTCTTAGTGTCAAATCGAACATAATGGCCTTAGGACAGCTATAAAATTATTTTAAAAATGATAAATAACTTAAAAAAAACAATAAATATTTAATCCATTAATTCAGACCAACATCTTTATTGATTATAATGTTTGCCATCGTAATTTTTTAACGGTTATGCTGAATTCATAAAATATATGTATATATATTTGTGTGTCTAAGCGGGTATTTTTCTATTTAAAATCTCATAAAAAAAATAAACCATTAATATCACATTTTAGCAGACTTATACCTAACCTATTTCATATAATTCAAAAGAAGTAATTTAAATGTTTTAACATAACAAACAATTTGGTAGCTTATTGTTCTCAATTTAAACAATTGATTATATTTAAGAATTTTGATGAAAATTATTTTAATTGAATAATTTATGACAAAAATATGTTACGCACTTATAGTATACCTATGAGGTCGTTGGACTTAGAAGAAAAGGAACATTCGTGATTTAGCTATGGTTTAATTGATGAGAATTCTAAATAAAGGCTTAAAAAAAAAAACCAGGGTTAGTAAAAATTAATTGGCCAAACAATAGAAACCTAATTTCAGATATTAAAAATGGAGCGTATAAAGCAGCACAGACACATTAGAAATATTGAAAATATATAGTTTAATTTATGTTTCGATTCGAGTCTTGATGGCTAACCAAAAAGGACTTTAAAATTAAATATAAAGCTTTTGTTGAAATAAATCAGAAATAAATAATGAGGGAAGGAAAGAGATCAATAAAAGTATGAACAAAATTCAAAACTGACTTACCCTTTTATAATAGCCACCTATCATGCACAATTATTCGTAACAGTTACAATTAAAACACCTTCGAATGCTCTATTTTAGTCATGAAAGCTCTATTTTAGCCTGTAAAGTTCTATAGCTTTCTGCTTACTTTTCAATAGGTTTTGTTTTAACATATTTCAAGTAGGGATTTTGTAAAAATTTAGATTAAATTAGGTTGATTTTAAAAATATTTATTGAGATTTTTATAAAATTTGACATTTTACGATAATAGGAAAGACGGAAAAAATGCGTCTCTCAATTCTGCCCGTTTGTCTGTTTGTTCCCCTACAGCCTTAATGAATGAGTCAATTTTCTTGAAACTTGGTACCTAGCGTATTTGGAAATTCCCCCAACAGGTTTTTTTTTTATTTTTTAGGACCAAAAATAACGGCATCTACTATATTTTTTTTACATGTTTGAATAATCTCATTTTTTCAAAATAGCTTTTAACGGCCTTTAGTCCACAAAAATTTAGGCGTTTCGTCCCGGCGATCTCACTTGGACTCATCAGTGTTGACTAGTGAGGACCTTGTCAATACGTATAATTTTTGTTAAGTTCAGTTCATCTAACATAGATTTCATGACGAATATCTAGTGTGAACTATATCCAACAAGACTAGAATTCCTAGTCAATAAATTGGGAGTTTTTGTTTTTTGCCGGGACGAAACGCTTAAATTTGTGTGGACTAAAGGCCGTTAAAAGCTATTTTGAATCAATAATTCAACAAGTCCAATTAAATAATCTTATAATCTCATTTTTATCAAAAATGGCTGCACACATTTTCCGAAAAATTGTTATTAATGGCAATTTTTCTCAAAACCTGTTCCACTGATTTTGATCGATTTTTTTATAAAAAAAGTTAAAAAAAACAGTCGCTTTTATACCAACATTATCAAAAAAATATATTTGGAATTAAAAAAAAACATTTTCGAAACTTTTTTGAATTCAATATTTCGAGCAGGGTATATCTACCCAAATAACTGTTAAAAATTGTTTAAAAAAATTGTATTGTTCTACATAAGATTTTGATCAAAATTTTTTTGTGTCTACTTACGGCCTACTATTTTACAGTCACAAAATTTACATTAAACCGTTATTAGCTGTACCTATTATAGAACCATTTTTTGGATTTTGGACTATCTTAATTTCTATTTAACCTATTTTAATAAAAACATTTATTCAATAGCTTCTAATAAGATAATTAATATTGCATATAAAATTTTTCAAAAAACAAATAAAAGTGCTATGTATCACATTTCAAGAAACAACGTCTAATTGCTAAGGCACCTGGGTGCATGAATGAACAGACAAAAAATAATCCATTTTTTTTTTCAAACACCCAAAATATTTAATTCAATTGTAGTTACTAACGAATTTCCTACGCAATGGAAAACGGCAAAAATAATACCTATTCCGAAAACCTCGAGAGGAGATGAGTTTAGGCCAATTTCAATATTGCCATTTTTATCGAAAGTGTTTGAAAAAATCATACAGAAGCAAATAAGTACGTTCCTTGAGCGCGAAAATATATTGACTTCAAAACAATCCGGATTTCGTAAGAAAAATAGTTGCATCACTGCTTTGATTAGTGTTTCGGAGGACATACGTAAATCCATAGATAATGATTATGTCACGTTTTTGATACTCCTCGACTTTTCGAAGGCATTCGACATGGTGAACCATTCTATTCTTTGCGAAAAGCTCTCTAGTTTTTATAACTTTTCTTTAGATGCTGTTAAGCTGATCTATTCTTATCTGACCAAAAGAACGCAAGCGATTGAACATAAGGGAGTCCTCTCGAATTTTGTTTTAAATAAAAGTGGTGTCCCCCAGGGATCTATACTTGGCCCGTTGTTTTTTTCCTTATATATTAACGAGCTTCCAAAAATTATAAAACATTGCTCGATTCGATTATACGCTGATGATGCTCAGCTTTACCTTAGTTGTTCGTTGGGACTTATCGAACACTTTGTTACTTGCATAAATGAAGATCTAGAAGACATTTCACGCTGGTCACACCAAAATAGTTTAATGCTGAATCCAACAAAATCTAAATGTTTATTGATTACAAAGAGTAAGATAGATGTATCTTATTTCCCATTTATCTTGTTAAATGGTGCCCCTATAGAATATGTAGAATCAGCTAAAAACTTAGGTGCTATCTTTAATCGCAGCCTTACTTGGAAAAACCACGTTGTTTATATTGTCGGTAAAACATACGGTGTCCTTCGCACACTTTGGTCGACACAATACTATACCCCTTTAAATATCCGAACGTTGCTCGGTAAAACCCTTATTATTCCACTTATTACTTACGGCTGTGAAATTTTCTGCAATTTAGACCACGAAAGTAAAAGAAAACTTACTGTTGCATTTAACAGTGCAATACGATACGTCCATGGACTACGCCGGTTTGATAGTATTTCGCACATGCATCTTGGAATGTCTTTTGAAAACCTACTCAAATTTCGGTCTTTAGTTTTGTTTTCGGATATACTTTTAAGTCACCAACCTACTGATCTCTACAATAAAATCAGATTCTTAAATTCGAGTAGATCTGGACACTTATTGATACCTCGCTTTAGCTGTTTGACGTCTGAACGCCAGTTTCTTGTCAATTCTACACGCCTTTGGAATTTACTACCGCATCAATTAAAAAGCATAAATAGCATGACCCTACTGAAGAAAGAACTTAAACTACACTTTAGAAACATATAGAATATAGATTATATTATTTTTCTCTTTTTGAACTTGAAAACTTTTTTTTGAAAATTTGTAACATTATAAAATATACCTAGGTACATCATTATTTTTTTGTACAATTATAAAGCTTCACTATAAATAAGATAATATATCTTACAGTGTAAGCAGATTATGAAATAAATAAATACTAAAAATACTAAATACTAAAAACAAACAAAAAAATCAGGGGTCAAAATGAGACCAAGAGACCAATCAAACAACGTTGAAAAGGCGATTTTTTGGTGGCAGCGTTCTTTCGGCCCCCATACTTTGTTTTTATAATATTTTATACTAAAAAAAATAAAAAAAAAAACACTTTTGGGGATAATTTAACACCAATTATGATAATAAAATATTTATAATTTATTATCTACCTGCGGCCTGTACCTGGGTGTCTTCATTATTGATGTTTTGGATTTCTAAAAATCCGCATGTGAGCGACTAAAAACATTTTAAAATAATCAGATAAAATGGTTCCAGCTTATTTTCGAATTTCGGATTTTAAATTAAAATGCAAATAAATAATAAAACTTGAGTGAAATGCACGTATTTTATCTTTTGGTTCAATGGTACTTAAGTGGTTAAGCATTAGAGATTATAAGTTATTGATTTATTATTATTAACATAACAACTTAATGTCTTAAATTGATTATATTTTTTTTGGAGTATTTATGGTTTGCTGTAGGTCAAATGAAACAAATTAATCTTATTTGTCTCGACCGAGACGCACGTTTAGTCCATATCTATGGATATCATCAGGTCTGAGTTATAATAAATTAGTTTTATTTGACCTAAAGTCCCATTCAACAAACTATAGGAACATTAAAAAGATACCATAGTAATGTACTAGTTAGCTAGCATTAAAATAAATATAAATATAAAAAAAAAGAAAATGGCTCGCATCGCACACAGGGTGTCCATCTATTTTTTTATGTGTAAACATCTATGCCGGCGCGGCGCGGCGCTAGGGTAAACTAAAAACTTGGACATTTCTTTAGCACACTGCACAACGTAGCAATTACACGTTAAGATACGTTAATGTATATTGGATACGTTCAATCTTGGGTACATACTTTCCTTCGTAGCTCAAACTAAATCGAAAGGAAGAGTTGAATTTGGATTGAAAGTTGGTTGACAGTTCGAACTCACCGCGTTTTGTGATGTTAACCCAGCACTTGAATATTTAATTTGATGTTTATACACCTTAACTGGGAGTTCCGGCATTCCCACTTTTTTTTAAACATGTTTTAAATTTTTCTTACTTGTCTGCATGAACAGTCACTGTCTTAGACCTGTTTAACTAAGAGAAAATAATATGAAATTCCTTTAACCAAAGAAAAGAATCGAATTTTTTTTTTGTCAAAAAAATCTTGCATATGTTGGAAGATTTCGGAAAGATTTTGCACCGATTTGTACACACACTAGCAAGATCTGACATTTCGATTTCTTAAATCTCAAATTGAATTTCGCTGTGTTTTGAGAAGTCAAACTGTGTTTTTGGTTGCAACGAATTTTAATTTCAGTGAATATTTTAATTTATATTTAATATTTGTGCGCTCTTTTTCAATGAACAAAAAAAATTAATTTCGTGATAATAACAATAAGTTTCATTTAATTAAGCTAGTCAAGCCCCACACACACAATCACAAAAAAAAAATCGATTCTTAACACATTCCTTTCAACAACAGAAAAAAATGGATTTTGTTTGGAAAAAAAATCAATGTTTTTGCTTAGAGGAATTTTAGGTGTTTATTTTATTTTGATACTCTAAGTTAAAAATATTTAAAACTGAGAAAAGTTAAGTAAAGAACTTTAAAGTTCGAAAATTGGTGAGTATATTATAGTATATCATGCTAATACCTTCAAATCGAGCTATTTAGAAATTTGCGTCATGGAATTTACAATTCAGATTAAAATCTCGTTTTCAAGACAAGTTAAAAAAAAAAATCGTGATTTAGACTTCCTAGATATAAATTCGATTTTCTCATAATGATAATCAATTTTAAACCGACAAACGCCACCATTAACCTTATTTTCAATAGTTAACTATCTTTCCTATAACTATAACCTAGGAAACATTAATTTTATTCCATATGGGTTCATGTACCAGCCAAGAGCACATAGACTCCTCATTTATCTTCTTATATTGTTGGCTTTGATTTTTGCCTACTAAATAGAAGGGCGGTGTAAGAGTTGCCATAGCAAGTAGATAAATTGTCGGATAACAAAAAACAACATAAATATTTTTTAAGAACCACTGGGCCTATTTTCATAATAGGCCTGTTTTATTGGAAAAGCTACCCATTTTAAGTACGATTTTAAATGCATTACAAATACAACATCGATATTAGGATTACAGTCGATAAAAAGCTAGAGTAGAATCCTACTTTTAATGGATTTCTTATTCTCAAGTCTCGAATTAATAGTACGATTGATAATTGAATTTTATTTCAATGGATGTGTTCATGAAGTAGGTATAATTGTAATTTTCCACTGGACAAACTAATTGATCTTTTTGATATTTTTTAATCAGTTTTTATTTTTAAGATGTCAGAGAAAAAAGCTGTATTCACTTTTGCTATCAAAATTTGAGAATGAACATTTTTGTACTCGTTGCACAATGATTTTCTGTCGCACGAAATCAAAGTAGAAGGAAAGAAATAAAGAGTTCTCTTTCACTTTGAAAGTGAATTTTTTTTTTTTCAGCTTTAACGAGTGCACTTTTGTACCGTTTTCTTTCTATGGTTGTTTGTTGTGATGACTTTGGTGAGTCTCAATGTTGTTTTTTTCGTCCAACTCCATGTCGACTTGCAAAAGAGCACACTTATGGTCTTATTTATAAACGTTGTCTAACTTTAGACAGCTGTCCAACTTTGGAAAATGTGTTAAAAAAACTTGTTTATTCTTGTCTTATAGCTGCCTAACTTAGAAACAAAAGTAGATTGTCTTAACCGTGAATAATGTGATATTTATTTTAATTAAATAAAGCATATTTCCACCAATTTGAAAATAGTTAGACAGTGTCTAAGTAGGCAAAAATCTAATAAATACGACTGTTAATGTTTTATTCTTTTTATCTTTAAAAAAATCGATCAAGCTCAGTCATCAGACACACTATTCTATAAGATTCGATTTAACTGAAAATACAAGTTAGTATACCTTTCATTGAACCAATCTTCATGGTGGTAACACTGTCAATGACTTTGAGTTTTTTTTTGTTTCTTTCATCATAAGAATAAGCAAACTGAAGTATAGGTACCTAATCAAAATCAGAGAGGAAGAATTATAATTATAATTTTATTATTTTTATCTATAAGAAAAGGAGGGAAAAAAGCGCACATTTTCTATGAGAACTACGAGTATATATAACTTCAGTGAGGTTATATTTTGTTCTCACGGAAGCAAAACAACTTTCATTGGTGCTATGGGTGGTGATTGGTGTATAAGCAATATTATTTGTCGCTGTTACAATAATATAATTATTGGTTTTTGTTTGATTTATTTTGTTTTTTTTTTTTCAGTTCTTCATGATTTTGCATTGCATAAATAAGTACGTCGATTACTTATATATTGCAATAAATTTATTCATTGACCTAATAATGAAGGTTGGGGCAGAGAAAAAAATTTAAAATGACTCAGAGGATTAAAATTCTAAACATTAAAAAACATCGAGTCCATTATAACAATTATTTTTAAAGTGACAGTCGACGTTTTGGCATTTTTTAGAAGTAACTAATATATAATAATTAATTTTAATTAAGAATGCTTAATAGTAATTTAAGCACACTTCTAACTTTAAGATCTTTTTAAAGAAAGTATGGGTGCAAATTACAATATCGTCAATATTATTGTTTTTGATGTATATAAACATCTGTGCCGGCGCGGCGGCGGCGGTAAGGTAAACTAAAAACGTGGACATTTCTGTGACACATTACGTTGTGATCTTACACGTTACGATGCGTTGATGTAAATTGGATACGTTCAATATTGAATACGTTCGTTGGTACTTCAAACTAAACCGAAAGATCAAGTTTCGAAATTTTTGCCGAAACATTTCGCATCAGAAGTGACAGTTCGAAAAATAGGAATGGTCAGAAAAAGGAGGTCACAATAAATTCTCCCGTCTCTTTTATCCAGAATAGTGCTATAATTGAAGATATTTGTCAATTTAATTGCTATAGAGTTAAAACCACTAGTAGTGCTACCTATTTTGGATATCAATTCGCATAATTGGTTTGTATAAATTGAAACATTTCCGCCACGATTTCAGGGTGTTCCTGCTTTTTTTTAAATGCATATCACTTTGCGTTTGCGTAGAATTAATTGATTTGTTACTAAATTCATTGATTTTTAAAACTATTTTTTGAAATATTAAGTGCATTTCTTTATTTTGAAACTTTGTAATGTTAAAGTTCAAATAAATAAAATGTGTAGTTTTCTTTGTGTTTCGTACGTTTTTTTTACGCACCTCCTCAGGTTTCTAAAATTTTTTAAATTAATATTTATTTATTTATTTATTTATTTATTTATTTATTTATTTATTTATTTATTTATTTATTTATTTATTTATTTATTTATTTATTTATTTATTTATTTATTTATATATTTCAAATACGGCACATGGCAGCACAAGACCAGGTAACGAAAAAAAACGAAAAATAAAAAATGGCGATGCTAACTCTACGCAAGCTACTTCTTTATAAACCTTAATTTATTGAGTTTATTCATGTATCTCTATATAAACGTTATCAAAAGTCGAAGTTCAACTTAAACTAAGCCCAACATCAATACATATAAATTTGTTTTGACCAAAACTTCTACGCATTAGATTTTTATATTGAACCTTAAAGTTGAACGCACGCTTTACCCTACAAATGAAAATTAAAACTCAAATAGTAGGTAGGTATAGCAGTACCGCTACTTTGGACTAATTTATGATTTTGAAAAACCGAAATATTTTGTTTTTTTTTTTCAAAAGAATTACCAAAATTATTAATAATTAAAATTATTATAGACAAGCATCCGAAAACATAGAAAACTTGTTATTGTAAACAAATAATAAATATTCTAATCTGCGTCAGTGACAGATATTAGTTTTAAGTTGCTCCGCCCCAGAGGTGGCCTATCCTATCAGCGTATGCTTTCCCTATATAAGCTTTTATACATCTGTATATATGGTCCTAAATTAAAAAACACCATGCCCGCCTACTTTTTTAATGGAATTCATTAATTCTAACTAATAGTCTTCGACTAAGATGTAAATTTCCTTCCCATTTGATGCTACAATATTCACGATTCGAAGAGATTTAACTAATTGAGTTGTTTATTGTGTGTTGATGGTCCCCACCATCAATTTTTGGATTAAAAACAAAAAATATTATGGAAGGGATTTTATTATCACAGGTATACCAATACCTACCTATCTACATAATATATTTATATATTTCATTTTATTTTTTATTTTTTGAAAAAGAAAGCCACACCATAAAATTTCTATCATCAGCGCGAAGCACTAATTTATACAAAGTATAAGTTGGTATCTTTAAATTAAAAATTAAAAAATAATAATAAAATAGTTCAACATTAATCAAAAGAGAGAAATAAATTAATAACTGACACACGTGCCAGCGTGGATTTTATCTTTCTTAAAGATAATCAAGTTGTTTGCCTCAGAACAAAGATGATCAACAAGTTAGAAAAAGTCCTATATCATAATTCAAAATGTTAATTTAAGGCAGCATCATTTTTCAAGTTGGGTTATTGCTTTCTTTAAGTTAACCTAGATTTTTGTTTATAGGGTGAAAATTGTCACAGTTACAAAGTCAATTCAATAAATCCTTGAAACTTGAAACTATAAAGAAAGGTTGGCTAGGAATAGATTTTGATGTTCAACCGCAATAAATTAACTGAAAATACTGATTTGTTAGGCTTTATAACTGAATTAAAACGGAAACAGGTGCAAAAATAGTCATATTTACGGATAAAAACTTCAATTAAATATTTATTGGAGAAAGCTCTTTCAGCATTATACTTTATGAGAATTTTATAACGCCGCCGGTTATAGATAGCTCCCATCGAAGCCATAACTGAAATTTTTTAAATCAGTAAAAGAGGACCGTTTTCGCAAAACTCAACAAGTCCATTTTGCAAATTTTTCAGGAGAAGGTTTTTTGTGTGTGAATCAAAAAATAAAGAAATTATTGAAAATGCAAAAACGCATTTCCCCTTAAAGGTAACTTTGTCACAGTAAACCGGAAGAATCACAATAATGAAGTATGAAACTTACCAAATATTGAGTGATAAAAATCAACAGTTTTTTCAAAATAAAACAAGTACACACTTGTTGCGTTTTGAAAAAGCTTTTATTAATTTCTTTTTTACAAAACAAAAAAACTGAAATAATAGAAATGTTTTATTTTTAGACGCAGTTTTCTTGCTCATCGTAAAACTTTTCCTGGTCTTCAATGGAGTCACCAGCGACTCCAGAAAGAATATCGAGATAAAATTCTTGGGCATCATCCGGTATGACGAAAAACTGCATAAGTTTCTTCACGTCTATCATTTTTTTTTCCGACACTTTATTCGCCTTTGGGCCAATATCGAGATGGCAGCATTCATCATACACAGAAGAAATGTTTCTTTTAAGTGGCTCGACAATGATCGGTAGGCCAATATAAGTGTTACTCACGCCAATAACTACTTTTGTGTTGTCCTCTTTATTGTAAGTGATAACTCTAGAGGAACTTATTTTAAAAAGCAGCTTCGTCTTGAAAAGTTGCTTTGATACTTTTTTAAAATCGAACACTTTCCAGTGCACACCTATTTGACGTAAATTTCCGTGCTTTTGGAGTATTTCGAAGTACTCATTCGGCGAAACAATATTTTCCTTTTTACGGTAACATTTGTCTATGCGTCCAAATACCCGATCCGGTGGCATATAACTATGACCTCTTATGGGAAAATAATGCTTTATGTCCGAAAAAATGGTACTTTTTCCAAAAAATACATTAAGGCTGTCATCATTATGGTGTTCTTGTTTTGTGAAGCGCACGAATCAGAAAAAAGGCGCAGTTTCGATGGCACTTCTGCGGTACCGTTTTCGGCAGCTGATTGCTTCAGATCATTTTCCAAATTTTCCAAAAAATTAATTACAATGGATGCGACTTCGTTGGCACCACGAGGGCCATCTGTTTCGAGCCAGGTGTAAAATGTTATGTTTTCCTTAGATTGCTTTGGCTTGTGGTTTACTATACCCATATTGTATAGCCAAATTTTTGTTGACTTTTGCGAAAACTCTTAGTACTTTGTTGAGTTTTGCGAAACCTCTTAGATTTCAAAGTTTTTTTGTATGGAACTAGTTGAGTTTTGTGAATTTTTTTTTGGTTCAGTCGATGCGCCTTGAGATACAAAAAATTTCGATACCCATATCTAATTTTTCGATTTTTGGCGCTTGTTGAGTTTTGCGAAAACGGTCCTCTAATTATTCTGATGTCAACTTAAAAATTTCAAGTATTTCAATTATCTGCGAGCATATTTTTGTTTTAACCTCAAACCCACATTTTCTTCTTTAAGGGCCTGTTTCTCGATATCTTAAGTGCCTTGCCCATACCATATGAGCTGCGATCTTCGAATGCGAATAATCATTTTAAAGCAATTTCTAGAACAAATAGTAACTATTTTTTGTTTTTACTTTTCATCAAAACGAATCATTGGTCGCATTTACAAATTTAAATAGAATAAAACAGTGTGTAAAATTAGTTTAAACTACAAAAATTTCCTTTTTATTATTATTTACGAGGCCAAGAACGTATCTTTTGCGAACTGTCTAATATAAATTCGTAATCTACAACCAGTGAATGCATTCCACAAACCACCGAATAAAAAATTTGTTCGAAATCTGTAACAGGGTAATAGGTTGGGTTATTAATTCAAAAGAATTTTTTGAATTAAAGGTTTATTATGTTTTTTTTTGACAGATCACGTCACCCGAAGTTTGTGTCATGAGCAGAGATTATGAATTATAAAGATTGGAAAGCTTGGCTGTCATTCTGGTTTGCCTATAAGCTGGCGGACGGTGGTGAGTTCATATTTTTGCACTAGTGACCATGTTTTAATGCACCACTGTTGCAATGCACATCTATTCATCGACACGAGATGAAATTACAAAAACAACAATGTAAACAAATGGGCTTTGGATGGAACGTACGAAAGATTCCTATCTTTATAATTCATAATCTCTTGACATCATGTGTCAAGTTATTTTTAAACAGTATTATTTGACAAAACATGATGGAAAGACTCACACCGAAACAACAACGTTTTGAAATATTATTCAGTTGTATTACGAAAATAAGCGTTCTGTGAAAATATTTTTCGTGCAATAAAATGGTATACATCATCGACCTTTCCAGCCAACTATTATATACCAACAACATCCGCAAATTTGAGTCTCAGTGTTATATAAAATAGATCACTTCCAGGCCGTAGGAGAATATTGTGGCTATATAGCGAATAGTGTGACTGAAAGCAGTGAGCAACTGCTTTGACGCCAATCTTAACATTCGGGTTTTTTGTATTCGACAACTTGGCGAATTTTGCTTCAGGTCTGTTAGTGTTCCCTCAAAAAAGTCATCGACGCCTTGTGAGTTGTGAGGCGTTGCTCCGTCCTGTTGGAAAGAAATGTCCCTTAATCAGCCCTATCGTCAATTTAATGAAATACTAGGGGAAGAAGTTTCCCATCGCGAATCTCCAACGAAATAACTTTTGCCCAAAAACTTCCTTGGGGAAATGTTTGCATTGATATTTATATGGAAAAGTTCCCTGGAAAAATTATTCTCGATAGCTATTTTGCTGAAAGGAATATTTTGCCTATTAATTTTGAAATTTCCTAAAATGGAGAAAAACTCCGGAGAAATTTCTTTCGCGATTGGGCTGAATATTTCTAATTCATCAAGTGGACAGACGCAGAGTTGTGCGCAGAATACCACCATGCCATGTGTGTCCCGAAGCATCGGTCGTTCGTCATCGAAAACATTTGTAGGTAATTTAAATTTAATAATTCAAAAGGGTCGATTTCTAACCAACAATTTTTAGCGCCAGCTCCAGAACAGCCGAGGATGCAAAAAAACTTTAAATAAATCTGGACATAATATGGGTAAAAAATCATATATTTTTAGGTCCTCGTTTGCTTTATGTATGATGTGTTGTGATGTGGTGTGTTGTATTATGTTGTGTTGTGTTGTGTCGGAATCAACCTTTTTCCGATTGCGCCATAACACGCTGTGTTGTAGACATATAGATTTATATGGGAAAGAAAAGACTGTGCTCGAGAAAGAGAATAAATAAATCCCGAAAGCAAGAAATGACAGTTTGCAACACAAAACTCTGGTTATTGTACACAGCCGGCGACACACAACACCAATGCATAACATACCACACGAGCTAGGTGTGGTTCGGGCTTAAGGAGGGAGATTTATGAAAGATTTGACGTATAGGTCAAGAGTTCAATTTAACTTGAAAGGTGTTTTTATGGATCCTATGATTTTGGAAGTATGTACGAATAAAGTTTGCTTGAAATCGATATTTATTGCGGTCCTTTTGAATGTAGAGAAAACATTTAATTTTTTTATTTTTCATCTCTATGAGTGAAATTTGTGAATTTTTTACAAATGCATAGCACATATTGTCAACTACATAGTCACTTCAGCAATATTTCTTATAATCGTATTATTTTTTTCACAAAACAAAGAATGATTTTATTTACGAGTAAAAATATTGCTGAGTTACTTTACACTTTCACTAAAACACAGCTACTATTTCTTATCAAATTTTAATTATTTTTTTTTTAAGGATCGTTTTCCTTGTTTTATTTATTTTAAGGAAAAGATCATTATTTAAATGAAAGCGCAAGAGAAGATTCAAACTGTGAGGCGTTAACTTAAGCATTTCGATTTAATTAAGTCATTTTAAAAACTATGATGGTTGAATTTTCAATAAATAATCTTAGACTGATCTGTGAACCTGTTCAGTTTCTAAAAAAACGCAACGTTTCAAATGAAAAAAAATTACTTAATACTAATTGCCTGATTAGAGTGAATAAATGCACTATTGCGTGTACAAACAAAATCAAAGAAAATTAAATACACTCGAATGGTCACTATAAAAAAACAGTTATTTTTTATAATCAGCACTTTATCAAATGCTCATCCAAGTCCAAGTGCCTGTCTCATTGGTGATGGCTCATCAATCAATTTACCATAAACTATATATATGTAGGTACAGTACGTATCTATTAGTTTCTGTTTTTTTTTATAAAAATGACAAAATGCGACAAAAAGGACAACTACCACTTTCCTTAGCAGCTTCGTTTGGATTAAATTAATAACTAGTCGTCTTTGATTGGCAGCCAATAAATCAATCATTTTGTGCATCTTATAAAATACCACAGACACTGCATAAGAACAAACCATCGCACGACTTCTTTATCGGGAATATATTTTTAATGATCTGCCATACCTACTGCCAGTTCGCAATATCATGCCATCATGGGTGCAGGACAATGACCCTAGCTAGGTATATGCAATTCTAAATAAACGGAAATCAGTGCACTGCCATTTTCCATTTCTTTGATTGCGTCGTTGAAGTTGCAGTCGACGTCGTCGTCGTTAAATCGATTCGCGATGAATCGTCATTTCCCTTGCGAATTTTCCCTGTAAACCTACGGTAAATCTATATAAACATATACAACTTCCCAGCCCACATTCAGATGTAGAATAAAAGTCGAACAGCTCAGCCTAATCAGGGAGAACTGCTCAAACCAAAACATGTGTTCCAAACCAAAGCAACCTTCTGGTTAGCCCTCATCTCGAACTGACATCGCTCTATTGACAGTGATTACGTTTTAATTCCCCAACTTCGCTTCTTTTCTTTATATGTACGTATGTATGTGCATCCGTGGATAAGAAGCTGCCTTTGAAAAAAAAGTACTTACATATATATTCTCGTATCTTTCTCAACAGCGGAGTAGACATGGACATGGATGGCGCGTCTTAATTTGGTTTGGTTATGCGAGGACTTGTAAGCTGCGGCAACAATGGTTTAACCAGCATCTTCAGCAAAATGTTACCATTTAGTCAATAAAATAATCATTGAATGGTATTTTGCTACAATTACGAAAAACAACAACAGAGAGCTTCACGAAGACTAGTTCTATTCTGCCCACAGTAGTTTTGTTGTTCTGAGAGTATATGTATATGTATAAGATCGTTTCATTTATAGATGCTTTAAAAGAACGTTGCCAGGTTACATTTTTTTTATTTTAAATTTAAAAATTGTTTAAAAAAAAAAAAAAAAACTTTTCATTGAAAAAATTGATTAAAATAAAATAAAATAATGGGATTTCTAACTTAAAGAAAAAGTTATGGCATTTTGTTGTTAGTGTTGCCGTTGTTTTTTTTTTTTAAATACATAGTTTCTTTTTTTCTATTTGATTTAATTTTATTTTAGAAAATTGGACCTTCCTCCTTTACGGTGGAAATATGACCTCCTGTCATAATACAAACAAAGCATTTTGCATACATATACAGAAATGTACGGGGTGATCATCATATTTTAAAGAGAAGTGATGAAAACGAAAACTGAAGAAAGTCGAAAAACATCAATTATTTCATGCCAACTGCTTAAAAAAACTGATGGCAATGCTTCTTGTTTCAATCCCATACATTATCTCCTGTTTTATCCTCGTGGATGACATAACAAACACCATTTTATGGTCCCGATGGCATTGTTGACTTTTAATCGTGTCCGAAGGAAGCAAAAACTTGTCGATTCCTGTTGGAGCTATTGTGTGCGGTTACAAGATAATGGCAGACGATGAGTTACAAAAACAACACAAAACAAAAAACCACCAGTATATACAAGAACTATTATACATATAGGGGACAAGATGTGGAAACATTGCAATCGTATAGTTAGATTCAATTAAATTGGCGATAGTTAAAACAGATAGAAAGGGGTGGAGGGGTGAAGGGGTCTATAAAAAAAAATAATTCAAGTTTAAGATAAATTTAAGATACAAATCAATTTGTGTGCATGTAGGCAGATATATGTATGTAGGTACACAGGTAGCTGACCAAAGTTTGTTCTATTCTCTACGGCTATATTATCCCGAAACTCCTGGATAAGATAGATAAACAATTCGGGGCCAGAAGGGGAAACTTGAAAGGATATATATATGTGTTGTCTGTTTTGACTAATGACAACAACCATTCTTTTTTCTAAGACCAAGTAGGCAGATGAGAAATTTAAGATAAGCCCACATTTAATGGTCGTGCTAATTTTCACAAGTTTTCTATGCAACTTTTATGATACCTATATACCTACACAAATATAGGATGTACTATCTGAAAATAGGACATCTTGGTTCGTTTTAAAAAAAAAATATTCTATTATTTATTTTCTGTAGCAATTTTGTGTTCTGGATGCCTAGGAAAACCAGATGAACATGGTATATTTTTTTTTTCTTTTTTAGATAATTTCTTTGAAAAATTTCTATTTCGATCTTTCAAGTTTTTTTTTTTAATTTTTAATACACTGTCAATTTACTCCTGATGTACGGCCTTCAACTTTAAGTGGTAGAGGAAAATTATCATCGTAAAAAGTAAAAAAGACATATTTTTCAATTATACGGGAAATCTACTAAAAGAGTATTTACCCTAGGTTACTCGTTTTGTATTTATATGTCTTCATATTTATAGAAAACAGGGTAATTAATAAAATGAAATCTTTATTTGCTTGTGGAACAGATCTTTTAATGAAAGAAAGATAAATTGTATGAAAAATGAGCTTGTGTCCAAGTTAAAAACGGGTAAGAAAGATAAGTGATACAATTTATTCAAACAAATAAGGGAGTTGTTTTTATTAATCAATATTTGAGATCATTTTAAATATCTATATCTTAATATTTATCTACACCAGAATACTTTGTCATGACCTCAATTTTTTGTTAAAATATAGATAGTTTTGTAGATTGAATTTATAATTGGTTTTAGTCTTCAATCGTCGAAAAGTTTACAGTATATCTCAGTCACATTTTGCATATCGACTATACGGTGCAGTGCAATAAGACCTACGGAAATACAAAATAAAAGGAAATAACACCTGCTGGCTTTTTTGGAGTGCCAAAAATTGACAATAAGATCCACCACAAAAAAGCATTAAGACCCCGGGTGTTATTGCCTCTCTGAATTGGCATTAAGACAAACATTTAAAGTGGGATTCAATAACTCTTTAACTTTATACTGTTGTCCAAGAAAACTTTTGACAGTGGCGCCTACCTGACGACTGAACATACCCTAAGCGGAGCAACGGAGTTGCGTGAGCGGGACAGATAACACAAAAAGGGAGTTAAAATCCTTGAAACACACAAAGCAGGTAACCCAAGGTACTGTTTTTCAGGAAAACTGTTGATTAATTTTGTTTCCCTTTAATCTTCGAATTGAACCCAAACAAAATGTAAAATGTCTTCCCGTTCCGCTGTGTAAAACTTACTCATTTTACAAAGCACAGATACATTTTCTCGAAGTTCAGGTTTAGCATTTCGCATTTGCCCATTACTTTAAAAATGCAGGAAATTTCTTCTATTGTGTATAGTCATCATAGAAATAATTTAAATGATTTAAGTTTTGATTCAATTTGCTATTATATAACCGCCCAGTAAATTGATTATCCTGTCTCTTCTGCGTACCGAGCTCTCGAGCTATTTACCTAGGTTTGCAATCAGCCTATATATTAAGAGCTTCCAGGTACTATAATCATTTAAGGTTAATTCTTTATCCGCTTCTTGATCTAACTGCATCCAATCTTTAAACCATCCAGTTCTGTTACGGAACGCTTGGAGAGCTATTTATTGCAGTTTTTGCTTTCGTTAATTTGTTAGCTTAATGTTTTTCCATTTTAGGATTCTTATTGAAGAAAATTTCTAAATATCACTAAATTGTCTCTTGAATTTGTGTGTATTGAATATTTTGACAGCTATTCTAGCTGCAGCTTCGTATTCATTGTGTGCAGGCAGCAGCGTTAGAACCAATCGGAGTAAATTTACTACAATTTTTAAGAAAGCAAATAAATTTACTCCACCAATCCGCTTTTTTGAAATCTACTCCTTTTCTTTCACACTGAAAAATTCAAAAATTCTTTAGCCAAACCAAAACGACTATATTTTTTTTTTAGAATGGAACATCCCCCCTGCTATGTCCTATCCGCTCTAGCTTTTTGTCACATATGCTAATATTACGATATTTCATCTTCTACAAGGCTGTAAACCACCCTCGAGGTTATTAATTTTTTTTTTTTCAGAAGCGGCAAAAACTAAAGTTTCGCAGCATGCGATTGTTTTGAGGTAATTTTTAACCACTTTTTCGCATATTTCGGGCGGTATTTAATGCGTCTAGAGTTCGAAGATTGTTCGCGTAAACACGGTCTTTTGCGTAGCCCCACATAAAAGAATCTTACGGTGTCAAACGCATGATCTTGGTAGCCAATTGACGTCACCAAAACGAGAAATTACAAGACCAGGAAACTTCTCATAATTGGTCGTGTTGTGTGGCTTGTTGCCCCCTCTTATTGGGACCACATATCCAAATCATGATCTTCAATCGCCAGCTAAAAAAAAATCGTTTAATTGCTGCGAACGCCGGTAAACCGATAAATTCGGATCATCAGCAACACTTGCACTTGCAGCAGCAATATTTACGACATCAGTAACGCTTTTTTCTAAATTTCTTCTCTTTTTTACCGATTTCTTGTACAGTCGGTCGATTATGACGAGTAATTTCAAATAATTTTAAAGCTTTATTCGATTGTTAAGCGATCCCTTATCGTAAATGGCAAACATTCAACTAATATTATGAAACTTTAAATGACAGCTGAGTTTGACATGTGTCAAATGCCAGCGCTACCAACTTGAAACTATACGAAATGAATGATCCGTTACATTAGTACATCATCTCTTGTAATGAATATAGAACATTAATTTACATATGTTCGACTTAAAAAATATCGCTCTTTTCGAATACAAATTGCCCTTTAATTATGATATATGATTTTTTTTTTTTTAATTAAGTTTATTAACTTACAAAATTATTTCCATAGCCTAAGATTAGCCTAATTAAACAACAACTTTAGGATAACAAAAGCCCATTCACAATTTTAACCCATTTACATCGTTTTTTTTTTTTTTTTTTTTTTTGTTTTTGTTTAGCTCTCATAAAAACCACAAAATTAATTATTAAAATCTCTATGCAAATAATAGAAACGAAATTTTAAAACATTTTCATTTAAAAAAGAATAGCGATCGGTCAATGATCGACAAAGTAAATTCATTATTGTTTTCCCCAAATTATATTTTCAGCGAAGCTACATATGTATATACGAAAAAGTTGGTTAATATTGTATTTTCGATGGTAAGCATTTAAACGTGCGCAATTTCAGATATCCACAACAATATACCCGTGATACGTCATTAAATCAACTGCTTCCAATTAAAATAATCTTAAATCAATTTGCATAGGTATGTTTTGCTTCAAGTAATTTATGGATCTTTTAAGACATTTTTTATTTAGAAATTATTAAATTCTTTTCTTTTGTTAAGGGTCAGATATTTTGATGTTGACCTTGGTGCTTTTGTGATCTGATCTATTGTTCTGAAATTCTAACGGATGGTAATTAACTTTTGGTGCTAAAATATTAATCAAACAGCGCGGCGGCGCGGCGGCAATGTGATTATATGATTAGTAATAATAAATTTTCATTGGTGATGAACGGTTCTTAAATCTTAATGGGGATCATCGTTTGATCAAATATTATTGTTTCTAAGGGAAGATTTACATAAGCCCCAGACTTCAGGCCATCAGATTTTAGGTTTTTTTTTTTGTTTTCAATTTAAGGGGTAGTGTCATAAAAAGTGTCATAAAATATGGGATTTTGATGAATATTTAAAGGGTAATTTGTACAGTTTGAATTAATGGGATACATATTATTTTGTGTAATTATATAAAAATCTGGTTGTTTTTACGACCAGTTGTGTATTTTGATTATGTAGACAATTTTTAATAAAAAAGTGCGTTCTTAAAATAATCTAAGTTTATAGTATTTCTAATAGTTATTAAGAGATTCTATAACACAAACTAATAAACAAAAAACACAAAAACATCTTATAATCTTTATCCATTTCTTAGATCTGTCTCATCAAACATCCTCTTGAAAAATACAGCTTCCTTGTTGAAAATCACGCTTTGAAATTAAACTCTGCACTTTTGCACTGATACACGTTGGCTTAGAAAAAAAAAAAAAACAAAAATTATTATTCAGCATCTCTCATAGATCCAGAGAACTGTCCAGAGCATTATATTACCTTTTGACTCCCACACTCTTGTTAGCAACGATGATGTCATGCTTCATGTTCATATTATAGAATCTCTGTAGCTCCTCTCGAACAACTTCACATGATTAGTTATTCCTGAAAGAAAAAAAAAAATTTGCATTCACGAAAGAACAGAAATATCAAAGTTCGAGCCCATCCCCTCTGCATCACAACCCTTTCGCTCTAGAAAAATGAGAAGACAAAAGGAAAAAAAAAATTAAACGATTCATACTTGAGCGCTATTAATTCTCAACACCGACACTCACTGTATATGCAATAAAAACAAAAACAACAGCAACCAAGAACTTGTAAGATACATCCATCGACCATGGCGAGGAACAAATGAAAAAAATATTACAACAACAATAACAAAATCCAATCTAAGTCATGCCTAACATTCTAAGTCTCAATTAATTTTATGCATTACACGCTTCCATGACGCGGATGATGATGTTGATCATGCCCATGATGGCGATGATGATGATGATGACGCTAGTTCATATACCAACCCCCTTCCTATAGTGAGTGGATCCGTTAGTTGCGCGACTAGCAAAAGGCAAACCATCATCTCTTGTGGTGTTTTTGATGATGTCTCGAACAAGCTTATACCTATAAGACCTGTGAGATTAATTGATTTAATTAAATTCATTAGAGTGGATGTTCATTTTTATTTGATTCATCGCAACAACGCATACATTGGCAACTACATACATACATATACGACAAACTGCAGCAACAAAGTGCTCCAGTATTAACAAGCTAATTGCAACACATCTTCTGGGGCAAAAACTCCTTCTTAGCTGCAAAAGTGTCAGACTAAAAGATAAACAATTTATAATTAACTTAGATTTTTCTTTTTCCTATATTCGATCCAGAAGCACGCGTCGCCACCGCCTTCTGATGTTTCGATAGGTTATATTATGTTGCATGGGATTTTAAAAGATCCAACTAATATACTCTGCTGCTGTTGCTGTTGCTGCTGATAATGCCGGTTATATTATAGATATCCAACAGCCCAAAACGATGTTCGACAGTATCTCGAGTAATTTAACATTATTCCCGGACGCGCATTGACGATGATTGTTACTTTTTTTATCTCGCGATAGGAGTCATAACAGCATCATACCACAAAATGAATTAAGTGGTTGACAGAGTAGTCCTCATAGTGCTATAGAAGATGTTATATTCTTTGTTGAAGAACAGCAAAATCAACACTCCATAGCCCTCGGAAAATTCTATAGATTTTTTTGTAAGGTGTGAGACGTTTCGCACGGGCCAGTGTCAAAAGATTGATCGAGGAAATATACACTGGAAAAATTATGTATACATTTTATTTATACAAAACTTTAAACATCATTGTTTAAAACCACTGACAAGCTTAATGAATTTATTGTTTAAACGGAAGAGCTGATGCTCGAACTTGATTATATTGTTTACATTTTTCTCTTTGGAAGGACTATTAATGCGTCTTAGTCTTCGTTTAAGATCCCATTTGTTCAAAACCATGTGCTATAAGTATATACTTAGCCAAAAATTGGATCCATAAATGTCCATTTTCTGACTAAAAAGCAACCTGGAAAAGTTTGTACGCAAGGGGTTCTGTAAATTTTGACTAAATCTTTAGGTAAGTGTCAACTTTCTAAAAACTACCATGAAATAGATAATTTCATGTCACCTCTTTACAAATTAAGGTATTTAACTATTTGGTTATAAATTGGTTTCAATGACGTCCAAATGACGTTCCAATGAAGTTTCCTTCAACAAAAATGGTCTACAAAATTTTTTAAAAAGTGTTTTTTTAATTTGTATTTAACATTGTGTTAATTATTATTTTAATGCTATTTTCACGACTTAATTTAGATACATTTAGTAATGAGTTTTGGCTCTCCTAATAATAAAGCTTAATAAATAATTATAAATTTAACTGAAATTGAAAATAAAGTTTTAAATTGGTTATGAATAAGTAGAAAAATAACCAATATTAAACTTAAAGAGATTCGGTATATAATCCAATAACTCAAACTTTGGATAAACATAAAATCTAAATAATAACAAAAATAAACCTTTTAATTACCTACCTTTAACTTTATAACCCAAAAACAATACAAAGCTTTTATTTTTACAAACTTTTATTTTTAAAAATCCCAACGAAACAGATAAAATAAGAGTTTGCATCCGATTACAAACGATTTTGTATGTCTGTACAAAGAAAAATATGTGTTAAGCTGAATTGTGGTTACAATTAAGTAAAAATATTACTCGGGTTAAAAATCGGTAAAAAAATAGATATTTTAAAACCTATTCCTACCTATTAAAATTTGAAATAAAATTTGAATAATTTGGCATCAATACAGTGCTTAAAATAGAAATAATCAAACATTAATTTATCCAAGAACTTAAACTAGAATTGTTAATTTTCAAATAAATAAATTACCACTCTCTGTTATTAAATAAAGTTATTTAAAAATGCATTTCAAATCGAAAGGTTATGAATGAGTTAAAAAGTACCCTAATATAACATATCACTTGATTGCTTATGTTTAAACAATGAAAAAATGATTACTTAAATGATTATTAAATGTTAACACAAAATCAACCTCAGTTTAATATTCGGTTTAGTTTTACTGAACATTAACAAAAAGAAGCGACATAACCCATTTCTAACCACATTATAACTGCAGTTTTTTTTGAGTTTTTTATAGCCACAGATTTTTTACCTCAATAATGTAATTTAATGTATTTATTGGGTACTTATTTTTTTCTTACCCATTTTTTCTTATTCAAAAAACATAGGTATTTCCATTTAAGTTTACCTCCATTTTTCAAATTCTTTTTTTCTTCTGAGGGTTTCGTTATAAACGATTGTTCAAATCATTTCGAGCTGTATTGCGGATGTCATGCGCATTGTTTGACAAGTCATTGAAAGTATAAATATACCCAGTCAGAATATGTCCAATTTCTGACCAAAAAGTAACCTGAAAAAGTTTATACCGCAAAGTGGTTCTGTTAATTTTAATTTTAAGTGTTAAATTAAAATTAAAAAAAACACAAATGACTATAAAATTGGTGATATAAAATCGCCTCCCGTTGAAAGAAGTTAATTAAACTATTTGGTTATAAATTGGTTTGAAAGACGTTCAAATGATGATCTAGTAACGTTTTCTTAAATTTAGAAAAATGTTTGTGTGAATGAGAGAATGAGAAATGAGAGTGAATGTGAATGAGAGAAAAATAGGCATGGCAATGGGGAGGTTTTAATTAAATTTATTTCCAAACCTTCTCGCTCCTATTAGAAATAAACTGTGAAATTCTCAACTCAATCAAATGGACATTTTTTTTTAATGTAATCAACAGTGCAATTTTTTTTTCAGTGTAATCGATCCTCAAAAGCATGTCAATTATACTACAGAATATATACCTTAAATGCCAAATAATCATCGAAAGGCAATTTACATTTTTATACTCATCGCCGCACATAGCATATCGTATCTGTAAAGGTATAAATCTAAAGAAGATACAAAATTCAAAGAGCGAGAATAATTGCAATCTTCACGCTGTCTATTCAGATAGTTGCGCATCCACAACAATATATTGCCAATTGCATCCGCTATAGTGCTAAAGAAAAATACTCAACACTCAACCCCACGCTCTCTTCTATATGTACCAGAGAGTACTTCATAGTGGTGTTTCCTTTCCTTCAGTGATGGATCTTTTCGTCGACAATGCCACATTGATGATGATGATTACTACCTGTATATACCAAATTGCCAGCATTAGCGAGCGGTAAGACTATCATTATTGTCGCCACAATAATAATAATAGAAAGACATTCACGGAATGTGTTTTGCTATTTGTTTAAGATTTTTTGATTTTGAACTATACGCTTTGTGTGAAACATGAGCGAGGCACACTACCGTGACACCATCAGGATCACTCACGTGGGAAAGATTCTGGAGAGTCTGAGGAAGCTATATGGTACTTCACCTGAACAGAAGCTTGTTGTATTATGTGAAGAGGAAGACATATGTGTATATGTTTGGAGGGCCACTGTAGTGGGTTAGGTACCTATAACGATCGCGCCCCAACAACCAACGTTGTCATTTCGTCATTAGCATTAATGTCGTGCGCTTTAGTCTTGAATTGGAAATTAACCTCGAGGCAGAATAAAGATTATGCAATTTTTATTCATCGTCCTCCAGCAGCTGTTATATGTATGCACATTATTATGGTCGTGGTGTTCTGATGAATGTTCTTTTCTCGATGATGAAATCGATTGTGTTCACAGCGGCAGCAGCGGTAGCTTGGTGGTTATTTCACGACATTAACGTTTGGTCAGTATTTGCAGTTCCCATGATTAAACGAATTTTTGCATTTTGCAAAAAGAAACAAAAAAATAAATATGTAGACTTTCTCGTCGACTTTCTTTGCAAACGCTTTTCACATGAATCAGAACATTTTTGTAAATTTGATGTAGATTCCGTTCATACTTGAATGATTGTAAGGCATTTATCTCACAGCAGCGGTGCGGCGTTGCATGGGAATATGGTGTATATATGGAGTATATATAGAGAGTGTCACCTGGAATTCAGTATGAATACTGAAATGTTGGCAAATTGTGAGAAAATCCAATTGAGACCAATTTTTCATTCCAAATTAATGCTTTTTCTATTAAATTTATAAACAACGGTTTTCAGAAACAAACATGATGGGAAAGTTTTTAATTGCACTATAAATTAGAGGTTTTCTTATTCAAGATCAAAAACTTTAGAATTACTGTATAAGACAAAGACTCTCTTCAACGTTAATATGTTCGTCGCTGCAAGAGTTTTGACGTTTTCAATTGTGATCCCATTTGCAGGAACTGACTTTTATACGAAGAAGAAACAATCTTGTTTTTGTTTTTGTATTTAGTGGGCTAGGTATATTGAATGAAATTCAATTGGAAGTGTCCAATATATATATGCGTTTCGCCCAGGTACGACATTTGGGATCATCAGTTAGATGCTGTCGCACCTTTCTAAGACGCATGATATTAATCGATGTTTACCGACCCAAATACATTTTGCAGCAATGATAGGCTGTAAATTGTATTTTTTTTTCTAGGGGAATTTGTTTAAATTCAGACACCTAGAACTGACTTTTATGAACATCAACGCTGGCTCCATTTATTTTTTGAAGTCAATATTAAGGCCAGCTATTTAAAACCATTGATTTTTCTACATCATTTTGTAAATTGGTCCAGAAAATTCAGATCGCAATGCCTGAATATAAATATCAAGGTCACTATCATTTAGGGTTTTGGTCACAATGACATTCAAGAAAATTAACCTACCCAGCAAAAATCAACACTTTATATTTAGTTCACTTGCGAAAAGAGTCAACATTCCTCTTGGGAGTTATGAAGGGCAATAATATTGATTTTCTCAATTTTTCTCATCAATCCAATAGCAGGTGGATAAAAAAAAAAAATTTGCGCACCTATATTTAATAAGTTCCAAAAAATGGATCTAATATGCAGACTCAGACAATATATGCACGACCCTGGCCTGGGCCAATAGGAGGACAAACGATGAAGCTGAGCATTATCTCTAACAATACTAACTGTCGTAATTTGGGGAACTGACAGGAAAAGGAAAGAGCTATTAATTTCGTCTTTAAATTTCCTGAGCTGCCCAAAATGAGAGCACATTTTGGAAATGCCTCTTTTGACGTCCTTAAGAAACTTTCTAAACAAAATATCAAGGTTTTGATATTAAAAACTTTTAGATGAACTTTTGATAACTTGTTTACTGGTTTTTCGTCAAATTCCTGTCGAACTCAGAGGATGGACGGTAATCTGATAAAATATATTGAAACTGTTTTATACCGTTCCAAATTTTGTGAAAATTTCACATGCCAACCCTGCAGCAAGTGTGTTTAGTATTGCTAATACCTTAATACACTGGCATGAACCAGCCTGTGTTGAAAATCTTTTGGTGAATTTAAAGACGAAAGGAACATTTTGCGTACCACAATCTCCAAGAAGTGTTGCATTGCTAAATACCTCGATGTCTTAAAATTAAACAAACATGGATATAGCTACCAAAATAACACTACGGTGCTGGAGCAATCTGCCGAAAAAGTAATTTTCTAAGCGTCTGTGCATCTGTGCGTCTGTGCGTCTGTGCGTCTGTGCGTCTGTGCGTCTGTGCGTCTGTGCGTCTGTGCGTCTGTGCGTCTGTGCGTCTGTGCGTCTGTGCGTCTGTGCGTCTGTGCGTCTGTGCGTCTGTTCTTCTGTTCTTCTGTGCGTCTGTGCGTCTTTGGGTCTAATTTGATTTGAGATAGGATTTAGAAGGGTATATCGATTTGCTTTAAATTTGATACAGAGCATTTCTATATTTCTATATTATTCCCCGGAGGGGGAGTTTCGAATTTTTATTTCAGCTCATATGTTAAAGGGATAGCAGCCATACAAATATTTTAATTTTTTTTTTTTTTTCAATTTTCTCGAAAACGACTCTAACCGTTTTCAATAAACTTCGTACCTGTAACGGCTAAGATGATTTTAAGAAAACTGCGTTTCAGGTTTTTGCCAAGAAAATTGGATTTCGGAAATAAAATTTTGACGTTTTTTGAGAAAATTGCCTTATTATTAAGTTATTCATTTATAAAGGGTCTCCTTTTGTCATTTATTCAGTCTGTTTTTTCCAAATCACCATGCATGGATATAGCATTCAACAGCACGTACACACGATAAAATTGTTTTATCAAATTAGGTGTTCTGTTCGGGCAACGTTCCACGCGCTTCGCCCATTTTAGAGAGGACTGTTAAGTTATCTTTATATATTTATATATTATATTTGGACAGTAGGAATGTATTTTGTAAATATGGTTTAAGATCAAAGTGGATGGCGACGCTGTGTTGCGTTGAACCTTGTCATAAACAGTAAATGATCTCGCAGATTGTGTTTTATGACTCACATCATCTGTTAGCATTATGTTATGAACAAGGGATGCGTCAGACAACATCGTCGTTATCCACTTTACAACCCTTATTGTTAGTTTAGTTTTATAGGAAACTAGAGATAAGATATTGTAAAAGTATTTGTAAGCTAGGCATAAGATTTGTAAAATAGTTAAATAAAATAAAGCTAGGCATAAGATTTGTAAAATAGTTAAATAAAATAAACAGTTCAATTTTAGTCTTTGTAGAAGAAGGACGTGTTTTTCTGCCTTCCTTCGGCTCGCGTTCAAATGCGAGTGTTCAGAGAACATTGTTCAAGGACTATTCACAGTATGGTGGATAAATTTGAGTCAACTAATTCAGTTATCGATCAACCAACACAAGTACGTCGACGAAATGCAAGATCTGTCGAAAACATCGCCGCTGTCCGTGAGACTGTGCAGGAGAATCCGAGGCATTTGATTTCGCGTCGCTCACAAGAACTCGGGCATTGTGCCTTGGGCCTGCACCCGTACAAAATTCAACTGACTCAGGAGATGAAGGTAAATGGTAAACGACGTGTGTTCACTGAATGGGTTCTGGAGCAGTTGAAAACTAACCCTAATTTTCATTTCAAAAAGCATCTTCAGCGATGAGGCCCGTTACTGGATGAATGGGTACGCCAAAAAAAAATTTCGAATTGGGGACGATACCAATACACTTAAGATCCAAGAGCTTCAAATGCATCCCAAAAAAGGCACTGTTATTTGTGTAGATTTTGGGCTGGCGGCGTCATCGGTCCATATATGCTAGTTGTGCATATTTTTGATTCCAATTTAAGTTTTATTGAAGCCAATATTTTGCAATGGAATTGCTTAGCCTCCAAAGTCTTTTTGAATCAACCTTAGACAATCGCATCTGTACAACTACTTTTAAGTTAATAGATAAACTCATGCCATTTCAAAATCCCTAAAATCTATTAATTTTCAAGAAGAAGCATTAAATTCCAACTTTCAATTAAGATATGTATCTCTGTTTACAACGCTGTACTTCAGCACAATTAAAACAATCCAACAGCAACGGGCCAACTATGTATATATGTATCCATCAGATTATACTTACAACCTTATACGACACGTGTGCCTGTAAACTTATGTCCCCTAACTTAGATATGCAAAATCAAATGCCAATCACCAAGTTAGGTATCTTCTAACTATATTTCCAGATTCCAGCTGCCTGTTGACTTTGAAATGCAATTTAACCACCCACAGTCACATCGATCTGCATCCACAGAAAAATTCCATGGTCTTTCCTGCTATATATCAAAGCAACAACAACAAAAACAAAAACAACAACAACGACTAAATGAAACATTCCCAAGCTTGACGAACGACGACGATAGCTACGACGACGACACGACGGTTTTGTCGGTCGATGTTGTTCGTCTAATTCTCTATTCACGTAGCCAATCAGCCAAATAAATTGCAACTTAATTAAAGCCGACTGACTGTACGCCTTGAAAACGGATCGCAGTGTATGAGTGTGGCCATTTGGTATCACTTCTCGCCAGCCAAGTGGAAGTGATGTGGCCTCAGGTGTGTGGCGGCAGAGTCGATGCTGATATGCCGCTGCGGAATATTAATCTGTGAGTGCGCGGCAGAACTGATTTGGCTCAAATTTGATGAATGACCAAAGACCAAAGCGCTAAGGTGATGACGACGAGCGTTGACGACAACCAAATGCCGCCATAGCCACAGCCATACAGCCATACGCTTGGCCTTGACCGTTCGCTCACTTGGATGAGGGCATTTCCATGTTAGTTGGACCTCACTCACAGATCACCATCACCATCACCGCCACATCTCCGCGTACACCATTTTCCATGTCAAGTTTGGCGAGGTGTTCATAAAGCTGGTCTTGCTTTTGCATCTGACAGCAGCTGTGTTGCCACTTTGAAGGTTGTATATGTATGTTTAGCTGAAAGCTTTAATTGCATGTCGTACATGAAATTCTAAGCCATTCGTCACACACCAACACCATCATAATAAATGCAGCATTCTTGATCCGTCGTCGATAGAGTTCTGCACTGTAATCTGTCAATCACCGGGCTTTTCAAGGCATTTCGTGGTCGTGAGGAGCTGAAGGGAAATTATTATATGGTACAGCGAGTTCCATCCACATACCTATACAAAGAACACTCTCTTGCCTGATGGGTGATGCATCTTGGAAGAGCGATTTGTTTGCACAGTGAATCTTGTGGCAATTGTGGTCTGTTTGGCAGATTAATGACTGACAGTGTGGAACGGATGGGGCATTAAATAATTGCTACCGAACGTCTTTGGCAATTGATGGCGCAGGGCGATGCCTGGCCTCGTGGCCTAGCCTGGCCTGGCCTGGCATGAATGGTGATCCGGTTTATTATTGGATGATTGTTAATGGCAATTGATGGGATTGGGGATGTTATGGGGTCCAATCCGCAGTCCATAGTCCCAGAGTCGAGAGTATATATTCTGCACAGCACGTGCTATACAGAGTGGAAAATTGCTCCTTCAACTACCGTTTTTCTTTAAGATGCTTTTAAAACGTTGTTGCCTTATACTCCGGACAAAAAGAGTGTGATTTGTGGTTTATTGGTGTGGTTAACCAGGTTTAATAATAGTTTGAATGGCTCTTAGAATATTATCGAAAACAGGAAAAAAAGATTCCAAAGAATAATGTCGGTGGTTAAGTTAAAAAATAAAAAAAAAAAAAATTATATTTGACATTTACATTTTTTCAATATACGTACATTGTTGGGATTTCATGTTTTACCAGATCTAATTTCTCTATCACTGGTTATTAACATAATTGTGCTGTATATTTGAAAATAATGCATTTAAGTTGTCAGAACATGACAGGTCAATTGGCGGAATTAATTGTGAAGAGACGACGAACAATAAGAGCATTTATGATTCTTCAACGAATTTCTTTACAAAATGTTGGTGTCAAAGGACAAGAAATTGGAATTTAATTTGAAAAAAAAATTGCAATAAAAATTCTAGAAGTCGTCAATGTTTGATATAAATCCTTGCTGAAACAAACAATCTCTGAAAATTTCACAACTAGTATATCATTAAAACTTAAAAAGTAATACATTTGTTTGTTTCAAACAAAATCACATAAACCGTTTGTAGTGACCCCTAAATATTTTCCGATAAATTAAAACAAAAGGACTCTTTGAATTACTACCCTAGACTGCAAGAAATGGCCAACTAAATGCAAAATGAAATAAACCTCCAATTTTTTTATGAGAATTAAGTGTTTTTATGTAATAAATCCTTAAAATTGGGGATTTATTTCATGAGCTTTGGGGGATATTCGCACAAAAATTATTTCATTTGAAAGGTAACCAGTTTGTTATAAAAGTTCAACTATTTTCAGTTATAGATCAGCCATAATTTTTTTATTACGATTTTAAGCACTTCAATTGTGGGATATTAAGTGATCTTTCAAAAAACTTATGTACTAATTTTTTTTAAATTCCAAAAATTATTGAAAAGAAAAATTGAAAATTCATTTAAAAAAAAAATATAAATTACTAGGTATACTTTTTTGCGAATATCTCAAGTAGGAGTTGTTTAAAATCCCTATTTACATTGAAGAACTTTAACCAATGATTAAAAAAAAAATATCTATGTCTGGCTTATTTCCGAAATTAGTTAACCTTTTTTATTACAAATAACACGACTTTTTAGATGTTTTAGATGGTTTCCTTTTTTGCGAATATCCCACATATGAGGTGCTCAAATCAAAAAGCCATCCAAAAACCCATGAAATAAATCCCCATTTTTAAGGATTTATTTTATAAAAACTGTTCATTCTCATAGAAATTTTGGTGTTTTGTTTCATTTTCCAATTAATTGGTCTTTTCTTGTGTATTTATTTAAAAAAAATTCTTCATTCTCGTGAAAATTGTTGAAAGCCGATATTGGTACTTTCTTGAACTTCTTCTCCCAGGTTTTATAATACATAAGAAGAATAATAACGTCTCGATATCTGTCTCTTTTATCTTAGTCTCATCTCTGTATCGTCTAAAATTTGACAAGCATATGTCATCTGTCAATATTGTATGGACCTAAAATTGGTCAGACAAGACAATTACGACAAATTTTCAAAATGATTGCGTGCAATTTTTAAGAAGTAGCACCCAGGGCTTTTGACTTTGTGGGGTGAAAGATTAAAAATTACGTTTTTTGTAAAACTAAAAAAAATAACTGTTTTTTTTTTTAAATGAAACCGTATTTTATAAAATTCTATACAAAAAAGATTAAAATATTTTTTTTTTTTCATAAGAACAATAGATTTTGAGAAAAAACATTCCCGAACTCACAGTGACAAACTCACTATGTTCATAATGTGGAAAAAAGTAGGCACAAAAATGCTGATATTGTAACATTTTTGGAAGTTTTTCTGAAAATCTACTGCTTTACCAAAATAAAGTATTTTACAAGCTATAATATTTACAAAAAAAAACTTATTAGCCTCCAATTCAAAAGCAGACCTTTTTGTATAATTTTCCTGGGCTAATAAACATGAAATTTTTAACTCAATATTAACAGTCGTATTCATTAGAGTTTTGTCTACTTAGACACTGTCTAACTATTTTCAAATTTATGGAAATTTGCTTTATTTAATAAAAATAAATACCACATTATACACGGTTAAGACAATCTACTCTTGTGTCTTGAGTTAGGCAGCTATAAGACAACAATAAACAAGGTTTTTGAACACATTTTCCAAAGTTGGACAGCTGTCTAAAGTTAGACAATGTTTATATAGGTAAATAAGACGAAGAAATTTTAACAAACAATCATTAAAAGTTTTTTTTTCTTGTTTTTCTATCCAAAAATACAAAAACATTTGAATTTAAGAATTTTAAAAAAGTAGTTTTAAAATTTCCATATTTGTAATACAATTTCCCAAATTTCCGGAAAACATATCGAAGGTTAAAGTTCAGAGACTCGTCAGTTAAAAAATTCAACAAAAATATAATTAATGAGAAAAAAATCAAAAAAATAGTAGGTATACTTTTTGGCAATTTTAGCGTAACAAAGTTGCTTTGAACATTTTACAAAAACGGTAAAATTTAAAATCTCTTACTTATTAGATCGCCATTCAATTTTTATCCGAATTTTGTTTTGTATAGATACGCATTGTTTCTAAAACCAGAATATGATTCAATAGCATATTTTTATCATGGGGTGGCTTGTTCTTGAGAAGTAGTTCCCCGTAATGACAGGGATCTATGCTCCCCAATGTACTTTTTAATAAAATAATTTTCTATAAATCTAAATTACGATATTTTCTTTAAATAAAAGTTAATACTTGCGGTTAATCAATCACTTTTGCAGATATAAGATAATTATAGATAATAATCTACCCGTAAATTACAAACTATGAAACTTACCAAAAAAAAAAAAAAAATGAACGACTTTACCGAACACACAAATTCCGTGCTTATAAACGTTATTTTTTGACAACAGATAATCTAAAGAGGAAATAGCGTAACGTAAAAGGCAGTGATATTGTCACTGTGGTGCGGTGGTTATAAAATGTAGGTACTTTAGGTCTCAAAAATGGTGCTCCAAGGTATCATGGTACCCCAGGTTACCCTTCTTTGAAAACCTCAATTTTAGTTTTCTGATTTTATTTTTATGATTTTGCACCACTGCTGTGCCCCTAGCGGTATAATAATCCAATTTTGTTTCTTCTTTTTTTTTTGTTGTTTTACTGCTCTATTGAAAAAGTCAGTTGCATATTATTTATTCCTCCAATTCTAAAGTAATACTCGTACTTCTAGGAATGTACACTTTGAATCTAATATTCTTTAGATGCACCATCAGACTAATTTCCAAAACCTTAGCTGGCTCTTTTTTCACTTACATTTTAAAATTCATCAGGCCTTTGAGTGCACGCACTTTATAAAAAAAATGTGTTTCCAGGAACTCTAAAGAAAACCTTACGCATACTAAAAAGTTGAAAATAGCTTATCGCTTATATTTGTATAGTTGCGTTTGTCTTAAGACGCAACAACAAAATTTAATCTTTTGTGTTCAATTTATTAAGACAATTCTCCAAAAAGAGGCAAGTAAAGTGTTAGATAATTTTTAAGTGTAGGTAGGTATTATAAAAACATGGATCTTTGTATATATTTTTTCAAGACTATTTGATTTCGGTAAGGAATACTGTTTTGAAAATTCTTCATATCTTAACCTTAAGAGGAATCGTGAATGATACGATTTTTTTCAAACTTACAGCATATGTCATTCTTATTGAGACAAATTACTTAATTACATTGTCACACTTTACAAAAAAAAATACTCCAAGTGTTTCACTTTCAATTTTGAAAAGGAAGTTAGGTATCAATTACAAACATTACAGCCTCTATATGACCATCATATGTCATGCACTATTCTTGGATATTAAATCCAGCCAGCGCACTTCACTTACAATACAAGCCGCCATCTATATACCGAATCATTCACGATTCATTGATTCATCCACAGATTAAATTCTCACCTATAAATAATAATGGCACTTGTACAAGATGCTTATAACATCATGGAGGTATTGTACACAAAAGTTGTGATTGCGGTACATGTAAACAATTCAAACACACAAAACAAAGCCAAAGCTAAAGCCGACACTTCATGTGATTGAGTTCTATATTATAATAATGTTTCAAGCTCCCAGCTTCAACCAAAGCCAAAGCGAATCAAGCGAATTAAACTGCAAATTAAATTAATTAAAATAATTTTGCATAATCGCTGTGTAAACAGTTCACGATCAAAGTAATTTTCCACCCTCGTTTATCAAGATGAGGGTCTTTGGCTTTGTTGTTTATTTGATATTTGTTAGTTGTTTGCTATTGTCAGGAGCGTATTCATGTGGGAACAAAGGAGGCAGAACACTTGTAGGTATTTTATGGAAACATCAATCCAAAATACAATTTTTACAAAAATATTTATATTGTCGCCATTTTTTCAAAACCTCGTAAGTCGAAAATGAAAAAAATGTTTGAGAGACACAAAAATCGATTTCAAAAATGTCATTTTTGGACTATGGAGGTTTTCAAAGAAAGACGACGATATTGAAACAAAAATATTGGTATATAGCCTGAGCTCAATTTTATTAAAGTTCAATCTTTCTTATGAACTCTAATTCGTCGAATTAAAGCAAAAATTACGATTGCCCCTCCCACACAGCTACGGCCCTTGATGCAGTTAAATTCACAAATACTAATTCGATTTCTTTCTGATTCAACTTGTTCAATTAAAAAACGATCTCTTTAGTAAAGGCGCTTGCTGCAGTTCCAGCAGGGGGTCTGCTACACATATTATAGGTAGGTAGGTAGGACTGTATTAAAACCATTCAACTGAATGGAAGCAGATCCAATCGCGTACCCAAGTCCCATTAATCATCTCCAAAGTCCCAGATGTATGTATGCAGGAATGTAATCTAAGAGAGATATATCTGCAGCGCTGCAGTGAGCCTGAGACACATCATCATTATCATATATGCAGTAGCAATCCTTACAGAACGATTTGCTTCACTTTGTGACTTTGTGAAGACAGAAGTCAGCATCTTAGAATCAGCAGTAAAGCTATGGAATTTTATTTTATTTGCAACTATGCTGTAAGCTGTCGTTTTGCTGCTGCTGCATGCTGCTGTTGCTGTTACACTGATGTGTGTGAACGTTCACACACTGAACTGATCGACTAATGGCGCGTCATTAAAGCAATCGTGATGGGCATGTTTATCCATATTCATTCATTAGTTGTCAGTCCGGGTATAGGTTTAGTTGGGTGGATATGTTATAAGAGAACGGAGCAATGATTTTAAAGCACGATTTACAACTAATTAACCCAACCCTGATCTTTTTATTCTCATCGGTTGGGTAAGAAAATTATTGCAATGAATCACAAATTTTTAAGCACAAATAATTCAATAATAAACTATATTATTGATTTTTTTCAATTTTTTTTTTCAGAAAAAACTGAAGAATGCTAAATATCTAATTTAAGAAGAAATCTTATTTTAGACTTTATCCGGGTGTAGGCATTCATTTTTTTTAATGCATCATCAAGAGTAGAAATATATGTGGTGATCATTTTTTGCTTATAAATTAAGGAAACGCACAACTTTTACTTAGAATACCCTACCCTCACATATTTTTCCTCATTTTCAAAAAATCGATTATTCGGATTCCTGGATATTATCCTTTTTCCTTGCGATATGGAAAGTTATGGATTCGTAAAAAAATCGAACTCGATATTTGGATCAAATTAAAATTACGATGATAGCGAAGTCGATAAAAGTGGGTCTCACAATTCTGTCTGTCCTTTCGGCTGTAGCCTAAACGGGTAGATCGATTTTCTTTAAATTTGGTCCCTAGCTTTTTTTGCCCACATTTTTTTTTTATTTTTTTTTAAGACCAAAAATAACAGGATTTGCCGTTCAATTTTTTTAGCAAAAAAAAAATAAAATCATATTTTTCTTAAAAATATGCCCACAAATTAAAAAAAAAATATCCAGTAATTTTTTTTACAAAAAGGCTACCATTTAAAAAAAAATCCGAAAAGGTTATAAATGGTACTTCCCATAGAACCATTTTTTTTTATTTTCGATTTCCTCAAAAATGGTTCAACGGAATTTAAACAATTTTTTTTATAGAAAATTTTTAAAAAATTTTAAAACAATTTCATTTTTTTTGGATTTTTAAAAAAAAGTTTAAAATGTTTTTTTTTTTGAGAACTTAATGATTTTAAAACTTAGCATAAAAATGTTATATGGAAAATCTCAATTTTCCCAAAAAACGACTCCTACAATTTTGATTAATTGTCTTATGTGAGCTTATATCAGTACGATCTATCTTATTATTGAAAAGAAAATGTCATATATCGTCTTAAAATGGTATCTCTCATAAAACCATTTTTTGGGTTTTCGACTATCTCATTATCTGTTTAAACAATTAAATTTTTACACATGAGCTTCTGATGAAATCAAATAATATTGTATTTCCAAATTTAAAAGAAAACAAAATTTTGGATTTAAAAAAAAAAATATCAAAATTCGATATTTCGAAAATGGACAAAATTAATTTTTTAACTCTGCATTAATAATTCCTAAAAAATGGCGTACCAATTTTTGTTTCTTTAAAATGGTTTTTAAAATTTTTGTACATATAAAATTATTTTTAAAAAAAAACCGCTCCAACAATTTTTCAAATCTTTTTCTCATAGATTGAGATTTGTGTAAGAAATCGAGTGGTGTACATTGCGTTGATGTCAAAACAGTTTCAGAAATTGTGTTATCAAATTATTTCTATTTATATTGATTTTTTAACAATTTTTCAGTCTAAAGTGTATGACTGTGCGGTCGCACATAAGAGCAAGTTCGTGCGAACCAGTCGTGCATTTTATTTTTATTAAATTCATTTAATTTATTTATTGCGAAAAAGTGAATAGGCAACAAATAATAAGCTTGAAATTTTGAAAATTTGTTGTCTTAAATCCGATTCTCTGTTGTTATTTCCTTAAAAGGTTCAGAAGTGCAAAGTTTCCCAAAACCACTCGGGTCAAAAAATAAGGAACTTTTTTTTTGTTTTTCCCAATTCACGTAATAAATGGCTGAACTTTGAAATGATTCGTATTGTATTGTATTGTTTCCCCTAAGGGTTACAAGTCTTCCCACACACTCTCCTCTCTTCTCATCCCTCTTTCTTTACTCCTTCTCACAACCTCTTGTGCCTTTATTCACTCTTTGAAATATATGTATTAAGCCATTCCCAAAGTGAAATTTTTATTTTTTTATTTTTTATCCCCATTTTACCCTGAATAGTAAATTTTTTAGAAAGCACTTAAAATTTTTTATTTCATTAATGTTTTGACAACAAAACTAAGGAATCCTGTCCTGAGATTGCTAGATCATAGTATATCATGTGTTGCTTTTATGTTCAACAGATGGCGCTGTTTTAAAAAAATATATACAAAATTAAAGTAATCGGTGAAAAACTTTAAGATTAGGAACAAACGAACATTGACATTTATGTTAATAGAGGGTATCCCAAAATTCCATCAATTAAAGCAAAGCAGTCCACCACCTGTTTAGCCTCTAACTCAAATGACAGTTGACTCATAGACTGACGGTATGATGAAACCTATACTTCTTTTGGACTTTTCAATCATCTTAGTGTTAATTTTTGTTTAAAACCTCGACCTGAAACCAAAACTTACCCTATAGAGCAAGTAAAAATTAAAAAAGGGTAAGTGATGTTTATCCCTACAAAAGTGTACCTTTAACAAAAATTAATACGAAATTCAACACATTTTTACAACCATTACTTGACTATTTATGTAAGTAACAACAATTTCGTATTTCATAATATGATAACTAAAGAAAAAGAAATTATTCCAAAATCCACAAATTTGACTTCATATGCAGTTTTTTTTTTATAAAATCAAAAAGATCTCATTCTTCACATAAAAGAAACTTTCTAATTAAAAAAGAAACTGCAATGTTATATAAAATACACATTTTTACTTTCTAATACCCTAAGGACCGTTTTAAGTACTAATAGAACCTGCAGTAAACGATTTTTTTTGCTCTAAATTTTTCCCCTCTTATTAAAATAATCCAAACATTAATTTGCTTTAGTCAACATAAATTTTAAAAAAATACTACATAAAATGCAACTTTCTTTGTGCATCGGACAAAAATTGTTTCCGGTTCTTTGAATTCAAATTATGTTTAAATTGTTTTAACAGCTTATAATAATTGTGCAGCTACACAAAGCCCCAATAATCGCTCTCAAGATATTTATCAAAAATTTATAAACCAACAATAATAATTTTCTTCGTTGCATTTACATAAATCAGTAGATTTTTTTCAACCAAAAGAATCATTTGCTTCTGATTTACTTGAAGAAAAAAAAATAGATGCCAGTAAAGTCAAAAGATATTTTATTTTAAAATTCTTAAAAGGTTTCCCTTCAACATTATTCGAGAGCAACAAACAATGTTGTATGATTGATTGTCGCTTTTCCAACAACAACAAAAAAAAATAAAAAAATAAATTCCATAACCCCGCATCTAAAAAATTCTCAAATGCTACCAAGCCAAGCCTCAGAAAATATATATAACTTTACACATTAGCCAAGAGAGTTATGGGCAAGTCGCTTAATTATTATTCAGATAGGGGGCTAAAGACTTCTAAGTTCCATCAGCTACCAACTTATACAACCTTATGTCCAGGCCAGTGTCCAACCTTCAAAACAAGGAACGCTAGACTGACCTACTTCAGTGATATGGTGTCTTAAAGGGGCGCATAGAAAAAAACTAAAATTCCATTAGGGCTCCAATCGGGGAGTCTTAGACGACACATCAGCACAACAATATCTTGACTTTGAAGACTGATGTCGTCGATAGCAACGTGCGATCATTAAAAAATTGTTTTTCGATGGTAACTGGCGATTAAGATACACTAATGTCGCACACAGTGGGGAGAGCAGATTTTATATAAAAACCAAAATTTACATAAAGAGAATTTTTATAGCAATTTAACTACATACTTTTGTCATTTAAAAGACTGCGGCGCTAACAGGTAAACCATTAAAAGGGATAAGAAAATAGGGATTTTTTTTTTATTATTTTTCTTAAAGATTGCTATCAATTAAATTTTAAAATTTTTAAGCCTAGTGTGATATTAATCAGATTGACCTTATTTGACTTAAGAGATCTTTTTTTTGTTTCTTGTTAAGTTTATTGCGTGTGTCTCGAAATGGCTTCATTATAAAGCAAGCCAGATCAAAAAAAAAATAATAAAAATTGTAAACGGGTATAGTAAAAATTAATTCGGTAAGATGAAACTGTCGGATTATTAGAACTTTATGATCAGGTTTCTACCAAATTTAGCCTATTTTTATCGCCAATATAGGGCTACTGGCGCGACAAGTTTTTAGAAAATAGTTTTATGAGTTCTCTTTGAAAAATTATGAACAACGACTAACGTTTCGTGTGAAAATTAATTGGAATAATTTGTCGATCTTTTGATTGAAGCTTATATTTAAATATAGAAAGATATATAATGCGTCGCCCAATTAATTAAAAAGAGGAAATCGGTGGATATTATTAAAATAATAATAAAATTATGATATAAACTCGTAAAATTTAAGAAAATCGATAGAGGGATTTTCTTTATTAGATTAGAAAAGATACGATTTCGATAAAGATTTTATTTAATAAAAAGTTTAAATAAGCTTTTAAATTCGAAAGTTTAAGTACCTGCATTATTTTTTTTATTCATATATAGATTAATTTTCAAAAGCTTTTCATTTTTAATTTAGGAAAAGTTTTATTTTCATTTTGTTCAATTGATTTTGAATTTTAATCCTATTTATTTAAGTTTTTTATAGAACAATTTAAGAATAACAAAATAGCTTATTTTAATAAAACTGCTTACGAAATTCATTTAAAAATCGATTAGCCCAAATTCTTAAGAAATTTATTTTTAACATACAAAGTCTTGCCTCGTACTCGTTAAAATAGAAATTTGTAATATGTTGAGAACACTTAACATTTGCATTGAAAAATTCAACTTTATAATTAAATACATATGTAGTTTAAAAATGTATTTTCTTTATTTTTCATCTGCATACATAATATGTATTCGTACTATGTATATCTACAATTTTTTTGTATGATTATACGTGTTAGAGATATTGTTTCAGACGCATTTTCAAAATATTGAATGTTGTATAAGTATTACAATTTATTAAATAAATACATAAAATTTTATCATTAATGCATTGATTTCAGGGAGACATACCACAGAAATTAAGTGATTTTTTGACCCTCTGTAAAATAATGACGCGGATCGATGGGAACTTACACAAAATATTTAGAACACTAAAGCTAAGCTGATTCAAAAATAAAAACCCTGCATATAATTCTTCCGAACTTTGGCCAAATGTATGTCTAATTTTCCTGGACTATTTTCACAATCTCAGGAATAGTGATTAGATGATAGGATAGGGCAACCTTAAATTAAATTCTATTTGTTCAACTGGCAAATACTGAGTGCTTAAGCATTTTTTTTTTAAATTCTATCAACAAACTTCGTCTGTGTTTTCAAATTAAATTAAATTAAATTATTTTTGAAAGCTGTTTTTATTTAATAGAAGAATATTCCAAAAAGGCTACACATACACATGTACATATGTATGTACCTAAACTTCGTACACAGAATATTATTTTAGGTATTTGCACAACTGATTATTAACGATGGCACAAGAAATTGAAGCGATTTTTTTTTATTTGTCTGGAAGACGAAAAAAATTCAGTGGACTACAAATGTATATAAGCGAGTCAGGAGAATGTATAGGATTTGTCAACATTTTGACAAGCTCTTGAAAACATGCTGTTATTTTGACAGATGACAATTTGATTTGATGGCTCTCATTTTGACAGTTAGAATTTGACGAATATTGTCTGAGAGCTGTCAATTTTATGGCTTGACAGATTTAATTTTAACCTATGTCAAATTTTGAATGTCATTTTGATAGCTATCGATTTGATAGCTGTCATTTTGACGGATGTAAATTTGACATTTATCATTTTAAATTATAGCATTTTGACAGATGTCATTCTGAAAGATGTAATTTTGACAGATTTCATGTTGCCAGATGTTGTTTTGACATATCTCACTTTGATAGACGTTACTTTGATATATGTCACTTTGGATATTTATCATTTTGACATATGTCATTTTGATAGATGTCATTTTGACAGCTGTCATTTTGACAGATTAATGGATTTTGATTAATGTCATTTTAATAAATGTCAGCCTGACAGATATCATTATGACAGGTGTAAGTCCGCTTGACAACTTAAAATTGTTTCTAACCCAGTTATTAGTTCACAGATTTTTTTTCGTCACCGGACGAAACAAATTAAAATTGATTCGTTCCGTATTCGGGGTTGGTTGGGCAGTTGGGAAATCTCATATGTGATAAATTGACTAAATTTGTAGTAAAATGATATTTATAATTTGTGAAATTCAAAATTATAGTAATTTAAATGTCCGGAAATGTTAAATAAATAATTTGGAATTGTTAAAGTGTGAAATATGTAAATTGGTATGAGATTGAGATAACTGCGATCCCATTTTCCTCAATTTCTAAATATTTGAAGCATGTGTGTTCAAAAACTGATGTAAATATTTTTTTTTTTAATTTTCAAAACGTTCTAAATATGTATATAGTTTTTTGGACTGGGCCCTGAAGTTTGCTCAACATTTTACCGTAAGATGAGGTCCCTTTGACATATAAAGTGGTAAGTCTATGTAAGAAGACAGAATGAGAATCTAACAAAAATATTGACAAATTGATAATTTATGAATTTGTGAGTTTGGACATTTCTTTTGGGCTCTTTGACATTTCTTACATTCCTGGTATACACATTTTATTTGCCAATAAAGACTTCTTGGTCAATATACAGCCAGGTTCTACATTTCACTTTCGCTCCAAATGAAATTGAAGTCAATCTAATTTCAATTGATTTCAATTCTATTTCGATTGAAAGTGAAATGTAGAACCTGGCTGATAAAAACAAAAACTAAAAAAAGACAAAAACGGATGAATGAAGAATTATTTATTTTAGCAAATAAACAGAAAGTTATACAATGGCGCATATCACGTGCGTATGGAGATTAAAATTTTTTTAATTTGTCAACATATACACTAATGACTAATGTAACATTAGTCTTTTCTTAGTTATTCGCATTTTTTGTTCTCTTTGATCGTATCCTTGCTTACATTGATGAATAATTGGTATTGGTACATCCTTCGTTTAAAATAAAGTTTTCTCAATTATTTATTTTATTTTATTTAAATATGTATGTTCTAATACAAGCGACATCCTTCTGTTTTATCCTCCTGTTCCAGAAAAATATTTCACTTTCAAATATGTTCTGACACAGGCGACAGACATCTTTTTGAAATGTATACATAGATTTAGTTTTAACAAACTTTCAAGTACGAAAATATTTGCTAGTTATGGACGAGGATTTATTTTCTGGACGGATATTTTACGAAGCAGTTACTTTAAAACTCGGAAGTACTTTTACTGAGTAGGTACCAAGGCAATATTGTGTAAGATGAGATTTCAATTCGCTGGGGGCTTGCAAATATTTTCACACTTAATTTTTTTTTTTAAACGAACTCAATAAATTTCGAAAAGATGCCTGTCGCCTGTGTCAGAACATAATTATTTGAATTTAATTAAATATGTAAGCTTTTTATTTGCAACAGAAGGATCTAGCAAAACCAAACACACATATTTAGAATAAAATAACATTTGTGAAAGCTTTTTTTGAACGGAAGGATGTACCAATATCAATGCATCAATGCAAGCAAGGATACGGAGAACACAAGATTAATGAAGCAGAAGAGAACAAAATGTGGATACAGAAGGAAAAGACTGAAGTTTGTGATATGCGCGATCATTATTACGCGCGATCATTATTACTTTCTGTTTATTTGCTAAAATAAATTATTCTTAATTCATCCATTTTGTCCATTTTTATATTGGCCAAGAAGTCTTTACTGGAAAATAAAATGTATACCAGGAATGGAAAAAAATACCAATGAGTTCAAAAGAAATGACCAAACTCACAATTTTATAAATTATCTACTTGTCAATATTTTTTAGATTCTCATTCTATCTGTCTTCTTACATAGACTTACCACTTTATATGTCAAAGGGACCTCACCTTACGGTAAAATGTTGAGCAAACTTCAGGGCCCAGTCCGAAAAACTATATATTTAGAACGTTTTGAAAATTAAAAAAAAATTACATCAGTTTTTGAACACACATGCTTCAAATATTTAGAAATTGAGGAAAATGGGATCGCAGTTATCTCAATCTCATACCAATTTACATATTTCACACTTTAACATTTCCAAATTATTTATTTAACATTTCCGGACATTTAAATTACTATAATTTTGAATTTCACAAATTATAAATATCATTTTACTACAAATTTAGTCAATTTATCACATATGAGATTTCCCAACTGCCCAACCAACCCCGAAAACGTAACGAATCAATTTTAATTTGTTTCGTCCGGTGACGAAAAAAAATCTGTGAACTATATGCAAACGGGTCAGAAACATTTGAAATTTTGACAAGCTTGTGGCAATTTGACAGATGTTTTGCTGACAGATGTCATCTTGCCCGATGTCATCTTGACAGATGTCATCTTCACAAATGTCATCTTGTCAGATATCAACTTGACAGATGTCATCTTGACAGATGTCATGTTGACAGATGTCATCTTGACAGATGTCATCTTAACAGATGTCATCTTGACAGATGTCATCTTAACAGATGTCATCTTGACAGATGTCATCTTGACAGATGTCATCTTGACAGATGTCATCTTGACAGATGTCATCTTGACAGATATCATTCATCTTGACAGATGTCATCTTGACAGATGTCATCTTGACAGATATCATGTTGACAGATATCATCTTGACAGATGTCATCTCGACAGATGTCATGTTGACAGATATCATCTTAACAGATGTCATCTTAACAGATGTCATCTTGACAGATGTCATCTTGACAGATGTCATCTTCACAAATGTCATCTTTTCAGATACCAACTTGACAGATGTCATCTTGACAGATGTCATCTCGACAGATGTCATCTTGACAGATGTCATCTTGACAGATGTCATCTTGACAGATGTCATCTTGACAGATGTCATCTTGACAGATGTCATCTTGACAGATGTCATCTTGACAGATGTCATCTTCACAAATGTCATCTTTTCAGATACCAACTTGACAGATGTCATCTTGACAGATGTCATCTCGACAGATGTCATCTTGACAGATGTCATCTTAACAGATGTCATCTTAACAGATGTCATCTTGACAGATGTCATCTTGACAGATGTCATCTTCACAAATGTCATCTTTTCAGATACCAACTTGACAGATGTCATCTTGACAGATGTCATCTCGACAGATGTCATCTTGACAGATGTCATCTTGACAGATGTCATCTTGGCAGATGTCATCTTGACAGATGTCATCTTCACAAATGTCATCTTTTCAGATACCAACTTGACAGATGTCATCTTGACAGATGTCATCTCGACAGATGTCATCTTGACAGATGTCATCTTGACAGATGTCATCTTGACAGATGTCATCTTGACAGATATCAGTATGACAGTTGTCAGTCTGCTTGACAACTATAGTGAACTATAGTTCACAGATTTTTTTTCGTCAACGGACGAAACAAATTAAAGTTTGATACATCCTGTATTCGGAAATCTCATATGTGAAGAATTATTTATTTTAGCAAATAAACAGAAAGTTATACAATGGCGCATATCACGTGCGTATGGAGATTAAAATTTTTTCAATTTGTCCACATATACACTAATGACTAATGTAACATTAGTCTTTTCTTAGTTATTCGCATTTTTTGTTCTCTTTGATCGTATCCTTGCTTACATTGATGAATAATTGGTATTGGTACATCCTTCGTTTAAAATAAAGTTTTCTCAATTATTTATTTTATTTTATTTAAATATGTATGTTCTAATACAAGCGACATCCTTCTGTTTTATCCTCCTGTTCCAGAAAAATATTTCACTTTCAAATATGTTCTGACACAGGCGACAGACATCTTTTTGAAATGTATACATAGATTTAGTTTTAACAAATTTTCAAGTACGAAAATATTTGCTAGTTATGGACGAGGATTTATTTTCTGGACGGATATTTTACGAAGCAGTTACTTTAAAACTCGGAAGTACTTTTACTGAGTAGGTACCAAGGCAATATTGTGTAAGATGAGATTTCAATTCGCTGGGGGCTTGCAAATATTTTCACACTTAATTTTTTTTTTAAACGAACTCAATAAATTTCGAAAAGATGCCTGTCGCCTGTGTCAGAACATAATTATTTGAATTTAATTAAATATGTAAGCTTTTTATTTGCAACAGAAGGATCTAGCAAAACCAAACACACATATTTAGAATAAAATAACATTTGTGAAAGCTTTTTTTGAACGGAAGGATGTACCAATATCAATGCATCAATGCAAGCAAGGATACGGAGAACACAAGATTAATGAAGCAGAAGAGAACAAAATGTGGATACAGAAGGAAAAGACTGAAGTTTGTGATATGCGCGATCATATTACTTTCTGTTTATTTAGTAAAATAAATTATTCTTAATTCATCCATTTTGTCCATTTTTATATTGGCCAAGAAGTCTTTACTGGAAAATAAAATGTATACCAGGAATGGAAAAAAATACCAATGAGTTCAAAAGAAATGACCAAACTCACAATTTTATAAATTATCTACTTGTCAATATTTTTTAGATTCTCATTCTATCTGTCTTCTTACATAGACTTACCACTTTATATGTCAAAGGGACCTCACCTTACGGTAAAATGTTGAGCAAACTTCAGGGCCCAGTCAAAAAAAAAATATATTTTGAACATTTTGAAAATAAAAAAAAAATTATTTACATCAGTTTTTGAACACACATGCTTCAAATATTTAGAAATTGAGGAAAATGGGATCGCAGTTATCTCAATCTCATACCAATTTACATATTTCACACTTTAACATTTCCAAATTATTTATTTAACATTTCCGGACATTTAAATTACTATAATTTTGAATTTCACAAATTATAAATATCATTTTACTACAAATTTAGTCAATTTATCACATATGAGATTTCCCAACTGCCCAACCAACCCCGAATACGGAACGAATCAATTTTAATTTGTTTCGTCCGGTGACGAAAAAAAATCTGTGAACTATATGCAAACGGGTGAAAAACATTTGAAATTTTGACAAGCTTGTGGCAATTTGACAGATGTTTTGCTGACAGATGTCATCTTGCCCGATGTCATCTTGACAGATGTCATCTTCACAAATGTCATCTTGTCAGATATCAACTTGACAGATGTCATCTTGACAGATGTCATGTTGACAGATTTCATGTTGACAGATGTCATCTCGACAGATGTCATCTTGACAGATGTCATCTTGACAGATGTCATCTTGACAGATGTCATCTTGACATCTGTCATCTTGACAGATGTCATCTTGACAGATGTCATCTTGACAGATGTCATCTTGACAGATGTCATCTTGACAGATGTCATCCTGACAGATGTCATCTTGACAGATGTCATCTTGACAGATGTCATCTTGACAGATGTCATCTTGACAGATGTCATCTTGACAGATGTCATCTTGACAAATGTCATCTTGACAGATGTCATCTTGACAGATGTCAACTTGACAGCAGTCATCTTGACACATGTAATTTTGACAGATGTCATTTGGCAGATAACTTTAATAGATAAAATAACATCTGTCAAAATGACATGTCGAATTTATATCTGTCAAACTGACATCCATCTCTTTGTCAACTTTTTAAAATCTTGGCACATCCAAGACTCTATTCAAATCTATATTTCTATCAAAGATTCTCACCCGTTTATAGTTCACAGAATTATTTTCGCAACGGGACGAAACAAATACAAATTTTATACGTCCCGTATTCGGGGTCGGTTAAGCAGTTGGGAAAAAATGTTAAAAATTCATTTAAGAAATAGATTGGAATGTCTATAAAATGTTGATAAAATTGAAATTTATGAATTTGTGAGTTTGGTGTTGGGCATTGCGTTTGGACTTATTGGCATTTCTTGCATTCCTGGCATTAATTCTATTTTCAAATAAAGTCTTCTTGTGTCATCGCTAAAATCAGTTGTGCAAATACATACTTAAAATAATATTCTGTGTACGAAGTTTAGGTACATACATCATACATGGTATATGTATAGCCTTTTTGGAATATTCTTCTATTAAATAAAAACAGCTTTCCCAATTATTTAATTTAATTTGAAAACACAGACGGAGTTTATTGATAGGATTTAAAAAAAAAAGTTCAAGCATTCAGTATTTGCAAGTTGAACAAATATAGTTTAATTTAAGGTTGTCCTATCCTATCATCCAATCACTATTCCTAGATAGTAAAAGTAATCCAGGAAAATTAGATATAAATTTGGCCAACATTTGGAAGAATTATATTGTTTATAGGTTTTTTATTTTTGAATCAGCCTTGCTTAATTGTTCTAAACATTTTGTGAAACTTCCAAATCGATCCAAGCTTCGCGTCATTAATTTAAATGGGGTTAAAAGTCGAGCAGTAGGGTTTTTCGGTTTAATTTGATGGAGTCTCAACATATGTCAACAAATACAACTATACATAATTCAAATATAAGAGGGGTATGGAGGTCATAAAACCCCATTATTTAAAGTTGCTGCAATAAAAGTGAGCTTCAGATTTTTATCAAACGTCAAGATTTTTGAGAAAATTGACTATTTTTGGATTATTGTCGTAAATAGACTGATTAATAAAATCAATCAACAATTTTTTTTTTTATTTTTTAGAAAAAAAAAAAAGGGAAATCTTTGCGTATTTACAATTATTTTGGGACGAGAATCTATATATATACCGTGTTATTTTTTTGTAAAGCTTTTTTAAAATGTTCTTATAAATTTAATCAAAAATGCTTTAAAGTTTGACTGTGGCGATAGCGAAGTTCTTAAATTTCATTACGTCTTTCATATCATTTAACCTATACCTGTTCATAATATATATACATTCGTACCTACATATTAAGATTTTGCAACAATGTTGACGACTTCTATTAGACAGAACTATATTTAAAAAAATATAACCTATGTAGTTTACATCCATTTTTGTCCCAGGTTAATACCTATCAATTTTCTAAATAGCAAGACGCATTATTGTTTGAAAAAAAAAAAAAAAAACTTTTAAGACTGACTACCTACTCAGTTCCGTGCGTGTAGTCTTTTGCCTATTTATAAAGACTTTCGGGCGTAAAGCGTCATGAACAAGGTATAAACGTTTTTATTTTTTTTGTTGCAATTTAACTGTTTTCAAAAAGTAGGTTATAAACTCCTTTGAACATTGATGACCACCCATTAAATGAATTATGAGATGCCACCTCGTTAAAACATACATCCTGAGATACAAGTTCATCAAAAGAAAACAAAAACAAAAACTTGACGAGTTGAGGACATAATGCCATGCCACATGTCTTATGTCAACAATCTTAACCGCCAACAGAAAATACCAATCCCATCCCTAATGCCTGTGATTATGCAGTAAAACGTTCAACCTGTCCATCTCTTCCATTTCGCAGTTAGCCATTCAACAAACATTCATCAAAAAACCGTCCAGCGTCTGTGCTGTGGAGAGTGGATTGAGCTTGACTTGAGAGAATACTCAATTCTTATGTTCAAGTAAATGTTAGTTGAGTATCTATGTACCTATATACATATGTATGTACACATATCCAGAAAAGGCACAATGTAAATCATCCAGAGGACGTAAAATTATTTAAAGCTCTATATATCGGCCTCCAACTTGACTCTTCAATTGCCCAAGGTTATCTTGTTAATTAAGAGTTAATTGGAGACAGAGAGAATCTGATGCTTGCAACTTGCTGCAACCTCTATGCCACAATCCAGGAAGAATGGTGTGTTTGTCTGATGTCTTCAAAACGACCAGAAGATTCCCCATATATCGAAACGGGATTCTGCGGATGAAGAATTCAATCATCGTTATCAAAACATAATCTTGAAGGGGATGTAGGAGTCACGCATGCGTTGCCTTCAAGATGGCTATCTCTATAGCCAGCTTTTAACAAGCCGATGGTGTCACACACAGAGAGTAATGCAAAAATTTCATTTAATAAACTCTGAAGTTTTAATAAGTCTCAAACTAGATTGTTGCTTTCCTCATTCTTGTGACTTTTACATGTGTCCATGGATTGCTTAACAAGCTTCATCAGTCTGTCAGTGCCACAGTTGTACTAACTCTTGAAACATATTAAAGTTATACACTAAAGCCTATATAGCTGATATACAAAAAAGACCGAGGTGCTTCAACAAGTGTTTAACGCCTCAGATCTTAGTTGATGTTAATGCTGGGATGATCATGATGATGTAGATGATGATGGTGTGGTAAAATTGTTGGCACGCGATGATTAATAATTTTTCTATATTATGGTCTCAATAATTACATAATTTTGTTCACCGTTGTTTTGTTATGTGCTATGCTACCTGACTTTATGCCTTGCCTTGCCATGTTGTTCCTTATGTTCTTTATGTGCCGCTCCAGGGAAATGTACAAGAATTCATCTTCTTTGTATTAAGACTCTTATAAAATGGCTTTGATCAATGAATGTACCATGGAATTTTGATTAGATAGGAAGCTCTGGAATTGAATGTGTGAAATGACCATTTTGGAGTGCATTATGGTCCAGAATGTATCGAGTTGTTTCTTTTTAATGACATTAAAATGGGTATACTGGCATTTATGTCTCTTGAATCTACATCTTCAATATATTCAACTTCTATAATATGAAAGAAGGAGCGATTTTTCTGATGGTTTGATAGTTACCCTTTCGAGTTAAATAACAATATTTTTGTTGAGTTTAACTTGCATCGATTCACCGGTGACAACCTTTACGCCACCTTGTACAAAGAGATGTCGGAAGAAGTGTTACCAGATTGATGGTTTTTCCAGCTAAAATGGTAGAAAAATATCAGTTTGGTGGGAATAATATGAATAATAGTGGGACAAAAATTTGAAGGTGAAATATCAATATTTTTACCACAATCGCAACTTACTTACCTAACTACCTATTTAATACATTTTTAACTCAAAAAGAACATTTGGCCTGACCATCTGTGACATAGAAAACCTATCCAACAATCACGTGATTATTCTGTCGCAAAAAAATAAATCCATTTCATTTATTTAATTTTGTGACCAAAAAGCGCTCAACAAAAATCGTGCGATTGAAAAACGTATCTTTATTTCTTGTATTCATTGTACAATTTTTTAATCGTCGAATTTTAATTCGCAAGTGTATGGACAAACTTGTAATAAATTGTATTTAATTCATTTTAATTTGCATTGTGTTGACAGAAAAAATATGGTCTTTTTTTCCTTCCAGTACAAAAATGGTGTTTTTTTTTTTTGAATACGTTGGGGATTTTTAAAATCTGAGCTTACATCACTGTATGGAATACCGACACTAGCGCTCGAGTACAAAGCTTCCTGACACATGAATGAATCACAAAAGTACTCAATCACAGTATACAAATCTAAAGTAATATATTGCGCAGATTGTCAAAAAATTAAAAATGGCTGTTCAAGTGCTCACAGGAACTCAACACACATCATTAGAAACAACAACAAAATATTAAAAAAAGACAAGTATAGCGGCACTGGATCCGCCATTTTTCCACCGCGAGTTTTTTTTCATTTTTGAAGTGGCAATAAGACCCACCACAAAAAAGCATTAAGGTATACACATATTTAAAGTATATTTAAATAATTCATTTAGTTACGGGCCTTATTTCCGCGAGTCCTATTGCACCGCACCTGTTATACCATATACCCGGGGCGAAAAAAGTCTATAATGAAGTGCGTCATAATCCCTGAAGTGGGTCCATAACTATTTTTAAGAATTTCATACCGATTTTAGATATAAAGGGTCTTCCAATAGAGACTTCCGAACTTTGACAGTTGAAAAGGGCCATATTGTTGAAGACATCTGTCAAATTGGCTGTCATTTATTCAGTGTGTTTTGCCAAATCATGATAAAATTGTTTTATCAAAATGGATGTTCTGTCCGGGCAATGTTCCGGGTGCTTCGCCCATTTCACGGTCGATATATATAATCGTCCTACCAAGAGGACTATTCGCAGTGTGGTGAATAAATTTGATTCCACTGCTTTAGTAAACTTTTAACCAACACCCGTACGTTGACGAAAAACGGAAAATCTGTGGAAAACATCACCGCTGTCCGTGAGAGTGTGCCCTATGCAGGAGAATCCGATGCAGTCGACTTCGCGTCGCTGAAAAGAACTCGGCCAACTTGGCGAGTTTTTCGTTGTGATTTTGGCCTGCAACCGTACTAAATTTAACTGATCCAAGAGCTGAAGATAAACGACCATAGAAAACACCCTGTAATCGCTGACAATTATCTTCAGAGATGAAGTCCATTCCTGGATGAAATGACAAAATTGTCGAATTTGGGACGATTCCAATCCACATGCCATCCAAGAGCGTCCAAAATTAAAAGCTTACATTACCCATGCCATCGGTCAAATTCAGACTGAGAATGTGCGCCACGGGTTACTGTCTCTTGCGAGGAATTGACAAATCTTCCAAGAGTATTTCTTGTCATGAAAAAGTGCTTCTCACCCTAGCTGTTCGGTTTTGGCAGAAAATTGTAGGTCCCCTCTATTCCTGCTAATAACACGCACACTGGAATGGTTGAGAGTTTTAAGTCATTAGGCCCTGATGATTCTACATGAGCTGTCGCGCCGACTAATTTTTTTTTTTTTTTTGTTAGTATCGTGTTAATAAATTTAGACAGATAGAATTTTGAGACCAAATAATTCGTGTTCTCTATATTATCACATAATTAGGCATGATTAAAATTATTACTAAATAGTTCAATTTTCTAATTCTAATTGCAAATAAAAAAAAGGTCAAAAAGGACATCATTCATCATGAATATTTATAAATCTTTTTTGCAGTCACGTCCTTAAAAATTATTCACGTCCTTCCAATATATAACTGTCACATAAATTCCGTGAGAAAAATTCATAGCAAAATATAAATTTTATATCCGGAATAAGCAAAGGAATTGATTCATCGGCATGTGTGCCTTTATAATGCAGCATCAAAATATACACATTGGTACATATATCCTTCTTGGAACATGCATTCCATCTATCGATTATGGATTAGCAAATATTAATTCCGTAGTTCACATAATTTCTATCAAAATAAAAGAAAAAGATATTAAATTTCAAGGATTCTCTCTTCAAGCACATTGAACAACACCTGTGTAGGATTCCCACGATGATGATGATGTTGATGCTTGGCGCACCCATAAGGTTCTAATAAGTTAAGGTGTGCATGAACTAAACGGAGGCCAAAATCAATGATCGAACCCCAATCAATCGTTGAGAGGGATTTCCTTTTGTTTTTTTTTTTCTTTTTTGTTTTCGTCCTCACGGAAATTTTGTGGAAAATCACGTTATCCTGGTGAGTGTGGAAATTATAAATGGGTGACACTCCTTCTTTTTTGTCGTTGACGCTGATGCTATATTTGTTGGTTGGTTTTTACTGATAGTTATATCCTGTAACAGGTTTTTGATGAAACGTGGGAAATGCACACTGCACAGAGAACAGTGATGGAGGAAGGGTTTTTTTTTTGTTGTTTAGGTTCAATTCGAATATAGCATGTTTTTGGTGCTAGGAGTTGAATTATGAAACTGTAAATGAGTGCCACCGCCTTTTGTTGCATCTCTGGTATATATAAACATGTTTAAGCAGTCATTTGTGTGGTTTTCGTTATTTTTGTAATCGATTTGATCAAAGGTTAAGATGAAGATGGTTTTATTGGGTTCTTTTTTTTTCTCTTCTGATCCTTTTTGTCAGAAGAAAATTCACATCAGCAAGTATGCCATTGGGGGGTTTTTGTGATTGTTTAATTTTAATTCGATGCGGTTTCCTTCCGGAATCATGTCGAAGGGTTAAAGAAAATTTACCGTTCGATAATTTTATTGAAAAATTTTTGTGGTGAGAATTTTAAGATTTCTCATCAAAAATTTAACGATGTTCGGAAGTAGAATAAACAAAGGAAAATATTGGTTGACGGATTTAAAAACTTGCATTCACCACCATATACAGTAGGATTGACATAATTAGATGTAATTCTAAAGTGGCTACTTCTACAGTGAATTCAGTATGACATGCTGTTTTTTCAACAATTTGAAATAAGTTCCCAACTTTTTTTTTTGCAGGAAAAATATCGGTCCAAATTCTTAATCGGATCTGGTTGACCAATTTTGTGGCCATCTCGGTCAGTGGACTTAAATCCGTTACACTTTAATTTTACTGGGACATGCTTGAAAAAAAAGTGACTACCACAATAAGTAGCATCAGTGAACTCCAACAACGGATACTATCAGCTGCTCAAGAACCCTGGCACCTCGGGATACATAAAACACTTATAACGACAGTTTTATAACAATGTTGTCATTTTTAGTAAATTTAAGCCAACGGTAAAAATGAAAAATAAAATTAAAAAAACAGCTGTTAGTTAAAAAAAAACAAGTGTGAGTGCCGGGACTTACGGTTAAGATTAAGCAATGAGAACATGCCCTATAGCAGCAATGGAGGTAATCCTTCATTTGACTCCATTACATGTAGTCATTGAAAGTGCTGCTATACGCGAGCCTTCATGAGATTCACCAAGGAGGGAACTGGGACAGGTAAATGCATTGGTCTGAAAGAGAGAAACTCGATCTGCAAGTCCACAGTAACGAACCTTCTTGACATCCCAAGAGATGGTATGATTAAAAAATATAACTTCGTGAAAAACTTCCAAACGGAGGAGTTAAGTAGCAAGAAAGAGTGTGTAGGCGAATCGGTGAACTACACTCTTAAAGAAAACACGATCAAATGGCACACTGATGGATCGAGAACAACAGACGGCCTAGAACCAAACTCTCCCTGCCGATGAGTCAGTCCATCAGCATTTTCCAAGCGGAAATCAACGCCATTGGAAAATGTGCAGAACAAAATCTCGAAAGGAAATACCGAAATAAAAACATTGCAATCATGTCAGACAGCCAAGCCGCACTCAAAGCGCTAAATTCATAATCAGTTCTAAACTGGTATGGAAGTGTGTTGGCAAATTAAACAAACTAGGCAAGAATAATAATGTATCACTTCATTGGGTACTAGGCCACGTTGGTGTCCAGGGCAATGAAGTGGCAGACTCCTTAGCAAAAATAGGAGCAACAATACTCTTAACGGGTCCAGAGCCCTATTTTGGAATAGGATTAAACGTGATTAAAAATAAAATCAAAACAATAGAGGAGACTAAAAGACGTAAAATTTTAAATGAACTCCCCAAGCTGAGACAGGCAAAACTGCTACTTGGGAATTATAACCAAGAACGTTTTACATCCGGTATCAGTTTAAGTAGAAATAATTTAAGGAAAATAACGGGTCTCCTCACTGGCCATTGCAAACTTAAAAGACACCTCAGCATCGTTGCAATGTCATTTGCAGATTCTGTAATACCCACGAGGAGACACCAAACCACATCTTAGGTAGTTGTGAAGCACTTGTCCATCAAAGATATAGATATCTGGGGCGTCACCAGATAGAACAGATCAAATAACCCTCTCTTAAAATACTCCAAATACTGAAGTTCCTCAAAAAGACTAATTTGGAGGAAGAGCTGTAAATAAGCACTCTCATCTAGCTCTAAAATGGGGACACAATAGATCTTAAAGTCGCAGTGCAATTAATACCCCAAATATTCATTCCTACATTCATTCATTCACGGTTAAGAAGAGTATAAACATCAAATTAAATATTAAAGTACTGGTTTTACATCACAGAACGCGGCGAGTTTGAACTGTCAACCAAATTTCAACCCAAACTCAACTCAACCTTTCGATTTAGTTTGAGCTACGATGAAATATACTTCAACGTATCATTACATGTAACAGCACAACGTAATGTGCTACAAAAATATCCACGTTTTTAGTTTACCCTATACCGCCGCCGGCATAGATGTTTACACATCAATAAGATTTATTTTGGTTTATTTTAGAACCCTGTCTGATTGAGTTCAAATTGTTATAACTTGTTAGCTTTGGTAGCTTTAGTTTTATACCTTTAAAAAATTAAGAACATTGCAAATCAAATACAAATCTTAAAAGTAAAAAATCATTTTTTTTGGTCCATACCATTTTTTTCAGGATTCTCTTAAAAATTTAAGTAAACAAAATTGATTTGATCGTAATTAGTTTTGAGTAAAATGGGGCAGGATATCAAAAATATTTTAATACAAAAAATTGATCTTACTTTTATTCAATATTTGAGTCTAAAAAAATCTAAAATTAATTATGGACAGGATGAGCAAAAACCTGAGTTTTTTTTAGTAATTTCAAAAACTTCCGTTTATCGGAAATCGTTATGATTTGGTATGGACAAGTTACTAGATTCTAAGAGGACATTAACCTGGCCTATCACCTGTTTCAGTTTGGATCATTGATTATGGGACATCTTTTATACCTACATCCATTTAAAAGAAAGACGAAATACACGTTTTTGCTCTTCTCTATAATCGTAAATTTGTTTTTCTCTTACATTAAGCAAATACTAATTACCGCTTACAGTAAATACAAATCTGTAAACTACGACATCAATATAGTCTATTTTTTAATAATTTAATGGTTAAATTCCAAGTCTATGCTTCTCTTAAGCCAGCTTTGAATACAAGCAAAGTCAATCAAGAAATTAATTTATTATGATATCAGGTTCAATAAGAAGATTGAGTTTAGTATACCTACTTACGATTTGACAAACTGGCTAATTGTGAATGTCAAACGAAAGATCATAATGTGAGAACATAACACTTCTATACATAACGTTTGCATAACTTTCGCTCTATTAATTTTAAGCAAATATAAAATCAAGTTTGAAGGAAAGTTTGTAATTTTCTTTTGCGTTTTGCACATCGGATTGATTTTATTTATTTATGTATGTATATATGTATTGTATATGCCATTCAAGTTTATGACAGTTTGAAAAAACAAATAAATAATATCTATGTACTATCTTTTTCTGCTTTTATTAAGAAATCCTTGTTAGTAAACATGATTTGAATGGTTCTTTATTTTAAAATTTCTAAGAAGAATCTGTAAATTACAACCACATTATAATTAAGGTAAATATCTTAAGCCCCTATAAAACATGGTTTAAAAAATATTCATTTTGTAAGAAAAAGATCTTAAAATATTATTTGTTTTTAAGTCAAATAAGACGTCAATGAAGATTTACATATATATACATTTCAGCTTCTTCTTGTTTTTGGAGTGTCACAGTTGAAACATAAAGAAAAAACAACTTAAGCTTCACTATATCATGGTTACCTTATATAAAAGCCCATGAAACTATGTATTTATGACGAACTTATCTTTAATTATTAATACCCATTAATCATTTTATTGAATATTTGGTTAAGAATGGGATTTGACAACTTGTAAACTTAGGTATTTTCCGATAAAATAAAATTATAAAAGGAGGCCACAGTTGGTCATGAACCCTTTTGCTTTAGAATAAGAATAGAGAAGAATTATAATACGTCATACATAATAAGTGTATTATGTCTTTTATTTATGAAGTGAAAAGAAAATATTTTTATTCTGTTTTATTAGTTTGGATTAATTCGATGAATATTTGGATTTATATGAGTTAATCATAAACTTATCTAAAAGCCATTCTTTATTTTTTAATTAAAATTCATAAAGAAAAACAAAAGGTATCCAGGTTTGTATTTTATTTCCGTAGTTAATCAAGATGGAAGAGTTCAGGTTTTATACGTTTGCCTCAGTTAGACGTATTGATAGGGCAACACAAAAAATAAAATAATAGGGGACCTACAATTTTCTGCCGAATCCGAACTACTAAAATGAGACAAAAGATACTTTTGGAGGATTTCTCAATAGGCTGGGAATCGAAGCCAAGACCTTCGACGTAACAGTCCTACGTACTAACAATTACACCACGGGCTACTAAATTTTCCTCTAATGAGGATATAAATATTTTGTTCATTGGATGAGATGATGATCTATTGGTTATTATGGTCTGTGTTTGTTTTTTACCAAGAAGTTTTTTTATCATTAATGGTGCTACCCAAAAAATAAGTTGGTTCCAATACTTTCTTCCACTGCTTATATGGAAAATACCGCTGGCTTATTCCCTAGACGTCTTATGTCAGGAACGTATTTCTGGGGCAAACGTCGCTTCCAAGTACAATATCGATTGGTGCAGGTTCGTGGAGATAGGGATCTTCCAATAAAAGGCACTTGAGGTCGTTCCAATTGCCGGGTATATTACTCGTGAGGAGGCTGATCGGCAGTCTCAAACGTTGAATGACGCAGCGCACAACGCAAAACAAACCTCGACGGAGTATTTGCCTAATCCCGCCGTGGACCAATCCTTAACAGGATACCTCGGCAATAGCTATTCGCTTTCCCAGCTTCATTAGTTGTGCTTCGATGATAAACGAAGTTTCTGAGCCTTATTGTCAACCACACTATGTAAAGACGTAGTCAACCATTTATTGCACTCACCCTGACAACTTTACTATCGTCAAAACCACCTGGTGTCCAGGATCGACGCATGTGACTATTAAAATTGTCTGGAACCTAAGCACATTTGCGGTTACTGACGCCTGAATACGTTTGAACTATAAGTTCATTAAACCTCGAGCAAGATTCTAAAAAAGTCATTGAACTCTGTAAATTCTGTTAAGTCCTTCATGTTTCTTAACATTTCTTGACACGGTTTTTGGCTTGTGCTGGGAACCAAATCAACACGGTATCCCAACTCCGATATACCCCGGAACATTCATATTTTCCAGCGCAAGAAAACTTCTCTTTCGTGTAAAGATCTCGAAGCCCCAGTAGCAGGTTGAAGATAAAAAAATGTTTGAATGTGTACGAGAATTTGCTTTATGATTTACTTTAAAAGTCCATAAGCCTTATCGTAATTTGCGCCTTCACCTACCTTACCTACCAAACATGATTGCAAAAAATACAGTTTTTCAATACCGTCGAGGATCTTGTTTTATTATGAACGAAGGCCTGAATTTTGTAAGATCGAATCGTGAAAGGCGAATCTCCAAATGCCATAAATGTGGGGAGCACCTTAGTCTATCGGAACGATAATACGATCAATATACGATGTACATGTATTATTTTGTTCATAAACCACCATTTATTCTTCTATTTTTAAACCGTCTTCCAGCAAACCTCTCCAAATAATGGCGTTAGAATTTTAAAGTCAACCTTGGGCTTGAATAATCTTTAAAAATGGATGCAATTAATAAAACACTAATTCAACTTTATTTACCCTTCTTTTACTTATTTTGTTTTATGTTTCATCTTCTAAAGCTAAAGCTAAAAGGGAGAGAAGATTCTTCAGGAAAGAGACTAGCAGAGAAGTATAGATGGAAAAGCTTACGCAGCGGTTTTGTATATATGGGGGTCTTTCAGAAAACTTTCAACTACATAACTTATGTAAGAAGATTCTTCCCGAGAAATCATTTATGTTCTCAATTGCAGGAGGAGTTGTAACATTTACTGGCAGAGTTGAACTAAATTAGACTTAAAGTTTTTCTAATGAGCTGATATTGGTGATGACAAGTATTGGAACCGAAGACGAAGTAGGTAATATTTCGTATACTTTTACTTTAAAAATGACCAAGCACCACTGAAAAGGAGTCTGATAATCAGCTTTGCAGTCGTGAAATAGCTATAACCCAAGCCTATAAAAACTTGGTGGTAGCTCATCCAAGTGTTGTTGTTTTAATCAAACCTTAAAAATTAATTTTTAATTTTTTTTTATTTTAATATTTGTATGTACTTAATTTCAGAACTTTAAATTATAAAATTATAAATGTTACTACAGCGACGCGTTTCGGAGTGTTATCCATCTCCGGGCGAACTACTACTTTCTCTACAGCTTCCTATAAGGCTAAATAAATATTATGTTTATGTCTATCTTACTTTAATATCGTTTGGTTTTCTTGGAAAAAAAACCTATATTTACAGTAAAAGCAAACAAAAAAAACTACATAAATGTAAGAATTACTTTCCGAAAACCCGTACTTAGGCAAAGTGCACCTGTGACGTCTAACTACATTTTCTCTTTATATCTAAAAAAAAAAATGTAATAGATAACAATTTTCCTCTGAAAAAAAATCATTATACAACTGACCTTTATAATTTGGGTATGACACATAAAAAAACACTTTCAATTTCAATTCTATTTTGATTGCAATCTCTGAAATTGTCTCCCTTAAAGATAAACTCATGGCACCACATAGGTACCTCGATGAACATTCCAGCTATAAAAGAAAGTGTGCCCAAGTCGTTGCTCTATATTATATTTGCCATCGAAAAAGGACAAAGGATCACGGCATGACCACTACAACGGTCACTCCATCTACCTGCATTTATGTATGTTTTAAGCCTATAAATTCATTACACATCCATTGTTCGTCTCCAACATGATAACAATAATAATTATAATATAATAGCCATTCAGCACCCAAAGATAAACGAATAAAAATAAAAATCCGAATCATTGTACAATATAATATAATCCTGTGGATTTTATTTGGAACAAAAAAGAAATATACCAATGATGAGGGATAACCAAACAAACGGAAAAGGACTATACTCTCCCTTTTCAAGTGCGGTGTTGAAATCCTCTTTATCATTGAAAAAAAAGCAAACAAAAAAAAGAAGGAAGAAGTTGCTTACCTATAATTTTCCTTTCAGTTTTTTGTTTTATTTCCTTTATGATTATATTTTGTATTCTTTATATTCAGGATTTTTGCACAAAGGTCACAGGTAATCAAGGGCAACCCACCAACAACAACAAAAAGGATACCGGAATCTTAAAGATAAAAGTGCGTATGGTATTTCTATATAATATATTAAATATTTTTTTTGAGGACCCCTATTCGCACATATGTACAGGATGTGCGTGCATTAAGAGATATGTTTGCTATTCAATGCGCATAGGTACCTATATAAGGGATATTGCGAAAGAGGAATTTGATATTCCGGAAAGGAACCTATTATAAGACATTTGTTTGATTTGCACTGCTTCCTTTATCGTGGGAAACAGGATAATATTATTTTTTTGTTTGAATTTTCGCAACATAAATGAAATGGTAAGGATGAGGATAAAGATAAGAATTCGAAATATTTTTATTGGATTTAAGGTATCATTTTGAAAGATTGTGAGCTTTTTTGTTTGTAGTTTCCATTGCCACAGAAGGCCTAATTCAAGTTGAAAAACCATGAAAAAGCAACAAAATTTAGTTACTCCAACTCATTTTCTGAAGCAAAGCTAATAAAAATAAACTTTCGTTCATTCTAAGAAAAGGCTGAATTTGTATGGAAAGCTTTTTTTTTACATCTAAAGGACGTCCTTAAATATACCTTAAAGTCTTCAATCTATATTGTGTAGAATTTTATAAGCTACAGTTTGTGCACCAATATTTCTTCAAAAAGGCTTACAATTTTCTAGCAACTAGTATAGTCCGGAGCGTAGTTGTTAGTGCGTAGGATAGTTGAAGTCTTTGGTTCAACTCTCAGCCAATTCGAACTAAAAACAGAAATGTTTTCCACGGGTACTAACTCGCGAGGAATTCAACAATCCTCCAAGAGAATCTCTTGCCATGAAAAAATCCCTCTCTTAGCTTAGCCGTTCGGATTCGGCAGAAAATTGTAGGTCACTATTTTTGCCAACAAGACGCTTACAAAAATGGTTGAGAGTATTAAGTCACTAGGCCCTGAATCTATACGAACTGTCACCCAATTTATTTATTATTTTATTTAGAACTGATTTTAAGAGCCAGCTGTGAACAAATTGGCTCTAAATGTTTTCGATCCAAAAAATCAAAGTGGTTTAATTTGAATCGAAGGAACCCATCACTATCAGCTCAGGAGGACTTTTAGAATAAATATTTTTTAGAGTGTGTCTAAAGCTTTTAGGAGTTTTGAACTCGTTTGATTACCCTAACGGAAGAAGATTTGTTTTGTCAGTGGATATTTATGGAGATACTCCAAGATAAAGGAACTCTTTAAGTGCTTCGAGGTTGCAGCTATCAATAGGAGCGTTTTTTCAAAGGTACTGGATAGATACTTGTTTATTTGTTGATAGCAGCTATTTGGACTTATCCTTCTATAGCTGCTTTAAAACCAATAAGTTTTAAATAGCCCTGAAAGACTGTTTCCCCTGGGAGTTGGAAGTTCCCGATGATATCGATATCATCCACGTATAACATTTTAGTAGTAAGAATTTGTTGAAGATAGTGCCTTGCGTGTTACCGCCTGCCTGAGCAGTATCTGCTCCAGAACGACATCGAAGAAATCACTTGGAAACGCATTTTCTTATCTTAAACTTGAAACTCGAAACCCTTGGCATGTTTGGAATAGTTAAGAAGAGCTTTTCTGTAGTACCAAATTGAACCGCATGTTTTTTTAATATCAAATGACACAGCTGCATAAGTTTTTTCGGGGTCCTAAGTTTAGCCGTTGCCATATAAAGTACTTGTTGAACTCGGCTTTGAAGTCAATAAAGATGTGTTGGCTTTGACTTTAAATTAATTGGTCTTTGGTCTTGGTCGATCTGCTGGGAGCCACACTGGTAGTTGATGATCTTGTTACAGAACGACTTAAGGCGATCAGGCACTACGTTGGAATATGCCTTGATAGTTCTTGCTAGGCATATAATCAACTTTTTTGTTGAAAGGACAAATGAACTTTATGATAGTCCAATTGTGGGATACGCTTTCTTGCACGAATTCTTGGTTGATTTAATGGACGAACTCTACCAACACTCAGAACCTCCGTCTGTAAAGAGCTCTGTCGATATCCCATCAAATCCAGCGGCCTTATTGTTGTGTTCTAAAGCTTTATAGCTAAGCCTAGCTCATCTTTATTGTGATAGTGAAATTGTGGTTCTTCATTGACTGGAAGTGGGTCATCTTCTTCACTTTTACTCGTTCTTCATGATGCCCATTTAGCAGCTATTGGAAATGGTGCGAACCTGCATTTACTTACTATTCCCTGTGCTTCAGTCACTAGGTAATATTTCCTGTTTCGAAGAGCCTGCGTTTCAGTCTTAAAATAAGCAACTATTTGCTTTAAAACCACCGTGTGTTTGATTAATACATTTCTACAAATGGTTTCTGCAAAGTTACTGCATAAAATTTCTATCCTTAAAAATACATAAATCTTTCTAAGTTAGTTTTGTTCACAATAACATTTCTACAGACTTTGAATCTAAAGGCCAAAGCCCCACACCTATACTTTCTACTACAACGATTCTTTCATACTGTCTCTTTAAACATTTAATATCCCTCAACAAAAATATACTGCATCATAGCTGCTTGTCTAACTAATTATGCACGGACACATCAACTGAAAAGGCTAATTCTTCACAAAAAGGAAGTTCAAGTGATTTACCCCCGTTCAAAACATTTTGCCACTTCCCACTGCATGTTTTCATTATATTAGCCCACGCATCATTCTAAGTTGTCTTACCAGGTATATAGCTTGATACCAAAGACATAGATATATATACGTTACCTACTTTATGCTGTTTAGCTTATTTTCATGACACTGACACTTTAATTGGCTACCACACCCAAGCCCGCACCATCTCAAAACATTTCCGTCTATGTATTCGGTGTATGCATTAGGTACGGATGGAATATTGTACACCTATGCGGGTGCGGGTGACGATCATGATCATGATCTTCATCATCATCATTATGGTCAATGCAACGAAAATAACCAACAGCAACAAACTGCACACTTTTCGTCATTTGCGCGAATTCACCTTGAGGCAACTTCAGCTACTTGTAGAATATTATTTGTATATATACTGATGGTTGCATCTACACATGTACAATGTTGATTAGATTTTTCAAGAGACGCACTCAAACTTATACCTTCATACTAACTCATGCTGAGCTGGGTATGTCATGGTCGCTAAGAGGTCCAGGGGGAGTTATAGCTTGAAGGATCGCCCCCAAACTATACTACCTCATCGGACTGTCAGTCTCTCGGACGTCGCGAAAATAGTGACTTCTTGCCCTAGTGCTCTAGAGCACCATAGAGCTCTTCAACGGCAACAATAACCGTCATCAGCGCCAGAGTCTACCAGAGTCTAGTATACATCAGGGCCGTAATTATGAGGTGGTCAACATTTCGGGCGCTATTAAATTATTATCTGAGCTCTATAAGCTACCTGGGATAATTCATCGGTTGCAATTCGAACTCTATTTTTGACGTATTAGGTTTCGCCAAAAATACTATTAATCTCGTTCTTTTTCCTTTCGATTGTTCGTATTGTCATTCTTTAGAATTTTTTCTGCTATCAGTGGACAGAGGGACTCCAATTTGTGGATTGATATCAGAATGACAAGCTCAATACTAGAACGTCCCTTGTTTAGTAGGTAGCTTTGACTAAATGCGACCGTGCTTATATCCATATCCAGTCTTGTGTGTGTTTTTGTCCAACCTTGATGTTGTTCTACGCTACGAAGTCACAGGTAATATTTTGTGTGCAAAGCTGAACTATTGAGGAGGGGTATATACGAAACGTACCCGAGCGGATCAGTTGCTTGACTACCCCGACAAGATATAGCTTTATGGTGTTTATCTCGGCGTGTTTTTTTTTTTTTTGCTTGGGAAGTCGTTCTTATAATGTTTTGCAGTCACTGATGTAGACGCCTAGACCTAGCTTTGGCTGAATTGGATGACTGAATAGTGCCTGGAATCACTGGGCGCGTATAAAGTGGATAATGTAGCTTTGCTGCGCAAAAGCAGCAACTATAGCTAAAATTTTGCTGTTTCTTTTCTACTTCTACATATAAATATGCCTTGTGGGTTTTTCTCGTGTGTCTATATGCACACATTTGGCGTGTTTACCTGTCATTACATGTGAATTAATGCCAAGTCCAAGATTGCCATAGAAGTCTTTTTTTCTACTTTTTTTTTTTATTTTATTTTTGCACTAAACGAGCAGCCAGGAGGTGAGTGCAATGACTTTTGTTGCGCATCGTTGTAGTAATATGCTGGTAGGCACCTACTACATATTATGTACAAGTATGTATATGTATAAGTTCTACTTCCATTAGTAACTACTATATAAGTTGCACTGTGAAAAATTAAGTGAAATAAGTTGTGATATAGCGGATTCATTTAGGAAATAATTTTAATGGATGGATGGTTTTTCTTTTAACATAATTTGTGAATTAATAAACCTAAAGAAGACAAGTTGAGATAATGAATGAGTTATAGATACATACATACCTAACCTATAGACTTCAGGAACGGAAGAGCCAAAACCCAGAAGAAGCTTAACAAATTAAAAATTTATGTAAATACGGTGGGTATGATGTTTAGCTTCAGAATTATTTAATGCTTTAGTGATTTTCGATAACATCAGGGTTTCAAAACTGCCTACCCGATTTTCAAAAAACTATTTGAATTTCGAAAAAATTAAGAAACGCCCAAGTTTACCGAAATAATAGTTGGTTTTTAGCATGGTCAGTTTAAACTTCCGAAAAAAATCGATATTTCTACAACTTACTACGTCCTTTTTCGAATGCAAAATACTGCTAATATAACACTTCAATAATTTTATCATTTTTCACAGGAACAAGGTTTAACCCAAATAAACATTTCATAAGTTAAACAAATTGGAAGGAATCAAAAATGAAAACCTGGAACCGAAAAAAGTGCAGGATTAGAAATTGATTTTTTTTTTGACACCAACGTTACTCTTCGAAATTCCCTCTAATAAAAGAATAACAACTTTTTTTGTTGTTCTGACAATTCTGATATAAGAAAAAAAAAAATATTTTTTTCAGACATTAATAGATTATTAATTTGTGGCTTTTAGTAAGAACTCCATTAAAAATAAGTAGGTAATAAGTATAATTCTGGGAGAAAGGATTACCTTTGGTGGCCATTTATGAGAAATGAGCACCAGCACACATCTTAGCCAAAAGTCACATGTCGGGCCTAATGAACATTATACAAACTAGCTATTGAATAAAAGAATGATAACTATACCGAAAAAATGAGTACCGACCAATTTTATATAGAACACGGGCAAGGGTACAGCGTACAGCTATTCGACTTAAAGCCTCTGCAAAGTGGATCAACAATGAAATTGGCCGTTCGGTAATTCTGAATTCATTCATCATTTTCAACAAAAACTTTCAAGTTACCATCCCATCCAGATCAAATTGGGAGGATGAGATTTTTTTGGAGATGAATCCGTTCACTTTTATACCTTCGATGAGGTTGGTGGAGGCGTGTAGTACTCAGACTTAATTTAGGTCTTTCATTCCGTCTTCCTAATCATTGTAGCGTGTTCCAGGCGGAACTTTTAGCGATTAAAGAAGCTTTATCTTGGCTTAAAGAAAACGTGATATCAACTACTGATATCCGCATCTTCTCAGACAGCCAAGCTGCCATCAAATCTCTGGACTCTGTTTTTACAAATTCTATAACAGCCCAAAACTGTCGATCATCGCTCATTGAGATTGCGGAGCAGTTCAACATTCACCTTTGTTGGGTGCCGGGCCATAGGGACATTTTAGGAAACTGTAAAGCTGACGAACTCGCTAAAAGTGGAACAACAGTACCTATACTACCAGATAAGGCAACTATTGGTATGTATACCTATCGCTACTTTAAACATAAGCTAAAGCAGGATGCTACAAAGAACACAAACCTTAGGTCGAACAACCTGCCAAACGCTGGATCTGAGGCGCTCTAAGCAATTGAGCATTAGCTCCGTAATAGGTATCATAAGCGGACACTGCTTAATAGGTAGGTGCGCCAGGCGACTAAGCGTCTACTTAAATGATTTCTGCAGAAGCTGCATGGATGAGCAAGAGGAAGAAATAATTCCTCACATTCAGGACAGGTACTGCTCTGTCACAGAGACGTAGACTCCATCTGGGAGACTTCTACTACAACGATACGAGTGATCTAGCAAATACTTCTATAAGTAATCTTGCACACAAAATGGTTTAATGAGTAAGGAAAAGCTTTCCTAGATGAATGTGGTATCACATAATGGACCAACAATTGCTCTAAGTGTGTCCGTTCTTTGCCGAAAACCACTTCTACCTAACCTAACCTAACCTAGGTGGTGCAAACTAATTGCCGTAAATAAGCCGTACAAAAAAATCAATCTTTTGATTTGTCGAAAAATCGAAATAAAGAGTTTCTAAAATTTTTCATACAAAGTTAGCATGACAAGTCTTTTAGGGGGAACCAATAGATCGGCAATTTGTTGAGTTCATGGCATATTTACGGTAATTAATCAGCAATATCGGGGCTAGTCAATAGTGACTTTTTCGGAAGTTGCAATGCTAACGGGCGGAAAAAATCATGGAATAAGAGCTCACATATCTAAACCTATCTAATAGAGAATGGGGTAATATTGGTAAAAAACGAAATCTATACTGTCCTATTCAAAAATACAGTGTTCGATCTTTCTTTTAGTGAGAATAACCTATACCTACCCTAAATTTTTCGAACAATATCGGTTGGAAATCTTTATTTTCTGTCTCTGAATGAGATAGGTAATCAGACGGTCGCCTTCTAGACTAATGATTCCTCTAGGAGAACGTACAATGAAGATAGGGCAATTCTCTATGTAACATAAAAGCCTTAAAAGTTATTCAATAAATTAAAAATGGGAAACCTCATTTAAAATTCTTAGAGCCAGTTGCTGATACGAATATTTTTATTAATCTACAAAAATTGCGAATCATTTTCTCCAATATTTTTCTAAGTGTTCCGAAATTCCTTCAGAAGTCTTTAAATTACGTTCCGGTATGCGCCCCAATATTTCTACAAACTGTGCATCAGACATTAGTTCCATAACCTATGTAGGTCCTAGAGAAACCAGTAATTGCAGACACCGAATGTCTAAGACTCTTCCAAAGAGATTTGATCAAGCGGCTTCTATACGAGTATTCAACTTGTGCTAAGGTATATAAGATTCGTGTTTAAACATTCTCACCTTCAACTATACTAGATACTGTTTTGATGACCATCCATATGTTTAGATGATTAATTAATTGACAAAAGGATAATATTTGTCATATACAATCCAACAGACACCCAGGCACACTCCACTAATATTATATTCCTTAGCAAGAAGATTAACGATGCTGACATTCATATATGCTAAGTAAACAACAGAAGCGCTTATATTCCTTTAAGCTAAAGATTCAGGAAATTTATAAAATCGTGGTCAAAGGTCTTAATAAGAAACGCACGCACTTTTTGAATTAAAAAAAGAAAGAAGAAAAAAAACTCACATAAACATTAGCCCACCAAACGGTTTACCGTCTTGAGGAAGTGCTATGCCAATTATTAACAATCACATCTCAGGGAATTGAATAAACTATAAGTTTACCAATATACGATATTGGAATGGAATCGATCTGCATTTTTTCTGGAAACAGAAGAAACATTCAAGAATTCCGCACCTTTTTTTTATTATTATTTTGTTATGCATGTGACTGAACGAACGCGTGTATGCATTTATGTAGACTTTAAGATACTTATGGACTTTTCTCTTGTTCTTTATGCAAGTGTACCTATTCTAACGTCTGATCGATTGTGAACCGTTGACCGTTATTTAATAAGGAAATTCAATAATTTGTCTAGAGATCGTGGAGAGGTGTATACATGGTATAGGGTGCGTAACGTATCTACATATATGTATATGCGCATGATGTCTGACTTTTATCTAACGTATTTTTGTGTGTGCTGTTTTTCCTCATCAAAACTAAAATTGCAGTTTGACTTGTATTGAAAAAAATAAATAAAATAATGCCGGCTTGGTTCTTTATTCATAAATGTATATGGTATATCTAAGGTTGATTATCACATATTTACACTCCAGATCAATTTAATATGAACACTTTTTTAATCTTTGCTCTGATAAATGTCTCTTTTAGGGTCAGTATTTTAGTGGATTATAAGCAGTTTTTCAGTATAGGATTAAATTTAACTTTCAGTTGTAAAAAAAATCTATCGAAATCATCGATGCAGTAATTTCTATAGTGTCGCCCTCTATATTTCAATATTTTGAATAGCACCATCCATCAGAAATATCTATTCAGTTAATCCAGAGTTTAAACTCACTCAATTAATTGAGTTTACTAGGGATCAAAATTGACTAAAATACTTGTGTCTGTAGTTAACTCGGGTTTAACTCTGTAACTGGAATGATTTCGAATAAAAAAAAATAGGCCTTAGAAATCTAACTATGTGAATGATTTTTAATATATAAGAATGGTTAATTAAAATCAATGCTAATAATTTTGGATAGACGATACAGAATTTGGTGTATTAATGACTTTATACAGGCGTCCATTAATTTTGACAACTTTTTGAGGATAGACTCGATAGCAGTTGGAGACTCTGATGGTAGTTAATAAAGCTAATGTTGAATAAAGGGGTAATGGCAAACCAAAACACCTCACTTGAATCACAACACTCTTGAGTTTTTTTTTCATTTTAATTTAAACAAAAAATACTTTCAGTCGTATTTATTAGATTTTTGCCTACTTAGACACTGTCTAACTACTTGCAAATTGGTGGAAATATGCTTTATTTAATAAAAATCTACTCTTGTGATAGATTACATTTATTTTAGAATTAGATTTATTTATTTTTTCTTCAAATCAATATAATACAATTTTTGTTTTTTTTTTTTTTTTAATTTATAAAATAAAATAATAGTCTATGGTGTTACCGTCTGCCTGATTGACTCTTGTGTCTAAGTTAAGCATCTATAAGATAACAATAAATAAGGTTTTTGAACACATTTTCCACAGTTGGACACTTGTCTAAAGTTAGACAACGTTTATAAATAAGACAATTTATGTTTAACCTAGGGTTCTAAAATGTATGATATGAACAAGAAATCGAATTTTGCGTGTAAATTATAATCTTATCTAAATTGAAATAGTTCCTAATTATTTTTTTTTCGAAATTATGATAAAAATTTCAAACTTTCCAAATAAACTTTGAAAATTCATAAAAAAAGAACAAATGTGTCCATAATCAATTTACCCAGTGTGTACATATAGAGACACAGAGTTATACTGCAGATATGAGTGTACCACCATTAAATGATATGTGCCATGAAATATGCAACTAATCAATGTCCTGCTGTGCGATTTGCACGATTAGCGGCATAAACAAGTTTTTATTTACTTTAACCAATAAGTGATCTATCAGGAGTTTTTAGGATTCATTCATATATATGATTGTATTAGAAGGAGTTTCCCACAAGTTAATCTCCTATATAGTCTTCAGTGTCTATATATATCTATGATGTTTTTTTTTTTGAAGAACTTGATGTTGACTGGTAATTAAGAAGACTAACCCAAAGGTGCTTGTTAGATGAAATTAATCCCATGCACGTTCTACTAAGCCAAACATCAATGCAAATGATGTCTCTTAACATGACATGCATGTGAAATTAAACAGCAAAGCCCAGTTTAAATTATAAATAAAATGTAGGCTTTTTGCTACTGTGCTTATATGTCATTTGCAATTATATGGATCCATAGAATTTTTTGATATACAGGACTTTAGTTTTAGTTAGAAATTGTTACTTTGTATACGAATTCTGGGAATGATGGAAGTTAAAGATTTATAAAAAAAATATGTGATTCTTTTTGAATATTGCATCACCCGAAATGCATGAGAATAAATTTTAAAGGAGTTTTTGTGTGATAACGGGCACTTGCAGTTGGGCTGCCCATATTATTAATATTGAAGGTTTGAATGAAACAACAAACACTTGAATATGCTACCACCAAGTTCTAATATACATAGGCTGGAGTTATAAATATTACACGACTGCCAGGCCTATCATTAGACTCCATTTAGTGGTGCTGATTGGTCTATTTTTTGTTCAATTTAAAATTTGAAAAACTTTTTGCCTCTATACAGGGAGTCGGACCTATACCAAGCTCCCTCAGAGCCATATGCATGCACTAGCACTACGCATTGCGCTACCGAAGTCACGGGATCAGTTTATCCAAATTTAGATTGTATTGTTTGACAACTGCATCTGCATTTGAATCAACCAGCATATTTACAAGCATTTTTTCTCTCAAGTACGGAGAAAAAAAAGAAATAAACCGAATATTCAGCTAGTAAAAATGCTGGTTCTAAGTAGTAAAATGGAAGAGCTAACTTTTTTAAATACCTTTTTTTCGACAAAAAAAAAAAAAAAAAAAAACATTTATGACGGTTCCATAGAAATAGACCTACAATAAAGTTGTAAAGACAATTTCTACAAAAGAGAAGATTTGAACAAAACTCGTTTCACCGAATTTTTCAACGAAACTATCAAAATAAATTAAAATAATAGTCATTTCGCTAATTTCTTTTCGATATTTTTACCTGCGATTTATAGGTATCTAGGTACTATACGGCAATTTATGCATTCGTAGAAAAAATCGAACACGAGATTTTGATCAAAGTTGACATTACGATGATAACGAAGTCGAAAAAAGTGGGTCTCGCAATTCTGTCTGTCTGTCCTTCCCGCTGTAGCCTAAACGGGTGGATCGATTCTCTTTAAACTCAGCGTTTTTTTCATTTTTTTATTTTTTTTTTAAACCAAAAATAACGGTACCTACCGTCAAAATTTGTTTAGCAAAAAAATGAAAATCTTATTTTTTCTCAAAACCGTGTCCACAACTTAAAAAAAATCTAGACATTTTTTTTACATGATTTACAAAAATGCTATCATTTTATAAAAAAAAAATTCGCAACAAAGGTTTTAAATGGTACTTCTCATAGAACCATTTTTTTGATTTTCGATTTTCTCAATAACGGTTCAACCAATTTTTATCAATTTTTTTATACATAATATTTACAATAATTTTAAAAATACCGTGTACCATAATTTTCCAAAAATTTTTTTTTGGATTTTTAAAAAAAGTTTCAAAATGTTTTTTTGTGAACTTAATAATTCAAAAATGACTCGGTCGATTTTTATTAAACTTGGAATCCAGCAATTTTTTGACATTATCTAACAGATTTTAAATACAAATTATTCTTATATAACGGTATCTCCCATAGAAATGGTTTAAAAACGGTATGGAAAATCTCATTTTTCTCAAAAACGACTCCTACGATTTTGATTAAAATATGTGAGCTAATATCAGTACGATCTATCATATTATTGGAAAAAAACTTTAATCTATTGATCAAAAATGGTATCTCTCATATAAAACGCATTTTTTTGGTTTTTGACCATCTCATTATTTGTTGAACCGATTTTAACCAAATTTATTACACAAGAGCTTCTAATAAATTTGAATAATATAGCCTATTTAAAAAAAAAAATTTAAAAAAAATATTTTTTTTTTGAAAATTCGATGTTTCGAAAATGTGTACTTAAATGATTTTTTTTCAAAATTAATTTTTAAACTCCGCATTCATAAACACTAAAAAATGGAGTACCAATTTCTTCTTAAAAATGTTTTCAAAATTTTTTTTATAAAAAATTATTTAAAAAAAAAAATAAATCAATAAATAAATAAATATCAAAATATAAAATTTCGCAAGATTGCCCTATCCAGTTGTTTTAATATCTTTAGGTATGCATGGTAAAAAAAAAACATAATGTAACAAAACTTTCATTCAAAACTAAAGTTTTCTATAATTTAAAAAATTTTTGAAATTGACAAAAAAAAACATATCACCATCATCCAATCATGAAATTCAGCTAACTTCCCAGTCTTGATCAAAAATTCAAAAAGATATAATCCCCTGCATATAAATTACTTATATGAAGAAAATTGCGACTTCAAAAAATGCACACATCCATGGCATGTCCCACAGTATACCTAATCACAACGCGTTGATCCTTTGCGAATAAGTAGTACCTTACCTTATCTACCTACCTACTCCTATATTCTGTTCCTCACATGCACATTACCATGAGGCAAAATTCCACTTTCGGATAAAATCAAATCCACATCGACCAACCTCAACACAATAATGGCCGACTTAAAAAAAACAAAATCCATCATGACTGGGTCAGACGTAGTTGCTTTATGTTTAAGTGACTTAAAGGCTCTTACAAACAGGCGCAAAACATTCGAAACGAATATGCGACTACCGAAGAATGTTTGAATATTCGCATCGCGTTACTGTAAGTACTCACATTTATCACGTTAAATAATAAAAACATCAGGCGAAAGTTTCGTTGTCGTTGCGAAGTATTCGCGTTGGTTTGGGAGTGCCTAAGAACGTAGAAATTCTGGAATTTACAGGTAAAATTAATAACTTTTCAACAACCTTTGTAAAAATCTGAAATGTTTTGTTTTCTTCTAAAGAGTCGTTAATATATTTAAATAAGTTTAAAAACATTGTCGTTTAAGTCTTTTGGTCGTGCAACAGACAGGGGGCGTTTCTTTTTGTGTCTTCTATTATCGAATCTTCAAATTTTATTAAAATCCTCTAATTTGGATTTTTTTACGAATCCAAAACTTGCCCTAAAGTACTTACCACAACGCAAGTAAAAAACATTTATTTACGTCTGCCTATATACCTTAGCTTACAATGCCGTAAGCTAACAATTGCTAGTAAGACAGTAAGATAGTAAGACAATGGGTCATTACTTCCTTTTATGTGTAACGTTGTTTCTTTGTTGTTGTTTTATATTTGTGTTGCCTGGAGTCTCTTACGTTTATGTTGTCAAGTCACGGCTAGAGGATGCGTTCATATGAGCATAACACAGGGTACCTTTTTCTTAAAATTGCATGTGCGCAAGCATGACTGCAGTCGGCTCGTCGCCTGATGGTAATCAGAATCATCATCACCGTCGTCATTATATGTACATATTCATGTATATACATTAATGCCATCTCCCTCCAACTATGAAAAATTCTTTACTTGGAACAATCAGACCAACCTTTTTCGGATCGTCCAGCATAATTGTTGAAACTTTTAAAGTACGCGCTAATTTCATCGATGCCTAAAAGCAGTTATTTAATCTTCGATTTTATTGAGTTCATCTCGAACAATCCTCTCTGCAGCCTCTGAGCATTTTTGGCAAAATTGAATTTAGCTTCCATATGATGCACTGATGCATTTGTGAAACGCAATTCACCTGTAACAAAATATATAACAGGAAAAGTATTACACTTCGATCTTAAAGCCGTAAAACACCGACCGTGACGAAAATCTAACGAGGGGATTTTTCGTAAAATCATCACTTATTCTCATAAAATTCTGACACCGAACCGTTTTATTTATCACCTCAACAAGCTATAAGGAATGCCATATTTCCATGACCAAACTATCTAATAGACAATATGTCTGATATATGGCATTCTTAATTTTGACATTGATATCTAAACTTAAGACAATTATACGTACCCTAAAATATCAAAACATTAATAAGCCTTTTGTGTTCACTGGGCTTTCATCAGTGTTTTATAATAATTTTTTTTTTGTTGCGACTTGTGAGAGAAAATTTAATGGTTCCTTCTCACAGATGGGAAGTATATAGGTATAGGCTATTTGCATTTTTATTGTCAGAAAGTGCAGATGAGCTAATTAGGGCGCTTTTAATTTGATCAATAAATGTGTGGTGATATATGGCCATATATACGAGAATTCTGAAGGGAATTGTTTTCCCCTTTCTTTCGCCTCTATATTATATTGTACGGAGTCAGCGAGTCATGCTTAGTCAAATGCGCTAAATCTCATATTTCATTTTCAATCAAGATGTGAGAACATAATTTTATTCAATGTACCTTATTAATATTATTGAAATTTTTACTAATAGGGTCTATGATTTTTGAAGTTATCTTTTTATTGGAGCTATTGCTTTCAGTACAAATAAATATAAATATTTAGAATGTTTGAGATTCATTTATCATAGTTTTTATTGTTTTTGTGTGAAAGTGAAACGAATATTCATGTGTGAATTATTTTTCGGATATATTGAGGATAGCTTTTTTATAATCACTCAACCAATTTCTTTGAAGATTGTTTCTATTAGCAGCGAGATTCTTTAGAAAGTGGTTTTAGTAAAATCCGCTTACTGCCGCGCCCATTTGTAATGTTACGAAAAACGATTTCCATAACCTGCGATTCACCTAGCATCAATGAATTAGACACCCTTTTTTTCGGAGAAAAACCAACGACCACGTTGCCGTGAACTGTCAAGCAAATTAGAGGGAGCCACTCATATTCATCGTGAGCGGTTCTACCAATTGTCGCAAGGGATTTTTTTTATGGAGACTTAAAAGATGGATAAATAGCGAGCGCAGCGAGATTGACCTCCTCTTTCTTTTTTTTTTTTTGCAGATCTTAAAGCGGCAAACAAGAAGCCTTGCGACTTTCTTCAGGTTCTTTTTCGGCCAATTTTCGTTGCAGTATCATATCTAATTTTTTTTCCTATTGAATGTCTTCAGAACGTTAAAATTTTTTAAATCAACTTCCTTCTACCTAAAGCATTGCGTGTTAAAATTGACCCGCCTACTACCACGCTCAGTTTTCTTATATTAGAATTGTATTCTAATTTAGGTATAAGAAACTTCTCTTGAGTCAAAACCATGAAAAATGTGGTTTTGTGGAAATCCACCTACTACCACGCCCATTTTCCTATATCCTTCTTACTTAACGTATACCTAGAAAGTTAAAATTTGGTAATTAAAATGTCTTCAACCTGAAGCATGACATTTTTTTAAAGTCCGTCTACTGCCACACCTATCACTTGTTTTCTTATACAGTAAAACCCTTTTAAGAGAAACTCGCTTAAGAGAAAAACCCGCTTACCTGCAATATATTTTCAGTTAAATTTTATATTTTTCATTGAAAAAAAACTCTATTAAGGTAAAAAAAAAATTGAATCGGACTGAACAAAAAATTTCCTGAACACTTTCACTTCTTTTTTATTTTCACCTCCACCACTTTCACCACAAAAATGACATTTGAATTTCTGATATGTCACAACCATTTTATTTAATCTATCTATTATCTATTTTATTTAAATTTTTTCTAAGCTACTCCAAACGATGAATTAAATTTTTTCTAGCTTTAAATTTCCGCTTTGTGAAATTTTTTCACCTATCCGGACTCCGCTTAAGGGAAATTTTTGTTCACTTTAAGAAGATTAAATTTATTCTTGTTTTTAAACAACTTCAAAATAACTTTAATAAAAACTTCAAGAAAAGCTATATCTATAAGATGAAAATGCACGGTGCCCGTCGTAATTTATTATTTTATTTTAGGAAATATTAACGGGGCCCCTAAATATGGATATATAGACCCATCCCATACGATTTTTTGGATTTGCGTAGGTATGCCACGCGAGGTCGAAATCTTTGATTATTTAATTCATCAAAAATTCAGAACTATTACATCTGACGCAAGTCTTCTTACTTTTCGGAGACAAAAGCCGCATTTTATTATCGCCAATAACCCATATGATTCACCCCGATAAAATAAAACGATGCGGACCCTAATAAAAACATCGTTGAATGCTTATCTCTTTTTTCCTTATGTTTGTTTATTTTTCATGTAAATACTGTATGTTTTCTTTAAACTACAATTTGCACTACCTTACTGCAAAACTGAAAAACGGGACTAATGTTTCAAATTGAGTTGAAATTGTTAGGGGATTATTTATAAAGAAAATACTCTTGTGTGAGTTGCCTTTCGGGAGAAAAAATTAAAACTAAAGGGCTTCCGGAAATAACGCCAAAAATTATTTTTTGTAAAGAATATTTTTTTGCTCAAAATTGGAAAAATAATCCAAAAATATTAGAAGCTCTGCCAGACCAGCAGGGGGCCGACTCTGGTACTGTAAATTAATTAATTATTTTAGATCTGTGAATTAACTTAAAATAAATTCCAATATCCCTCTCGTTTATTATAGTCACCTATGAATGTACAGTACCTACAAAATGTATGTATGTATTTATATCGGTGAAAAAAGATGTCATTATTGCCTTTTATTTGTATTCCCTCTGTTCCATTTGTAATAATGGTTATAGGACTGAGGATATACCATCACACGTCTATCTTTACTGGGAGTGTTACCTCTGGTTAAATAAAAGATACTAGAGCAAACCAGTGTTGGAAACTTACCTTTTTTGTATCTGGCGCTCCCACGGTAAATGGAATGCAACGACAATAGACAACAACAACAACGACGATGATGACGAAGATAATGGAGATGGTGTTGATAATGATAACACCTGTGAAGATACACAAAATATAGATACGAATAACAAAAAGGTGTCTCTTTGTTTTCAATTTTCCACATAAAAGCTGTGACGGAACCGATGTGGTGGCGGCACAATATAGGTTTTTCATTCCACAGTTAAACAAACAATAACACTCTTCTCCTCTCTGGTGCAACAAAACTCCGACTGGGTTTGTCTGGCAAAAACGTATATTATATGTATACTCACCTAACTTACAATACAAGTATCCAAGAGGTACCACCAGCACTACACATTGAGTATGTTCCTCTTTGTTTTGAGATTGTGATCTCATTTCACTTTTATTTTCGGGTCGGAAGAGTTCCTAACCTACCTACATTTTTATGCAGGACAAGGTCGTAGACAGAACCTGACAATAATTATTATAATATGTATTACGTTGTGTTGTTGTGTTTTTTTTTTTTTTTATTTATTGAATTTTGTGACATTAACGTGGGTTTGACATTGAAATCTTGAACTTGAATCAGATTTGAATTTGACCGAGAATGTTGAAATCGGACCGAACTTTAATATTCTTAAGAATATGTCAGGAGTCAGGACATCAAAAATTAAACAGTTGGTACTTACTACTTATATACCAAAAGTAATTTCAGGTGTAGTGTAGGTATATGCAAATGTAACCTAAATGTCAAAGTGACATTTTTCTAAATTTAGCGGCAGGTTTGTTCATTTACTTCATGAAACTGACAGTTTCCACAAATTGTAATGCAATTTTATTTTGTATATATGAATTATGATGACATTGGTATAACATTTATGGAATTTCAAGCTTTCAAACTTTTGTATACATAAAAAAGCTTCCTATAGTAACTATACATTTGTACAAATGATTCTTGCCATGTGATTTGATATTATTTTAACTCTCGCTTAGCTGCCTTAAGCAGTTTTCTACAAAATTTTATTAATAATTCGGACTTATATTAGAGAACGACAGGGTGTTAATCGGATAAAGAAGCTTAGATATCGTTCTCAAGCATTAAATTATAATTCAGCGTAAGAGGATTACTGTTCGATGTCTAGTTTGTTGAAGAGCATAAGAACAGACAATAATATAGCTTGATGGCTGGAATGTGCAAAAATTATTGTCAGATCATAAAACTATCATAATGGAGATGTTTTTTTGTTTTTTTTTTTTTAAGAAAATATCTGTGACTAATTTGATCTTGTTTTTTTGTTGGAGAAGATACGTTAAATAAATTATTATAATGTCATCGTTATTTAAGAAGGTACATATTTACTTTTATCAATAGAATTCAGCCTTTTGGGGAACCAACCATTTAATATACGACAACATCGGCACGTGAATGGATTAGTCGAATTGAATTATTCACCGTTTTTAATGTCAATATTTGTTTAAAAGAACTTACATTATTAAGGTATGTAGGTACTAGGTAAGTATGTTGATTCTATGAAATGTAGGAACTCAAATGTCACTTTTCCGCACACAATAAATAGTCTGGACAATTAATTCTGTGCGTATATACATACATAAATAATATTTTGAGAATAAATGCGATTTTAAAAAAATAGATAACGTGACAGTTCGTGTGACTTAGAACTCTCAAACATTCCTGTTTGCCTGTTATTGGCTGTAATGCAGGGGTCCTAAAATTTTCTGCTCAATCCGAATGGCTAAGGTGAAAAAAAATACTTTTTCATGACAAAAGATACTCTTGATGTAAGAAATTAGTTTGTACAAAAATAATTAAACAAGTTTAGAGTTTCATGGCAACACTTTGTTTAACAACTGTTTATTTGACAGCTATTTAAAGTAATAAGCGTTACTTGAAAGACCATTTTTAGACGCTGATTACACGAGTCTTTTTTTCGTTCGTTTCGTCTTTCGTGCTTTTGACAGCTTGGGTGAGGGGTGAAGAAATGTAGGGGGAATGAAGTAACGAAAGCAGGAATGAAAATTTGAAGATTTTTTCTGGTTGAACATTGACGTTTATGGTTTGACAACAGGGTAGAGATGAGCGATAGGCAGTTGTCAGCAAAAATCGTAGTTGAATCGATTTCATATATCGATTTAAAGATTAAATACATCGACTACAGAAAATTACAAAAATGCAAATAAAATGGTATATGTAACTAAAATGCAAAGAAAGCAACTTCAAATATGTGTGCTTTCTAAAAAAAAACGTCATTCTTATAAATATTAAATGTGAAAGTACATTTTTTTGCGCTTTTTCGCTGGAAAGATTTTGGAAATCGATTATTTCATGGGAAAGGAACATGAATACTTTTCATACTACAAGGGGTTTGCGGGGTTTCAGCAAAGGTAGTGGCTAATAACTAGTTACAAATAAAGTATTCCAAATCATTGCCTACGTTCTGTAACTCTCACATTGGTAAAATTGATCGAGAAACGTTGAAAAGTTTCAATTTTCATAGTTTCTCGACTGATTTTATCGATGCGAGAGTTACAGAACGTAGGCACATGTTAATATCTACTTTCCTTTCTCATTTCTGCTGTACTCATTTTATAAACAGTAATTCTCTTTGTGTATAATTTTCATTTTTAAAATTAAGAATTCATGTGGTCATTTAAGATTTAATCCCGATAAAATGTTCACACCAAGTAAATTTAAAATTGTACTTGATAAAACAATATGTAGGGTGGAAATTTTTGTTCCATTTTACATTTTCTATAGGGCAAGTATTGGTTTCGTGTAAACATGGAGAAGTCTAAAAAAGTAGTTTTACCATACCGTCCGTTGATTTCTACGCTCTTTGCACTATACGAGGTCATTTGAGACAGAGGTTCAACAGGTGGACCGATTTGCTCCAAATATCGTACAATGCAAGTTTTATAATTCCCACATCGATAACATTGGTCGAGAAAAGTTAAAAAATAAATTAAAACTCATACAGTCGTATTTATTAGATTTTTGGCTACTTAGACAGTGTCTAACTATTTTCAAATTGGTGGAAATATGCTTTATTTAATAAAAATAAATGTCACATTATTCACGGTTAAGACAATCTACTCTTGTGCCTAAGTTATGCAGCTATAAGACAACAATAAACAAGGTTTTCGAACACATTTTCCAAAGTTGGACAGTTGTCTAAAGTTAGACAAAGTTTATAAATAAGGCCAATAATGTGTTTCAATTTCCATCATTTCTCGACTAATTTTATCGATGTGAGTTACAGAACGTAGCCACAGATCATTTTAATGGAATTTCTTAGAGGAGAAAATCAATTAAATGAATTCTTAATCTGAAATTTTAATCATCAGAACCAGAGTCGGAACCATTATTACAGATTTAACCTACTATGGACAAACGGCCCTAAATCAAAAACACGTTTTGATGTAAATTTACATATTATAACGTATTTGGCTATCAAAATAGAAAAAAAAAAGAAATACATCGATTTTGAAAAACATCGATGTTTCAGCCTCGAAAAATTTTCCCACCGATTTTAAAATCGAAAAATTTAATCGCCCATCCCTAAAATCAGAGCATTGTGCGAAGAACTTGTAAACTTTTAATTTCGAGCTGTAAAACAATTTTTCACACTTAAATAAGCTGTAGATATGAATAAGAAGTGATTAAAAAACATTTTTAATTATTACTTCTGTTTATTTTCCAATAAATCCACCGCAAAGTTTCTGAACGTCAAAATAACGAAAGAGTCTTCACGAATGTAAAAAAGAACCATGTAATCACGAGGATACGTGCCTGTCAAAAAGACGAAAGACGAAACGAACGAAAAAACGAATCGTGTAATCAGCGTCTTATTTGGGAAAGTTTAGTCCAACCAAGGGGGATGGATTTTACTATGGACAGTCAGCTCCATTGTTTACAATAATGAAATATTCGGTGGCGGAATTTAAACGAGGTCATACAAAGTGAAATGCTTACTTCGGAAATGGTTGAAAAAGTCCACAAAATGTTATTGAATGATCGTTGAATGAAAGTGCAATTCCCTAAACACAATGGATATGGAGCTGCAGCTGGAATAGCTGTCAAAATATTAAATACACACAACGCAACTGCAGTCGGTGCTGCAAGATTTGACCAACTTTTAACACGTACAGCACTTTGACGTTTCAATTTGTATTGTGCTTATTTGTTTCGCGAAAAATATTCTTATTTAAAAAAAAAATATTAGAAATAAAAAAAAGTGAAAAATAAGCTTGTGTTTGTTTTTTTCTTTAAAATGTACAAAAAGCTGTACAGCTGCATTGTGGGTACGTAAAAAATTGCACGTACGATACTTTTTCACGGTTGTTGCAACTCCAGTTCCAGTTGCAGCAATCTATCTATTGTGCTCAGGCAGTTAGCTCTCAAACTTGTCAAACATTTCAAAAAGTGCTAAATATGGCATATTAAAAGTTGATTTGGATCTAAAAACGCTGGGCAAAAGATGGGTGCCGCGATTACTCACAATTTTTTAATTGTATTTGACGAAATTCCAAAAAAAAATAAAGTGGATTTTTTGTATCGCATTTTTACCATGGGGCATGGATGAAACATGGGTTCATCATTTTAAACCTGAGATAAACCAGGAATCAAAACAATTGACTTAAAGGGGAGCATGTGCTTCGAAGAAGGCGAAGACTGTTTAATCAGGAGGCAAGGTATTGGCTTCGGTTTTTTTGGGATACGCGTTGAATAATTTTCATCGATAATATCCAAAAAGGAAGAACAATAAACGAGGAATACTATGTGAGTGATGAAATAAAAAAAAAACGACCGCATTTGATGAAAAAAAAGTTTTAATTCATCAAGACAATTCACGTACATCACGATCGCAAAAATCCATGAATTAAAGTTTGTATTTTGCCTCGTCAAATACCCTATTCACAATATTTAACTCCAAACCTAGAACAAAAATTGCTCGGTGGTACAATGAAGATGGTGAAGCTGCACTTTATCGATATTTTATTGAGCTAAAACAGAATTATATCCTGCTGGTATGACACGGTCTTCCTGGTATGACGCTTACGTATAATCTCCCTTCCAAAGATCACTTAAAATTAATCAACATTCATTTAGCGTTGCCGTTTTCTTTATTAAAAGTAAAAAATCATTATTTTGCAGTTATAAAAACTTGCTTTTGATTTTTGACAAGAAAATATAAATACATAATATGTATATGTGTTACTATTGGGTTTTCGAATAGGGACTTGACAACTTTGAATTTAATTTGTGAACGCACCCTTTCACTAATCATCGAACTCTCATTGTCAATTTATTCAGTAAAATCAACATTTTCATTATGGACCATTTGAAGCGACGTACGTTCTCCGATTGGGCTCTGGAGAAGATGCGCCAAGATCTAAATCATCTTCAGTGACGAAGCTCATTTTTGACTCAATGGGCAAAATATGCGTTATTGGTCGGGTGAAAATACACATTTGCTTCATGAATCACCACTTCATCCACAAAAAATAACTGTTTGGTGCGGTTTGCATGCCGACGGCGTTATTGGGCCATATTTTTTCGTCGACGATAACGCCATGATTACCGATGTTTTTGGCCCGAATTGGAAGATATGGACTTGGACGATATGTGGTTTCAACAGGATGGTGCCCCAATCCTTACAATCGATTCATTGAAGAGTTGTCAATACTTGCAAATATGCAAAATAGTTCATTCATAAATCAAATTTTGTAAATTTTAGGATTCTTTCTTTTTCATAAAAATTGTAAATATTGCTCAGAATTACGCAATATTCACGTATTACTTTAATTCAAAATAGCGGTAACCCTGGAGAAAAATGGTAGTCTAATTAAAACAAACAAAAAAGTAACCAATGAAATACATTGAAACAAAACTATACTGGATAGTGACCTACCTATGTCTCTAATATTTTGTACTTTGAGGTAAAATTATGTCCATAAATGTATATAATTGTGAAGAAGAGTATTTTTAGACATTTAGACAATCAATCAGAACACACATTTAGTTAGATTTAAAAATAAAAACTATAACTGATGTCATGATGTCAAGCATCTTAAAGTATAAAATCTCTCAAATACACAACACTCAGTCTCATTACGTCCATTGACCTTTTACCCATAAATACAGCTTAATCAACTGGAATCAATAATAATAACAAAACAATAACAACGCCATAAATAGGTGATTGAATTCCAAATCCCTAAATGTAAACATTGAACCAAAACAAATACACAAACTCTTTATGCTAAAAACGAAAAAGAATGTTATGCCGCACTATAATTTGCTCCATAAGCCCACTGCCATCAGAAGTATCCCTTGTCGTCCCCAAATCTATAGTATAAATAAATTCTATAATATCGACCATGCCATACGTACATAATTCCGTGTTAAAGTCATTTGTCCACATAAATCGGGCGCAAGAGCCTATACCTTAGTCATGGCATTGTATTTATTACTACATTTCCGTCCTTGTCGTTGTCGTGGTCGTTTTCGTCGTCGTGGTTGTTGGACTTTCCATAACGAACCGCGACAATTCATTACCAAGAATGACAAAACATACACTTGGTCGACACACGACTGGGCACGCGGGCATAGGTATGTAGGTATAGACCATGATGGATATGGATATACGGGTGCGGGCAGTAGCAGCAGCATAAGGCATTAGTAGCAAGGGCAATAATTTCAACTGTCGCTGTCAATTACTGTAATTAGAGTGAAGAATAATATCGACTTCGACTCCAAATCACAATTGGAGAAGCTGCAACTGGAAGTGATCTGGAATACCTAATCTATATACACTGATTGATATTGCGCAAAGTCTACAATTGGAGGTTGTCAATTGACTTCTATGAAATCTATAAGAATCATATCATCAGCAGCATGATGATGTATAATTTGCCGAATGCCTGGTAATAATATATTTGGTGCGATGAACTTCTTGAAGACCTTTGTTTGTGCCCTTAGAAGGAAGAAAGTTTTATTAAGTTAGGTATGATGACTTAACGGACTGTGGACATCAGACTTTCTGAATAGGTTAGACACGTGCCATGGCAAGTTGAGTACCTGTATGAATTCAACTGACCAAAACAATTTACTTATAAGAAATAATTAATTAAAGAGACGATGCGTACGCTATATACCAACCTACTATATCTCAAGATAAGATAACTTTTTGGATTGAGTTTGAAATCTTACGACGACGACGGGGTTTGAGACTATTTCACAGAGCATTTGCAGTGTCTACTCAGATTTTAAATTATTATTGTAATAAACATAAGATTTACCTTACAAAACGGATGAGTAGGTATTTAGTTTTAATTTTTTGATATATCATGAAATTTGGGCAATAGTGAAAAAAACGAAGTTTCTCCAACTACGCCCCCTCCACCCCCTTCATCGTAAAATAAAAATCTAATATCGGCACTTCTTTCAGTCTTTTGCCTAAAACTTATTCGCAAAAAAAAAGTAATATGCCAACTTGTAGAAAACAAAATTTCCTAGAAATATGATTTGAACAAATCTTTTTGTACAATCAATACCTATTAAGAAGCTATGAAGGTACAAAAAAAGACAAACATTTGTAGTTCTCGATTTCTTCGCACTTCGCACAATAACTCCTTAATAGCAGCAGAAGGTATCTCGATGTGAATTTTTAAGTGGAGTCGAATGTCTCTTAATGACTTTGAATAAAAGTACAATGAAATAGAAATCTAAATACCTACAATCTACATACATGGAATAATTTAACGCTAAATAGACTAAATATACGAACAGCTGAACAATAGACTGCTTATAAGAGTCGAGATTACCACAATCTCAGGAATAAAGATTCGATGATAGGATAGGTCAACCTTAAATTAGATTCTATTTGTTCAACTTGCAAATACTGAATGCTTGAATATTTTTTTAAAAATCCGATCAATAAACTTCGTCTGTGTTTTCAAATTAAATTAAGTTATTTGTGAAAGCTGTTTTTATTAATACATATAGAAGAATATACCAATAAGGCTATCGCTATATGTACCTAAGCTTCATATATATGCACAGTTTATTATTTTAAGTATTCGTACAACTAATTGTTAGCGAGGACGATGACACAAGAAATAAAAATTGAAGCGATTTCTGAAAAAAAAAAAATATCTGAAAATTGTTTAAAAATTTAAAAATATGTATTTACATATGTATGTGCAACATGACATAAGTGGTTGTAAGTTCCTATATACATATGTAGGTTTGTTAAAGTAAAACATTTATGCATCAGTTTTAATCTTTTCATTTCTTTTCATGTTGGACAAGAAGTCTTTGTTTCGAAACGTACATATATGGTGAAATTATTTATTCAATGAATGCAAAAACTGCTTAAATAACTGCATAATCGGAGATCCAAAATTGTCGAACATTTTTGGGATTCTAATTCTATCTTTTAGTATTTCCTCATGACATAAAAAAAAATAAAAAAATAAAAAAAAAATAATAAATAATAAATTTACATTAATATTTGTTCATACTCGTTTCAAATATTTTTAATTTGAGAAATATGGGATCACATTTATCATTTTGATGCATGTCATTTTGACACATTTAATTTTGACAGATGTCATTTGGACAGATGTCATTTTGACAGATGTCATTTTGACAGATGTCATTTTGACAGATGTCATTTTGACAGATGTCATTTTGACAGATTTCATTTTAGCAGATGTCATTTTGACAGAAGTCAATTTGATTAATGTCATTTTAACAGATGTTAGTCTGACAGATATCAGTATGACAGGTGTCAGTCTGCTTGACAGCTTAAAATTTTTTCTAACCCAGTTATAGTTTACAGATTTTTTTTCGTCACCGGACGAAACAAATTAAAATTGATTCGTTCCGTATTCGGGGTTGGTTGGGCAGTTGGGAAATCTCATATGTGATAAATTGACTAAATTTGTAGTAAAATGATATTTATAATTTGTGAAATTCAAAATTATAGTAATTTAAATGTCCGGAAATGTTAAATAAATAATTTGGAAATGTTAAAGTGTGAATATGTTAAATTGGTATGAGATTGAGATAACTGCGATCCCATTTTCCTCAAATTCAAAATATTTGAAGCATGTGTGTTCAAAAACTGATGTAAATAAATTTTTTTTTATTTTCAAAATGTTCAAAATATTTTTTTTTGATTGGGTTCAACAAATTATCAGCATTTTATCGTATGGTGGGTGAGGTCCCTTCCAAATAAAAAGTGGTAATTTCATGTAAGAAGACAGATAGAATAAGGATCTAAAAAATATTGAGTAACTGATAATTTATGAATTTGTGAGTTTGGTCATTTCTTTTGGACTCATTGTCAGTTCTTGCATTCCCGGTATAAATTTTATTTGCAAATGAAAACTTCTTGGCCAATATAAAAACAAAAACTAAAAAAAAACAAAATGGATGAATTAAGAATAATTTATTTTAGCAAATAAACAGAAAGTTATACGATGGCGCATATCACGTATGTACGTATGCAGGTTAATATTTTTTAATTTGCCCACAAACATTAGTCCTTTTCTTCGGTATTCGCATTTTTCGTTCTCTTTGATCCTATCCTTGCTTACATTGATGAATTGGTATTGGTACATCCTTCGGGTAAAAAAAAAGTTTTCTCAATTATTAATTTAATTTTATTTAAATATGTACATATGTTCTAATACAAGCGACCTCCTTCTGTTTCATCCTCCTGTTCCAGAAAAATATTTCACATTCAAATATCTTCTGACACAGGTGACAGGCATATTTATAAATTTTAACAAACTTTCAAGTACGAAAATATTTGCTAGTTATGGACGAGGATTTATTTTCTGGGCGGATATTTTTAGAAGCAGTTACTTTAAAAACTCGGAAGTACATTTACTGAGTAGGTACCAAGGCAATATTGTGTAAGATGAGATTTCAATTCGCTGGGGGCTTGCAAATAATATTTTCACACTTAATTTTTTTTTTTTTAAACGAACTCAATAAATTTCGAAAAGATGCCTGTCGCCTGTGTCAGAACAGAATTATTTAAATTTAATTTAATATGTAAGATTTTTGTTTTGCAACAGAAGGATGTAGCAAAACCAAACACACATATTTAGAATAAAATAACATTTGTGAAAGCTTTTTTTGAACGGAAGGATGTACCAATATCAATGCATCAATGCAAGCAAGGATACGGAGAACACAAGATTAATGAAGCAGAAGAGAACAAAATGTGGATACAGAAGGAAAAGACTGAAGTTTGTGATATGCGCGATTATATTACTTTCTGTTTATTTGCTAAAATAAATTATTCTTAATTCATCCATTTTGTCCATTTTTATATTGGTAAAGACTTCTTTTTACTGGAAAATAAAATGTATACCAGGAATGGAAAACAATACCAATGAGTTCAAAAGAAATGACCAAACTCACAATTTTATAAATTATCTACTTGTCAATATTTTTTAGATTCTCATTCTATGTGTCTTCTTACATAGACTTACCACTTTATATGTCAAAGGGACCTCACCATACGGTAAAATGTTGCGCAAACTTCAGGGCCTAGTCCAAAAAAATATATTTTGAACGTTTTAAAAATAAAAAAAAAAAATATTTATATCAGTTTTTGAACACACATGCTTCAAATATTTAGAAATTAAGGAAGAAAATGGGATGACATCTGTCAAGATGACATCTGTCAAGATGACATCTGTCAAGATGACATCTGTCAAGATGACATCTGTCAAGATGACATCTGTCAAGATGACATCTGCCAAGATGACATCTGTCAAGATGACATCTGTCAGCAAAACATCTGTCAAATTGCCACAAGCTTGTCAAAATTTTCAAATGTTTCTCACCCGTTTGCATATAGTTCACAGATTTTTTTTCGTCACCGGACGAAACAAATTAAAATTGATTCGTTCCGTATTCGGGGTTGGTTGGGCAGTTGGGAAATCTCATATGTGATAAATTGACTAAATTTGTAGTACAATGATATTTATAATTTGTGAAATTCAAAATTATAGTAATTTAAATGTCCGGAAATGTTAAATAAATAATTTGGAATTGTTAAAGTGTGAAATATGTAAATTGGTATGAGATTGAGATAACTGCGATCCCATTTTCCTCAATTTCTAAATATTTGACGCATGTGTGTTCAAAAACTGATGTAAATATTTTTTTTTTAAATTTTCAAAACGTTCAAAATATATTTTTTTGGACTGGGCCCTGGAGTTTGCTCAATTTTACCGTAAGGTGAGGTCCCTTTGACATATAAAGTGGTAAGTCTATGTAAGAAGACACATAGAATGAGAATCTAAAAAATATTGACAAGTAGATAATTTATAAAATTGTGAGTTTGGTCATTTCTTTTGAACTCATTGGTATTTTTTTCCATTCCTGGTATACATTTTATTTTCCAGTAAAAAGAAGTCTTTACCAATATAAAAATGGACAAAATGGATGAATTAAGAATAATTTATTTTAGCAAATAAACAGAAAGTAATATAATCGCGCATATCACAAACTTCAGTCTTTTCCTTCTGTATCCACATTTTGTTCTCTTCTGCTTCATTAATCTTGTGTTCTCCGTATCCTTGCTTGCATTGATGCATTGATATTGGTACATCCTTCCGTTCAAAAAAAGCTTTCACAAATGTTATTTTATTCTAAATATGTGTGTTTGGTTTTGCTACATCCTTCTGTTGCAAAACAAAAATCTTACATATTAAATTAAATTTAAATAATTCTGTTCTGACACAGGCGACAGGCATCTTTTCGAAATTTATTGAGTTCGTTTAAAAAAAAAAAAATTAAGTGTGAAAATATTATTTGCAAGCCCCCAGCGAATTGAAATCTCATCTTACACAATATTGCCTTGGTACCTACTCAGTAAATGTACTTCCGAGTTTTTAAAGTAACTGCTTCTAAAAATATCCGCCCAGAAAATAAATCCTCGTCCATAACTAGCAAATATTTTCGTACTTGAAAGTTTGTTAAAATTTATAAATATGCCTGTCACCTGTGTCAGAAGATATTTGAATGTGAAATATTTTTCTGGAACAGGAGGATGAAACAGAAGGAGGTCGCTTGTATTAGAACATATGTACATATTTAAATAAAATTAAATTAATAATTGAGAAAACTTTTTTTTTACCCGAAGGATGTACCAATACCAATTCATCAATGTAAGCAAGGATAGGATCAAAGAGAACGAAAAATGCGAATACCGAAGAAAAGGACTAATGTTTGTGGGCAAATTAAAAAATATTAACCTGCATACGTACATACGTGATATGCGCCATCGGATAACTTTCTGTTTATTTGCTAAAATAAATTATTCTTAATTCATCCATTTTGTTTTTTTTTAGTTTTTGTTTTTATATTGGCCAAGAAGTTTTCATTTGCAAATAAAATTTATACCGGGAATGCAAGAACTGACAATGAGTCCAAAAGAAATGACCAAACTCACAAATTCATAAATTATCAGTTACTCAATATTTTTTAGATCCTTATTCTATCTGTCTTCTTACATGAAATTACCACTTTTTATTTGGAAGGGACCTCACCCACCATACGATAAAATGCTGATAATTTGTTGAACCCAATCAAAAAAAAATATTTTGAACATTTTGAAAATAAAAAAAAATTTATTTACATCAGTTTTTGAACACACATGCTTCAAATATTTTGAATTTGAGGAAAATGGGATCGCAGTTATCTCAATCTCATACCAATTTAACATATTCACACTTTAACATTTCCAAATTATTTATTTAACATTTCCGGACATTTAAATTACTATAATTTTGAATTTCACAAATTATAAATATCATTTTACTACAAATTTAGTCAATTTATCACATATGAGATTTCCCAACTGCCCAACCAACCCCGAATACGGAACGAATCAATTTTAATTTGTTTCGTCCGGTGACGAAAAAAAATCTGTAAACTATAACTGGGTTAGAAAAAATTTTAAGTTGTCAAGCTGACTGACACCTGTCATACTGATATCTGTCAGACTGACATCTGTTAAGATGACATTAATCAAAATGACATCTGTCAAAATGGCATCTGTCAAAATGACATCTGCCAAAACGACATATTTCAAAATGATAAATATCCAAAGTGACATCTATCGAAGTGACGTCTATCAAAGTGACATCTGTCAAAATTGATAATATAAAATGTCCGAAATTGATCAAGTGAATAGTTTGGAATATTTTAAGTGAGAAATATGTTAAGTTGGTAATTGCGATGCCCATATTTCGCAACTTTAAAATATTTGAAACGAGTAAGTATAGATATGTTCAAACACTGATGTAAATTTATTATTTTATTATTTTATTTTTTTTTTTTATTTTTTTATTTATTTTATTGAAATAGTGAAAGACAGAATTATAATCCCAATTTTTTTTGACAAATATGGATTTTATGATTTTGTAGTTATTGGCACTTGCTTCCTTCATTCATTTAATTAATTTTACATATGTATGTATGTATGTATGTACATAGAAAGAAAGAAATGAAAAGATTAAAACTGATGAACAAATATTTTGCTTTAACAAACCTTTAGAGGGACTTACAACCCCTCATCTTATGTTGCACATATTTTGAAATATTTCCAAAGCAGATTGCATTTTTTGTTTTAAAAAATCTTTTTCATTTTTTTTTTTCGTCAATAACAATCAGTTTGTCAATTTGAGAAAACACTAAAACAGCTTTCTAAAATTTTATTTTTTTTGACACAGACGAAGTTTATTTATAGAACTTTAAAAATATATTCAAGTGATTAGATACTATGTAGTATTTCCGAGTAGATAGTGTATGTTACATACTACGTGTGTGTGTTTTTTTCTGTTCTGCAAAGGTACATGAAAAAGTACAAGTTGTTCAAAACAGCTTAGCAAAAATCAATTTAAAAATAATAGCCCTATTATGGAAGACAACTCAACTATGGTTTAGTTGTCATTCTTAGAATTGGTATTATCGATCACAACTAGTTGACTGTCAAAACACAACCAGTTGTCATTTGGCAGACAACTAAAAAAATGGTTGACTTTTCAGTTGTCTATTTGTATTATGTAAGTAAGTTGAGTTGTGTTTCGGTTGTAATAAACGTCAAAATCAAACAACTGGTTCGAAGCAGTTGTGTAGAAGATTTTGAAAGAAGCGGAATTCAAAAAACAAATATGGATATAAAGAAATGCTTCTTTGTTAACCCTGAAGTAACTTAAAAATCTAGAACCAAAAAAATACATATACATTGGGAATAGAGGTGTACATAAAATTTATTTAATATACTTAGTATTTGGAAGTTCCAATGGATTGGAGTGATCCCGGATATTCTTTCTTATTTTGGCTACAACAAGGGAATTCTCCTCTTCCAAATCACCGAAAAACAAATCAAAAGAACTTTCCATCATACAATTTCTTATTCTTACTTTTTTATTTCATGCTGAGCAGCTGATTTTGACAGAAAATTAACTCCTAAAAGACGGCAACGTATTTTTTCATTACAACTGAGTTTAGTTGACTTACATAATACGAAAAAATCGTTTGGTTGTCTAAGAGTTGAGTTGTGTTGATGACAACTCAACTAAGTTGAGTTGTAATCCATAATAGGGGCATAATTTCAAACAAATTTTAGGTAAAAAGTGTTTGCATTTGAAGTTTAACACCTGATAAACAACTGTCAACTACACACAACACAAGTATTTACTTTCCCGTTCTGACAGTTTTCACACTCGTGCTGTTCTGCTTTTTTCTGAATGTCATCATTTTTTAAGTGAAGCTTAAGTATAATTATTAATTGTGGTACTGTGTTACTTGTTAGTATATTCAAAAAATGTCATCATAATACATAGGTATACAGTTAATTCATCAGAAAATTTCGTCTTGTTTGTTTTGTTGACTGGAATGTTTCCTTCCAGGAAACTTTCATAATTATATACCTCTTTCTATAAGTGAACATTTTCTATACAATGTATCTTAATCGGTATGACCGGAATGTAGTTTACTAATTAAACATCCATAATATAGTTGCGTCACCAAAATTGGTAAGTTATTCATTTCTCACTTTGATGCCCCTTCTCAACACTTTGTATTCATTTCATCTCTAAACGAGGTATAAACAAGCGAGTATGAGTGATATTACCATCAAATCCAGTCCATTCGCGGGACGACAGAAAGTTGATTAAACCCTGAAGATATAAAAAGAAGCATAACACAACCGCCTTCATATACAGATCTTCAATTGCAGTTTTCCAATTATAAAAGAGGAGAAATTCCATGGAGCCATTTGTCCATACAATTAATTACATTACACAACACAACTCACAACAAGAGCTGTTGCTTGTCATCCTTTCGTTCTTGTCTGCTGGTCGACTCCGAACGACACAGCAACTTTGTCTAGTAAGTTCTCATATTAATATGCTTTCCTACTTAAATGCGTTTGGTTCTTGTTAATTTCTCAGAATGCAAACACATTAAAATTATTGTCCTCACCTCACCACGGCAGGCACAGAAGCAACCACATCAAGTTGTTATAGCTTAACGTTAACGTCACTGCACAACCACGACCAATACATCCAGCTTAAGATGCGACTGGGAATGCCCTGGGTGGCATCATAATTGCGATCATAAAAGAAGAATCAAGTCTTCATCAAAACATCCCGAATACGGTTGTTCTTGAGACACCTTTTATTGTGCAGGCTGAAGATGGGGCCTTAGCCTTTAGCAATAACATTATAGCAGACAAAGCCCTTTAAAAGACTTTTAAAATAATATCTAAATATGTATACGAACTAGGTTCCTTTCCCGCAGAAAAATGTTGACTTTTCATGAAACTTGGGAGCTAAAGCAAAAAGCACGATTAAAGAAGTCCGATGAGAGGATTGCTCCTCGTGAAATCGCTTATCGCTTTAGATACATACCTATCTTCAACCTATGAATTTGGTGGTACATTATACCCGAGATTAAATTTTGACGTTTCAGCGTATATATTCACCTCATCAATGTCAAAAATTAAGCACGATTTTAATCAAATTCACACATATGACCTATTAAGGTGAATTTTTACGGAAACGTCAAAATTTACCTTTCACACGAGGAAACAAAACCGTACTGCGGGTGTGAAAAAGAATGTCAAAAAAAATCTCCTCAAATCGATGACCGGTGAGATTTCGTTCACACCTCTTACTCCCCTCGCCTAATAACTGAAAATTGGTGGCAACTCAGTTTCCTCGGGTAAAAGAGGACTAACAAACTCAAAATCATTCAAAAGTTGCGGCAACAAATTGAAAGACTTGCACCCGGCCTTAGTACACGAGTTTACCCCCACTTCGGGCCAGCTGACTCAAAAAGACCAAAAAGACTAAACAAATTAAAACAAAAACATGTACTTATTCGTATTTTAAAAGTCATCAGGATCTCACAACAACCTGCTGCCGCTTTAAACTTCTTCCGTCATGAATGTGAACAACCAAACCAACATCTTTTTCGTTTTGCTTTCTCAGAATGCATTGCTTTGTTGATTTTGTTTCACTATGTGTTTGTTACCTTGAAACCGTTTTAATTAGTTTCTTCTACTGGCCGATGGAAAAACAACAACGCGTTGCCTACCTATTTGGTTGGTTGTCCCCTTGGGAAAGATTTTCTCAATGGACTGAAACTGAACACACAGCTATCATCATCAACATTTTTAACACAACTGCAACATCGGGCCCCAACAAAATGGATCTTGCGATAGGTGTGAACTGACATAGTGAATTTTGCGCGCAACATTTCAATAGATGTTACAGAGGTGTAAACGTAAACACTCTGGTATGGATGATGTTGAGTGAGGGAAGGCTGAGGTGACAACAGCGAATATAACAATCACTGGCCAGCTTGATGGCGTGAAAAGTCTTGTTGAAGTTATAAGGTAGGTCACTCGTATTGTCAGAGTGGTTGCAAGTTATGTAGAGACAAACAAAAGCTAAGTCATCTCATCACATCGAAAACAGAACAGGGTAATGGTTGCTGATTGCATGTTCACTGCAGCGAGTCCGTCTACATGTACTGCGTAAACAAAAATATTTTGACTATTTCAAGTATTTTATTGTTTGGTACTTTCGTTTTGTGATGTATTGGTTGTTAATTGATTCGGGTTTTATAGATTGAAAGACATCGCTGCTTAGGTTCTTGAGTAAAAGAAAATTAAAGACTTTGAGTGTTTAGTTTTTGTTTTAACTGCCTACATGATGCCCATAGCTCTAATCTTACAATGCTTTTGTAAGAAGATGTGTCACTTCCATTTCATCTGCTTTTAATTGATATTTTTTTCTTGACTGTCAATATTTTCTAATAGCTTTGATGTCAAGTTCTAAACTAGGTCAAAACTTTTTCCAATGAAATTTGAGAGGTAGTTGGTAAATTCTTAGTTTAATTTAATTGCAGCGCCGGAATTTCAGAAGAAATTTTTGTTGCTTACCCAATTGTTTTAAAGTTTTGAGGTGGGTATGAACATAATTGAATTGAATTGAATTGAATTGAATTGAATTGAATTGAATTGAATTGAATTGAATTGAATTGAATTGAATTGAATTGAATTGAATTGAATTGAATTGAATTGAATTGAATTGAATTGAATTGAATTGAATTGAATTGAATTGAATTGAATTGAATTGAATTGAATTGAATTGAATTGAATTGAATTGAATTGAATTGAATTGAATTGAATTGAATTGAATTGAATTGAATTGAATTGAATTGAATTGAATTGAATTGAATTGAATTGAATTGAATTGAATTGAATTGAATTGAATTGAATTGAATTGAATTGAATTGAATTGAATTGAATTGAATTGAATTGAATTGAATTGAATTGAATTGAATTGAATTGAATTGAATTGAATTGAATTGAATTGAATTGAATTGAATTGAATTGAATTGAATTGAATTGAATTGAATTGAATTGAATTGAATTGAATTGAATTGAATTGAATTGAATTGAATTGAATTGAATTGAATTGAATTGAATTGAATTGAATTGAATTGAATTGAATTGAATTGAATTGAATTGAATTGAATTGAATTGAATTGAATTGAATTGAATTGAATTGAATTGAATTGAATTGAATTGAATTGAATTGAATTGAATTGAATTGAATTGAATTGAATTGAATTGAATTGAATTGAATTGAATTGAATTGAATTGAATTGAATTGAATTGAATTGAATTGAATTGAATTGAATTGAATTGAATTGAATTGAATTGAATTGAATTGAATTGAATTGAATTGAATTGAATTGAATTGAATTGAATTGAATTGAATTGAATTGAATTGAATTGAATTGAATTGAATTGAATTGAATTGAATTGAATTGAATTGAATTGAATTGAATTGAATTGAATTGAATTGAATTGAATTGAATTGAATTGAATTGAATTGAATTGAATTGAATTGAATTGAATTGAATTGAATTGAATTGAATTGAATTGAATTGAATTGAATTGAATTGAATTGAATTGAATTGAATTGAATTGAATTGAATTGAATTGAATTGAATTGAATTGAATTGAATTGAATTAAATTGATTTGGAAATGTGAGTTTGTTATCAAACATTATACCATTCTTTGTAATCAATAAAAATGTTCGACATAAAAAACAAAACAAAGATATAATTCTTGTTACTACCTATTATTTTTTATTATTTTATACTTGTGGCAGCACACCGTCAGTAGTGCAATCAGCATCAACACAAGTACAAGAACATCAAGCAATGCCAGCAGCTGTCACACCAAGAATTAGAAAGAGAAAACAGACTCTGTTGCCGAGGGAAATATTTGAGTTCAGTTATTAGCTTCGTCGTGGATTGACCTAACGAAATCTCTGTGTATATTTTATAAACGAAATCTATCTTTATTGTAATAAAAGTATATTTATTATTCTTTAACTAAAAACTTAATGGTTTTATTAGTGTATGAACCCATACACTAAATACTCTTACAAATAAAATATCCACAACCATGCCAGACATTTTAAAAATTCAAAGTGTAACGTTTATTCAAAACACCATCTAGCAAATGAATAAAAGAAACGACTATTTCGGTTGCTGTACGCAATAATAGAACAGTGCCATCTCTTACAAACAATGGAACTATTCGTATTCTTTTATCAAATACAATAACCACATTACAGACAAAAACCACATTCACAAAAATTTTAATTCATATACATTTCCCAACAGCAGATGTCCATCTCATAGTTACAGTGAATTCTGCAAAAAAAAACACCTTGCAGACTCAGGGATGTTAAATGTAAACAAACCACCCAACCAGAACCAATTTCACACACAACCAAACGATAAGAAAAAACTGTTGATTTTCAACACTCCCGCATTTTTTGTCATCGATACAAGTGTGTGTGAGCAAGGTGAATTTCCCTGATGCACACGCACACATCCAACGAAAAGAGTTTATCCCGCATAGATTTCGTTTATCCAATTCATTCGAGTAGAGGCCATTATTGCGTTTGGTCCACGTTTGTTCGCGGTTCGGAAGAAAAAATAAAAAAAAAGTAGTAATAGAAATTAAAATACCAAAACAAATATAGAGAAACGCAGAGGTTTAGGTATCCATATCCACCTAAAAAAAAAATCGTCGCTCAAAACGAAAATATATTTTTTTGTTCGGCTGCCGTTTTCGTTTTTGTGTATTTCGGTGTTTTGTTGAATTCTTGTGATCTGTGCTTCTGTTTACCTTGAAATTTAGGTATAAAGAAGAAAAAAATTCCAATTGTGCTTGTGTCGTTTCAGTAGTTAAACAAAAAAAAAAAAAAACCGGAACGCAAGTGTCGAAAAACTTCGTTTCCGATTTCCGTCAACGAATTTTATTCGTCTTCTTTTTTTCGTTTTGCCATATAAGTGTCATACCAAAGTGAAATGTAAATAATTAATTGAGTGCAATAAAAATGTTAACACAAGTGTTATTTTGAAGTGTGTGTTTAAATAATGTGCAATAGTGAAAGATGTCAGCTACGAAGAACCTACTAACCTCGGATAAACGCAAACCATTCGGATTATCACACTTTCTGTCCGATTATTTCCCCCAAATTGGTAGTCCACCTTTGACAGTTAAATTTCAGATCGTCGAGGTTGTCTGCAATTAAATAGAAATTAACAAAAGTTAAAGATAAGAAGAAAAATCCTTCTACGCCATCAAAACACGATCTACAAGTTTTTGTCCCCGTTTTCTTTTTTTTCTTATTTATTTTCCGATCGCTGTCATAAGCTTTGGCAACCATCCCTACTTACCACACCAAAAAAAAAAAATCACTGTCAACGAGACAGGTTTTTTCAGGCTGCCATCACCATATTCACCATACCTGCTTGTCTAGTTTGGGATTATTCATTTTTCTAATTTTCTGCAACAATAATGCAAAACAACAACAACAACTGATCGTGTGTCATCGCATATCTACCACACTGCTGTTTAAGTGTGTTGTGTTGTGTATTTGGATATAATTTTACCGTTCTTTTTCGTGGTGATATTTTGCATGTATATGAGTGAATTTAACACTCATACTTATAAAGGAGAAAAAGAAATTCATTTTTTTTGTTGTTTTCACTAAATTCCTGTCGAATCTCTGCCGATGAAATAATTTTCACTTAACATCGAATTTGTTTATCCAAACCAAACGTACTTAAAATCTTCGTCTCCCTCAATCAACAACCTGACGACTCCTTTTGAATAATGGATAAGATGTCAACAATACATTTTTGGATACAACGCACACATCGAAAATCGATATTGTCGCTGCTTTTTGGATATGTATTATTTATATGCGCACAGGTGAGTTTTATTTATGTATTTTCTTTTAGGTATACCTACCTACCTACCCATATTTACATTATAGCATACTTCATCGATTAGGGTTGCCGTGAACTCTCTTTAGATTCTGTAAAAAGAAAAACAAAACTTTGATTTAAGAGGAAAAATAAGTCTATTAATTAATAAGTTAAAGTTCATAAAAAATAATTAAATTATGTAGTTTTGGACAAAAAATCAGAGTTTCAAAGCAAAGGAACACACCTAAAGCTTATTTACCAAATTTGAATTTCCAACATTCGATAATGCAGATTGCGTGTTCGTATTCCTCAAATGCGTTTCAAGAAAATTTACTAACGTTGATCAAACAAGTTTTGTAGGTACAAGTAGGAAAATTGCATATTTGACGATAGCAATATCTTCGTCAAAAAATTATGATCATTTGACGATAAAATTGATGTTGATTTGACGTTTTCGAAAACAGTCTTATACTATATAGGCCGTTTGCGAATTAGATTAGAATTCGATTATATTTTATCCGAGATTAAATTTTGAATTCGATTATATTTCATCCGAGATTAAATTTTGACGTTTCCACTTACATATGTACATATAATATGTATAGGTTTACTTCATTAGTATCAAGAATTAAACTTTGGATAAAATTTAACGGGATTTTAATCCAATTCACATATGGCCATAACCTTTAACGTCATCACTTGCCAGCGATGTCACTTTGTTGCAATGTTCTGCCTATAAGTCAAGTCTAATGCTCTTTTGGTTTCACAAAAAAAATGTCCTTCAACAAAATAACCCACAAATCATTTTTCAATTCTGTCACGGAATGCAGTCATTCTCATTCTTTCTGAAACCCACCCCTTTCGTATGGTTATATATGTATCTACGACTTCCGTCTACGGATTTGTTTTGGCGACAATTGATAGCTGACGGAAATCTTGTTGTTTTTTTTTTTTTTTTTTATTTGCTTTTTTTTATTTTATTTTTTTGTTGTCAGAAAACATGATAAGATGGACAAATATTTTAATAAATTTGCACGAAAAAGGTAATATTGTCTCTGAGATTTAAAAAAAATTTTTTGTTTATTTACATTTATTACGTAGGTACATAGTGATTCAAAAAAGGGAATATAAATTGCCTAAGGCCTTTTGCACACACTAATCGACGATTCCACTACAGCTATAGCTACTGCATACGATGAATCACGTTATATAGAAGTATATAGAAGTAAATTAATTTTTCAAAATTTTTTAAATACATTCAACAGTTTGCCAACATTTTAAGTAAGTCCTTCAAGCCTTAAGTATGGGGACAGACTCTGCACGCCCCTACAATTTGCAGCTTATGTTCTGCGACTTATAAGTGCAGCTTTCATGCATATTAGTTGGCGGCTAGTCAATTATATACTATTAAACTTAAATTAAACATTCAAAATATACATACATACATACTTTAAGATTATTGGCGCAATACTTAATAATTTACTGATTTAAATCTGTTTTTAGTTCTAAACAATTTTAACTAGTGTCATACTAAACCTATATTATTTTTTTTTAAACTCGTGTAGTAACTTCACGGTGTAACTTTTTACGTCAGATACAATAAGTAAACTTCAGCTGAACACGCCTAAAAAAGTTAGTTCGTTCAAAAAGGTAAACATGCATACAATTTTTACATTTTTAATAATTGTCAAAGTGACATTTGGAGTAAGTATGATACTAAAAAGGTTTTTGTTAATTTTAAATTTAATAAAATGTTAAAAGATAGCACGAGCTAACCCGTTTAAAATTTGGAAACTCCTGTTTTTAACTAAGCATCATAAATATTAAAAATGCTTTAACATTGTACTTATAATCGTCTAAAATTTTGCGCCATTGACTTTAAACTACATTTTAAAGTGTCCAATGAATCCACATTTAATGCATAAATACCGAAATACTAATGTAAATTGATGAGATATGTTTTCAAAGCATCCGTCTAGTGACATTTAAAAACATCACCAAACCAGCGATATCAATATTCCTCAAAATCCTGCACACCATTATAATTCCAATTAATTGCAGCTTAATCAATTCTATAATCTGTCAATTAAAATCAATTACAAATGCACAAATCACATAATTATGCGATAATGAGATATAATGACCCTTATTTCGGAATTAAATAATTCAAAAGTATATATGTATATTCTTATCGCACTTTAGCGTTCCTGTAGTGTCAGACAAAAAGTCTGTGAGTGTTTTTTTTTTTTTTTTTGTTATCTCAAAAATATTATGTAGAAGCAGAAACTTTAACAATCATAACACAACACGAAATAGGTAGCAAATTGCTATCTCTAGGTTAACTATAAATATGTAAGTAGGTAAGTGAGCAAACAAATTTGTTACAGTCGATGAATTCAATTGTTTGCTGATTAAATGATATTTTATTTTTTTTTTTTTTTTTGTTATTGATTGAGGTTTTATGCAATTTATCTTTATTTAAGTGCATTTTGGAATAAATTTTGGTATTATTATTTTTTTTTTTTAATTTTAAAAAGGATTCACTCAATTGAACTTTTAATTTATTGACTTAAATAATCATGGTTATTTTATTTTATGGTTATATCTGAAATAAGAGGATACGGATGAATAATACTTTATAATAGTTTTAAGCGTTAAGTGCTTTGTTAGATTTATTTTCATGATTTATAGTTTTTTTTTTTATTTTAATTATTACGAAACTATTCAAGAAACCCAATAATGAAGGAAATGGATGGAAATAGTGAAAGTATAGTTCTACACACCATGCTGTAGTTAAGTTATATCATCAATTTCAATGCTTTTTCTTTCAAACTTAAGTGGAAGTTAATGGCCCAATTAACAAATCATTGAAAAAAAAATTAAGTAAATATTCGGCGAATAAATAGATACCTACTTGTTCGTTAATCTGTGATAAAACTTACTAACTTAACAGCCAACTTTGGTAAACTTGTAAATTTATCGGGAATTAAAAAACTCTTTGCGCCTTTTTTCTAAAAAAAAATCAAAAATCCTTAGATATGGCACAAAAAAAGTTCATATTTTAATCAAATCTTACAAACCTATATCAAAACAAAAATAGGAACTTTCGTCACATCGACTCGTCCGTCAAACGTAGGCATATTTAACAGTTTTAGTAGGACATCTATTATTTTCTAGCTTCTATTGATGCAAATGTTGTATTTTTAACTGTTAAACTGTCTGTATAGTTTTTATGTAACTGTTAGAACCTAGCACAATCAGCCAGATGTGAAAACTGTAGAAGACAAACCATTTGATTTGAAGAAGTTGAATATTTATTTCAAGTTATTTTTTGTTAATTTTAAGGGAAACTTCTTTTATAAAGCACTTTCAAATTACCAATGTTCCTCCTTATCCCGGTCTCCCGTATTAAAATTGTCAATAGCTGCGGTTTATTATCGCTATAGTAACCCATATACGTCTTCCCATGAAAATTGAAGGTCACTGACAGTGACAACATGCACACAAAAGTGATAAGAGCTGTTATTCATTATATAGGTTCTGGTTCTTCACGAGCTGTCGCGGCATTAAATTTATTTATTTTATATATTTACTTTGAACACTTTGATGCCACTGCCAGATTTTCTACACCTACAAATTTTTCATTTACTTGACAGTATTCTTAATATTTATATTATCACTCAATCACCTGTCAACATTGGCAATTAGATGCTGTCAAAAAAAGTAAATTTTAAGTTATTACTTGACAGTTCATTAGATTGTTTTTTCTCAGAGTTTTGACAGCAAAACTGATAGACTTCGCGGAGAAATCATGTTCATGAAACTGAGATTACTAAAATCTCCGAGATCTCATTTTCCTGAACATGCCTATTGTTGTTGTAATTTTTGACCAGAAACGAAAAGTACGGAAATGCATTTGGGATTTTTTTGATTTGTTTCTGGGTAAACGTCACACTTGACAACAGAAATTATCAGTAGGTAGTTTACCAAGCAAGAAAAGCCGCTAGGTAAAATGTTCGTCTAAATTCTTGTTGAAGAAGAAATGAAATAAACTTAAGAAAAAGTCAAAAGCTCTGGGCTCTGGCATTTTCGTGCCAGAAAAAGTAATAAAACACGTTTTAAGTATTGGTATTGAGATACCATGGAATCCCGCGGGCGAGTAAAGAAACAGACCTATGGTATTTGACTTTTTGATTAAAATGGAATTAAACTGAACAAGTGTACAAACACAATCTTCATTCGTTAAAATTCACAAATTCCCCACACTGAAATGAGAACTTAATGATTAATCTAAAAAATTGGTATTTGATACTCATACCAGCATCATAATTTATACAACAAGACTTCATTAATTAATTTCATTAAGGAAAGATCATTCAACTCAACCAAACAAACATATGTGACATTTTGTTTGTTGTTTTGTCAAATTAAAAAAGAAAACAAAGTATTTTGTGTGTGTGGTGTATGCATCAAACACTCTGCGTCAACAAAAATGTCAACGTATATTACATTTTTCATATCAAACGTTGATCTCTCTTCTGTTTTTTTTTTTTTTTTTTTTATTTGAAGACTTCTAAAAAATGTTTGAGTTACATAAAAGGGTGGCATTCCATTATAATCTTTATGACCCATCGTCATGTTGTTAAATTGACATTGTAATGTCTTCTTTCTGCGGCAACTTAATAATCAAAGAGTTCAAAAATTCTTTTTACAAATTAAATTCAAAGACTTGTCACGGAAGTCAATTCGTTTTTTTTTCCGCATGGTACAAAGAATTCATCATTCAAAAAATGACGACATCACGATGCTCTTGGATTGAAAAAATAAATAAATAAATTGTCTACATATATCTTATTTTATAAATAAATTGTTCATAGTCCCGAACTTTATTATCATGGGAACTTGTGAGATCATTTTTTTTTTTTTTTTTTTTTATCGTTGTGTATTTTTTTTTCTCATTTTTTTTTTTAAATTATTTTCGGAGACGTGCATAACGCACATGGTTTTGAAACGATGTCATTTTAAATAAATTTGTGCTGCTTTTGTTAACTAATGGGAAGTCACTCACTCACTCAGTCAGTCAGCGCAGCAGCTAGTCATTACTGTGTAGATATTTGTATCTAGGATGAGCATGAGACACACAAACTCAAATAAAGTGCAAGACTGCGTCGAAATAGCTTGCTGCTGTCGCAAATATTTGCTATTTTAAGTACAACATCAACTTCTAGAATTTAAATTTAATTGCACATTCTAAAGCAAAATAACAAAGGACAAGGAAATTAAAAAAAATAAATTAACAAAAAAAAAAATAAAAGAAAAAAAATTTCAGCCCAACCTTTTTTTGGTTATGCTTCTAAAAAATCGTTTCTAAAAGCTAATGGTCTTATTTATAAACGTTGTCTAACTTTAGACAACTGCCCAACTTTTGAAAATGCATTCAAAATCCATATTTATTTTTGTCTTATAGCTGCCTAACAGACACAAGAGTAGATTGTCTTAACCGTGAATAATGTGGTATTTATTTTTATTAAATAAAGCAAATTTCCATCAATTTTAAAATAGTTAGACAATGTCTAAGTAGACAAAAATCTAATAAATATCGCTGCAAGTTTTTAGCTCATTAAATTTTGTTGAAATCACATTTTCCGTTCTTGAAAAATCTTCATTTTACAAGAAACAAGAAAACCAAAAAAGTTATTCATGGTTATTAAATTTTTCAAGGAATTGACAAATACTCCAAAAATATCTTTTGTCGCGATGAGGTGAGAGGCAATTATCTCTCACCTTAGCCGTTTGTATTCAACTGAAATTTGTAGGTCCACTGTATTCCTATTCCACTAAATGTCGCCCCAATAATTTTATTTTAATTTTCAAACAATATATTTAGCACTAAAATCAAGTTTCATTAAAATCACCTATATCAAGATATTTTCAGTTAAATATCAATTCAAATACCTACGTTATTTTAATGTTCTTTAAATCTCTGATAAAATTTGAACAAAACTTTTGCAAGCTTTCCTTGAATTTCAATTAAAAATTTCTCGAGTTAGATTTTTTTTTACGAATTCATAACTTTTACCTTACAGTAGGCATAGAATAAATAGCTACCGACAAATAACGCAAGTAAAACTTAATTTATTTATAGACGTGGCCTGAGTTCACACACATTTTCGCGCAGGCGGCCATGGCCGTCGGCCGTTGAAAAAAAAAAAACATATTTATAGATGGGCGCAACGCTCAACGCATTCAATCCATTCTCTGTTGGCATTCTTCCTACAGAACCTCAATAAAGTCTGGGGCTATTTGCGCCTAAACTAATAATAAATTGCTAGTTGGGTGTACAGCACTATACGTACAGACTATAAAGTGCGTTAATAGTCCCCCCTTTCATTAGCGGCATTTAATGGGGGTTAAGGAGAGGAGTATCGGTACGGTATAGGCATCACAAGCAGAGAGAGAATTCTTTAACTGCCTCAAGTGTTAATTTATTTATAAATTTATTATTGTTTTTGCATATGTTTACTGAAATGCACAATTTTTTTTTTTTCATTTTTTTAAATAATAAATAAACAAATCATCGTTTATTTGACGGACTGATGAGAAAGGGGAAACGACGACGACGACAATGACGACAATGACGACCATACGACGACAAAGTAGTGAAAATAAACGTGACGAAACGAAGGTGTATTGTATATAGCTACTTTGATAAAATAATAATTATTATTAAATTGTGGCACGTATGCATATTTGATGAAGTGTCATAGTCGTATCGAGATTTGAAATAGAAAATATGTACATATGTATGTAGGTGCAGTACATATAACATTAGCTTGATGGAGTTGGAAAAGTTTGTTTTCGGAAAAAGTTTTGAGAAGGCCATCGAGAAATTAAGTTTATTTATATTTATGATATTTATTGTGGTTTTTTTTTTCAATTTTATTTCTCAGCAAGTTAGTATATGTACCTCCTTTTAAGTATTAAATAAAACATTAACTACTTTAATTGTATTTTTCTCTGTAAGATCGTGTTAGAGAAAACTGTTGATTTCGTTTTCTTGATTCTGGCGTTGACTGTTAACTTATTTGCATATCAAACTCGAAGACAAATGTCTCGTGACCAGTTATTATGCGTTTAAGAATGTGGGATCAGAATTGGTATGATCTAGTTTTTTTTATTTTTAACTCTCTTAGAACTAGCCGTTCAGTGACGCGCCTTAAGGCAGGAAAAATCATCAAAACCGAACAAATAGATTCGTGAAATATTTTAAGATCGGTGCAGGGTTATAAGTTCACAGGCCAAAAGTCCATAATGGACTTTTGACCCAGAAGTCCACACAAATAAACTATGGACTGATATCCCATCTTGTGAAGCCAGAAGTCCACAAAGAAGTGGGTCAATATTCCATAAACTTTAGAAAGGAAGTGGGTCATAAGTCCACAAATATAACCCACCAATAAGTGGGTAAAAATTCTATTACGGATTTTTAATCATGGTGGACTTATGACCCTGCGCCTTTAAGATCATAAGATATCGCTGTTATGCTCAAATAGGAAATATGTAGCACAATTTTATTCACTTTCTCGATGGGTTTATTAAAGATTGGAAAAGGTTTAAGTTCGAAGTGACAAGTTTTTGATAAATTCAATTCAATCTTTGTCTATGATTTTTAGGCGTAAATTTGTAAAAAAAATTTCCCACACAGCACAATATTCTAGTAAAACTGTTTTAGTCCGAGCGGCGGCGATGGTGGCGATCATTAGACCGTTCAGCTGATATGGTTGAATTAGATATATATCAATTTTTCCTTTAGAAGTGACAAAGTACAAAATAAAAGATTGCATTCATTAAATTGACTTCTTAACTTTTAGACTTCAAATTATGTAACCTAATCACCATTAATTTCAAACAAAAAGAATGCAATCATTTTTTCCCATTCATTTTACAACAATTAATTTAATGCAATCTTTTGGTAGTTCATGCATTCTTTTCATTGCCGTTACCCTCCATAAACCCTCCATAAAAAGCATTGCCATATTCCTCCATAAAAATGCAGAAGAATCCATGAATTCCCAAAAGATTCCATTCAATTCATTGCTGTAAAACGAAAAGGAAAAAAATGATTGCAATCTTTTAGATTCAATTGAATGGTGATTGAATAATTTTTCGACTTTCTTCATAATTTCAGGAACAAAAGATGTTTTTCAAATTCAAAAGTTGCGGACATTAGAGAGCAAATCCGATTGGTTTCAATCTCCGTCAGGGGTAAGGCAAGGATGCTCACTCAGTCCGCTTTTATTTGCGCTGTTCTTAGTGGATTTGATCGATTGGCTGCCGGGAGGTATTGAATATGCTGGGACGATTATAAAATCACTGTTATTTGCAGACGATATTGTGTGGTTCGCAAATACCCCAGAGGCCCTTCAATTAATGATTAATCGTCTACATGAATACTGCATACTTTAGGGATTTATTGCTAATTTGGAAAAGTCCAAAGTATTGATATTCAAAAACGGTGGAGGCAGGCATCGCTCCAACGAAAAATGGAAATTCAATTGGCAACTGATAGAGGTAGTAAAGGAGTTCAAATACCTAGGCGTTGTCATCACAAAGAACTTAAGTATGGAGAAACACCTAAATGAAAAGCTCAACAAGGCAAAAATGGCGATTAACCTTACTTGGGGGAGATGCTTTAACAACAAAGCTGTAGCTCACAGTAGTAAATATAAAATATTCGAATCGGTAGCTGTATTCATTATGTTTTACGCTGCCCAAACTTCGGGAAGTAAGAGATACGAGATGGTTGAAATGCTTCTTCGATTTTACATAAAGAGATCATTCCATTTACCTGCTAATGCTCCAAATTATTTAATAATGCTCGAAACAGGACTTTCTCCACTTTTTGTTAAAACTTTGAAACTGCAGGTGGATTACATCATTAGAATTCTAAACTTAGAAGACAATCGTCTGCCAAAAAAAGGCGGCCCTTAAAGCAATTAATACGTAAAGTGGGTGGTTCAGCGAATGTCTTGATTTGGCATTGGATTGTGAAATGGATCTCAACTATAACGTTTCTGATAGCAGAAAATTAAAAACCAACTAATTGCCAAGGTTGATGAAAAAGCTAGAATCAGGTTCATAGAAGAAGCCTCGAACTCCTTGCATCGAATGATATATTGCCAGCTGAATCACAATTTGGAACAGGCAAATTACTTCCGTGATGATCTTAATGTTGACGAGATATCCATGATGATTCGACTGCGTGGTGAGATCCTCAACCTAAATTATATACCCCAGAGAAGAGACCTTCCGGTAAGCTGTAGTATATGTAATCCGAGGGAGAGAGAAGACGTGGTTCATTTCTTAGGAAAGTGCCCTACTTTAAAGGAAACAAGAAGATGCATTTTTGGGAAAGACTTTTTAGCTGTGGATGAAGTATTATTCCAACTGAATGAGATGAATGTTTCAAAACTTTTTCAGTTCTGCAAAGTTGCCTTAAGATATCGCAACAGAATAATTCAAGGACTTTTTTGATGCAGTTAAGTTTGTGTAATAAAAAAAAAAAAAAAGGAAAATAAAAAAGAAAAAAAGCTTTTTAATTTAATAAATGTATGAAAAGTTTGTTTAAAAAATTGCCAATCTGGCAGACGGCAAATGCTATGTCAAAATGATTTTTTTATTCTTTTATATATGTATGTATGTAATATTTATACGGAAATGAATAAAATCAATTCTAAATAATAAAGTTGCGGACATTAACATCATTATTCAGGTCTCGACGTTTAAATCTAAAATGACTCCACTTTAAAAAAAAATGTCCACATACATATTTATGTATTGTTAATTAATTTAATTTTAATTTTTAAATAATTTAATAGCAATAAATCTCTTTGAAAAATTTATATTATTTCCATCAGAAAAAAGCTACAAAAAAAATGCAATATTCATTAAATTACTAAAATATACTAACATAGGAATTCAACATTATAATGTCTATAAAATAACAACTTCTTACGTACATTTTATCTGCATATATTATTTTCATCACATCTATCGGTATTTCTACTTTTGAAATTTTCGTTAAACTCACAGATCTTAATAAAATAATCACAACTTCATCCAACATTGATGTGAAAGTGCAGTGAATCATCATCACCACCATCGTCATCATCTAACAATAACAACATTGCCCACTGTTAGGTATACCCGTCGAAATACGATTATATCAATTGAATTAAATTTCAACATTCAGATTCAGAGTCAGACTCAGACAGAGTGAGGGTGATGCACACTGCAACATCCCAACCACCAACAAGCAAAGCACACCAAAGTAGATTTACCTACATACCTACAACAAAAACCAAGTCGATCACGCTACCGGAATTTTAATTAGAAATCAATTCACTCGCATCATTCCCATCGCCAACATTATTATTGGCCTACATTTCTTTCATTTCTTAGAAACTTGAGTTGTTTTTTTTTTTTCTTTTTGTTTCCAAAATTAAAGTAAAACAAAAATCAGCAGCGAACGCAGAACTGATATGCTTTAGTTTTGCCACCAATGGAACTCTCATATATCTTGAAGGTGTGTTTCTGATGATCATCAGCGAAAATGCTTTACTCACACGATCACTGCGATCCCAGTCGATCATAAATATTAATCTCTGGATTGGAAAGTTGTTATTATGAGATGGTAGTTTCCATTTTCAAAAAACTTCACTATATTTCAGTGAGAAGCATCAGGACTAGACGAATAGTCAGTCGGTCTTGGTTGTTGTCATCACAACTCACCTCTAGTGAGGTGAGATCGAAGAGGCTTGCTTAAACTGTGATGAGAGTCATAAAACCAGAATACAATCACATATTTTGCAGTTTCACTCTCAATGGGGTTTTTCTTTCAACTAGTTTTCATTTGTTTTTTTTTTTCTTTTTTGCACTGCATTTCCCCTTTTATTGATGGGTTTTCCACACATCTGTAATTAGTATGTGCGTGTAGATACAGTAATGTGCAAAATTTGTTGTTATTCCAAAAATTTAAAAAAAATAATGTTTGTTGTTTTCTAGAAGCAAATCTAGAGCGTGTAGAATTGGTCGAGTCGAGATAAGAGAAAAATCCTATCTATTTTCCCCTGTTTATTTGGGAGTGGAAAGTTTAAAAAAAAATGGACTTTAAACAGGAAACAAAAATATAAAAAACGACGGCAACACTTACAATCTCATGCTATATCTTTTTTTAAAGACAAAAATTCAGTCTATAAAAATTGTATAAGAGAAATTTTGATATGTTTTATCTTCAAACATTTCTGTAGCTTTTTATGAGTTGCAAACATTTTTTTTTTCGAAAAAATTTATGTAAATTGCACAGCACTGTACAATAAAAAAAAAAAAAAAAAAAAAAAAACAAATAAAAAACTGGTAATGGTAAAACTGAAAACAACATATAAATTGGAGAGTGTGGTCGTGATGGTCGGTAGAAAATCAGGTCTGCATTAATTTAGCACGTTCACTCGGTTTGTTTATTGTAAGACTTACATATAAGCTCTACACTTATACACGATATAAGTATACCTACATAAAGGTAGGATAGTGAGTGAATGATCGATCTTTTTGTACAACTAACTCCGCTGAGTGTGAACTGTTTATGTTTTGCTTTAAGTTTCTTTTTTTTCAGTTTTCTAAAATAAAAAAAAAAATTATAAACAGTGAGGTAAAAACAATTTCCTAATTAAAGATCGATATTCCTACGTATTGTGGGTTATAAAAAGGAATATATAAGGAGTGCAAAACCAGCTTAGTGCATGTATTAAGCGTTTAAACCGTGAGAAACTAGAAATGTCTAGATTTTTTTTTGTTGTTGTAAGATCCGCTAAGGTGTTAGATGTGTTAATATTTTTATTCTTATTGTTGTCTAGGTATTTAAACAGAATCGTAAAAGTAAAAGACTTGTTCTTGGAATTTCAGTTGTTTACTTTTAAGTATTTCCGAGTTATTTATTTTTTTAATAAATTTCTATCACTTTTAGTTAGTGCTAAAAATAGCTGGTTTTGCCAGGTATTCATATGACACTAAATTCGCGTGAGCGTTAATTTAGAAACCCCATATTGTATATAACGGGTGATTTTTAAGCTGGTTTGGTTTTGGCAACACTGGTTTTGACAGCTGACGTGTGTTTAGTACCTTGTGTCACTGTCAAACAGCTTCAGTTTGGTTTGCAATTTAACCATGGATCGTCTTACAAATGAACAACGCTTGCAAATTATTGAATTTTACTATCAAAATTCGTGCTCGGTTCGAAATGTTGTTTATCGAAAAATTGTGTTCAGCGATGAGGCTCATTTTTGGTTGAATGGGTACGTAAATAAGCAAAATTGCCGCATTTGGAGTGAAGATCAGCCAGAAGCATTGCAACAGCTACCAATGCATCCCGAAAAAGCCACTGTTTGGTGCGGTTTATGGGCCGGCGGCATTATTGGGCCATATTTCTTCAAAGATGATGCGAATCGCAGCGTTACTGTCAATGCTGAACGCTACCGAGCGATGATAACAAACTTTTTTTTGCCTGAAATGGAAGTTCTTGACTTGCATGATATGTGGTTTCAACAAGACGGTGCCACATGCCACACAGCACGCGAAACAATGGCGCAATTGCGAGGCGAGTTTGGTGAACAGTTAATTTCACGTTTCGGGCCGGTCAATTGGCCGCCTAGATCGTGCGATTTGACACCATTAGATTATTTTTTGTGGGGGTATGTCAAGGCTAATGTCTATAGGGACAAGCCCGCTTCGATTGACGCACTGGAAGCCAACATCCATGCATTCATTCGTGAGATACCGGCCGATATGTGTGAAAGAGTATGCTAAAATTGGACTCAGCGGATGGGCTACCTGAGACGCAGCCGCGGTCAACATTTGCATGAAATTATCTTTAAACATTAAATTGCAAGGTTCAAACTATCGATTCAAATAAATATTTCATTCATTTTTTCGAATTTTTTGTGTTTTTTTTTTTTAAAGTTCTAAACCTCTTAAAAAATCACCCGTTATAATTACCTTACTTCGGTCATAGCTGAGGTGTGTTATTTAAAGATTTGATGCGAATTTAATATTGATTTGTATTTAAACAGGTTCGTATATAAATAATAATTAATTTCCAGAAATTAAAAATGCAACAACCTAAAAGAGAAAGATAAACTCGAAAGAGGTAAATTTAGAAGTTGAAATGAACAAAACACCGAAAAATGAAGTTTAAGGTGTGGAACAAAAAGGACAGTACATAAAAGTAGTTCTAAAACGAACCATTAGCAGTTCATCTAAAAATAAAAAAATAATTTAAAAAATAAGGCAATATAAGTTTAATAGTCAGAAAACAATAAGGTATAGTCTAAGGGCGGTGGCGGTGATCGATAAATCACTTTGCTCATCTGATGTCGTTGAAGATTTTAATGTCACTTAATAGATAGATTTACCCATAGAGTACCTATATTATCCAGAGAACTTCAGGGGTGGAATTGTGCAAGGTGATTTGCGACAAGTGAGAGTCACAATCAACCACTTCAATCTTGATAGCTAAAGAGCTATCATAGCAAAAATGTGATTGTCATTTTCCAACAAATTTGACGTTTCTGCCGCAGTACGACCAGAGCTACCACCAGCCTACAAAAATTGTACAACTTTTTCTGAATTCTTTTTTTTTTAACCATTCATATAAATAAAAATAATATTTATATAAAACTAAATATTTAAAAAACTACATTCCAGAAGATGAAAAAAATATATAAATTTTTATGGCAAAGATGGAAATCCGTTTTATAATTTCGATAGCTTATTACAAATATTTGAAAAATTCATTATGACAATGATGTTTTTGACAAATATCATGGGAAAGTATTCAACTGAATTGAATTAAGTTGAATCACCTTATCAAAACGGAAAACTCAATGACAATATCACATGTGACAATGGTTGATGTGACAATCACTTATCACCTTAGCCGATTCTACCCCAGGATTTTTCTCTTTTACCCTACAAGCTCCACTGAGAAGATTTCATCGACAAGGCTGAGCATGTAGTAGCTGGCTAATGCATTTTAAATGAAACCGCATAATTTCATTGATTTTGGCTCAGGTTTGCCCAAATAAATTGGATAGGTCGTAAAGATATTCAAAAAATCAATCCGTTGAACTAAAAAAACTAAAAAAATTAAAGTAGTTTATTAGTAAATTACTTTTTTTGAGTCCTTATCAATAAAAATAAAGGTATATTAAATTAAATAAAGCTTTCTGTTGCTTTAAGCATATGAATAAAGTAAAATTTCTGAATAATTAGACTGAAAATTAGACAAAAAATTGAATCTAATAGTAGAAGCGCACCCTAAGAACGACCCTAAAAGTCAGCGTGCGCCTTTACATCCACTAAACTCCGTAGCTCAGTTTTGTACAAAGTGATACTGACGCCATTTTGTATTTATATCAACAATTCACTTTACACGTATTCACGGACAGGGAATTTAAGAGAGTTTTCTCTTACTATGCTCAAATAAAAGTTGTTTCTCTCTTTAGATACTCTATGGATTAACACAAGATAAACAAAATGCACAAATGGGTTGCGAGAGAAAAAAAGTGTTTTCATTGTTGAACAATATTTCAAAAATAATGATACTTTACGCGTATTACGATCCCTCTAATATATTAATTGTCACATGTAGTATATCTTACGATACGGTCTATTGCATTATGTAAAAGGTGGGCTATCTAGTGGTTTCTTTTTAAATCAAAAGTTATTTTGACACTGTTTGCCGCTCGAAATCTTGACAGAAAGTCAGTATCATACTTCCGCAAAATGAAATAAGTCGCTTTACGCTTCGTTATCGCTTCGTAGTTTGAGCCTTAGAGAAGCTTGAATTGGACAACGATTTTGGGCGAAAAATCATATTTTCTGACGAGGCGCATTTTCATCTCGGTGGCTACGTTAACAAAAAAAAATTGCCGCATCTAGGGCTCGGAAAATCCGCACGTTATTTTCGAGAAGCCAATGCATCCACAGAGATTGATTTGATTTTGACTTTTTTTTACCGAAACATGGATTTAGACGACCTCTGGTACATGCAGGATAGTGCGCCATGCCACACGACCCATGCCACAATCGATCTTTTGCGCACCAAATTCCCAAATCGTGTTATTGGCCGCCTCGGAGCTGGTGATTTGTCCCCTTTTGACTTACTTTTTTTTTGTGGGGAACCGTGAACGACCGATGTTATGCCAACAATCTGGACACGATTCAAGTACTTAAGACCAATATCATCCAAGCAATCCGAGAGCTACAGCCCGAAGCCATCAACAAGGTCTTGGAAAATTGGAATGACAGAATGGGCTACTGCGAAGCCAGCCGAGGCAGCCACTTGAACTACGTTGTGTTCCATAATTATTGGGAATATTGGAATCTTGTACCCGGAAGAATGTTTATGTTGACCTTAATCGTTAGTCCCAGAACGCACACCTTTTTCTTTATCACTTTATCACCATACGATAACATTTTGTATCTTAAACTTTATCGCAAATTGTATACTGATTTTGTAAATTTAACTTTATTTTTTTAACATTACATTTGGAAGATAAATGGTAATTATTTAATACAAATTCGTCCTCTCATTTTATTTTCTACTTCAAATCTTAATAATATATCACTTTACCACTTAAAACCCAGCCGATTTCGATCATTATTTTTTTTTTATTTAAAGCAAGCAAAAAAGACGGAATCACTGACTGGGTGAGAGAATACATTGAATCTTTTCTTCTATTTGTATTCTATTTATGGATAAGTTAGATACTATAAGAACAATTCAATGAGATATTTTTACCTAACCAGAATGAAATACACGTATATAATTGTTCAAATAATGCAAACAGATGTTTGCAAGATATCTGAAACAAAACGTGCTCGCGAAATTATATAACTATATAGGTAATAAAAAATGTTTAATAGTACATGATAGCTTTGTGTATATATATATATATAATGTATACAATTTTTTAGCGATTATCAAAATTAGAGATGCTTACAATCTCTACGACCTTGAAAAAACTTTATGAAATTATAAAAAAGTATGTATGTAGGTATGGCTAACCAATTTTTTAAAGTTGTTGAATTTCTTTGACCAATTATATTGGACCTTTAAAATTGCATACTTTTTTGCGAATATCCCACATGTAAAGTGCTTAGATCCCGGTTTGCTTAAACAATAACTGAAAATGGTTATCACAAAATAATGGCTGCACAAAATAAACATCCACCCGGATTTACATCACCATCTACCACATCGTATAATAAAAGGGCTCTTAAGCTAAAAATTTGGTCCTTCAAGCCGGATTTTTATATGCGTTGGTACAGTTTAATGCTGGGCGTAAGTGAACCCATATTTGTTCCGTGTACGGGTATGAGGGGAAACCCCCGGATTAACAATAGGACAAATTTTGGGACTGAAATATTCAAATGCGCACAATTTAAGGTTGTGGTCAACCTTGTTAGTGAAAGATACTCTTATAGATTTTGTCAAAAATGTGTTAAAATCAGTTTTTGTATTCACAGTATGAATTTAAATAGACTTTTAAATTATTTTTGGGCATCATTTATTCAATCTTCTTTTAAATAAACATTAATCTTTTAGGAAATGAAATTTATTTCAATTAAAATTATCTTGGAATGCTTGAAACTTAATCAATATTTATCTTTTGCTAGCAATGCAATATTTTCCTATTGACAAACAACAAAATATTTGTCGAATTGGCAAGCAACTGAATCAATTAAATTGAAATGCAGATACAAACACAATTATAAACTGAAGAACTGCGCAAATTTTAAAATAACCAAATCTAATGGAATGTTACGGACGGATATGCTATTTGATAGAATTCCTATCGGGGGTGTTGGTGCTAGGGCAATTTTCCGTTTGATGGAAAATATATTGCATCTGCAAAAACAAAACCACACAACACCGAAACAGAACTATTTTCCAAACTACATTTGTTAACCTCATCCAAACCCTACTAGCCTTACCTATACAGTGAAAAGGGACAAAAGAGATGTTTCTGGCAGAACTGCATGCAAATGTGCTAAGAACGGATGTTGTGATGCATTACCATGGTCGGCAAAATGTTCACTTGCTTCGAGTGGTAATTTTAGACTTTATAAATTTATATAGAGATACGTATCTATTTCTCTATGTTTACTTTTTAGGAGGCTTTAGGTTGCCATGCTATGTACAATCTACGACTTGGGGTCATTGCGTGCGCACATCAGGCATCCCCAAATCCCATCTCCCTCGTCCCTAGGCCGACAAACGAATGTAATCGATCGATTGGAGGCAGATTCATATCGAACACATTTGGGCTATCAGATAGTCATAAAGCTTTCGATGAAAACCTCGTGATGTAAATTTATGTTTAAAATAACGACGGCTATAACTTTTTTTTTTCATCTCGAGAACAGACGAGGAGTGGGCGCTGAATTACATCCAGTGAGCTGATGAGCGCCTCCACCCAAGCGTGTTAAATTAAGTAATTTAATCGAGAAGTTCTTGTTTTTTATATATTTTTGTCCGTCCGTCCGCTGCCGCCGCTTTCCGTTCGTCAGTGTGGATGTATATTTTGCATAAGAATAAGATTAATAGGTTTGGGGTGTGTATAGAACGCTGCCGCGCCGCCATCGCCACCGCATGTTGCGGTAAAATGGCCTCAATACGTGACTGAGTTATTAATCATCAGGTTTACACGTTAACTTTTTTCATTGTACCTCAGCTTTGCAAATGGATGATCGTTCCTCTTTATCGTTATTAATTGGTGTAATTTGTTTCTTTAAAGTTGAAAATCGTATGCAAACCTGCATTAGTTAATGATACGAAAATCCCCTTCGTAATAATGTACCTACCTATCAGTGGCGAGGCGTCCATATAACTCGATTCCTATCGAGTTACCTTTTACATTTTCTACTAAACAACAATGTTTTCTAAATAACGAGCAACATAAAACCCACGAGATGAATCTAATTTTATTCATTAACCTGCACAAGCTGCACACTCCACCTCTCAATTGAATTTTATTTTCAAACAACACACGAAAGAAAACACACACACGTTATTATCATTAGTATGTGTATTCTGCATTCTGTGCATAAGCCAAAGCCAAAGCAAAGCAACCCGAAATATGTCGGGTTATAAAATCTCTCACTGGATAGAACAAATTTATTTCCTTTCTCTTTTCTTCCTTATGATTTTTTGATTTTGACTCGACTCTGTTTAACACACGCTTTCTTATGCAAAAGAATAACACGCTTTTCGCCGACTTATTTGGTGAATTTTGTGAGTACTGAGTATCTTCTACCGCTGCGCTGTGGTGTGGTGGATTAATTGAGTAGGTCAGTTCTCTTAGTTACTTAATGTGTTTCTGAGTTTGACTCGTCTCTGTCCCCCTTACTTATGCAAACAAATAACACGCTTTTCTTCGACTTATTTGGTGAATTCTGTGTGTATCTCTTAGCGTTGCGCTGCTGTTTAACAACAACAGCGGCTGTTAAACAACAGCAGTCTGTAGTTAATACCTACAGCTGATTAAATTTGCTACTGTTTGAATAATGAAAATTCAGTTGGGTATTTTTAATGTTCAATATTTTCTATTTTTTAATTCAGATACATAATTATTTATAGAAAAATTTTATTTATTGATTTATTTGGTTATTTATCTAACACATTGAAGTTCCGTATTTTTTGTCATATTTAGCATTAATTTTAATATTGCCTACATTTGTCAGAAACGGTTTCTTTTATTAAGATCCTTGTAAATTTAAAAATTAATGATTTGTTGTTAGTACCTAAAAAAGACTTTCTAAGTTTGTCGTGGAAAGCAGATCTGCAATACATTATTTAATTTTGGCTACGTATTAATATGTTTTAGAACTCATTTACGTTTGCAGGTAATTAATTTTTACATCGACTTACCATTTGAAATTATTCACGCCTCGCCACTGCTACCTATACCTTACCTAATTACAGGTAAGAGAGACAGAAACAACGTGTTAAAATGATAACGAAATCAGCTTTCTTGGGAAAGATACAAAGATATGTACATATGTAAAACCATTGTTATCGGATTTCATATGAAAAATGTTTACCTGGGGATTTTTTTATAGATAATTTTTTTTTTTTTTTTTCAAAATTTCATGTTTGCTGATGCTTTGACATTTATTTATCAAACATTTGCATAAAAGTAGTATGTAGTAGCAAAGAAATTTCCGCATAGGTATGTAGTAGGTATATATGAAATTAATTGGGTGGTGTGTTAATGTTTCTGTCTGGTTTGCCTTGAAATGTGAAATGTTGACATTTTTAAGGTGTACCTACCTAAATATACATTTTTGAAAATACAAAATACTAACTTAGTCGTTCAATGAACTCGAAGACGATATACATACATACGTGTATTGTATCTGTACAATTTAGTTCCAAGATTTAAATTTGTTTTATTTTATAGTAAAAAGAAATCTGACAACTTATTTCGGCTTTTTAAAAGACCAGAGGTAAAATGCAGTTATTATTACATTGGAAAATTATTCTATAAAAAATTCTTGTTTTATAAAAATTTTGATGAAAATATATTTAAGGTGATACTGATGAAATTCGGCATTTCGAATGCATTTTTCGAATAACCACCCTCTGAATGTAAGGGGTGTTTCAAAATTAACGAACGACGCCATTTGTGTAGAAAAATGTTGGCAACCCCAAAAAAAAACAATTTGACAACTCACCGTTTATAGAGTAATTAAAAATGAAACAAATTAAACGAAAGAATAACGTGTTTTTATTATTGAAAAATTTTTCAAAAATAATGAAAGTTTTGCGGACACCAGCTGTGAAATTTTGTACAAAGTATGATCAGAATATTGATTTAGCTACTTCAACAGTTTTCAAATTGTTTTTCAAATTGAAATCATTTTTGAATTGAAAGTTCAACAACACAAGCATCTTATCTTTAATTTAATTGATTGAATATATGTAGGTACATAATTATGAAGATGAACTTGCCTTAAGATAAAACAAATACATATTCTTATATTATTTATGATGAAACAATAAAATAAAAATCAATTGAGTTTTTTTTTTAACCTGTCATATAGACTGCAGTTCTCAAAAATTTGTATAGCCATTAAACATTGTTAAACGCAATAATATAATATGCAGGGTGTCCCTGTCTAGTTAATAATGAATATAATGTAGTCGGCTACTTTTCAGAAAAAAATTATAAAAACAAAATATTTCCCATGTGATCTATATGTTATGAGATTTTTTCCAAAAAAAAGTAAAAAACCAGGAATCAACGTTAGAAACTTTCTCCAATCGGAGTAAATTTACTCCAATTTTAAGAAAGAAAATAAATTTACTCCTCCACTTCGCTTTTTTTTTAGATCTACTACTTTTTTTCCACACTAAATAATTCAAAAATTCTTCAGCTAAACCAGCATGAAAGGAAATGACAGCGGGTATGTTATTCAATTTTCTAACCAACTCTGACTGACTATTTGAATCTAAAATTCTATTCTGTTCTGAATCGAATGGAATTTCAGTGATTTATTATTTTTATTTTTGTTAAAATATTTTTTTTACAGTTTTTGAGTTTTTTTTCCATTTTGGACTTTACTACACTTTTTTACAAATCTGCTCCGAAATTTTTGTACTGAGGTTCTAACCCTGCCAAAAATGAATGATTTGTAGATACTGTTTTTTAAATGTTTAAATAATATTCTTAAATAAATGTACTAAAATAGTAGTAGTAGTAAAATTTCATTTCAGAATTTAAAATTAATTTCCTTTAATACAAAAGTAATACTTGACGAAAAATTGTGACCTTCTCTAAAAAAGAATGTCAATAAAAATATATTGTTTAATTTCTTATCAAATCTTGCATTCTGTTTTTTTCTGAAAGGTCTAAAGTTTCGCTATAAATACCCTGATTGCAACTTGCATGGTTATCTATACGAGCTACCATTATCATTCCGGATAAGATAAAAATTAAAAAATCCATCAATTCAAATTTAAAGCTAATTATTATTAATTGACTTTTATAAAGTCTCAAGTAAAAATTATAATTTCAGAATCATATGTTTCATAAAACTTTATTGTCTTTTAAAAAAGTATGTCTTCACTCGACGCCTAAAAGTTTTTGAATACCGTTCTTTTACGTGCCATCTATAATCTATCCTTCATGTTGGTATCTTCATCTCTCTCTTACACTTTATTTGACAGATAATTTTATTTTTTCAATTGAATATGATATAGGACATGTGGCTGACGCGTACATGGCAAATTTCGGCAAGAAAATAATCTAATGACGTCAAATGTACAGCTCACCGTTGACTGTATAACGTTCAAATGATTCTACTGGCTTATAAAGCGCACCAAGCGGTGACTTTTGTTGTGGAATATCATAGCCATTTTACCTAAAGGGTGCTTTATCACTGAATAAAATTTTCAAATAAAATGACCGATGAGTTTCTTGAATTGAACCATGTTTTCCAAAATTTGCAATTATAGAATAATTTCTAAAAGTTGCCAAGAAATGATTCTATCCCTGAAGAATTGTCAAACATAACCAACCTCAAAATAACTGAGAATGTCACAACAACTGTCGCAAACAACAATGTTGCCAATTTAAAGTTCTTCTCCTCTCAAAAGATACATATAAAGAAAGAAGATAGATAGATAACATAAGCTGTATTTTATTATCCACATGATCTGTAAATACAAAAACAACATGTAATCCTGCTTTTTATCTGGATCTATATAATGATCCAAAAACTATTACTTTTTTATTAATTATTATGGTAAGGTAGTGTAAACTGTAGTGCAAAGAAAAAAGCATACAAACACAATGAAAAAATTGATCGTAATATACCACTGGCTGTCACTGTGATTCTATTTGTTTTCTTTCATTATGAAGATCTGATCCAGATCAGTTCATGTGGATAATAAAATGCAGCTGTAACAAATACACATAAAGTGGCAACACTCATCATAACCAGACAGCAGAAAAAGCAACCCTTAAAGCACACACATGCAGCTGCTAATACGAATCACGCAAGAAAGAAAGACAATCAAAAGCTCCCTTCCTAGGACTATAAAAGGAGATCTTCCAACGAATGCATTCCACTTTTATTTTCGACTCCCAGCCCGAGCACCTACCTCTCTGGTCTTGTCTGAATAAGTTTTTCCAAATGTAAAATAAAACCTTCAAAGAGATAAATAATAAAATTGTATGAATTTTTAGTAAGAAAACAGGCCTTTTTTTACAGTTATATTCTCCCTAAGAGAAGAGGTATTGAATTTTTGTTCTTGTACGATTGGCGTTTGTTATCGATTAACTCATTTATAGTTTAAAAATCCCCGTTAGTTAATGTCATTCATTTATCGCACAAACCTTTATTATAGAAGATTTTTATGGTTGAGACATAAATAAAAAACATTGTAAACAATTTTAAACCATGTCTCTTACTCCTCGCTCAATCCCCTATCCCCCTTCCCCTCCACTACTTTGATAATTTTCAAAACTCCAGTTTTTGTCTTAACTTACCCAGATTCGAAATGTCTTATTTAATTAATAAGTTAATATCTTAAGGCAGAATATAATGTCTCTCCTAACATCTGCAGTTCTGCACTTCCACTTATAGATATTATTTATGGGAATAATTTTGTAAGTCAAGAACTAGCCTTTCAACCAATCTAACAAAATAAGTTTGCAGAAGAACATTAATTGCAGCCACATTCATTTTTACGTGCAGAAATTTTCTCCAAATTGTTTGCCTTTCACCCGCAATATTGCATTCCCTGCGGATATAAAATCGATCTATAAATTTCTTTCGTTGTCGTCGTCATAAAAACAAGACGACTGTAACTAATCGATTATGAAAATATATGTATGTATGTACATATATGGGTATACCTACGACTCCCTTGGATTATTGCAATGCAAAAGTAATTACACTGAAATGGTATTCGAGGAGTTATAACAACCAAAACAGAGTTTTTCATTTTAATTTTCCCATTCGAAACCTCCTTATCCTTAGACGGGATTATCTATACCTACCTATATAGTATCGTTTCACGACCATAATATAGACGAAGATTATAAATCATCTCATCGCCAGAAATCCATGGGGCGCTGCTGTCTGTCCGCTGCCGCCATTCACAATTCCCCCATATTTTACCTCTCAGGGGTGCCATCATACTTGGGCGGAAAAAAAAAGGATAAAACTTTTAGTCTCTGTCTGTCTGCCAGATTATCCGCCATTGAGACTGTATAAGGGGATGAAAAACTATATACATGTACATACATACAAAATACAAAATACCGTTGCCACAGAAAACCTACCTTTTGTATACCGCATATTACCATGACAACCAATGAAAATTGTACTCTCTCTCGTCCGCCAGAAAAACGTACAATGAACGTAAAATCAAGCTGTGTTGTATACGCGTACCACATTCGATACGTGTCCTTTTAGCAAAGCCTGGCATTTTAAACGTTCCATCAGCAGTTTTCTGACAAAATGTAATTACGTTGAAGTTTACCGACACATTTCAGCTATACATGTACATAAGTTCCAGGACAAAGGGAGGTCAATAAAAGTTATTTCCAACATCAAGGATCAACCACACACTTTTGGAAATCCAACAACCCTTTTCCCAAAACTAATTTTAAAACCCTTTAAATGCTGGACTAACTTAACTCCTGTTTGAGGTGTCAATTAGTTTAGAGTTGGCGTGGGTTGATTAAAATATGTACACGTGATCTGATGATTCGCCGCCGCCGCCGCTGCCCGATGGAATTCAATTGTTGCCTCTAGTTGGCATGGATGTTGCGGCAGACATAAAATGTCAACTTATAAAGATGTAACCAAAACCATGACCCAGTCCCAGTCCCAAGCCCCAGATGTACCTACATATACATAATATAAAATAATTTGTGGTTAAATGTGGGATGAGAACTAAAACATATTCATCCCCTATTTGCATAAAATTAAGAGTCTCAACACTCGACGGCCTAAAACCATTAGGTTTAGCTTATTGACACCACACTACCACGCGTTTGTGTGAACAAGTGTGTATGATGTATATGTACGACCATCGACGACGACGACGTACGTATCTGTGACCATCAGACTGATTAGATAAATTTTTCTTAATTGGATTGGATGGGGTGAAAATCATACATCCATCAGATATACGGGTATGATAAAGGCTTTGAATAAATTAATTGACATGCTTTTTGACACACATTAGCCATGTTAACATTTCAGTCTTTGAAAATAGGTTTTTTTTTTTTTATTTTTTATTGAATACAACAATGGTGGGAGAATAATTGTCTCATGTGATTCAAAGTTTTAATAGTGGAAAATATTTTAAGATGAGTCATTGCATTGAATTTTTGGATGAAAAAGATAAATGACTTAACAAAAATTAAATTTTGAACTTGAGGTTTTGATCTTGAAATATTTGTATGACAAAATGGTAAAAGACCTTGAATGTGATATATTAAAATAGAAGAAGGTTTTGATGATAAATGTTGACGCTTTCAGTATGAAAATAGTTTAGAATTCTTTAGTTTTGGGTATTGGGTTTTTGGGCGATCTGGAAAAAGGTTTTTAACTAATGCAAACAAAATTCCTAACTTTGTTGGACTATTTGACATTTTTCAATTTGTCTACGATCTGATAATGTTAAGTTTTATTTTTGTGCGTTTTGACAATAGGACTTGAAAAAAATATTCATTCCTAATTATCCCGTTTTTTTGTTCTCCGTTGGATGAGTTTAACAGTCTGACTCGCTTAACGCTTTCGGTTTGGTCCTGGAAAACCTGTCATATCATCAGAAATCCACTTCATCAGAGTTAGGCTAAATTTTTCTGTCTTCAAATCCGACAGGTGTCGGATAAAGCATACAGGGTGTCTTTATAAATGCGCACGTTTTGAGGCAAGAGTAAATAGACCATGATTAGGGACCGAATTACCGCATCAGTTTTCGAGTCGTACGCGAATTTATGGCATTACCACTTACATCTTCGAGCAATCTATTATCATCGTCCCAGATTGTTTAATCATTCATTCGATCACTGATGGCACTCACTCACACGTTCACGGAAGTGGTAATTCGGCCCCGGTTTGGTAAACTCTTTTACCAAGCGTGGGACAGTCGCTCGAAGGCCTTAAGCTGGAACCACACTGGTCTCGTGTGGTGATTCCGTATCGCTTCAATGTATTTGATATGCCTAAAGCCATATTTGTCTCGTGTTATGTCTTGTGTTGTGTGGTGCGTTGCGATCGGAATCATTCTTTTACCGATTGCTCCATACAAAGCTGTGTAGGAGACATGTAGTTTTCTGTGGGAAAGATAAGAGAGTGTTCGGGGAAGCAAAAAATTAAACTTTCGAAGAGAAATTTATCTGATCAAATCAGCAGACAGTCACTGCAAAAAGTTCTACACAAAGATTTTAATTTGTTGGCTAATAAGGTTCAAATTAAAAGTATGTAAATAAATTGGGTGGTGGGACATCCCGTGTAGAACCAGGGCCTTTTAACTTACAACTCTCAACTATTCCTATGTTCCTATTATTGCCAGGAATCGAGGGACCTATAATTTTCTACAGAATCCGAACGGAAAGATGTACTTTTTCATGGCAAAAGGTATTTTTGAAGGATTATGTAAGAGGCAGCAGCTCGTGAAAAACATTTCAATTTTTTTAGGTAGCATAAGCTGGGATTCGAACCTAAGACCTTCGGCGTAACAATCTTACGCACCATTATACCACGGGATAGTCCAAAAATTTAAATTACAAGCAAATTGAACACCGCAGACTTTCCGATCCGTTTGGAGTTTTGTCAGAAGGTCCTTTAAATAGTGGATGAGCACGAGAAACCATGTCAAACTCTATTTTTATGTCAGACGAAGTCCCCCACTTCGACTTAAACACTAATGTAAACAAAAAATTTTGGGATGTGAAGCGACTTGAACCCATAAAAATTCTCCACGAGACGGAATTTCTTCCATCTCGAGTCACGGTATGGTTTGCAGTTTCATCAAGCTGCATTGTCTAATAAAATAGTTTTCGAAGAAAATGGTCACACATGTAACTGTCACTGGTTACCGTTATCTAAAAATGTTAAAATAATTTGTTTTCCAAAATAACGCCCAGAAATAATTTCTATCAACTCATGTGTGGTTGCAGTCAGACCGGGCAAGTACATACATAACCAGGCCTATCGTGGTAGAATTGCAACGGAAGTTTCCCATAAAATAATTTCATGAAACTCCTTGACCTCCAGGTCTCCAGATCTCACTGCATCTGATTTTTTTATTGTAAAATTAAAAAATTAAATGCTTTAAAACAATCCATTCAATCAATAATTGAGGTAATTTCCACATCAACTCTTCAGGCAGTCAACAACAATTTTTGCAATAATGCCGCACATGCGCCAATCAACTTGGAGGACATGTTGAGCAATTTATCAATTAAAACTTTTGGACTTTTGTTTTAATTTTACCGGACCACGCCTTTATAATTATAATTGAATATTTCTTGTTTCGTTATCTTTTACATTTTAACAATTTCTATGATTCTAAGTTGGGCCTTAAAAAATAAATTTTTTTAGGAAATAGGTATACCTTTTATTTACAATTTTTTTGTAATAATACTTGGTAAGCAACCTTTGAAATTGGGTTAAAGCTCCTTTTTTTTATGCTGATTAAAAATTCATTCAAAGACAATTTGTTTCAAATTTAAAATTCTCTACTTGTAGAGGATGAGAACATTTTTTTTTGTAATTTAGAAAAAACTGACAGACTTTGAACCTCTTTTTGTCGTTTAATCAAAAGTATAAATGTATATGTGCCCTGACAACTTCCCTAAAAACTCTCTTGAATGTCAATGATAAAAGCACTTATATACATACATACATTTATTATTGACAGGAAGAAAGTTTTCTTCCTTTTGTTCAACTTTCAACCAATTCAAAGTCAACATTCTTGTCCTTGAATGTGTTATATTGAAATCTTTTTCTCAACAAATACATTCCACAAAGGCTACAGCTGCTCTCCTCTCACCACGAGTACCTTATATGAAAAAAAAAATTACTTAAAAGCCATGCGCTCACTAACTTTTGTAACATACCGCAAAATTTGTCTATGTCCTTATTATGTTCGAATAAAAAATGTCTTATAGGTACTATGCGGTTAAAAGCCACATTGTTACTTCTTCTCACCACTCATCACAGACACGCCTTTGTTTAAACAACACTAGTTGAATAATTTCAACAAAAGTAATCTATTGTCCAGACAATGCATCAACAAAGATCCAATATGAAAAAAAGGGTACAAGGATACCCTTTATCCTAAATAACAACAACCAACAACAACAACAGCAAAAAAAATATGAAAAAAATACTTAACTGTAAGTGAGCAGGCACGATAGAGAAAAAAAAATGTGCATACCTATACAGACACACACACAGAATCAAGCTTCCGGTGTCTGCCAGACAAGAAAAAGTTTCAAAAAAACAAAACAAGAAATTCCACAGCCTGATGTAGGTATTACACAAAAAAAGCTCAGTACAAGGGAAGGTGTAATCAAACAGGAAGAACAAAAAAGAAAAATTCTGGCATGGTTGGGTTAATGTTCTGTGATGCGATCCCGACAACACTGACTCTATGACTGGAAGCTGGATAGAAGAACCTTTTTTTCCATTAAAGCAATTAGACATTTCCATCCCGTCTGACAAGTTTTCACAGTTAGAAGATGGGGAATATGGAAATTGTTCAATTCTGGCCGAACATTCCATCAGTACAGAATTTAGCCAGATTGTCTCTTCCTTTCTTTATATAAAATGCTCCTCCATTCGGAGTGTGGATAGTAGAGTTTCTTGCTCCTTCTTTCAAGTATGATGTAAAGGAATAAAAGTAATGAGTAGAGAATGCATCATGTGCTTTTATCAGAATCTTGGCACCTGATGGCATCGCATCGGTTCGGTTCCCTGAGGAATATCAGAAAGTTTTTTTTTTTTGTTTAAGTTTGTTTCTTTCAAGTTAAAATTTCGAAAGAACAATGGACAGTGGTAAATGGAAAGGTTGTTGCTATTGTTGGAATTTCTGTTTTAGGGGTGAGTTATTACTTTGCCAAAGAAGTCCAGAACACAATGTTGGAATTCCAGACAAGTTTTGATGGATTCATGAAGTTTTGTTTCCTTTATTTGTTTTTTTTTTTCTTTTTTTCATTCCCATAGAGAAAAAAGAAAAGAGAGAAATTACAAAACAGAAAGAAACTATAAATTTGAAACTTGTTTCTTCTTCTATAAAATTGTTTTCGGTTTTGTTTTGGCTGAAGATATAAATGTATGTATGTAGGAGGTATACGTAGATATTACAACAGAAAAACTTAGGAGGGTGGTTTGAAAAGGAAGGAAAAAGGAGGGTGGTTTGAAAAGGAAGGAAAAAAAGTTTTATAAAACATCTACGGTTGAATGACTCAAGGTGTTAATTATAAAACTTTTTAAGCTTTTTATTATAGTAGGTAAGGTATAGCCATGATTATACAAATTACTTTTTAGAAATTTCGTGAATGGACAGAAAAAAAACAAGAATCTGTCCTCAAAAATCAAAAATTAATGTCTTAAGTTTTTTTAAGAACGACATTGTTTTCTTCTTTCGGAACTTTTTGATAAGAAATTCTTTTCCTTTTTTTTAACATTAAAAATTTAAATTAATAGCATAACCATAATTTATATGGGAATTCGCTTTAACAAATGGTAAACAGGGGGTGTAACACCTACATATCTGCTAGAAGAGTAGATATAAAAAAAATAAAAAAACATAAAAAGAAACGATATTTTAATTAAATTTAAAATACAAACTTTTTTAATGGCACCTTAGAGCACAAATTTAATTTTGAATCCTTCTTATACATATAGCTTATAGGTCCCGTATTATCCTCTTAAACGGTCTTCGATTTTGAAATGTGATATTTATGTCATTTATTATAATATTCATTGCATTAAAAAAATATATATTTGTTGAAAGCCAAGGAAGCGGAGAAGATGGCAGCGGCGGACATTGAAAATCCACTTAAGTACGGAAATTTCAGAGACATCTCCAAATCGACTGATATTGATAGGGTCTTCGACAAAATCCCCAAACTACTAACGGAATATATTGAACTCGCTAATAGACTCAAAGCTTACAGAAAAAAAAAAAATCTTCTGAAAATTTCAATCAACGACATTGAAAATTGAAGACGTTTGCCAGCGGAAAAACAAAAGGTTCTCTTCTGATAGTCAACTTACTCCCTGAACACAATTGACAATGGATACGGAGCTGCAGCTGGAATGGCTGTCAAAATATTCAATACACGCAAATTCAATGTTAGAAACACAACGCAACGCAGCTGCAAACAGAGCCGCAGTCGGTTCATCAAGTTTTAACTTTAAACACTTTGCAGCACTTTTGACGTTTCTATTTGTATGAAGAAAAAAAGGGCCGGAAAAAATATTGAAACTTTTTGTGGTTATATGTTTCGTAATAAGTATAATTAATTTTTAAAAAATTACCGAAAATAAAAACAGTGAATTATAAGACCGTGATTGTTTTTTTTTATACAAAAAACTGTACAGCTGAATTGTGGGCACATACAAAATAGCACATATGACATTTTTTCACAGGTGTTGCATCTCCAGCTACAGTTTCAGTTGCAACATTCTGTTGTGTTCAGCGAGTTAAGATCCAGGGATACAGCGATTGCATCTTAGAAAAATCTAAAAAATTTCTGCGCTACCACTCTGGAGAGATCTCCATGAGAAGCGAGAAGAAGGAGGTGTGCTCTACCTACTAGAGTCATTCATAGTGCGGGACGGGAGTCAACATTTTTTTTCGCAACAATCAGCTTTTAATTGGAAAATAATTCTTAAAATGGAAAGAGCGTCGTTCTGAATTAATTTGTAGAATGTCAGGTGGTTTGACAACTCTCAACGAATTTATCGATGGTCTACATTTTGACAGTAGGAGATTTTTCTTCGTTCAGCTGACATAACATGGCGACATCTGCTGATAAAAATTATCAACTTATTAACAAAAGAGTTGTATCAAATTAATGCTCAATAGCTGCCACGCGCCGCCGCCGCCGCCGCGCTGCTCCAAAGAGCCAAGTTACAAAAATTAAAGTTTTTAGAAATTTTAGTTTAAAAGAAAACTCTGAACCTTTTTAAAAATTGGGCGTGGTGGATTTCTGCATAAAAATACTCATGTTATAGCTACCTCAATTTTAAAGAATTAAAAAGGTTATACAAATACTTTCTAGGATGTTACGAGTAAATAAAGGAGTTAAATGGGCGTGTCAATGGGCAGAAAAAAATCATATTTATCATGCGTTAGGGTGAGTTAAATTTTGTTGGGGGGTTATAGATCTGTATTTGCCAAAAATAAGATTCCCAAAATTTTGCAAATTCAAAATCCTGTTTTTCAAAATTCTGTAAATCTATTGCTCTGTATTCTGAAATTCTGTAAATTTTAAAAGAAAAGTCGTTAAGTACAAAAGTTACCACAATTAATCTTTAATTGCATGATCGCAGGTTATCTTACACAACCCTTTGAAATCGATCAACAATGGAAGTAATAGACTCAATCTTTTTGGTATGGAAGCTTCATTTCAACATTTGTCCATCATTTACCAAATGATTCTTTCTTGTGGAGAGACAAATAGAATAAAATCACAATAAACATTATAAACCTTTTTATAAATAATTTCACAGAAGAAGCAAAGCAACATACCTAAACCTTTGTAATAATATGAGTCAGTTCGTAATGTTGAAGGTATGCAAAAGTCTTATCTTCTGGCAGCACAATAAAAATGGATCCCCAAAAATTTCAAATGTCTTTGTATCACGTAACATAATAAATATTTACCTGCACCCCTCCATGTTTAATATCTATTTATATTGTACATATTACAAACATATATTTAAATAATTATATACCTAACAAGGAAAAATGTGCAGGCCCTGCATTCTTATTTCAAAATAAAATACAACCCCTCCTTAAATAGTTGATTAAGTTTTCACCCATTCCCCGGGGTACTTTTGTGGCCCATCAGCCAGCACACCCATATTTGGGAGTTATACCACCCCTATATATAATCTAATCAAAAGCACTTCTACGAAAAATATCCCCTTTCGAAAAAAAAAAATACGTTCCCCATTTACCAGAGACCACACCACACCATAACGAGATACAGCAAGGCCAATGCTTTTGAAAGAAGATTCAAATCGAATCTAATTTCTATTTTATTTTTTTTTTTTGCTTAAATATTATATTTCTGCCAAGGGTCCTTGATGCAATTTTTTTTTTTTGTGATCCTATCCTTATTTCGTCGTCGTCCTTTTGCCCTTTAGTCGTTTGGCAAATTTTCCTCTCTGTTGCACTTCAAAGGAAAATGGAGAAAAAAAAATACATTTCCATCGCATCAGGTAGTAACAGTATCATCTATATTATATTTTCTACTCGTATAATGTAATGATGCAATGTCACATCCTTATAGGGTCGCATCTTGTAAGTGTAGTAGCACACACATGATCTAATTCACATTGTAGTTTATTGAGCGGGAAAATAAATTTTTGTTTTTTTGTTCGTCACGGGACATTGCTGATAGCACTTTTGCTGTGTCAAATAAAAACATTAAAGTTAGAGTGTCGTTTGGTTATATTTTTATCGTCAAAGAGGGACAAGAATTTGAAAAGATAAAATTTTGTGCTGCTGGGTGAAGAATTTGATTGCTCAAAAAGGCAAAAATGTTATGGTCAAGTGAATTTGCTGTTGTGTATCTTTGTCTCGGTAAATTTTGTCATAAAATGTCATTGTATGGACAGGGAATTACATTTTTCAAACGAACGACATATAACTATACTTCAATGTTGTCGAAATTATATGTAGTTAGGTTAAGCAAAGGTAAAGGTTGGTAAACATAAAACAGGGTCTTTCATTAAGCGCTTTCTATCTTTAAATTTAAATAAAACAAAGTGTGTTAGAGATATCATCAGCATTTTTTATTCGTTTGAAAGGCCTATCGAAGACATTATATATGGAATATAATATTTATCAATCCTAGCTTTCATTTCGTTTAATTATAGCTTATGACTAACTTATAAGTCAATCTGTCTTACTGTATATAATCTCTCAATAAATAAATAAAAATAAATAAATAACTTCGACGTCGTTCAAATGTCCGCCGTATCTTCTCTGCGACTTTAGAAAACCACAATAAAAAGTTCAGTTCAAATCATCTCTACGTGAGTTGACCATGCCCTCGAATCGCTCGTGCAGAATTTCCAATGTGTCGTGACCTGTGTGACACGTAGCGCTGCCGCGCCGTCCTGTTGAAACAACATATCGTTGGTGTCCATATCATCCAATTCAGGCCAAAAAAAAGTTGGTACTCATCGACTTTTAGTGCTCGCCGTTGACGGTGATGGCCTGCCAACGTCGTTCTCAAAGAAATATGTACCGATGACGCCAGACCAAAATCCACACCAAACTTTTTGACTTTTTCAGGATGCTCTGGACGCTCTTGGAATTCATTTGGATTGGTATGGTCCCAAATTCGATAATTTTGTTTGTTGACTTACCCAATTCATCCATAAATGGGCCTCAAAGCTGAAGATGATTTTTCGATGAAATTTAGTGTCAGTTTCCAATTGCTCCAAGCCCATTCAGCGAACGCACGTCTAGTTGTCTATATTATGGTCTTTTACCTTCAGCTCCTAGGTCAGTTGAATTTTGTATGAGTGCAGGCCCAAGTCACGACGTAAAATTCATCAAGTTGTGGTCTGCGAAAGGCCGAGTTCTTGTGAACTCCCCGAAATCAACTGCCTCGGATTCTCCTGCACACTCTTAAAAAAGTGGCGATTTTATTCGGCAGATCTTGCATTTCGTCGACAAACGAATGTTTGTTGATCGTTTACTAAACCAATGGACTCATATTTATTGACAACACTGCGAATAGTGATAAGTCCTTTCGGTAAGACGATTATGGCGACCGTAAAATAAGCTAAGCACGTGGAACGTTTCCCGGACACAACAACCATTTTTATAACACAATTTTATCATTTGTACCGACTAACTGAATAAATGACAACCAATTTGACAGATGTAGCTTCTGCAACTGTCAAAGTTCGGAAGTTCCATATAATTGGAAGACCCTTTATAAAGACGACTTTTTTCCTTAATTTTTAGGCGTACTTGAAAGCTTCTTATTTTTTTCTTTAAACACTTCGAGTGTGAGATGAAATAAATCAATTTTTTACTATACAACTACTATTACTACTTATATCTACTACCAGTACTAATTCTATCAAATTTATACTTTTGATTAAAAAATACAAATTTGCTTACTACCTTTATTAAGTTCTAATTTTCACAGAACAACAATTGAAGACTAATTAACAAAAGAAAAATAACATTCTATTTTAAGTCTTCCTACAAATATTGATTCTTAATAAATATTATGTTGATTCAAAAATATGTTTTAATACACATACATCAAGTTTGTCGTAGTTACGTAAACACATACAAAACTATTTTGAACTATTTATTACGATACACATTTTATTACTAAAATAATTATTACAAGTTTTAATTTGAATTAAACAAAAAGGTTAATTTCGGTTTGGCAAAGTCCAAATATGCAATAAAAAAAAGTTCGACAGATAAACTTAAAAATGAGTACATTGTAAGTACCTTAATTGTAAACAAATCACAATTTTACTTTGTGGCCTCATGTTTTTTTTTTTTTTTTTGTAAAACGTCTATATTACCAAAAAAAAAAAACAACCCCATAGTGATTTTAATTTGCAGTTTTAATTTAATTGAATGTAGGTGTTAAAAAAAAGCAAAAAGTTTGTTACTTTATTGATTATGAGATCAATAAGCGGAATTTTATTGTTTTTTTTTATTTTCTGATTTCAAGTTTGAATTACGTTTTAATATTTAAAATTTCATCAAAAACGATTTGTTATGCAAACAATTAATATTAATGATGAATAGAGAATTCGAATGGAAATTTACAAAAAGTTAAGCGAATTGATTATTTTTTGTGGTTTTTAGATTTAATCATCATTTTTTTATTTATTGTGATTGGAACTGCTGTCTTCTTCTCATTAAAAAAGCATGATTCGCACACAGCGGTGGGTCGTTTTTCAAGTTAAGATGTATAGAAATTTGGTAAAGTGATTCAAAACATTTTTATAAGTTCTGGCTTATTAATACATTAGATGCAAAGTAGTCTAACGGTTTTTTTTCTCCCCAATTATAAAAATAGCAAAAACTAATAATGGGTGATTTTTTAAGAGGTTTAGAACTTTAAAAAAAAAAAAAACACAAAAAATTCGAAAAAATGAATGAAATATTTATTTGAATCGATAGTTTGAACCTTGCAATTTAATGTTTAAAGATAATTTCATGCAAATGTTGACCGCGGCTGCGTCTCAGGTAGCCCATCCGCTGAGTCCAATTTTGGCATACTCTTTCACACATATCGGCCGGTATCTCATGAATGAATGCATGGATGTTGGCTTCCAGTGCGTCAATCGAAGCGGGCTTGTCCCTATAGACATTAGCCTTGACATACCCCCACAAAAAATAATCTAATGGTGTCAAATCGCACGATCTAGGCGGCCAATTGACCGGCCCGAAACGTGAAATTAACTGTTCACCAAACTCGCCTCGCAATTGCGCCATTGTTTCGCATGCTGTGTGGCATGTGGCACCGTCTTGTTGAAACCACATATCATGCAAGTCAAGAACTTCCATTTCGGGCAAAAAAAAGTTTGTTATCATCGCTCGGTAGCGTTCACCATTGACAGTAACGCTGCGATTCGCATCATCTTTGAAGAAATATGGCCCAATAATGCCGCCGGCCCATAAACCGCACCAAACAGTGGCTTTTTCGGGATGCATTGGTAGCTGTTGCAATGCTTCTGGCTGATCTTCACTCCAAATGCGGCAATTTTGCTTATTTACGTACCCATTCAACCAAAAATGAGCCTCATCGCTGAACACAATTTTTCGATAAAAAAGCGGATCCTCGGCCAGCTTTCCGAGCACGAATTTTGATAGTAAAATTCAATAATTTGCAAGCGTTGTTCATTTATAAGACGATCCATGGTTAAATTGCAAACCAAACTGAAGCTGTTTGACAGTGACACAAGGTACTAAACACACGTCAGCTGTCAAAACCAGTGTTGCCAAAACCAAACCAGCTAAAAAATCACCCGTTATTATACAAATCTATTGCTTTTAAGAAACATTTATTAATTTTTATAACAAAATTATATAACTTTAATCAAAATATTAAATAGATACAATTTTTAAAAAAGGCAATCAGTATCAAAATAGGAAAATAATCGATGTACAGTAGCTCGTTTATAGAAAAGCAATGGGCAATAATCATTTTTCGGGTGGGTCTATAATGCAAAACTCTTAAGTTTATAAAATTAATAACAAAAAGTTGGACCTGAACCATTAAAAATAAAACAAATTTTTTTAAGTGAATAATTTTGCTTATAGAGACAGTTAAAGTAAGTGGAAAAATTTTTATTTTTTTTTTAGTCTAAAAATTTGTGTTTTTGTTTTGTTTGATATATTTATTTGTTTATTATTAAAATAATTTTTTTTTTTTTTTGATATTAAAAAACTTAATGGAAACAAATTCTTTTAGATTTGCTCGCTTAATTTTAAAAATTCAGCTGTGGTAGAGAGATTTGGTTTGAAGAAGTCAGTCAATTTGTTTTTCAAAATTTTAAAATTAGTTTTTTCCAAAACTATAGATTTCTAGATTTGATTTTTTTTTTTTTAATTCAAATCTATTTTTTTATTAAATTGTCCCTTTCGCCTAAACAGGAGGAAATAGGGAAATCTTTCTAAGAAGATTTTTTTTCTTGTCTTAACCCAACCTACACACTCGATATTTTAGCATCTTATGCAAAACACCCTGTATATTTTTAGTTTGTTTAATTGTTTTTCCACTAATATTTAACTTGAAATCTATCACTTTTAATTTTTTCACTGAAATATTTTCTTAGTGCATTCTTTTGTGTCAAAAAATTAAAATATACAATTTTTAGCCAACAACAAACAAATTTAAAAAATAGTTTATTTTCATTTTTTCCACTATTTAACTCATATTGTTTTTTCCTTCTTCTTCTTCTCTCTGATTAGCTTTAAATCACTTTTCCGTTACTCTAAATCTAAACTTTTGACCTTTGTTAAGTAAAATACAAACTATGTCAACGCCTTAAAAAATCTTTTTTAAAACACTCTAAAACACCCTGTATAGCCATATTTTTAAATTCACCAGCTTGATAGCCTCAGAAATTCTTTTGTATATAAAAAAAATAGTTACGATATCTTTAATAGTTTAAGAGTTATAATTTTAGCAAATAAAAATGTCGAAACGGGCCACTGTGTTATGTTAATTTGTTGTGAAAGAAAAAAATATATACCTTATAGCTAAGTTTTATTACCACACCCCAAAATGAACTCGAAATAAATTTGTCACATATTCTCGTGAATTTGTCATTAAAGTAAAATTTTAAATTTTGAAATTTCTACAGTCGAAATTTTATCAGTCATCGATCGCCTCAAAAACTTAAGAACGAAAGTAATATTTAAAAAAAATGTTTTTAGTTGCTGTATTTTAATCTGACGTCAGATTAATATTTTTTGACAGCTGACATAAATTTGACTTCATTTTGTGAATAAGTCCATGTTTTTCCTTTATTTAAAAAATCTTACCACATTATGATCTTAATTTTAAAGTCCCCAGTTTGAGTTTGAACATCCAGAAATAGACAATGAAACTAGAATCAGTGTTATCATAATATGTACCAAATTTCAATAATTTGTATAAGCACACATTTCAACAAAGTGGACTAGGTATATGGTGTGGCAAAATTTCTATGGCACATTACGGGTAACAGTAGGTTTTTTGTGTGAAAAATCGTGAGGTCATAAATTGTGTTAAATTTCCTTTTAAAATTTCCAATGCATCTTATTTGAGCAATTAAATTCCAAGCTAAATATAAACATTTTTTTACATGTTTAACAAAAATAAAAAAGATATAATGTTTTGGTAAATCTCTTATCTCATAGCTTTTATCATCTCTCTTTGATTAACCATTGTTATACCTGTGTAAATTTCTATGATTCATATCTACATACATAATATCAGAAGAAGGTCATTTACTATTTTTTTCTCTTTATTTCTAGACCCCTCTTCACTATAGAGACTTGTTGACCTATTCCTATTCCCATAAAGCACTTAAATCAAATTTATTATATTAAAATTTATCTAAAACCAGTTTGAATCTAAATCAATGACATCAGCTTGTTTTCGTTTTTTTTTTCATTAACACGCGTGTCCTATAAAACCCAAAGATGTTAGTTTGTCGCCAACGACCGGTAACAAAAATAATAACAATAAATTAAAAAAAAAAAAAAACATGATACATATCAATTAATTTATCTTCAAAGCAAACCAAAGAAATCTGTGGTATTACCTCCTATACGCTACATATTATAATAATTTCGGTAAAATAAAATACAAATAAATTATACAAAAAACAAAGCGTTAATAATAATTTTTGAATTAATTTTCACAAAAAAAAAAACTATATATTAATATACCCTTGGAATGTTTCCAAAAAAAAAATAGAAGATGATACATTGACTTGAAAAAAAAGAGAAACGAAAACAAAAAAGTCTCTGATTTTGTATTAATGATAATACATTTTAGCATAAATAGATTGCCGAAGCGAAAATAAATAATAGACGCAAAATCGCGCTTTCACTTATTTCCACTTATTATTTCCACCAGCACTTTTATTAAACTTTGTTAATAAAAAGTTTATTTTTTCAACTCATGACACATAATACAACTTACGAATTTGAATAAATATACACAAAAGTGTCGTTGAAATATCTTAATTCCTTTCGTTTACTTGATTTCATTTCATATTTTTTTTATTTTTCTGACAACAAAATTCGCTGTGATTTTTGTTTTTTTTAAATTTATTGATTTCAAAACATTATAACATTTTAATGCATTATAAAAATGATAAAAATTTAAGTGAGAAATAGCGTTGTACAAGCCTATACAATTTGTACAATTTGCTATATGTTTATACCAATTAGGAGATAAACATAATCAAATATTTGTATAGGAAAAAATAATAAAATAAATGCATAAATACTATACTTAGGTACATACGTAAATGAAAGTCCTTACTATTTTTCGCCAGATTGTATCGTAAGTGTATAAATATTACTATCAGTTTTCAATTATACCAGTTAGGTAGAAGTAGTGAATACATTAAAAAACAAACTGCCATAGGTGCGGAAAATAAATTTGAGCATTATTTAGCATATATACATATAACATGATTATGTCTATCTATTATTTTTATTTTAAAGGCTGTGCTATGAATGTCAGACTAGTTTATACCAATCAGTAGAAATATATAAACATAAATGTGGTTAGTGGTTAGATTTCTTTTTAGTTCATAGTGAAGTTCAATATTAATGTTTAAGAGATATGTAAAAAAGTGTTTATTTTGGAAGTGTATGGTGTATATGGTTTATACCAGTTAGGTGCATTTAAGAAATAAACAAAATCTGACCATCACAGGGTCTAAAATAATTATGTGCTACAAACTAAACTACATAATAAATTTAATCCAATTTTATATTTTTAGACTAGTTTATACCAATCAGTAAATAAATGTACGTAAATGTCGTTAGTGTTTTCGTTTACTTTCGCATAGAAAGCGATGCTTAATAATCATTTAAAAAATGTGTGAAAAGCTTTTTTGTAATTTGTAGTATAGACACTCAGGTTTTTTTTTATACCAGCTTCGTGTACATTAGACGGATAGATAAAAACTGACTGAAAATAGAGATGTGCTCTTAATACATATTTATATATGTACATGTTAGGTACTCGATTATGTTGACATGATTTTTTTATTTTTGTATACAATTGAAAATTTCTATTTCAGACTAGTTTATACCAATCAGCACATAAATCTTCGTAAATCTAGTATTCTAATTTACGTTTGTTTTTGAGTAAAAGGCGATGCTCAATAATATTCAATCAATAGATAGATAAGTAGAAAAATATTTAGTTTTGAAATTTATTAATTTGACACCCTTTTCTTATACCAGTTAAGCGCAGCAAATAACAACTTTTGGATTGTCTTTAATCGCTTTAAAAAAAAAGAAATAGACAATCAATCTTGACACACATGTATTGATCAAGAAGGTTTATGTCATCCCATGGCATTCTACGAAACTCAATTTGCTTAATTTCACATCAGGCAGCAATTGATAGCTATCCCCTTGTAGTTATTTATCCAAAACAATTTCAATATCCAAGTGAGCTGCAAATAATGAAACAAAAACAAAAAACACGTCTCGACCAAATGGAGGAAGGTTTTTTTTAGATGCTATATCTGTTTAACGGGAAATTGCCGCTTGACAAAATCAACGACAACCTAACAAGATCAAACTTAAAAAAAAAAATAAGCAAAAAAAACATCCCGTTTATTGTATCTATATAGATACTGCTGAGACTCGAATTAACCGATTGCCAACAGCTACATATAAGTGCGTATTGCATCGCGCCAAACATCGACCAACAGACCAACCGACCCGACAAAAACAACGAAAACGACTTGGTCTTGCTGAATTTCCTGATTTACTGGTTCCCCACGGGGGACCCATATCCCAACATTTTACGGAATAAATTTCATTGCGCAATGCTGCCAATAAAAAAAAAATATATAAGACAACTTTTCTACACTTCTTCGTCAACTTCGCTTTGGTGCAGTTGTAGTAAAAAAAAAAACATGAAAATGCATCTAGATAGTCCAAACTCCAAATTAGATACCTATAAAGATACACAAGTATAGAGAGGAGGTATACTCTTCATATCTCTAGTATATCTTCTTATGCGCCAAACACCAAGGCAGAGGTGCCCACGTTTGTTTTGTTGCGGCTCAGTCTTCAACGCCGTCGTCGTTGAATCTTGTATCTGTAGCAGGAACAGCGGTGGCATTCGGTAGTGATGGAGCACAGTCAGTGCTGCATGTGATACTCTAAGTTTCCCTTTTTTTTGAGAGCTTCAAGTATATCTTCCCCCGGCATGCAATCCTCTCCTTCTCAGAGTTAATCTGTGTATCTTTTACGTTCGTGCTACCCCCGGCTAATTAATCTAAATAAAGTAAATCGGTACTCTAGACTGAATGAATCCTATACAATATACAAATACATACCCTCGGTTACGGTTACCACTTTTTTATTTTATGATCCGAATGTTAGATTTATTCATTTTATTGATTTGTTAGATTCTTACAACCTTTTATCAAGGAATTAAGCAGTAAAATTGGATAGGTCTCTTCCTATTCGAAATGTTTATAGAAATTCATACAGTTTCTACCAATCGGAAAAATTGTCTTACTTTGTATATGAAAGATTTTTTTCTCATTGAAAACATAACATCTATGTTTTCAATGAGAAACATATATATAATGGGTGATTTTTTAAGAGGTTTAGAACTTTAAAAAAAAAAAAAACACAAAAAATTCGAAAAAATGAATGAAATATTTATTTGAATCGATAGTTTGAACCTTGCAATTTAATGTTTAAAGATAATTTCATGCAAATGTTGACCGCGGCTGCGTCTCAGGTAGCCCATCCGCTGAGTCCAATTTTGGCATACTCTTTCACACATATCGGCCGGTATCTCACGAATGATTGCATGGATGTTGGCTTCCAGTGCGTCAATCGAAGCGGGCTTGTCCCTATAGACATAAGCCTTGACATACCCCCACAAAAAATAATCTAATGGTGTCAAATCGCACGATCTAGGCGGCCAATTGACCGGCCCGAAACGTGAAATTAACTGTTCACCAAACTCGCCTCGCAATTGCGCCATTGTTTCGCGTGCTGTGTGGCATGTGGCACCGTCTTGTTGAAACCACATATCATGCAAGTCAAGAACTTCCATTTCGGGCAAACAAAAGTTTGTTATCATCGCTCGGTAGCGTTCACCATTGACAGTAACGCTGCGATTCGCATCATCTTTGAAGAAATATGGCCCAATAATGCCGCCGGCCCATAAACCGCACCAAACAGTGGCTTTTTCGGGATGCATTGGTAGCTGTTGCAATGCTTCTGGCTGATCTTCACTCCAAATGCGGCAATTTTGCTTATTTACGTACCCATTCAACCAAAAATGAGCCTCATCGCTGAACACAATTTTTCGATAAACAACATTTCGAACCGAGCACGAATTTTGATAGTAAAATTCAATAATTTGCAAGCGTTGTTCATTTGTAAGACGATCCATGGTTAAATTGCAAACCAAACTGAAGCAGTTTGACAGTGACACAAGGTACTAAACACACGTCAGCTGTCAAAACCAGTGTTGCCAAAACCAAACCAGCTAAAAAATCACCCGTTATAACAATATCCTTTAAACAAATTAATTTAGAATACAACCTTTTAATTGAATCGAAAAATATCGGTATGTGCTATAAACCAATTTATCCAATCACTGAATTTATCAATTTTTGGTTATTTGAAAGAATATTATTTCAAAATGTTTATCCTGCTGCATGTATCCCAATAAAAATAAACTAATAATATGCAATGTGCTTTATACCAGTTTATACTAATAAGTAATATTCGTCAGTCTTTGGTAGTTGCAAGGGAGATTGTTGGCATTATTTACATACAAAATCGTTTTTTTTAATAAACCAACCTACTCGATTTATACCAATCAAAATAAAGTTATAATGTGTAATGTGCATTATACCAGTTTACACCAAGCAGTGCATTTAGCATGTTTTCATAATTTGAAAGACTATTGTTTCTATAATTGTCATACAAAATTGTTTATGATGATACCTACCCTCTGGATTTATACCAATCTTAATATAGTAATAATGTGTAATGGGCTTTAAAGTAAGTTTATACCATTCAATGATTGTCACAGATTTTTGAAATTTTTAAAGAAAATAGTTTCCATAATCTATGCACAAAGTTGCTAATTTAGATACCTACCTACTGGATTTATACCAATCAAATTAAAGTAAGATTTTTGAAATTTGAAAGAATATAGCTTTCATTATTTATATACCTACATACTGCATTTATACCAATAAAATTAAAGCAATAATGTATAATTTTATTCATACCATTTTATACCAATCAGTTAAATTTTTAGTTTTTCATAGTTTTAAAGATGATAGTTTCCATAATCTTCGTAAAAAAATGTTTATTTAGACTAAGTGCTGGATCTGGATTTCTACCAATCAAAATAAAGTAGCAATGTTGAATGTTTCCATTTATCAGTTATTGTAAAAGCGAACCCCGAATTAAGAAATTTATTTTAAACATTTCTTGGAAAGAACGACAAGCTTCTTTGTATACCATTTAGATGACTTCAGCGCATTAGTTCATATTCAAAAGAAGACAGAAATGTGAAAAAAGAGTAAAGTAAAAAGACTAAAGAAAGAAAATCAATAGTTTAATTTTGCTGTAGATATTTTAAATAGAATTAGGAAAATCTAAATTACATCTTCATTCTACTGAGTATGTTTCGTAAAAAAAAAAATAATTTTCCTTTAGTGGTAACCATGCACTTAATATAGAAAGTTTCAGAGAGTTGTAGATGATGTCTCTTGAGGATATGCTGTATTTTGTACACATAAACGGGAAGCTATTTAATATGATTTTCTTCTTCTTTTTTTTTTTCCTTAGATACTTTATCTCTATATAAACAAGCACCAGATACTTTCCGATGATGGTTGAATTTATGTATGTATGTAGAGTGTATACGGGCATTAACCATAAATACACAAACAGAGAATTTAGGGAAATTAATAGTATAATGTCAGAATGAGTAAGCTTGTTGATTTATTTTATAATTTGACTTTTAGAATAATTTACTACCAGATTATGTGTAGATACATTCTTATGTAAATATATACTCTATGGTATTTAAGCTAAATTAATACAAAAATTTCGAACTTTTATTTTCGAAATCATCGAAGTATAAAGAATTAGATATTATGTTACTTTTTTTTCTTTTTCAACAAATCCAGGTTCTGTTATAACCAGTTAAATCTTTTTTGGTTATGGTTATTCACAATAATTTCAAGTTTTAAATATAATTTTTTTTTTATTTTCATTGAAATGTATTCAAAATATTTGGTACTTTTCTGGAAAAAATTGTTTTTGTTTAAATTAAAACACGAAATACAAGTTAATTTAATAAAAAGAACCTTGTTAATCAAAATATTTGGATTTTTTTTATATTTACGACTTAATTACACATAAGAAACCTAAGAAGCTTTTTTGGATAAATTATAAGGTAACAATTTTGTTTTGTCAACAAAAAAAACTAATTTTGTTCTTCTTTCTAAAAGATTTTACTTCCATTATTAACGATTTTAATTTAAAAAAAAAAGGTAAACAACCGACTACGATAACCTCATACCATGCAAGGTTATAATTTGAACCAAGGATATGTACTTGTTTCCTTCTTTTCATACACCTACGAGGTGTTCGATGTGCCTTCTGTTTTATAGCTATAAGGGTTTTGTTGGTTATAGGGTCATCCTCAAGAAAAAAATTAAAATTTAATTTAAAAGTTATAAGCAGTTTAAACTTTATAAAAAAACCTTCATTCATAGAACAATTAAATACCTATAAATATCAAATAACAATTTGTTTCGTCTACCTATACTATTTTTATAAAAGTATTCTTGTTTATGGGCAGTTTTACTGGTATTCGATTAGCGTACATGTCACCTGGTTAAATCTGAATATCTAGTAGGTATTCTGGGTGATTTGGTTATCTGTTAATCTGATATCACTCGTTTTATCAGGTTTCAGATGTTCTTATGAGATTCAAGTGAATTGATCTTCAGTTATAAATTCTAGAATGAACAGATGGCTTTAGATTAGCAGGTTCTAAGTTTAAATTTTTTTTGATAGTTTTAAGTTACATATTTTATTTTAGTTTTGGATAAGTATTTGCAAAAAAGACATTTAGACTTGGCCAAAAGCAAATTTATAATGGAAATAAAATATGACATCTACTGTTGAAGGCACCAATAACCGGTATTTTGAAATTCATGAGAGATTGGGTGCAATCAACTGTGGATAATATGTAATAAAATAATAAATAATTATGAACAGGCCTTATCCCCCATTTGTCCTCATCTTCCTATGTTACCAATTGAAGGTGACAGGCGAGAATTTTAAGGGTTCTTCATACATCCCTGGTAGCTTTTGGAAAAGCAGACTTTCGCCTTGGTGGGTCAGCAGGTTTAATTTTCTGGTGGCTTTCGTAACACCAGGCCTACGCACTAGGAAATCAGTAATTTTATTTTCCTGGTTCGGTCCAGATCAGCAGATATACTAAGACCCTAATGGTTTTCTGGACAGAAGGCTTTCGCACTGATAGATACATAAGTATAATGCCCCTAATGACTTCAGATCAGCAGGTACTATGTCGCTTATGGCTTCAGATTATCAGGTACTATTCTCCTGGTGATTTTTGTGAGCCGGTTTAAAGCGTACTGTTAGATCAGCAGGTAAACAAAGTTGTTCGAATCAAATTAGAAATGAAGTGATTGGACTAAATAAATGAAGAAATCGAATTTCCTCGTCAGTAATTGAAGTGAAACTGATAATGGAGCCAAGTTCTGGTACTAGTCTTATGACTTAAGCATGAAGAACAAAATGTTGTTTAACTGCTTTTTTATTGAACAGATATTTCTACAATTGGTTCTTAATTCTTTGTTACTTATAACTTCTCACCAGTAGTTTTAGGTGGTTGCTTAGGTTAGTTTTAAATTATGAAAACATCCAGAGAAGAGGGATGATCTGTTACAACCTTCAGTTGCTGAAATGCTTCTGTCATTTTCGTTCAAAATATTCAAACTTCTGTCCGCATAGTTTTCCTTTAGAACGATCCAAGCATTTAATCCTGGTCTTGGAAATGGTGAACCAAACGAGAAAGTAGTAGGTATGTTATGATGAACCTGAAAAGTTGCTTTTAAATAAGCTACTTTGGCTTCTGACTGAGTCCATTGTTTTTCGTCATAAGGAGGTGCATAAGATAGAAATCAGAATTCCGCTTTTTGCGAATAGCCGTTGCGTGTGAGTTAAATCGTATCACCTCGTGGCTATAGTATTTTATTTTTAGCTTCGATTCGTTGAGCAGGCTGGATAAAATGCTGTGGTAGCTTTTGTAACAAGGCAATTCCGATTTGATTGAGTTGACTTTGATACCCCATCTTTCGTAGTATTTCCACAAAGACTTCTCATGTGATCTTCTACTCTTTGTTTTGCATTGTGTCGTCAGAGTAGAACAAATTCTTTGCGTTCTTTGGTTAAGGTTGTTCCGACGTGTTTATGTTGTGGAGGTTACGGTCCTCGAACATCTGATTGTTTTATTTGGCGAACGGCTGTTCTTAATCTGGACAAAAAAGGATCTGGAATTGAGAAAACTGAAAATAATTTTAATTAGTGAACTTAAAAAAAAAATCAAAAAGGTATTGGTCCCTGTATCCAAATGGTGTCAAATATTTTCTCTATACTGAGGAAGCATTCCAACAGCGAACTGATAGTTGTTAAGGGTGCTGCGGCTGCCAATGTTGTTTTAGAACAATAAAATTGGATGAAGAAGTTTAGAATGTTTCTTTCGAAATCCGAACTGCATATTAGAGATGATGTTGTTGGTGTTGCAAAATATCTTGAGCTTACAAACTATATGTTTCCATTATTTTGTTGGTGTTGCTTAGCATTAAGATGGACCGAAACTGGCCTTTATAAAATGTTTTTTATGTAGAAGTACAATCTCAGCTGTATTTCATCTCTTCAGGAAATAGCAATTATTGACGTGACCCAGTTGTTGAGAACGAAAGTTATAGCATCTTAAATTGGCGAAACTCCCTTAAAATGTGGAAGTAGTTGTTTCATATCTGGCTCAGATGATTCTTCAGGTCATCCTACTATAGATTGAAGGTGTTTGTGAAACTTCCAGTCAACTCGGGATCACTCGAAGATTTATCAATCTTTAAAATATGGTAATTTCTGTGTCTGTTTACAAAATTCAAATATTTTACCAATTTTCCCATTTATCCTGAGTAGTTGTGTCTGATTTTGAGTTTTCTGGCAATTACTGACTTTTATAAACAGGTAATCACTTCTGTTAGATGCTGATGCTGATATCTGTACCTTGAAATCTTTAATATCTTTTTTTCGTAAGATCCATTGCTTCTATAGCCTCTTCGATACTTTGAAAGGCTAAAGGTGTTATTAGCCATTGAGTTCCTATTTTCCAACAATAATGTAAAGAGTCATCATAAAACTAATTAATAAACTATAATGAAGTTCTTACTCCAAATGTCCTTAACTCAAAATCAGTGAAACTTTAATGAAAATTGATTAAGACTATCAAAATGCCAAAATACGAATGGGAAACATCTTTTCAAGTAAAGAATCCTTAGAAATAAAATCCAATTCATTAAATCAAAAATGAACATTGAAATAGAAACTTTTGACTTAAAGCTATAAATTTCCATCTCAGTAACAAGAACTCGTGTTTTCTAGTTGCCTAAGGGAACAGCCGCTTGGTGCAGCATAGGTTTGTTTGAAAACTTTAAAGACAAATCACGTGAAGCAAATTGAAATTAATCCATGTTAAATGCTTAAGAAATATATGTATTACTTCCTTCCCCTGATAAATATTTAAATCCCATTGTTATACCCATGTAATTGCTTAGCAACCCCAAAAAGGCGGCACTGGTTCTGGTAGATCCACATAAATACAAAAAAATTAAACGTAATAAAATCCTCAATTTAGGATTCCAAAAAAAAAAAAAAGAAATGAAACCAAACACATCTCAAAACTCAATTATTTATCTTTAAATTGCTGCTAGCTGTTTATAAAATTGGTTTCACTTTTTATGTAACCCCTGGTAAAAAAAAAAATCACCCCCTTAAAAATTTATTTGTTAGCAAAAAAAAAAAAAAAATGAAAAAGGACTAAAATCAATTTGTCCCGGGAAAATATTTGAATGCAAAAAAAGGGTGAAGATTTATTCTTCCGGGATATGCTCACTGCTCAGTGTGGACAGGGCTGCTTTGTTCATTGATAAAAAATATCCAACAAAGTGTTAAACCTTCGCTCTATTCATGCAATAGAAATCGAAATCGAACTCATATTATTTGAATGTATGCAGTAAATCACTGTCTGCAACCCAAAAAAAAAAATGGTGGAAGCAAAGTAGGATAAGGACTTGACCTTGATCCTGAGATGGGATAGATCAAAATTAGCTGACTAGAAATGCATGCAGAAATAGGTAAGATTTTTTTTGCCTGTGAACATGTGGTACAGGACGACGAGGGCTGCAACCACATAGGTATACACAGACTTATCCCTAGAGGACAATAACCCACACTGAACGTGGTGGAAATGAAATTGCACAGACTGATGCAATAAAAAATAGAACCCATCCTCGTATATATACGTCTACATACATATTATGTGTGTGCAATGGATTATTTATGTCTAGAAATCGATGTCAGTTTGTTTTAAGGATTTACCATTCGTCTAATGGAATTTTCTTTCGCAGCCAGGATAATGGAATTGATCGTAATCCATTCTGTAAGGATGAATACGAGCTGTATGTGTGTTTATCTTTTTTTTTTCTTCCTTGCATTGGTATTCGTGTGGCATGGTCAATGTATAAGGATTTTTTTTAATACTTTCACTTTGAAATGGGGGGGAATATGATGATTGAGAATAGGACACCAACGAAGTGGATGATTAAAGTACATTTTAAAAACCAGATGGGGATACATTGGGCACATCAACGCAGGGTTTTGTATGTTTTTTTTTTGTTCAAGACCCCATTTTAATTTTCTTTCTTTTCTTTATTATAGACTTGTGGGGTTGGAAATAAAAACATAAAAAAAATGGGATTTTTGCACAGCGGAGATATAGGCCTTTCGTGACTAGATGGACACGTGACGCAAGAAGGATTTTCTATTTTTTTTTTTTTATTATTTTTATTTTTTTCATTTTGTATAATAGGCTTTTGCTTTGAGACCTTTGCTTGTTTCTTCGTTTGGTGATGAATTGAATTGTTTTTTTTTTTTTGTTTAACTAGGTCCTGCAACCTTTACAAACGCCGGCCGGCGTCATCAACGGCTAGACCGTGTCAGCACACGCCCTTTTGTTCAAAGTGTAAATTGCTTTCCCAGGGGTGCAAATGACAAATAAAACTATACATTTGCTGTGGGGTTACTTTTTTGCAGTCGGGATATTATTCATATAAGATAACAGCAGGACAGAGTTTTTTTTCTGCTTGATAGTTTTCAACCGATTTTATCATGTCATTTTATGCTTTTCAAGGAACAATAATACTTGCAATTTAAAAAGAATTAGTCACATAAAACATTGATAATTTTTTTCTCAGAAAAGATTTTTTTTATTTTTTCAATTTTTATTTCTTAAAAAATTCCGAAAAAATACCATTAATTTGGACCCCAGTTGAATTTTAGCGGAGAAACAAACTTAACCTAAAAAATACTACAGGTTTGAGCCACTTATTATTCAGCCTTATTGTTAGTTTCACCCGAACAACATTTCAACCTGAATATTGGACATTTCACTTTTTCGCCTATTGTGAATTTAACCCGAAATTTCATGTTCGAAAAATTCTCCTTATTGTGAACTCTCATTTCCAGCAGAATTTAATGCCATGGATAGCCTAAGTTTTAACTTATTTTTAGTAAGCGAACGAAATTTCGTGCAAGTGAAACTTACAATAGCTTTTAAAATTCCAGGCGAACAAAAAATTGTAAGGTCAAATATTTTTCGGGTGAGACGTGATACTTCAAAATATTGACAGTTTTCGGGAAATATACCATTCAACCAAAATTGATAAACTGCCTGAAAAAAATGGAGGCGGAGATGCAGCTGAAATAGCTGTCAAAATATTCAATACACACAAATTCAATGTTACGAACACAACGCAGCTGCAAACAGAGCGGTAGTCGGTGCTGCAAGAGTTCACCAACTTTTAACTTTTCACGTGCAGCAATTTTTTGTCGTTTCAATTTGTATGAAAGAAAAAAGAGCCGGAAAAAATATTGAGGCTTTTGTGCTTCTTCAGCTGCATTTTGGGCACATAAAAACTAGCACGAAGAGGGTCATTCATTTTTCGGTTCCTAAAGTAAAGTTAAATAAAACTCAGTGATACATTTTTGTTGAAAACGGCCGCCTCGGGAGATTCGCAGCTTGCGATTCTTTTGAGGTAATTTTTAACCACTTTTTCGTACATTTCGAGCGGTATCTCGGCCTTAACTTGAGAAATATTGGTTTTTAATGCGTCTAGAGTTCGGGGATTGTTTGCGTAAATACTGTCTTTTGCGTAGCACCACAGAAAAAAAAACTAAAGGTGTCAAATCGCATGATCTTGGTGGCCAATTGACATCGCCATAATTGGTCGTGTTGTGTAGCTTGTTGCCCCGTCTTGTTGGAACCACATATCGTCCAAGTCATGATCTTCAATCGTATCAGCAAAATACTACTTAACAATTTACTTATTCTAAAGGGGTTTACTTAAATGTTCTTAATTTAAAATTTATGTTAACTAGTATTATACTTAACCTATTTTTACAATAAACTTCAGCTGAACACGCCTAAAAAAGAGAGAGTTTTTGTAAACAAGTAAGCAAACATACCATTTTCACATTTGCAAGTGTCAAAGTGACATTTGGAGTAAGTATGATACTAAATAGTTAAAATATAGGCATTTGGTAATTTTAACTTTAACAAAATGTTAAAAAGCTAGCACGATGCTAACCTAGAATCATACTAAAGAAGCTTTACAATCCGTACTTAACTGTCTAAAATCTGTCTTAATGAATAATTCATGAAATTAAATCTATACATTTATGTTTTATTGCCAAGTACATTTTGTTATAAATTAAATAATTGTTCTTAGATATTAATATTTCATTTGTAAAAAGCAAACTTATATGGTTTCTCTTGGATTAAATATGAATGGATGAGGGGACTAATGTTTTCTATGGACATTTCATAGAAAATAACAATAGATAAAATGTGTATTATTTTTTTATACAACTGCACAACCTTGAACAAAAACTATCAAGCTAATTTTTCTTTCGAATTCAACTTTCACCCAACTAAGCCTTTCTACCTTACCTTCCACTGTAAGTAGCAAAATAAAACATGCTAAAACTTTCCATTAATTTTAGTATAAAACTATAATTTAAAAACCATTAAATGAATTGTTCTAAAACAATTACCTCAAAATAAAAAAAAAATTAAAAAAAGCTTTTCCATCCCACACAATAATTATCTACGAACATAGCTGGTTAACCGACTGATTATTATTTTTACTGTTTACTTTTCTCTCCTTTTTCTATTTAATGAAAATGCAATTTAATACTCCACAAAAGTAAAAAAAGAAAAAAAGGAACGAAAACGAAAAAAAAAAAATTAAAAAAAAAAACTATACTAAAATTAATTCAACGGAAAAGTGGAAATTATGCATTTTCGTATTCACAATCACAATCACAATAGTTGCGTCGCCATGAAAGAATTAAAACTTAAAACTTAACACGCTGCCATTAAATACTATATAGAGAAGCACCAACAACAATTACAAAAACACCAACAACAATAACAATAACAACAACAATGATTGTAAAATAGCTTCAGTTTTGTCGAGTGGAAAATAATATTTCCTCTGGCTTTTCCTCTTTGTCGGGCTTGGCTGTGTTTGTTTGTTAATTTGATGAGGAATTATATCCGGAATTAAATTTCTATGCCATTTGCGTTTTGTATTTTTTTTTTCTTATAAGCTTAATTTTGTTTTGTGCTTTAACAGAAATAATTCCTACAACTACATCCGAGTATCTATACTCGTATTATATGAGGAGGTGCCATGTGTTTTTAATTGAAGTGCAATCGGTTATGAGTTGCAAAAAAAAAAAAATGGAAATTATAGATGCAAGTGGGATGAGTGATTTTTGTTCACGCTTGAAATATATTTCAGACTTCAGAGTGTATATTTGAGCTGATGGGAGCGCAATAATTATTCATTTTAGGTAGGTAGGCCAATGGGTTGAGTGTTGTGAAAATATGTTCGATTTATAAAGCTTCTCTATTGAATTAAGCAGTGGATAATGAATTTGGTTGTTAGTCAATCTATTCAATAAATTCAATAAAAAATCTGCAAAAAATCACCTCCACATAACGTACTTTCAATAAAAGTCTAAACTAATATTGCAGTTTTATGTTTAAAAATGAGCGCCCGATAGAAATATCTAAAAATAAATTGGTGGCGTGACAGTCCGTGAAGAATTACGGCTTACTGACTCACAACTCCCAAACAATCCTCTGTGCGTGGTTCTAGTTAACAGGAATGGAAATGGAGGGACCTTACACTTTCTGCTGAATCCGAATGACTAAGATGGAACTTTTGAGTGTGATACAATTGGAGAATTGTTGACTTTCTCACAAGAAGCAGTATATTTGGAGTAGGTTGGAACAACCAACTTACTATTATGCCAAAGGGTACTCTTACTCTCCCCAATACTCAGTATGAAGATAGGGGTATATTTTGTTAAATATGGTGACAGGAATTGGCTCAAAAAATATTATGTAAATGCAATAATTAGCCTCACATAGCCATTGATGATATGAATATAGGTTACTTAACTAACTTGATTTGGAGTAGTGTATCACTTGAATTCAAGGTACTCTTTAGAGCTAGTCACGAGGCGATAAAAATCTCGGTCTCGGAGGCACCGAAGTCATACTATTTCCAAAAATTTTGAGACAAAATTAAACGTGACCGTATAATTTTTGAACTTAAACTTGCCGAGAGTGTTGGCAGGTGGTCTTGACGGAAGAGTTTATCCTAGTTATTTTGTGTGTTAAATAAAGGGTCATTCGTAGCAGAAAATATAACAAGAGGACTATGATAAAATCTTACCATTTCTATGTTTATCTACTTTTTTAATAAGAGAAGCAGAGAGAGAGAGAGAGGGGCAAGTCCCCGGTCGTAAATCTGAAATCCAGTCAATAAAATAAAACATTTAATCATTTGACAAGGTTTCTGCTGAGAAGTTTATAATTTTTCGAATACTCGGATTTATGATCGTGACAACATTTATTACGCAGAAAGACCTGGGATAGGGTTGTCCACAATGTGCTATAATTTTCACTCCGAATCTTGAATGACTTATTTAGAAAAATGTTACTTTTGCACTCACGGGTTCAATATCTCAGCGCAGGTAGTTTTTCTAAATCTCTTATAACCTCGAAATCATCATTTAATTAGAACTTCTTATAAATTTAAAGAATACAGTCTTGTATTATCGGATCTTCGTATTCTTTAAATACCACATCAGCATACGATAAATTAAACTTGAAAAGATTAAAATATTCTTCTTTAGAATAAATTCTAGGAAAACCAAAAAAAAATATAAATTAAGCCAACAAAAAAACAACGAAAACTTTACTAAATCCACATCAGTGTTTCAAATAGCCGACACCTCACAGGATTCTACCGGAAAAGTTAATCATTAAAATCTGAACACGAAAGCGGATTTCCGGGCAAAAAAAAAAAAAGAAAAAGAAAAAAAAAACACAACCTTGATAGTCTCATCATAACCATGTGTCTCTGTCAAAACCCAGAAGAAGAAATGGCTAAATGTTTGCATCGTTGCTTGCTTTTAAATGATCTATGACAATCTACGGAGCTCCATAAGCATTATATTCCCTCCTCTGCTATAGGGTATATCCTTGCTATCTGTAGAGCACATGTGTGACGAAGATGTGTGTGTGTGTTGTGTATCCAAAGGCGTGCCTTCCACGCCAGAAAGCATAGATAGATACACAATGAAATTTGAAATACTGAAATTGATTTAGGGACGATTGGCTGACTCGACTCGACTCAGTTCAGCTCAGCTCAGTTCAGATCGACTTGCTGGCCATCCAATATTCTTCTCCAGTTTATAGACGGTATAGGTATATACATAGACACCTATCTACCTATTCTTTCACTTTATGTTCAGTTCGATGCCTGGCAAGCGGGTAGGTTAGAGTATACCATCTCGTCGTCATCGTCGTCGTTTGTGGACGAAAACTTTGACTGCAGGGTATATCCAAAGGATACCTACTGTATCTAAAGTTTTTTGCTCTGTGACGATACATGATGCGGGGGAGTTAGTTGGTATTTTCTGCCCGCAGGCAATTATCTCTCCGGATCAGAGTTTTTGCTGTGTTGCCAGTGCCATTGAATATTCATGAAGGATGTTTTTTTGCTTCTTTTTTTTTTTTCGTTGTTGTTTCTTCTTTTGCCTAAGCTCTGAACTTGACGTTGCTATAGGATACTACAATAATTGAGACTAAAGCATGGTTTGGTTTTGTATTTTATTTCTTTTTGAATTTGAAAGTCTTTGTTTTTTTTTTCAAATTTTCACTAGAAAACTAATGAGGGGTTTAAAACGTATGCCATCAGACTGAAAGACTATAAACTAAAAGGTTTTCTTACCATTTTTCCACTTGACCTTTCCTCCATCAAACAAGGATAGTGTTGTTGGAGGATGGGGAAGGGGGGGACTGGATGTGATAATAGAGGTCACGCCTTCCAATCGGGATTTTGTTAATTAATGAAAGAGAAGAGGTCTTTATTCTTAACTCTGTATATGTATAATCTGTTGAACTTGTGTTTAAAGTGTTAAAAGTTATCCCATGGAAAAAAAATAGAATGAGGCAATATTTAATTCAACCATTCCCTGAGCAAAAAAAAATCAATAAACTGTGGAAAAAGAAATGAAAGCAATTTAATTGTTGATTTTGGTCACGTTTATTTTGTCAACAGCTTTTATAGTTTGTTAAATAAAATTGTAATTATATTTATTACTAATTCGTGTAAAAAGAGCATTTGACATTTTATTAAAATGTATTTTTTTCAGTTTCTCTTTAATTTTTTGTTTGCAATTAGGAATTATTCCAAAAAACTCTTAAATTGGAAGATAAGACAAAAATAAAGAACTCGAAAATAGTGAACTTACCTAGCTCGTATATAATTTTGTTTTGATTTTAGTCAAGCTTTTCACTTGTAGAAAATTATTAGATTGAATTTAAATCGTTTTTGTTTATATTAGATACAACATAAATGTGGAAATACATTATTTAACTAATATTAATTTTTTTTCGTTTCAGGTATGAAAATAAATATGCTTAATTTTACTTAAGTAATATTTGCAAAATAATACTAAAAATAGATGTAAAATATTTGTTGTTTAAACGTAAGTATATGCCATGTTCACAAAAAAAAAAAAACTAAAAACCAAATTAAGTACCCAATTTTATGACGACATAAAATCAGACCTTATTATAGAACCCATTGTGACGATGGTTGTTTATTGGAGCGTGACCTAAGGCCATTTGAATGATCTCGAATCACAATAGTAGCCATCTATAAACTAACGAGTCTGTTTTATTAAGAACTACATAGTTAGCCTGCTTGGGGAAAGCCTAGTTGCTTAGTTTCTATATGGGAAGTTAAATAATGATAAGAAAAGAGGGGGAAGACAGTATTGTGATTTAACTTAAACCACTTTTATACATTCCCTTCGCCAGTATGTAACTTTGAAAATTTCATACGAATCGATTTAGTGGTTTTGAAGCATTTAAAGACATTTCATGGATCCGGATTGATAGATGGGCGTAGTAATTGGCAGCAAAAATTAAACATGTCATGTCTTGAGATTTTCAACCCCTCATCAGCTTATTTATAATGGTTTGCTTTGTAGTAAGTAGGTACATTAAATGAGGAGAAAATTAAAATATAAAATATAAGTAGAGGTTGCAGAATAAGTAAATTCGACGTACACGTTTTCTAAACTATCCTCAGGTTCTAAAAATAACAAATTTTGAAAAAATCACATAAATGATTGGAGTGGTTTGCGAACCTGCACAAAAAACCATTTCAGGCAATTCATTTACCCAAAAATTTCAAAACTTGCTGGTTAGAAAAAAAAAGCTCACCAACAGACTGCGTGTAAAGAGGCAATGCAAGATAAAACGCCTTCACAGGAGCTTATCAAATGGTTTCGAAAATAATCTATTTTTGATATTTTATATAACTCGTAGGCGTGGAAGTGGGCGTATTTCCAAAAAATAAATTAAATTATGTAATGCTTTAGGGTTCAAAGAGCCTAATTTCAAAATAAAAACTTTGTAGTGATTTTAAGTAAAAAGAAAACTAAAATATAAGAAAAGTGGGTGTGGCAATGGGCGGACTTTCAAAAAAAAAATATCATACCTAAAGTTAAAGAGAGCTCAATTATTACTTAATTAAAGATATCTGCTATTGTTAAATCGGTACAAAACTCAGCTTCAATTAAGAAAAGTGGGTGTGGCAGTGGGGGTAATTTTAGTAAATTCAGTGCTTTAGGCTTTAAAGACCTTTAAAGATAAAAATTCAAATTTCTAGTAATGTTAAATAAAGAGAAAAACTGAATTAAAATGGGCGTGGCAGTGGGTGGATTTCCGATAAAACGCACATATCATGCCTTATATCTAAGCCTAGTAATTAATGTTCAAAATGTTTGATTTCTGCAGAAATAATATGCAAGGGGAATATATAAATATATTATAAGTGGGCGTGGCAGTTGGTGGATTTTACTTAATTTACTTTTTAAAAATTTCCACTGTTTTTTAATATTTCATTAAAGAATAAATTTGTTTGCATTTTGTTACGTTAACACATATGAATCATTAATCCGAATATTTAAACAGCAACATTTTACAGGGTTGCCAACTATATTCAATTAAACTAAGTTTCTTTTTTTCGCAAATATTCAATCATATTTTTTATCTTATTGAATGCAGAATTAGTTCTTCGAAATGTTTAATGTGTATAAACTAATAATTATATTTTGCGTATTTACCTAACGAGTAATAATTATCAAGATTTTGGTAAAAGAAAATTTGAGCAAAATATTTTGTATTTTTTTATTGGTCGTTTAATATTCAAAATTTAAAAAAAAATATCATATTTTTTAAAATTTTGAAACTCAAATTTTTTGTCAAAAATTAAAATCACGGTTTTTATTTTTTCACGAAAAACGAGTTAGCTCTTTAATTAAAGATAGCGGCAACCCCGAAGGAGATTAATGGTTGAAAATTTGAATTTAATTTCCTTTCAGACAATTTAATTTCGTACGTCTATTCTTAATTTTTTCCGAAATTTTTGTTACCATTTCCAATTTTTATATACATATTTCATATAAATCTTTCGATATTAAAAAAAGCTTTTTTCTTTACCTCCTCCCGTTTAGAAAACAGCTAAAATCGAGTTCGAACTCTAAATCAAGATGACGTAGAACATGGTTATTGGTCGAAAACTCAGATTTTAGCTTCTTGTAAGGTATTCTTATGACGATGGTAAAATCAAAATATCTGCACCAATGAAATATGAAATTCCCATAGGAATCTTGGCCGTAGAAGTAGATACATTTTTGACTAAACTTACAATTTCTTATTGAACTGATGAAACTGTTGATGATTTTCGAAAACTACTTCTATTTTTTGATAGGCATCCATCACCAATCAATCGAAAAAACTCAAACATATTTCGAAGAGCCTTCGAAAATGTAAATTTTCTAAAATACTAAGCTTCAAAAATATCTCCATCACCCATCACAATTAAATTCACTTGAATTCCCTTGTCTCATCACTGTCGTCACCACCATACGCCACCGCCACCGTCTCGCGTCGTAGTTATTCGCACATCAACATCGCGTGCATACTAATGCTTTGACTTTGTCTCTGCACACAATCACATCACAAGACAAAATCTCATCTCCCAATCACTGGGAATTTGTCTATTTGACAAAGGCGGCAGCATGATGGTGATTCATTCGACACTGGCACTGCCAACGCTGCTGCTGGTTGCCAATGTACCTAAGTCTCCTAAAGTGTGGTTCATAATCCTTTTGCATCCTCATCATCCATCATCTAGAAATTTTCAAAATCACCTCTCGCTAAATACCTCTTCAATTCTATGCGGCATCACCATCTAGGACTTTATTTGTATGTAGGTACATATATATAAGACCAGAACACACATACGCTCCACAGAGTCCTTATACAGTACTCATTATATTGTGTTGCCAAGTTGACATTGTTATTGTTGTTTGCCAGCTGCAGCTGTTGAAGGACTCAGAGACATCGGAGGTTTAGGTATAGTTCAGCTTCAGAGGCAAAAGTAGAAGCATGAACATGAAGCTAAACCCTCTGGAGTGCAATGTAAATGCGTCTCATTTTAGTTGCGGCTGCTGGCAGCCAGCAGTGGCAACAGCGTATAATGGGGAGCCAAAGCAGTGGAACGTTAAATGCATATCCAGTATCCACCAGCAGCCCCCGTATATGGAGATGTTGCAAAAATAATAACACTCGAGAAGCCCCACGACAACAACAACAAAAATAGAAAAGAATTAGAAACAGACGACACAACACAACACGACACGACAACAGCAGCAGGTCCTTGCACTGCTTTACTTCTTGCATTATGCATAAACATGAGTCCTGTTATATATGGTTGGGATGGATGGATATGGCTAAGATTGGAAGACATGGTCGGTTGGTTACACACTGAATAAAGCCACCTGTGTGCGCTTTAAAACAAGCGAAACCAGCTAAAAAAAGGAAACGAATTAAGGCCGGAAAGGATGAAAAATATTTGAAGGATGTTGTTGAATCTCGTTTTTTTTTTTCTCAACACACAAGAAGAATGCATATAGTTTTGAAGTGATGTCCTTCAAAGACTTGAATAATTTTTTGTTGATGTTCAAGGAACATATGTGTGCAACGGAACACAGCTTATGCATATAATTGCCAAATATTTTGATCTCGAAAAATGCTCCCACACATAGGTATATCGACCGTTTAGAAAAAATATAAACAAAAACAAAAAGGACTCGGTATTTCTTCTTAATATTTTATTCACCCTCGAAATGTCAACTCCTCTTCAATAAAATTTTCTTGTTAATTAAGCGAATTGAAAATAAAAAAATGAACTTCATTTTTCAATTTGAATTGCAGCTAAAAAACAAGAAAAAGGACCAGACCAGCCAGACCATAGCCGCCCTCTGCTGGTATATTGGGCTAGCAACCATCATCATCGTCAGTCAACATCATTCTCGAAAAAAAAAAACATCAAAAACAAAGGCAAAGGCAAACGCACAGTGCGGGAGACAGGTGGCCTATTCGATTCGGTGAAGCAGGAAACCAAACAAAACAAAAAGTCCTTCAACAAAAGCAAGCACCACCACCCACAGGTACCTATATGCACCACACAAAATGGGAAAGACTTCAACCACACAAATAAAAAAAAAAAAATAACCTGAGAAGAGTGTTTTGATTAGAAGAGGAACAAGAGAGTGAAGAAATTGTTTTTATTCTCCTCTTTTTTTGTTAAGGCAAGATAAAGTTGAAAGAACCTGCTACTGGCCAATAGAGTTTTGGGATTTAGTTTCTATAAACAATAATATTTTCATTTATTATTTCATTTTAATTTATTTAATGTTATAAATTATATAAAGTTCATACTTTAATAAAATATTAATTAAAACCACTCACGATCACTCTGTGTCAACCTAACAATCAAGTATAAGTACCTGTTTATACAGTCGTTTTGTATGATTGCTAAAAATCTGAAAAAGTATAGTGATGGCATTTTATAACAGTGATGCGCTTTATTGTTGGTTTGAATTTGGAAAATCACAATGTCGTTTTTTATGTCAAGCTGTAAATAAACTTGCAAAAAAAAAAACACGCCTATTTTTGTCACTTTCGTCCTCAGAATTGATTCAAAGAAAGAACAACAATATTTTTTTTTTAATTTTTACTTATAATGGGTGATTTTTTAAGAGGTTTAGAACTTAAAAAAAAAAAAAAACACAAAAAATTCGAAAAAAAGAATGAAATATTTATTTGAATCGATAGTTTGAACCTTGCAATTTAATGTTTAAAGATAATTTCATGCAAATGTTGACCGCGGCTGCGTCTCAGGTAGCCCATCCGCTGAGTCCAATTTTGGCATACTCTTTCACACATATCGGCCGGTATCTCACGAATGAATGCATGGATGTTGGCTTCCAGTGCGTCAATCGAAGCGGGCTTGTCCCTATAGACATTAGCCTTGACATACCCCCACAAAAAATAATCTAATGGTGTCAAATCGCACGATCTAGGCGGCCAATTGACCGGCCCGAAACGTGAAATTAACTGTTCACCAAACTCGCCTCGCAATTGCGCCATTGTTTCGCGTGCTGTGTGGCATGTGGCACCGTCTTGTTGAAACCACATATCATGCAAGTCAAGAACTTCCATTTCGGGCAAAAAAAAGTTTGTTATCATCGCTCGGTAGCGTTCACCATTGACAGTAACGCTGCGATTCGCATCATCTTTGAAGAAATATGGCCCAATAATGCCGCCGGCCCATAAACCGCACCAAACAGTGGCTTTTTCGGGATGCATTGGTAGCTGTTGCAATGCTTCTGGCTGATCTTCACTCCAAATGCGGCAATTTTGCTTATTTACGTACCCATTCAACCAAAAATGAGCCTCATCGCTGAACACAATTTTTCGATAAACAACATTTCGAACCGAGCACGAATTTTGATAGTAAAATTCAATAATTTGCAAGCGTTGTTCATTTGTAAGACGATCCATGGTTAAATTGCAAACCAAACTGAAGCTGTTTGACAGTGACACAAGGTACTAAACACACGTCAGCTGTCAAAACCAGTGTTGCCAAAACCAAACCAGCTTAAAAATCACCCGTTATAATTCTTGTAGAAATCCAAGGCTTTCTTAAGTAATTTCGCAAGCAAATTAAGATTTACGCAATTTCAACTGCAGCCCCAATTCCAGTCAGGCAGTAAGTCAGGAGTCAAGAAACAGTTGACGTCCCCAATGTTTCATTTTCAAGAAAACAAGAAAAGAGGCCAATCTTCTCTAAAAGTAGGTTTTACCTGATTAAGGTTTTATGTTATAAAACCCTAAAGGTTTTTCTGGTTTGGAGACACTGTTAATATTAGAGCTTTACCCAGGCATTTTATGAGAGCGGTTTTTTAACTGTTCAATCGAACAGTGAGCTGTCTTGTCGTGTGTGACCCTTTGAAAAATACATTACCCAGCAGAGTTTTTGAAAACTAAATAAAGACATATAAACACTATTTTTCGATGGTTCCGCCGCGGAACCATCCAGGTGCAAAGATGGAACTTCCGCGGGTAAGAAACACAATTCATTTCCAGCAAAATCGAGGGTCTTGACAAAAAAAAAAAGAAAGTGTATTGAGATGTGTTTCTTTTAAATGAAGGACCCTAGAAATTTATATTTTTTTTATTAATTTATAAAGTAAATATATGCGTATTTATTCATATACTTCCTCATTGCTATACATACCTTAACTTAAAAATTTATTTTTTTTCCGAATCCAAACAAACGTCTTCAAAATCCCTTTAAAAATAAGTTGAAGGGATACGAAAATGCTTTCGCTTTCTCGAAAAACAGCAACAGAAAAGCAAAGAGCATTTTACTATACACTCATAGGTAGGTATGCAACGTTCAAAAGGTCCTTGTTGGAAATTAATGTAAATTGCTTTCCACCCATGATGTTGCTCTTCATAGTCTACAAATTATTTTGGCTAAGGATATATATACATTTGTACGTTAAGTTAAGTTCACCAGACATAAATACCACTACCTAGGGAAAATAACAAAAATAGAAGGAAAAATGATGAAAAACAGAAAAAAAATATAAAAATAAAGGAAATTGAAACTCGCATAGCCATAGACAGAAAATAAAAATCGATATATTCCTTCTCTGCCTAACTTTGCCCTTCGCTTATAATCACTTTGTCGGGTGCAATGGTTTCGACTATAAAAATGAAACGAAAAATAGGAAGAAAGAAAAAATTATACATAATTCCTTTCCTTATTCAGGTGCGGCGCACAGTAAATATTTTACGAAAAGGGGAGCTAAACGATAGAAAATATACGAAAATATGGTTATACGTTTCGAATTTATTAACTACATATATCGTAACTAAATTCGATTTGGGTATGTATGTATACGTAGTCTTGTGTGTGTGAGTTAAATCTGCTCCAAAAAATAACAAATTTTAAAATAGTAAGCATGGAGATATATCCTTATGTTCAATAAAAGGAAAAACGTGACAAATTTACTCAATCATATTCAGAGACATTTCAAAAAAAAAAAATAACTACCAGAAGGGAAAAACAATTTCAGATACCTAATGAGATGGTTGAATTGGATCCCTATAACTATAAATGTATATACTGCAGCAAGAGCCACATGTTGCCTCAGTAACTGCTGCAGAAAAGTACAAAATCCATGAGGGAAATTTTCATTAAGATTTCAACTTCTATCAACTTTTGCAATAAACAAGTATTGTTTGATTTTTATTTGGAAGGTAAGGTTCGTTTGCGACGAAATTTTATTGAAAACAGACATGTTTGCGTGAAGAATTTCTGAAAAAATCTCCCAAATGCAATTCTGGCAATTATGTAAGTTACTTAATGTAAAGTTTCGGTATTTTCAAAAATCTGGATTTTTATTTATGAACTAAAACAATGCAATAATAAATTGCACGAATGAAAAATAACTCCCTTGTTTTATGGAACACAAATTTAGTAGAACGAAAAATAAAAAGGATGAATTTTTCATACCTGAAAGAGGGAAAGAGGAAAAGAGGTTTTCGAGGGATCCTGGTGAAATCCACCAATTTTTGGAAAACCCACTAAAGTGGTGTTCTTTTATCTTTTATCTGATTTGATCTGTAATTTTTATTCGGCGTGGTTCACCATCACATTTGTACAGAACAAGAAATTTCCAATATTTTGTTCTACATTTTTGATGATGATGTGATAATTTTGAATATCATATATGTGATATATATATGTGATAATTTTGATAAACAGATCTGGAAAATTAGCCTTATATTTAATTGCGTTAAAGCTTTTACTGGTACAAAATGGCTTTTAACAGCCTTTAGTCCACCAAAATTTAGCGTTTCGTCCCGGCGGCGATCTCACTTGAACTCATCAGTTGACTAATGATGGCCTTGTCAATGTACAATTTTTTTTAAGTTTAGTTCATCTTACATAGATTTCATGACGAATATCTAGTGTGAACTATTTCCAACAAGACTATAGAATTCCTAATCAATAAAAAAAAATTGTGGACTAAAGGCCGTTAAAAGCTATTTTGAATCAATAATTCAACAAGTCCAATTAAGATAGTGCTAAGTCTTCTACTTGGCTGATGTATTTTAGTGAATAGATCTTCTTTAAAATTTTAAAAGTTGTTATTTTTTTTTTATTTCTTGAGATATAACTACATACCTTTAGATATGTATTTTCTTTTGAAAATCTTATTTTTCTTAAAAATGGCTCCACAGATGGAAAAATTGAGAAAGTTAAATTTTCAAAAAAAATTTACAGATTTCACTCATAGAGTAACTATGGGGACATTGAAAATGAATTGTATTACGTCTATAAAACAAAATTATGCCAAATCTTAGAGATTTTTATTTTGTATACTATTGTTGCATTATAACTTCACAAACTGTCCTAGAAACCATTCTACAGTCTGACTGAAGTACCAATTTGTATATTTAATGTCACTTCCCAGTTGGTGGTTAAATTAATTTGTTAATTTTTTTAATAAGGTGAATCTTAGTCTTAATTATTGTGGCTTATCTCGCAATTACACAATCATACTCATTTTCATCCGCACCGGTACAGCACTTATACACGAAATTAAAAATACATATAGGTACCATCTATCTTAACGTATATCTAGGTATTTAACATTTTTGCCTAGCTAAGCTTTGCAGAAAGGTAACTGAACTATTTATTACAGATCAATTAAAGCATACATCATATACGGTTCATCTTAGTTCCCGACTTGATTGTTCTTGAATCCACCCGTGTGTTTGATTAAATGTCCAGGTAAACCTTTTTTAAATCGAGACAAAATTTACAAAGAATTTGATGAGAAGCCCAACCCCACTGCTAATTGTTTTTATTCTATAATATTTTATTTTAAAATATTTTGAACTCATCTTTTAATCAAATTAACAATATCGAGTCGCGTAATTTTTTTTAGACAAAAATAATGTTTTTGACACTTGGAGCTGTATTCTTTTAACTGAGTTTATGAAATGTGTGGCCGAGCGGCGAGCATCAATTTAGTTGACAACCAAATTGAATAGTTTATGGTCTACTTTAAGATGAAGCCTAAAATTTTATTTGCAATTGAGGACCTTAAACTTGAAGATCTGACCATTAGGGCTTAAGTTATAAGTTTATTAAAGAGGTTCAAGTAGGTAGCTATGCAATATGCATGTTCTAGGTTAAAAAATAAAATTGATTTAGAAGTTAGTAAAGTTTTTCCCCAAACGTTGTCTAGCATATTCTAGGTTCTTTAGGTTGACTTAGAAAAAAATCAACTTTTGTCATATTTTACCTTAATTTTGAGACTTTAACCTCAAAGATCCGATGATTAGAATATATCAGCTTACAAAATCGACCCTTTTTGATTATAATATTTTAATTGTTTAGCTAAGTTAATTCTAAGAAGTTATAAGCTAACCAAGACCTTAACCTTGATGTTTTTTTCTTAGAACTTAAGTTATAATTTTATATAAGAAGTTCAAGTAAATACTTATGCATATTCTAGGTTAAACAATCAACTGATTCAAAAGTAAGTTAAGTTTTGTCAAATAGATAATTAGATCAGAATATATCAACTTACAACATCGACCCTTTTTGAATATACTATTTAAGTTGCTTAGCTAAGTTGATTTTCCCTCTAGCCTGATTTACCTTAGTTTAAATACCTTAACCTCTCGCATCTGGCCCTTAGAACTAAAGTTATAAGTTTATTAAAGAGGTTCAAGTAGGTACCTATTATACATATTATAGGTTCAACAATCGATTGATTTAAAAGAAAGTCAACTTTTGTCACAAATTTCTTTAGACTGACATTTTACCTTAATTTTAAGACTTTAACCTCAAACATCCGATTATTAGAACAGAAGTTATAATCCAAACAAACCAACCAAATCCAAACTTTACGATTTTATTATTTGTAAAATACCTACTAAAAATAATGTTCATGCACATACCTTCATACCTACATATGTACATACATGCATATCTACATACCTACATAATGTATATCATTTTTGTGACCGATGCAAAGCCAGTTTTGTTTGCCACGTGGTGTTTTTTTTTTATTGCACACACTCCACCGTCTTCTCCCTTCTATCAATATCTTCTTTGTAGGTACGTACGTACCTACCTACTCACATACATATTTTGTTTGTTTTTTTTTTTCTTTTGCCGTGATGAAATTTGTTCTAAAAAGACAATTTTTCAAGTTTCTAGTATGAATTTTTGTACGCCTTTGCAAAATTTTTTATGCAGATTTGTAGCTTGCCATTTAAGCTTTAATTATCTAGCTTAATATCGAACATCCAATAATTTTAACTTAAGTTATAGGCTTCTAAGTGGGCTCAAATCGAGCATTTTTCGAATTTTACATTCCTCCACTGAATCTCGTCCGTTGGCGATGATCAAAATTTATGTACGCTGGCTGAAATTCATCACTTGTGTTTTTTGCTTCATTTTATTCATTTTGGTAGTTTCTTTGGTAACACCAACCAAAAATTCAATCGTTCTCCCCCTATACGCTAGAGTTCATTCTATATCTTTGTTCATTTTGGTAACACCATACTTTTATCAAAACGAGCCTATAAACATTTTCAATGTTAAAATACTTTTTTGATTTTTAAAAAAGCTTGTATTTTACAAAATCCAATAAATATTTTAAAAACGACTCACTCGTTTTTTATTAGACTTAGCATGAAGTTGTTTTTTTACACATTATCCAGCAGATAAAAAAAAAACATCTTAAGACTGAAATTACAGAACCCATCCTAAAACTGTAAAAAAAAATTAAAAGAACTTTGAATAATACAAAATTTTTCAAATATGTAGATAATTTTTTCATAATTGTATTTAATAAATACTGAAAAATGGCGTACCTACCAATATTTTTTTTGGAAAATTGTACGTATAAATATCTCGAAAACGGCTTTAATAATTTTGAATAAACTTCGTGTATGTAATGGCCAAGAAAATTGAATTTTGCTTTTAAAAAATTGCATAAGGAAACAATAATGTTTACGTTTTTAAGAAAATTTCCTATTTTTTTCTGTCTTGGTAAAGACCGATTTTGATATAATTTTCCAATCTGGTAATTCTAAGAAGTTCAAATATTAGCCCATGAAAATAAGACAGCAAAATGGCTGCTTCGAAAAAAAAAATCTTACAAAAAAACTTCCGACAAAACTGAATCCAAGTGCTTATGTTTGTTTTGACTTCCTAAGTATTTCCTTAAAACTTCTCCAAATTTATACCATGGTGTAATTTTTTAAAAGAATTGACGAAGCCCATGAAATTCTACCCAAAAAGATCATAGCACTTTTTTTTCGTAGAATCGAAAGAAGAAAAACTTCCGCAGTATTTTACACACCATCATTCAGGGGTCAAGTATTGGTTGCAATTTTCAGGTTTCCCCAGTGAACTCAAACCCATAACAAAAACAAAACTCAGTAAACTTAGACTTTGACTTCAAGACAATCCGATAAAGATGTAGACCTCTGTTTTACCGTATGTATATACATATATCCTAGAAAATGCCATACGTTTCAAACACTTATTTTATTTCTGCGGAGTAAAAACTCAGGTTTTTGTTAATATCTCCAAAACTATCAATTTTTTTGGCAGAAATATAAAGGCAATAATTGTAGTTTATAAAATTGTATACCTACAAACAAAATTATGCAATACATTTTGAGAAAAACGTACAAAAATGACAATATCTCGCTGGGGTTAAATGCTCTCAGATGTTCTTACGAAAAAAATTGAATTTTTTGTTTAAAATTGTATGAACTATAATTTTTTCCTTGAAATTTCTTAGAGAAAAAGGCATTTTCTTGCAAAATGTAAGCCTAATTTTTTTGTGCTTAAACATTTTATAAGTTTTTTTTATTATTAACTGAAAAAAAATAATAAAAAATTAATTTTTTTTAGTATTTTTGATCCTTGAATGCTAATTTTCTAGTTCTTAAAAGTCTAAACACGTTATTACTTGCAACCACACGATCTGCAAGAACAAATTTTTACTGCGACCCAGTCGAGCATTTCAAATATTTTTTTCCATTTTCATAGCTTTTTCCACAAATAATTCCATTTTCCATTTCTTATTTATCTGTTCTTTTGTAAAACTTATTCTGCATTTAGTTTTATTTTATTTTCACTTTATAATTTGAGAAACTGGATTCAGTAGAAAATTATAGGTCCCATCAATTTGTGTTGACAAATAACATAAACCCTAGAATGGTTAAATTTGTGCTTGGTTTTCCGACAGATGTCGCGCCACTCACTTACTGTATTATTAGGTATTGCTTTTGACTTGATGTTCAATTTTTCAAAAAAAATTCCAATGTAAATAATGAGACTAAAATTAATAATCAGACGATTAACAACAAACCATTTCAAAAAACAGTAACGGCATCAATTGATTGATTTTAATGCGGTAGTTAAACTTTCGTTAATTATTTTAATTTGTTAAAATTTACGCGTGAAATAAAAAATTGAGATTAATATTCAACGAAATGTCTCCAAAGGTATTAAGATTTTACAAAATGTTCTCAAAAAGCAAGTTAAATGGAGCCAATAACAAGCTATTTAAAACTTAACTCTAATACTTTTTACTTTATATTATTAGAAACCTTATTTCTTCTTCCCTTTTAACCCTTTTCCTTTCAAAGAACAACATTTCGAAGGGATAACATAAATCAACACTCCCACCAAAACCTAATCAGTAGCCTGGTGTATAGTTAACTCACCCTCATTGTTTGCATAAACACCAAAGATTAAACTGATGTTCCACAAGTTACCCTCCTTAGGCCGTTATTTGTTGTTTTTTTTTTGTATTCTTTATAATTCGTCTTTAAGCGTTTTTCCCCTCTTTACCCCCAAAATTGATTATTCCTTTTAAAAATATTTATTCTACTGATTTTGTTAAATAATAAGCATCTGGTATGAGTGTCCTTTGTTTAAATATATAGAGCACTTCTTTATTCTTTTTTTTTCATTTTAAACAAAAGCAAAAAAAGGGATGATTGCACGATTTATTTATTGCTATAGGGAAAAAGCAGTGAAAACCTTATTAAAATAAATGCAAAATAAACTGCAAGTGGATTTCCTGCACGTCACGCTGCTACTAGCTCGTCATTTCGCTGTGTGTGAATGCACTTTCGAGAGAAATTTGCAATGCATTTGTTTTGCACAATAATAAAACCGCACTGATGCACTCGTCGTCGTTTGCATCGTCATCGTGTTGCTAGTGACACAATGTACGTGACATTTACCCGGACTGTTCACATAAATCGAGTGAGAAAGTGTGTTCGACGCGTTCATTTGGCAAATATATATAATATTCACCCTATTTTCACTTCTAGCACCCACTCTGAATCAATTTCTATACCTAGATCCTATATAGAGGCTTAAAGAGAGAGAGAGGAAAATTAATACGAATTCAGATTAAAAAAGGGTCTGTCAGCGTCAGCAGCGTCACGTCACGTTGGCTATCGAAGTGATTGCCTTAAATGTGGTCATCTAAATGAAGGGATGACACCTCTTCGACAAACCGTGGTCTGCCTCAATGTAATTGAGTTACAACTTTATCGTCACTTCATCACCCCCCCCAATCCGTTGCAGCTAATGAAGTTTGGTTTTGAAGGACTTTGCATAGAAATCATCTCACAAAAACCACTTCATGCCATCAATCATCCGCCTTGATGATCAAGAAAGTATATATATATAGAGAATGTTGCCTGCAAACATCATTGCTGCTTATGACATCCGCCGCAGTGATTATTTCAGGATGCTCCTCAGGACCAAAAATAAATAATTACAACCTTCTTTTCAAGGAATGACAACGAACAAAATGACAAAAAAAACAAAAGAAGAAAACATCCTTTGCATCACCCTAAGTCAGAGGATGTTCTGTTTCGGTTCGAAAAATATTTCAATTTTTGAATGCCCTATAACAACAACGACAACAACACCAGCTCATTAGGACAAATGCAATGCTCTCTCAGATGTTTATCCTATTTTTGGAAATATGTACATTTTCTCGAGGGTGGTATAATACACACTCATTCGACTCATTCGTATCCGCGTGACTTCTTTAGAAAAATGACAAAAAATATTTCAAGATTGAAGAGAAGATGTTCAAGGAATTTGGCGGCCAGCAGAGCTATAACATATTTTCTACACTATAAGTCTTCTCTGTGACTGTGTGTGGAGTGCGGAGACTGAGAGTGTTGTATATCTATAACGTTTTGAAATGATTTATAGCTGAAGCAGCTTCTATCAAGGGTTCGTTGACAGTTGGACATATGACGTTGTTGTGGAAAAATATGAGGCAACAAATAAGTAAACATGTATATGTATGTATGTGTTTTTAGAGGAGTATTTTGAAAAATTATCGAAATAAAAGTCTTGACTTTTATTGCTATTATTGGCTTGTTCCTAATTCGATTGTGTGATAGTTTTTTTTTTTTTTTTTTTTTTTTTTTAAGGGAATACTTTTTCGGAAATTAGGGAGCTATTAGTATAAAATAAGGTTGCCTTTGTAGACATAAATTTATTTTTAGGTAAAGTATAGATAATAGGTCTGAGATGATGATTATATTTGGAAATTACATAGGTACTTAATTAAAAGAAACTTGTATGAATTGGAGCTGTTTATAGATTTTATTGATGTTTTTTTAACTTTAATGAATACATTGATATATTGCACCTTGTAAGTTTATAGAAATTATATTTGTTTTAAATTTATTTTAAATCTCTCTAGATAGAATTTCAACACCCTGTCTCTGAGCTGTCACCTTAAAAGAAGCTGTCATCTTAATAAAGCTTATTTACTTATCTATTCTTTTCACTTAGTTTCAAGCTGCCAAAGTGTGTTCTGATTGTAGCGTTGTTGACAAGGTGCAATACTATGCAGGGTTTTTTGTATAAAATGATAAAACGTGTATGAAAGGATAAAGTCCAGCTCGAACCTTGGGCATGCAAAGCATGAGCTTGACCAAACCAATGCAATGATTCCAAACAAACAGCATCAGAATAAATTTGTTACATTTATTATGCTTGTGAAATAACTGGGGGTCAATTTATTAGCAGGATTAACTAACTCTGGTTTAAATCATCTCATGAACTAAAAATATAGCCCTAAAGGTAAGCATTTGCAGTATGCACTGACAATATTTCTCTACCTTTCCTCACGAATCATCAATTATCCATTCGAAACAATGTGACTTCAAGAATGTTTCTTAATTGCCTGATGAACACAATGGATACAGAGCTACAATTGGAGTTGCAGCTGGAATAGCTGTTAAAATATTTAGTACACAAAAATTCATTGCTACGATAACGATATGCAGCTGCAAACGGAGCTGCAGTCAACTTTAAAATTTTCACGTGCAGAACTTTTGAATTTGTGTGCCGTACAACTGCATTACAGGCACATAAAAACTAGAACGTACGACACACAGCTGTTGTATCTCCAGTTCCAGTTTCAGCATTCTATTGTGTTGAGGCAGTAAGGGTCAGTTTTTCACTGCCTGAGTTAACTGTGATTTAAACCAGAATTAGTTAATCCTGTAATAAATTAAACCAGAGTTAACCCAGTGTAGGATTAACTTAAACTTCCAGTTGTCAAAAACCTATCTAAATCAAAGGGCGCCACTATGAATAATATGAAAATGCGCTTCCACTATCGAAACAGAGAGGGCGACATTATGCGGAACTAGTGTCGCCCTCCCTATTTGGGTAGTATTTTGACACATCTCTGTCTATCTATCCTGTTAACCCAGGGTTAAATTACAAAACTCGATGAGGTAACTCGGGATCTAAATTGACTAGGAAACTGCTTTCAGGAGTTTAACTCTGAAGCTTGGAGTTTTAAAAATGCTTCCGAAAAAATTTGCATCATCGATTGATTGTTTTAAAGCACCACATTTGTTTTTTGCATTTAAATTAACTTTTCATTCTTGTAACTAAAAAATTGTGCGACTAAAAAACACAAGTGCGTACATATTTAATTCTTATTTCGACTACGATTCTTTGGTGCAGTGCAATAAGCCCTTAGATGAAAAAAAAAAACGACGAAGGGGATTAGCGACAAAATGGAGTTTGCATACAAACTATCGATAGCAAGTAACACAGTTTTTCTGTGTGCTTAAGTTAAGCCCGGAGAATTATCTGGGTTTAGCTTAGCCCGTTGGGGATTAGTTGTTGTTGCATTTAACATGGTGATTGTTTAGCACCGACGTCCTTTTTTTCATTCAATTCCCTAACTTTCCTTCTTGAAAATATCTTGAAAATAGTTTTGAACTTCTTAAACTTTGAGATGCTCCAGCGATGTTGTTGATGTTGTTTTTTTAACAATTTTGAAACAGAGTTAGTCTGACAGAAGGCAGACATTATCAAAAGTCAAACAGGAAGTTCATAACTTCGTCTAAAGAAAAAGGATGAAGAAAAATATCATTTCTATGATAATCATCACTTTCACCTTATTAAAGTTTTATAAATATCTATAAGTTTTGATTAATCGATAAATATCATCATTTAAATTTGAAAAGAACCCATTTTCAAATAGCACGACCTAGCAGCTCATATTCATGACTCTAAATTGTCATAAATTTCTAAGGTTTTACACATAGATAATTTAAATTCATTATTTACCCAAACCGCACAATTTGTATTTTTTTTTTTTACCTTCAAGGCAAAGTATAACTCACTGACTGAGCATATCATAAAAAACCAACACAACCTAGACTCTGTAAACTCTCTTCAGTCTTCACAAAAAATAAGCGAACTAACATTCCTCATCAAAACCGAACAAAAGATGTTTTTTGATGTTTTTATTTTGTATGCTTTGCTTACCTTTCATAGTTTTTACCTTTCGTTTTTTTTTTTATTCTCAGGCTAAACTAAACTGTGGGACGGGCCGGGAGTACGGGATATACAATATTTTCTTTAAGCCTGTTTGACAGAAACGGTACGGTATATATGTACATGATGGAAAGAAAAAGTCCCGTTGGCAAAATAGTTTCTTTTCGAATTTTATCCCCCCTCCCCCGTAGTCGTTGTCATATTACTGCTTTCTATTCAGTGATTTTTTTTTTTTTTTTTTCATCTGAATGGGCGGACAAATAAATGTTTAGTGCGGACTACCATTTAGGGTACCGGGCCATAAAAACGAACGAAAGGAAACTAGGACACCAGGTAGCAACAGTATATGTATATAATATTTTGCCTCAATCCGTTACTCATCCTCCTCTGATGAATTCTGAAATGAGATGAGTTGAGTTCTTCAAAAAAAAAAAAAAATAGATGAAGAAGCAAACAAACAGAACTTTAGTTGGGGTTGAAGGAGATGAGGTGTGGTAAAGTGAGGTGAGGGTCGGTGCAAAAGATACATGGATTAAGGTGAATTGTAACCCTGTTTTTTTAGGTCATCCACGCTTGTTTGCTGGCTCCTTCTGTTGTCATCTAGTTTTCTGGCTTTGTTGATGTTTCAGGGCTTTTTGTTTTGTTTTGTTTTTTTTTTTTATTACTCCACTCCACCACAACGGGACGAGTAAAGGTATAGGCACTGTGTGCTATATTATGCTGTTCATTTCTGGCCATTCTCCAGTTGGATGTAGTTTTCGATGTTTTCCCTCCTACCGTTTTGTTGTCACTGCACAATACAAGGCTTCGCATATTTATCCATTCTTCCACAGGATTCGCAGTGCCGGATCTGCTTCCGGATCAGAACTCCATTTAATGATGTTGGGATGCTGTTGCTGTTTTTTTTTTTTTTTTCTGTTGTTGTTGGTGTGTTTGTTTTGCAGCACCATTAACTGGATGACGTTTGCCATATAAAAGTTTCCACTCTCTTATACTCTTTCACCCGAGTTCTTATAGTTTTATTTTTTTTTTTTTACTCTAAGGTGAATTTCATCAGAATTTTTGAAAACAATTAATAGTTCCGGTAATCAAATGTTTAGCAATGTTTATTATATGATGGTTTAACTGGTCAATCCTAGGATTTGGACCAATAGGGGGCTTACAGTAACATAACAAAGCATTTTTCAACTTCCGTCATGTCTCTGAACTGACATTTCTGTTTTACCAATCATTGCTAGGATCTCGAGTGATCCGGGCCTTTACAGTAACACATTTAAATCCGAATCCGGAACACAATATGGGCTTAAAATTAATGTTTAAACTTTTGTTTTGTCTCTGAGCTAACTTTTATGTTTTACCGGTCAACCCTTGAATTTCAACCAAGCCAGTGGTTTACAGTAAAGTCCGGATCCGGAATATAATATATCTAGTAGAAAAAAAATGGATTTTTCGACTTCTGTCGTACCTCAGAGCTAACATTTATGTTTAACCAATCAGTCCTAGAATCTGGGCCAATCCGGGGAATTACAGTAAGGTATATAAATCCGGATCTGGAATAGAATATACGCTTTAAATTAATTTTTAAACTTTTTCATATCTCTAAAGTTATGATTTACCAGTCAGATCTCAAATTTTAACCAATCCGGGAGTTTACAGTAAAATATTATACTAATCCGGATCCGGAATAAAATAATAAAATGGATTTTACAACTTTTTTAATGTCTCTGAGTTTACATTTATGTTAATTCAAAAAATTTCGACCAATCCGCGGGCTTACATAAACAAAATTATATAATTTCAACTTCCTATGATTGAAGTAAGCCCAGCGAACAAACTGGCGAAATCCACTTAAATTTAATTGACACAAAGTGGGAATTTGTAATGTTGATGTTTTTTTTTCTTCTTATTTCTTATCAGACATTAGACTGCACATTATCCCGAGTGTTTGTATAGTATAGTACGGTTTTCCTGGATGCGACAGGATAGAAAATGTTAAAAAGTCACCAGACCATAATGAACATCATCTATCTCAGGGAAAGAAGCAGCTATATGTGTTTAACCAGGGAAGCATAAGTGAGAGAGAATTGCGAAGTATATATTTATATGCAAAAGGCAGGTTACTGAAATAATAATACGACTATTTGTGCATTCAATTGTGACCCAAAAGTAGGCCAACTATATGTGAAGTTAGAAATGTGAAAATGCTTCGAAAGGATGCCATCCATTGTATTATTGCAATTGGATAATTTCCTCCTTGTTCCAACTAACTTATATATAAGTATTAGTTAAAATGGTTTTATTGTCTTCTACTCGAATAAATGAGGAAGTAATTTCAAATCAAACACACACACACATTCTACCTACACTATGGATCTCTTATTCTATACCTTGTCTGTCTCTATGTTTGTTTTTCTTTAAAAAAAAAAGGACATTTAAACGAAAAAAGTAATCTTTTCAAATTCAAATTAGGAAAATGAAAAATAGCAGGAAAAGAGGTTCTATTTTTTATTGTGAGCCTTATCAAAACTTTTGGGAATATAAATTCTTCGGTAGGGAAAACTTTTGACTTTTGAGTAAAAATCCCATTTGGAACGTCTTTATTATATCTACTATGCTCGTTTTGTTATATAGAGAAATATAAAACAGAACAAATAGGAAATCTATTCACTGTCATTATATTATATAGCGAATGAAATGGATCTATTCTTGGGGTTTTTTTTTTTAAAGGGAAGCAAGAGAATAGAACATTCAACCGATTGTAAAGTTTTTGAAATGTTTATCTTTGTTTTCTTAATGACAACGGTCAAAGTACTTTAGAAAAAGTTTTTTTTTTTAAAGCACAACCCTAAATTATATGCGGGAAGTCATTTAGGTAAGGAATTCGGGTTCTTTGTCTTCTTATATAGCTACAAGTATTTTTTTATTTCCAAACTTTATATACATATGCATATATATAACATGTAGGAATTTTCATAAAGCCATTTCTTAATTTAAAAAATGTTTCTATTTTTAAGTAAATAAGAAAACTGAGAAGAAAAATTGTTTAATTTTAACCAAACTCGATATCTGCTGATTAAATTTTTTAAATTATTTTTAAGTTATTGATAAAAAGTCAATAAACTATGTTTTCTCCAACAAGTTGCACTCATAGCTACCTTCTTGTCTAGATCATGATGGGCATTGGACATTCTGCTTTTATCATATTTCGAAGAACAATAAGTTGAATCAGTCTTCAAATCGTTTTAGAGAAATAATCTCTAAAATACTTGGCATTTTTTGCAAAATCTTTTAAATTTCGAATCAAACCTATATAAATTAGATACAAAAAACGACCAATATGTGAAAAAGTTTCAACAAAGTTAAATTTTGGTTCGTCTTGTTCAAGCATTTCCTAAACCTACCCCAAATTTTTACCGGGTTTAAAGATTTAAGGGCGCTGAACGTTGTCGGTGAACTTCCGTGTTTGGAAAATATATCGTAAAATGATACTTTTGAACATTTAAAAAAACTGTGTAAGTATGAAAATCTTGTCTTAAGAGCAATAGATTTTTAGAAAAATGAGAATTTTATAAGCTATGATTTTTGACTTAACATTCCTTGAAACAAAAATTTATTGTTTTCTTGCTTACACTGTGCTAATTGTTTAAGAACATATTCGATGCCGAAAAGCAAAAGATCACCCTGTCTCGACCACATAAACACGTGTTGGGTTATCATTGAATAATGCGTTGAATATCGATCCCACCTCAAATTGTGAATTTAGTCTTTTTTTGCGCAGAAGGGGAATGAATTGGTATATTTTCGAGGCAACATTATAATTTCATTTTCTGCACAGAGAAAGTTGGTAGAGTAGTTCGAAATCTAATTTTGAGTTAGGCTGTCTAATCTTTATTACCAAGACTATTTTTGGCTTTGATAACTGAAAATGCAGGAATTTAGTGGACTTCAATTGCAACTCAAAGGTCTGGACTACGTGGATGAGCTATGCTTACTCTCTCATGGAAACGTGGACATTTATCAAATAAAAGCAAAGTTGGAGTTTAAAAGGAATCCGTAAACATTCGTTAAAAAGTATGCGAGAAACATATCAAGAATTGTTAAGCCGAATAAAATGCTAAAAGGCAAAGCCCTTACTGTTTCTACTTGCTTTGGCGCAGCCCTCTATCTTACTCAGACAAGTGGCAAGTGCTTGGCAGATTCTTTTGGACACATTGCATCGTGTCGAAACAAATACAAACGGCATTGTCTAATTGACCTAACCTCTAATCTGGAATATTGACGTTTATCGTTAAAAATATTCCAACCAAAATTTGATAGGATAAAATGCTTTGCGCACAAAAATAAATCTTTCCACCAAAATTCAGCTTTTTTGAAATTGGTTCGAAGTGGAATTAAATGAATACTGAATGAATGCGGAAAAAAAATAAAATAAAGGAAAATTAGATTTAAATCATTGAGAAAAAACAAAAGATACTTGGTGAGCGGATGTGGCATCTTTAATGTATTGAATGGATCGTACTTCAGATGGATTTAAAATTTTGGTAGGTTTTTCAGCAAAGTTGTGTGATGATACATCAATTTGCCGAGATATAGGACATTCGACTAGGAAACAGAGGGTATCGTTTGACATTTATAACATTGTTTAGGATCTCCAGCATTTTAATAATGTTGAGTGTTGAAAACTGCTTTTCCAACTCTAATTCGGAAAAGTTTTATGCTGTCTTTTTTGTTAAGAGACCGATTGTATGGGATACGCGTGTAAGCAGGTTGATGTTTTCGTAGAAATGTTTCAGAGTTTCGCCAACTATCAATCAACTCTTTTTATGGTCCTCAATGAATGTTCGGCGTAAGACCTTTAAAGTGGCCATATTTTCCTAAACTTATACATTTTACCTTGTATGCCTCAATGCATTTATATTATTATTCTAAGTGTCTCAAATTGTCTAAAAATTATCCTTAACATGAACACTACATATGTAACCATTTTCTAAGAACAGTAAAATAAATCCACACTTAAATTCCAATCATTAAATTCGATTAGTATTCTTTTGCACAACCCAATGTCTGCCTATCAAATAATAATACTCTTAGTCAGTCCGTTTACTTTCAATAGCCCATCGCAAAACTAAAGGAAATGGCATGAAATAAAGAAAAGTTAAACAAAACTTACAAATCAATTTTCATCAAGATATCATACTCCCAAAGGAAATAACATTTCTTTTACAACTCATCAAACAACAACTCTTTACTACAAATATACAACAACAACAACAAAACAAGAAACAATAAACCCTATCATATCGTCTGTAAAACATCATTCCCTCCATTGCGAACCATTTGTCACCAAAGCACCTCTTGTCCGGTCTGTTAACCTAATTTTCTTGAAATAATTCAGACAAAAACATCGATATGCCACTGATGTCCTTTCCAAAATAAAAACAAACATAAACTAACATCCTTTCTCATTTGTATTCAAAATCATTTCCTTTATTTCTTTGCTCCCAACAGACTCTTAATATAAGAAAAAATATAAAACCAACTCATTGTCCTTATTCGTGTCCTTATCCAACTTATACCTACCACCCCCAATAGCCAGACAAATAATAAAAAAAATAAACCTAAAACTATTTTATCTTTAAGTTTATAGATGCGAGTGTCACGTAGAAATGTCATTGCCATTTGTTTAGTTTTCTGCTGCGTTAGAGAAAACTTTCTCCTTTCGGAATAAATTTGTCTGTGAGTGTGTCCTGTTTTCTTTGACATAACACTTCCTGACCGCCAACGCCATCGGTTTCTTTCCGCATACCGCCTGTCTATGACAGGATAATAAAAGAAAAGTTATTGTTCACCAAAAAAAAAAAATAGATTGCAAGACAAATCTTAAAGTACCTCCTGAGGAAGGTCTTTGTCGATCCTTTATTAACAAAGAAAAAAAAAATAAATAAATGTGTATCCTTGTAAAAAAAAAATATAATAATATATAAAAGGATATTCATCAAAAAAAAATTATTATTATTGGATTGAAACATAAATGGGTGATACACCCTTTTGCAAAGGACATTATGATTTGAAATGCCTATACTCCTATAAGCTATACTGCTTCTATTTATATACTTCCTTTCAAGACCCCCCCAGTAGCCTCAGTTTACCTCATAACTAACGCATGTAATAAATTCCATACCAACCATCATGATGTGCAACACAAAGGACGCCATTAACATGAATCTTGATCCTGGTACCCGAGGCGGTTTTTGAACTCCCAAAAGCTTGCCATAAAATATGCAGACACAGTCGGTTGGTGTGGTAAACAAATAATGGTATTCAATTGTTCCGAGGAGCAAAGAAGTCAGTATACCAATACGAACAAAAGATGAAAGCATCACAATCAAAACCAACACGCACACACACACAGAACAACCATGTGTGGTGAGTTTGGAACCCATATGTATGTGCATAGGAATCCTTGCATACAGTGTACACATTGTTGTGTTCATTTAACTGAATCAAATATGGATCAAAACCAAAACTGTGTTTGCTGGTGTACCTCTTGTATAATATTGTTCTTCTGTGCAGGACTTTAGTTCAGGTTATGCATAGATATTTTGTGTGCAATCATAGAAAATAGAGAAATACTATTTTTGCAGGAAAAGTGAGCCTCAATGGTCGACGATTGTGTGTGTGTATACTTTGATCAAAAGCTATACAATGCTTAAAGAAAAAAATTGGCCGACCAGATTTCACTGGGAAATAGGAATGTAAAATTTTGGAAGAAAAAAAAATGTCAGGATTTTGATCAATAATTTTAAAAAAAGGATATTCTACTACTTTGGAAGTTCTCCACTCTTCTTCCAGTGTTCTTCCAGTGTTGATGGAACTATGAAAATGTGTGAATTTTGTCGTCTTCGTCGTTTAGTTTATTTTAAATCGCGAGATCAATTTTTATTTCAATGACGTCAAAGATGCGTATTTATATAAATAATAGGTCTGTTTCCTTACTCGCCCGCGGGATCCCATGGTATCCCAAATTTACTCAAAATGTGTTCTTTACTTTTTTCTAGCTCGAAAATGCCGGAGCTTTTGACTTTTTTTTTATTTCCCCTCCAGCAAGTATTTAAGCGAACATTTTACATACCTACTGTCTTCTCTTGCTTGTCAAACTACTGATAACTTTGTTGTCAAATGTAACGTTCACCTAGATACAAATCAGAAACAAATTTTTTCCTGGACTTTTTCCCAAGCAGTAAAGAAACAAACCTAATATGACTTACAGATATTAAAAAAAAGGTATATGTGCAAAGAGGCAGCCTTGTTGGACCCCGCATTAAACTTCAAATTTGTCTGACAATTACTTTGAAGAAGTCACACTCTTAGTGATCATTTCAATTTTTCGCCAGTTATTTCACTTTCATGAATCGTACGTTCGTCCGTTCTCGAAAATGTCTTTTAAGATTGTGATTGAACTTCATACCTTTAATGTCTAAAGTGTTTGAAATAAAAATGCATTTTAGGATTTTGCGCAACAAATTCACATAAAGTAATAATGGAATTTAGAACTTTTTGGAAAAAAACGTAATCATATTTTTTGGATATTCTTTTAAATTTTATGATAATATAATTCACCAGAAAAAAAAAACCTTTTAAAATGATACATGGAACCTTTGGAACCTTTTAAACTTAATTCATTTTATTTTTTGCACAGCAGTGTATAAGATACATATGTATATACATTATGAGCTTTACAGAACAATATGAAATTTTCCCCCCATAAAATGTGTCTGAATCAGTATGAATACCTCCACACCAAACAGAGGGAAAGTTCTATGAGAATGAAGAAAAGAAAGAGAGTTTTTCTTATTTCAGACAGAAGGGCGTTTGCCACAAAAACCGATAAATGTATCCATGTATAGAAAGGAATTTCAGGATATTGTAACCATCGACGACGTTCTCGTCGTCGTCGTCATCTTTATTGGTGGTTTGCTTGGTGATATGGTAGTCGACCCCTTCGTGTCTGTTGAGTTTGAATTCATTATATATGTATGGCTTGGCTTGTAACAATGTGTGCTGGTGAAAGATGAACACTGAACGGGTTAAAAGGACCGCTACGCACAAAAATTTAGTATGTGGAATTTTAGTTGGTAATTTTACTGATATTGTTGAATTTTATGTATGAAAGTCTCATATTGTACATAGAAGGTCTTAGTGCCAATACTATCTAAATGGATGGACTAACTTTATTTTATTTTATGAAAATGAATTTTAAGTTGTTTCTTTGCTAAATAAAATATAAAACTTTTGTAAAACTTTAATCTGAAGAGGATTAAAAAGATAATGTAATGAACAATAAAATTCGAGAGTTATGTAAATAGAATTAAACTCAAGTATCATAGCTCAGAATATGAATCGATTTAAGCTAGATCAGAAGAATGGAACTTTGTATTGGATCTTTCAGAGAATTCGTATCTTGAAGTTGAGCGAATTCAAATATTACATACCTACATATTTTATTGTTTTCACTCAATTTGTAATTACTAAATCAATTGCGTTAAAATATGATTACCTATTGTTAATAAATTAATCAACTTATCAATAAGCTTTAATTTTTAAAGTAAACATTTATTGGTTCAGAAGGATATTTCTCATTATTTACATACTCATCCAATAGAGATGATTCAATGCTACGAAGATACTCATACATATAAATTAAGTACTTAAAAAAATAAAACGACCAATTTATTAAAAAAAAATGTCAACAGAAAAAAAAATGTTTGCAATGGGAAAACTCGTGTTCACTGTGGCGTATACGTGTTATTTTGTCCGTGTTTTTTTTTCGATCGAAACTTTCAATTCATAAAAACGTTCTTTTGTCTTTTGAGTACAAATCTTTATTAGCGATTTTTTTTAATTCAAAAGAAGATTTTAAATCTTAATCCTAAAATTAATCGTGTAAATTTTATTTTTATCACAATTTGAATACCTTTAGATCTTTTGTTTTGCTCCAGTGGATAAGTAAAATACAAATTTTCACGCGACAGTTTAACAGAATAAGACTAATATATACAAAATCTTGAAAATTATTCTCTTGATAAAAAATAATGTGCCTATTGTAAATGATGATTCAACTCAACTGAAAGACAACCAAATAATTTATTTTTCTATTATAAAAAGACAACTTTTTCAAATAATATTTAATGAAAAAAAAATGTTGCCTACTTAAGGGCATTGTATGTCAAATTTTACCGTTGAACGTTTAATGTTTTAAAATTTTTAAATCACATTAATAGTTGTGGTTAAAATTCGGTCTATTTCAGGATTCTACTTTTCGTGCTGCACATATTCAATATACATGCATTGCATGTGCATGAAACTTAGAACTTAAACTGAAAAATTGTTAAAAAATAATTAATATTATTAGAAGTAAATTAATTAAACAACTTATGAAATTGTTTTGACGCCAAAACAATGATAGATTTGCTTGAAAATCATTTTGTATGAGAACTTAAAAATTTAAAAATCATTAGAGCGACTTTTAAAAAACGTTGTTTAGATAATTATATAAAATTTAGTAAATGCTATTTTCAAGTATTTATTAATGCAGAGTTAAAAAAAATATTTTGTTACAAAATGATCTAGTCATTTTCGAAATATCGAATTTTCAAAAAATATTTGTTTTTAATATTTATTAACTATATTATTTAAGCTTAATTTAACTCGATTGAACAGATAATGAGATATATAACCAAAATGGTTCTATGATAGATAGCATTAGTAATAAATTAATCTTAACTTTTATTTAATAATATGATTGATCGTACTAATATTATACCGCAAAAAAATTAAATCAAAAATGTAGCAACAAAAAACAAAAAAATAAAAATTGGTATACACAAATTTTTTTAAATATTCTCCATAAAATATTGATCACAATAAGTTGAACCGTTTTTGAAAAATAAAAAATTAAAAAAATGGTTCAATTGAAAACATTTCCCCGAAATATTTTTCACCAAAAGGTAGCCAACTTATATGTGAAAATATTACTAAAAATGCACGACTGGATCGAACAAACTTGCTTTATTCAGCCTCTGAAATTGATTAATCAGCCTCTGAAATTGTTTTGACATAAACCATTTAATTTTTTAAACAAATCTCAATTGATGAAAAAAAAAATTAAAAATCATTGCAGCGTTGTTTTTAATCAAATTTGTTTTTAAAATTTTTAAAACATTTAAAAAAATGGTAGGTACTCTATTTTTAAGTATTTATTAATGTGGAGTTAAAAAAATTTATTTAAACAAAATTCATATTACTATTTTGCAAAAATTGAATTTTAAAAAAATTATGTTGAAAGTTTTTTTTTTTAAATCAAAAATTTACTTATAAAAAAAATGTATATGTTTTTTAATGATAAATTCATAAAAACACGTATTAAAAAACTTATTACTGTGTAAAAAATTTAATCAAAATCTGCTCAATAATCAGATATAGTCGAAAACCAAAAAAAAAAATGGTTCTATTAGAGATAATCGATAGATAAAAACTTGTTCCGATAATGTATGGTAAATCGTTATGGTATTAGCTCACAAAAAAATTTTACCAAAATCCTAGGAGTCGTTTTCGAGAAAAATGCTCACAGATTTTCAAAGATTTATACAGCAGGTTCCGTTATTTTTTGTCTTAGAAATGAAAAAACTTGTTTGGGGTAGTGCTCAAAAAACGCTAGATACCAAGATTTAAAAAAATTTGATTGACAAAAAAAAAATGCTAAAGAAATATCCAAAAAACGCTATAGGCAAAATTTAAAGACAATACAGCCGATAGTTTATTTAAAACGTCATTTTATGTAAACATAAAAATTAAGTAAATACCGAGTAGGTTTTATAATTCCAGTCCTTGTGAAAATTAAACATTGTCATTAGCTTAATGTGACAAGGAATCATGTAAACTGAACTATTAAAGTTACAATGTACCATGTTAATTCATGTAGGAGTAACACGAGATGTCAGTTTAAAAGTAAATCCAGTTATTTTTTCTCAAACATAATGATAGTTTGACAGGATGATATATTTAAAGAAATTCAAAGGTTAAACGTCGGCAGCAGCGCTGTTGAATTTTGTAACTTTTTCTTTTTTAGTATTTGACACCATGAACCGTGATAAAAAACAACATGATTGCTGGTTAATTTCTATTTAATTATTCACAATTTGTTTTTGCTTACTTACAAATTATATTTATAGAATGTCAAAAAAAATATTCTTTTGGCTAATTCAATATATGTATGTAACTAAATGAGGAGCTTCAACACGACGGATGTTAAAGACCAACTGTCAAGTACAACTCCCTAAGCTGATGACGACAAAATACATAATATACAAAAAAATCATAAAATGCCTTTCCTATTTATCCCAAGAAAACAAATTTTTTGTTATCATTATTATATCTATCCCCTTTAGAAATCCCATTTATGTGCTCCTGTTGTTGTTTTGTTACGATAACATCCTTTTCATTTCTCTCATCAAACTATACGTTTTGTATATGTATCTACCTAGTAAGGTTAACAACTTTTCTTCTTTTCTATTAAAAAAATACACAAACACACACCAACAAGAAAAGAAAGAAACAATATACATATCTCATAGATTTTACCTTAAACCAACCATCATCAGAAGCAGAAGCACAGAAATCAAGCACCAAACAAGCAACAGTTCTTCAGGACGAGAATATAAAGAGGACGATTTTATGAGTGCAGCACTTCTCGTCGTCGCAATGAATGCATCGCGTAAAATTGGAAAATTTTATGAACCATCTTTGAAACAAAAAAACAACAAGAACTAAAAAATAATAATACAAAAAAAAAAACACTATATATCCATTCAATGTGTGTCCTAAGGAGGCAAATCCTTTTCATATGCATTCATCTTAAAAGTGTTAAACGCCACATACAGTATATCCTGGCAACTATACAACATGTGTTGTGTACCAATATGTGTGTCTAGCCAGAGTCTGCTGGGTGTGCAGTGCATGTGCAGGAATTTTCATTTCAATGGAAATTCTTTCGCAACAGTATAGTTTATGGAATTTGCATTCCATCTTTTGTTGGATGACTTGTTCGGAGATTTATATTATTTTCACATATCACGGAATAAGGAATCATAACCACAAAATGGCTAAAAGGTCAACAACCCACACAAAGAAGGATATTTCGTTTTGTTTTTCATATTTTCTTATTTTTTTTTTTAACTTCAACGAGTTCGGAAGTATATCAATGGTGGACGATGGTATCCTTTCGAATTTAACTTTTTCTCTTCCTTGTTGTAGAGAAATTTGTGTGTGCTTGGCTTTTGAAGGGGAGCTTTCAAGGACTTTTTCATTGAATAAAATTTGGCAACATGGCTGCAACAACTGTAAGGATAGCTTATCGTTCTTTGAATTTATACAAATTTTATTTATTTCAGCGCCATTTTGTTTATCTCATCATCCATCATGATTCTTAAATAAATTCAGATTGACATTTGGATAAGCCAAGGACTCATTCAAAAAGGATGTACCTACATACCTATTCGAAAATTTGGCTCCATTAAATTTGACTTAATAGTTGCGAAAAATCGATACACACAACGCACTGGTTATTTATTGCTCCGCACGTATTTTCCATTGAGGATATAATGAATCAGTGGTTATATAATGGTTGGGGGGAAGAGATAAATTTCATTCTTGTATATAGCCGACGACGATTAGGGATACCTCCTTTGGGGAAGAGAAAAAAAATAAAACAAATAAATCAGCCTGATGTGAAAGCCAATGTTTTGCTGTGGACTAGTTTAATTGGAAATATACGAGGAGGATATCGCCTTGAAGGTGTCATCTAATGTTTGGTTATTTATATGGGGATAAAACGAAAAAGAGATTCAAACAAAAATCTAACTCAAGGACATCTATTACCGGATTTTATCCCCACATTGAAAACATTTTATACATAAATACCTGTGTATGTATTAGAGAGTTGTGTGTATGTGCACTCATTAAATTTGTGATTTAATCTTTTGAGCTAAATAAAAGTTAAGATAAAGATACAAAAATTCAACTTGCGTGTTCTAATTTTGTAGACATACATTTTTTTTATGAAGCTATTATATAGTTACCTTGAGCGAAAAAAAAAAAAAAAGATTAAGAATATTTGTGTCAGCCAGACTTTGTGTTGATTTGGGGTTTGACATGATTTTTATTTGTCCTTGACATGTTGCTTGGAGATGGGTTTTTAAGGATTTAATAATTATATCCGAATAAGTTTTTTGTCTTTAATTTTGAGATCTTTCTTATAGGTAAGTAAAAAGTTAAAGCTGCTTTGAGAAAAAAAAAGAAATTTAGATTTGCACATTTAGGTCAATTTGAGTGGGTTTTCTTGGAATCAAGGATTCCCTATTTTAATATGTTTATTCTATGTAATCAAGATAAACTTTTTATAAGAATTTATCATCCCATAGAATTATTTAAATAAGCCAAAACATATTTCGCCCTCTTTACTCCCTTGCCATTATAATCCAGTTTAGGGCAATTTTGACATAGGTTACATTTAATATGTCCTTTAGTTCCATGCTTATAGTATTTCAATTCTTTTTTGATAATGTCATAATGCAATATTGCACACTCACGAGCAGCTGCAATTTCCGTACCCTAAAACTATACAAACATTTTTGTATTAAAAAAAAAATAAACAACAAAAAAGAAATAGTGAGGATAAATTATTCAGTAAAAAAGAGAATATAACAATTAAAATAAAGTTTTGAAATGTCTGGAACTGTTTGACATTCAATTAAAATGCATATGCAATATTTTGTTAGTCTCTCTTCACAGGAGGAAACTGATTTGCTAGCAACTTTCAGTTTTAAGGTGAGAAGAGCATGAACCATCCCGGCTAAGGATTTGAGAAGAGTTTCTGGACATTCCTCTTCAAACTTCAAGTACTGCGCGTTCATTCAAGATATAAAAGGAAACTGCAGAAAAATTCAGGATTTTGTTTTTTCGTGTAAAATTTAACAAAAGAATTAAAAAAAAACTCAAAGAGACGTCAAAATATCTCCAGCAATCTGTTTCATCGTGTGAAAGGGAACTTAATGTAGGTTAGCAGACTTCGAATATTTAGGGATGTGTTCGTTGATATTTTTTTAATTTTATTGTTTTTTGGTTTTCAACTATAGAACCAAAATATGGTGATTTGGAAATTTAAGTTACTATTAGGCAATCAACGGAAATAATAATTAATGCGTTGATTCCTTGGCATCAACATTATTGACAAATCATCAATACAAAACTTTGTTCCTAGACGCGTTGACGTATACATAGATACTATTTGTGTTAACGTGTAGACGTCTGGCTTTTATTTTAAAGTAGTTTCAATTAGGCATCTTCTATTCTTTTTAAAAGAATGGCTGTCATTTGAGAACCAATTGAAAACGTCATTAGTAATTTGTGCTGACAGTTTGCAACTTCTTACTGTGCCGTGATTTTTTGACATTCATCGTGGCACGATGGCACGAACAAATTTGATATGACATGCTTTTCTTATTTCAATTTTTTTTCTTTAAATAAAGCTAATTTTTGAAGAAATTTTAGGAAAATTGCTCCAAATGGAGTACAAACTGTCAGAATTTATTATTTTTTCACAATATATGAATAGAGCAAATTATTTCTTCCAATTTTGTGTTGAATTATATATACTTTTTTTAATATAAGAATTTGCTTTTTTTTGCATATATATTGCACGAAAATGTCACTTTTTTTTCTTTAGAAAATGTGGAGTAGAAAATTTTTTGTATGTGTCAACGCTAATGCCAATCATGCAGTTCATTCTCTACCTTTCAAGTAAGAGTCTCTAATTTTATCAAAAGATAATAACGATGTCATTCTTCTTTTAACTGCCAAAATTATAAACTAAAAAGTCATAAATTCCAAACGAAAACACTTAGGAATGGCAGATTTAGATGACTGACAAGTCTTTTCGATTTTTTTAATTTTCTTAAGATTTATAACATCATCGTGTAAATATTATAAGATCTTCCATAACATGGCTACTCAACACTCACCCAACTCAACTTCCATATATAAACATTCATTTCAACACTAATTCAACTTGACATTAAACAAACAATATTTTTCCAACACATCCCTTATATTTTTCAAAAGTGAATTTGTTAATAGAAGTTCTTTTATGTTTTGTTTTAGAAAAGTACCTGCCATATAAAATTTTAAGCGTTTAAGGATCAGTTTTTTAAAGCTGAGTTTACTTTGAATTAAACCATGAGTTAGTTAATTTTGCAAATTAATTGAACCCGAAGCAGAAGCAGTTCATCAGTGTAGAATTTTAGTTGTCAAAAATTTATTGAAATCAAGTCGCAACATTTAAAAATTCATTTTCACTATCGAAACATAGAGGGCGACACTATCTGTGCCACTATAGAAAAAGCGATTTTAATATTGTCGCTATCTCTATTTAGATTGTGTTCTGAGAGAATCTTTCGGATAAATTTTTATTTATTCAGTTATTCCAGAGGTAACTCACCAAATTATATTTGAGTTAATTCAATTGTGATCTAAATTAACTAAAAAAACATGGTTAAAGAACTACAGAACTCCCTCTCTAAGCAACATATCTTAAATTAAGCTTTATGTACCAAACATCAAAACTAAATAATTAGTCAATCAAAGTGAGCACATGTCTTTTAGAAAACTTCTATAAGAACAAGCTTATACAAATCGAAACTATTAATAAGCACAAAATCTGCATGCAAAACAACTAGTCCAACAAGTCTTCAGCCACTTGACACTACTCCCAAGTCCCAACGCCTCCGCCACCACCATCACCATACCTTTTCGTCATTAATATGCTGTCACTGGTGTATCCTCAAATGTTTCCTATTAAATACGAGGTGACACTTCAACACCGCACTAACAGCAGTGGCATAATGTGAGGGTGCATGTATGTATAGTGCATAAATTGTACGCTTAGCATGCAACATACCATCTTCAATGGCAGGCTTAGCTCTCTGTCTACATCACTTCGTCTTCGCTTGTATTATAATAGTGAATAGGTATATGCTTGGCTCGTCATTTGAATTGAACGCAGACATCTTTGGTATAGTGCGTCACTCCTCCTAGTGGCAGTCAGATAAATTACCGGTAGGCAGAGTCTATTGACTGCATGTTGTTGTTCAAGTCCTGGAATTGGATTCCGCAAGCATAATAGGTTCTTTGCTTGTGGTTGCTCGCTGTGTTGTCTGACGCTTTCAATGTTTGCTTGAACTCCATATACTATGTAGAATGACAACAATAAGACACACTACCTACCTATAGAGTATAGTGGGCGGATGTGGTGGAGGAAAAGGGAATTATTCCCTGCGGAAAATTCAAAAAACAGTGCGACAAAATAAATCCACTGTGTCGTCTGTAGGTATATGTCTACAATATAAAAGCTCATGAAGTCGCACTGCTCTGCCACGCTAACAACCAGAACCACCATCATAGCCACTAGCGGTTGATTGCTCCATTATGGCTGGGCGTTCAATAGGAATCAACAATTTAAGTCAGAAAGGAAAGTGTTTGGAAAATGAGGATTCCTCTATGTGCTTTGTTGCCATCAGACCCCCCAGACAGCATGGTAGGTATGTATATATGTATGTACATATGTACTCTCCATGATGACATAATTGAAGCCACCGAATGACTGTTATTATATGATCATCCTGGATGACGATGATGCTTCTCGGGCAGATAAAATCAAAATGGTATCAGAATTTAATTTGAATCGAACCTCGATTGACAATGCAGAAATTTCCTGCTGACAAATTGATTTTCCAGATTAATTGAAAATAACTATTTAGATAATTATGTACACATAAATATGCGCTGTTGGCAATGTTTTGACTCAATATTGAAAAGAAAAATCTCAGCTTAATTCGTTAAGCGGCCATTTGTGGAAACGAACAAATATAAGGGGGCTATTTTCAACACACTTGATCATGTTAAATACTTAGAAAGATACGTCTGTCGTTTTGAATCAAAACTAGTTAATTGCAAAATTTACTTCAAACTGTTTAACCTCAAATAAATAATTCTTTTAAATCAATCCGAAAATCTGGATAAATTAACTTCACTTACTATTATTAACAGTATTTGCCAGTACAATTTACAGAACCCCAAGGTTGAATAACAACCATAATTAGCTATCTTAAGTTTACGCAAGGACAGGGATGATTTAACATGACATGGTGTAATTTTACCAATGTTCAACTTTGTAGTTTACCTGATCCCTTGTCATTTAAAATGAGAATCAAGATAGAACAATGTGGCACACTCACCTGTGCGCTAAGTAGACTTAAGATTCAGGCTAAGTTTACCAGGTAAATAGTTGTTAAAAAAAAAAAAACTTTATCAGTTGTTAAGTCAAAATTTACAAGGTACAGTGTTAAAATAACAATAACTTGGTTAAAACTTACATTTTTTTCACATGACATCTTTTTAAGTAAACTACAATTTTATCAAAGAAGTGATGCCTAAATAATATAACGAACACATTTTTATTGAAATGTTCTAACTTACTAGGTTTGTTGACATTTTTGTTCATATTACTTCAGGCAACTCATGGTTTATGTGTAACGATGTCCTGAATTCACTTTGAACATTTATTTTTTTTTTTTGGCGCAAAAATAGGGGAGTTACTGAAGAATGCTAGTTTTTTTTACAAAAAACTGACAAATATTTAATTCGGAGTAACCGTTACTATGTTACTCATAATCGAGTTTAAAATATGTCAGTTTTTGTGAAAAACGATAATTTATTTGGTTGGTTTCTGATATCCCGAGGTTATAGCTTTGAATATTAATATTAAAATACAAACAAAAGCTTTGAGAACAACATTAAATGTAGGGATAGGTACTTTTATGAATGGCTTTAAAAAACACTTAAAAAAAACTCTCCACTAAAATTCAGATTTGTTAGAATTTATCTGCCGTGACAGTCTAATTTGCTTTCCTATTTTTTGTTGCAACAAATTTTTTGACTATACCAATCTTTTGGAATTAAGATTTAGAAGTAATGGTGGTTTTTACTTATCTTGAAGTATTTTCTAAATTGAAAACTTTAGAAATTCAACTGAATCTTGAACTGAATATCCTGAACTCTGAAGTACTCCCATGGAAGAGAAAAAAAGGTGCCAATCTCCAATAATTTAAAGGTTTCTATTTATTAATCTTGAACAATAAACGTCAAATTTCAAATTAACGATTAAAAATTTGTTACGTTAGTAAAATACCGTTAATTAATGGTTGAATAATTGTGATATTTTTGAATTTGTCGTTCAATGTTTGTTTTCTATGTTTTTTTTTTTTTTGCTTAGGTATTTGAAGTAATGTGGAGAATTTAAAAGTAAAACTTTTCAGTAAGCCCGAAATGTTTTTTTTTTTAACCCAGTTCAATGGGTGGCACACTACAAGGGATTTTAACCTTTTTTCTGGATTGCTGATGTATTCAGGCGCCAATCTCGACAGTTTTCTTGGACAAGATTACTTTCAGTAGGTACTTTGCTTACCAAATGTATGGTTTTGAAAATACAGAACGAATTATGGAAGAAAAAATAAATCTGACTTTTACCAATTTTCCGACTCATTTTAAATTTTACCAAGTAAATTCTAAAATTTTTACATTTTATGTTTTAACAGGGCCTCCCTTTAATGTCAAATAAAGCTTCGATTAGATTGAAATACTGCGAAAAGTTCAACTGTCTACATAATTTATAATGCTACATGACAGATACAATGTTTTTAATTAAATAAACGTTATTAATATATAATTCTTGTTCTTAAATCCTCCCTAGAAAATTAAGCTACACAAGTATTTACAATTTACATTTCTTAGTATACGTACCATACAAATAACTAAACAAATGTTGAACGTTTGTCTGGTAGGTATAGGTATAAAAAAGGTTCATTGTTTTACTTTACTTTCAAGGAGTAATCTCCTAAAACCTCACTCAAAACTTTACCCTTTTAAATAATTAATTACACTTCAACCACCTTATTCTCATTCCCACAGGTACATCGCTTTCCCCCTTGAGTAACAAATCTACACCATTTCGTTCCCCACCGCATACTTAACCAAAACAAACCGACACAATATGAATATACTCCACACCACTACGCATTAACTATTCAACACATGAAAAAATCCAAAGTATACGCAGCAGCTTACAAAGGCTTTCTTCCTTCCTGCAATTCTAAAAACCTTTGCAACGTGCAAAGCAAACATAATCCACATTCTAACGCCTTTGCCTATATACATACATTTTAAGAAGAGAGTGTCATTTTTCCACACACGCCCACCAAGCTGAAATAAAGATGAGCGGCTGTCAAAAAATCTGGGAACTTTTATATTTTCTTTGTTTTATATTTTTTGGCAGCTCACCCCAAAAATTAGGGAGAGTATTGTTTTTACCACTTTCACCAAAATTTGACACAATACATTTACCCTTAAACTTGGAATCTTGTGTGAGCGGTGGGGGGGGGGAGGGGGGCAATAATGTTCTCATGCACCCCTTGGGAACACGTATGTCACTTTCATATGGTTTCTGGGTGCACAAAAAGGTTGAGTAGACTTTGAAGCCCCCCGCGTCAACACCTGATGTATGAAGGGTTGAAGAGTTTTAAACAAAGTGCAAAAGTTCATATATATGACATCATCACATCTATGTAGGTAAAAACTATAGCTTGAGGTTGGCCAATGTTGCAAAAACTGAACTCCCAAATATATTTATGTATATATATATTGCTTGATGCAAGTTGCTTTGTTTAAAGGTACGTGTCGTATGTGTCTAGTCAGGATAACGTGTACCTGATCTGAATTGCATTGTTAAACACAGACTCTTTTACCTCTGCTGGATTTTTGTTATCACTTGCTTCATTATTATTATTTTACAAACGAAAAATATTCAACCGACAGAATGATGCAATGGTTTTGTTTTCCAAGAATTATTTGGTTTTGGAATAACAAACAAAATACCTCTAGTCTTTATAGGTAGAGTCTTATTACCACAGGAAAAAAAGTTTGTTTTTTTTTTTTGTTGGTTATTTAAGATTTTCTTGAAATAATGTGAGAAATTTATTCGAAAATCTTTTATGTATATTTTTAAAGAAAACTTTAAGTATTAAGTAAAAGTGTATCCAAATTCACATTTCCTAATAAAAATATAGATACCAGATGAGAAAGTTTTAAAGTTCCAGGAATTCAAAACACTTTCATTTGTAGCTTTTTAAAGATAAGTCAATAAAAGTTTATCATTGGATAATTTTAGAAACATTTTTGATTCAAAAATTTCTTATTTTTAAAGATTTAAAATAAATTAGAAACACTGGGTCTTGCGATCTCAAAAAAAAAAAAGTAAAACTTGATTTTCAGGTAGAGGTAAATTATTCATAGCTTCTCTTTAGAAGCCCAAAGCAATAACTAAGTTCTAGGTAAAAGTGAATAAAATTAAGGAAATAGTAAATAGTTTTCGGTGAAAAATTCAAGTTCAAATTCTTCAAAGTTCGACGCTTTTACAATTGTTATTGCGTTGACTATAAAAGTTTTGGTAATATTAAAATCCTTTCTCGACCTTTGCGGTCGGGAATAAATATTCTCGGTACTTGGGGGTTTGGTCTTGGATGAATATAAATAAAAATATTTTAGCTAATTCGTGGATTTTTAATAAAATATGGTTTTATTCTTAAATGTCTGAACTAAGGCTTCTAAGCTTTGCTATACCGATTTTTCGAACCACCCACCTACTTTTTTCGACTTATCTTTCATACCGTTTAAAGTTAAGTTTGATCAACATCTCGAGTTAAATTTTTTTTTACGAATCCAAAACTAAAAAATTTGGTCGTTTTTGGACATTCCCTGTGAACGATTAAAAAGTCTGGAACTTTTTTCTGAGAAAATCTTATATATACCTAGTGTCGACTCTCCCTAAGTCGTACTCTCTCTAAGTCGAATTTCTCTCTAACTCGAACTTTTTCGCCATATTTTATCATTCCCTTCAATTTTGCATACAAAAACCATTCCCTAAGTCGAACTCTCTCTAACTCGAACACATTCTCTCGATTATTGGTAGATATCTTTTTTCATTCCCTAAGTCGAATTTTGCTAAGCAAAAAACAAAAACAAAAAAATTACCCCTTCGGAATTCGTACCAACAAACTTCAACACCATTAATATGTATGTGTAGCATCGCGTGTGCCATCATCGTCAGCTCTTCGTGTTTCTTCCTGTTCATATCCCTGGTACCTCCATACAAAAATACAGTTTTTAAAAACTTGCTTCGTAAAAACAAAAAAAAACATTGTTATCCTTTTTTTTTTGTGTTGTTCGTTGCATTTGTATATAAAAAAGAACTTGCATATGAAAACAACATTTTAGTAAAAATCCAATTGGAATTTCAAAATCAGTTGATCGTGATCCTAGGAATTCAACAGAGCTGATTCAGTCTTTGTGTGCATATTTTGTAGCTAGATACATAAAAAAAATGTATGTAAGTATCATTTTGATGTGACTGACTGATGTGAATGTCTGTACATTATTGCGAAGAATGCGAAGTAAAGTGTGTGCTCAAATGTTTGGTTAAACCTTTTAAAGCAAAAAAAATGTTTCTCTCTATAACTCGAATTTTCCCAAAACTCTCTCTAACTCGAACAAATCTTGGGTCCCATGAAAATTCGACTTAGGGAGAGTCGACTGTATATGTATAATCGAATTAAGTTTTTGATTAGAAGTTTTTTTATTCTTTCGATAATCCAAATTTTTGCTTTTTGTTTATATTTGAAAATATTCCATTCAAAAAGTTCCATTCACGGAAATTAAATATATTTCCTAAAAATTCTCAAAAAATAATTCTTTTCTCGAAACTAATATTCCCCGACTTCGTATACACCTAGGTAAAGTAATTTAGTTCCATTCCCAAAAGCACAGACTGCCAAAACTGTTAAAAAAAATATTCAGGACAAAAATAAACACTTCCTTAAAAGGATTATTTTTTATAAAACTTTTACATACACTCAAATGCATACAAATCTTTTAAATATGTATATATAGGAAAAACATTAGAAAAAGATGTTTCTTTCCGCTTTATGTTGAAAGCTGTTTCCTTCTTTATTTTTTATTTTAAAATTTGTTTCATGAAGTATGTGCTTTTAGAGTAATATTATATGAAAAAGGATGCCGACAAATAGCTGCCAAAAAAAAAAATCTTACCATCAAATATTTTTTGTTTTTGCTTTCTTAAATTGAAGCAACAAATCATAAAGAAGGAGAACATAAAAAAAGATACAAAAAAATATGATGGCAAGCTTTTTATCAATCAAGTTAAAAGGAAGGTATATAAGTCCTTTTGAGAAAAGGCAACCATGAGTAGGTAAGGTACCTACGAGAAAATGACCTAAATTTACAGAACAAAATAAAATACACCTTTTTTATCACTGTACCTATCTGCGATGTACAAAACCGTATATATTTTTTTAAAGTGCAGATAGAACATTTTGATTGGTATAATATTTTTCACTTGAAAAGGATGATTTATATAAATATATGAGCACTGATGTTGAGAAAGTAATATTCCTTCCTAACCCTGGAACATAAAATATAAACGAAAGAAAATTAAATTGTGTTTATAAAAGGACACAAAGGCAATTTATATAAAAAAAGTACATTTCTGTCTTGGATAAATATCCTTTATAACTGGCGACTATAATATGGTTTTCAGAAGTATAAAAAACTGTGTATACCTTCTTCCTTCCGATGAATGCATATATGTATGTATGGATGTCACATCTCAATGCATCGCTACTGCCAAGAACAAAAAAAATGTAAAAAAAGAGGAAGAAGTTTAAGGACTTTATGGAGTTCAGCCAATATAATGCACTCAGCCAGGTTATTGAAAGAATTTTATATGATTTCATTTCATTTAATGTACCGTACATATTATACTCATATATAAGTATAGAACAGAGTGAGAAAAGATGGCAAGGATAGCAAGGATACTTTCCTTCATCTTATATATATATATTTAGCAATGCGTTTGTTGAAGTGAGTGACGAGTCCTTATTCTGTCGTCCGCGCGTCCCTTCTCAATTCTTAGATGCTTCTTATTTTTTGCCCATCCTGTATCTGTGTTGATATTGTAAATAATTTAGAACAAACTTCTCAAGAATGTTAAGACACTCAGACTCAAAGGACTTTTATTTTACAAGTGATCCTTGAAAACTGTAGGATATGAAAAATAAGACGCATTTTATAGTGACATTGTAAGGCTTCTTTGAAATTGTTGCTTTTATTTATAGTTTCTTGAGAGAGACATTTTTTTTTATTTTTGTTTCAAGAAATGATATTAACTCTTGCCCAGCATGCCTTATAAGAGACTTTTGAGCTTCAAGGAAGCGTCAATAAGAAGTAGCTACACAAACACATTCATTTGTATTATTCACCTGAAAACTGAAAATAGTACAAACCAGCTGAAGAAAGTACAGTTTTTTTCGCCGGAAAGGTTTAGTACTTTGTGTGGTTTTCATTTTGTTGGTTTAGATAATTTGTTGTAGTGCGGCATTGACTTGGGAATTTTTTGTATGACAAATATTATGTACATTATGTTAAAATCAATCATCAAGAAAATTATGTAAAATTTTAGATATACCTCCATAAATAATTTATCATCAAAACCCACGTTTTTTTTCGTTTAGTGAATTATTTTTGAAACAATTGTTTCTGAAGGTACTAGATAGGCACAAGTAGAGTTCGGGCTTATTACATATTTGAAGATTACTGGTGCTATCGTAAAGAGTATTGAAAACAATCTAGCAACATCAATTCAACACCATACTTAAAAAAATTATATTGAATACAATTTCTTTGTGGGAAATTATGCATATAGTTTCGCGCATTTGAATCTTTTTTAAAATTCTGTTGGAAGAAGAGCTGCTTCCACAAGACCACTTACGTTGTCGTCGCTGTTTCGTACTTATATATTTTGTATGTCAATAAGATGTTACAGCTTTCTTGATTACCCTAATTTTCATAAAAATATCATAACGAGTCTTGAGAGTCATAATCATTTACTTAGATGAATACGTTAATAAACAAAATAGTCTTATGTGGGCAATAGAAAATCACCAAATTATTCTACAGTCTGCTTTGCATCAATTTAAAGTGACAATATGGTGCGCTAAATATTGCTTATTATTCATTTTTGAAGGTGAACGGTGAACCTTATTGTGTAGCAAATTAGACTATAGACAATAAATGAGTAACATTTGACAAACAATAAAAATCCAAATTTTAAACAAATTTTAACGAAGCAGATTTTTGGCAACTTTATTTTAATGTTTAAAGAATTTTCTAAAAAGTACCCTTAATTTAGATCAGGGCTTAAAGTTATATTGTGTTATACCTTATTTACACGAGTGAAAAAAATTCATTATTTCTGTCATTGCACAAAAATAATTAGTAATAAAAGAGACAGTAATAATGACATTTTGTCAATAAATGTGTTTTGTGTAAATTAATCATTGAATGGGGTGAAATTCAATTCAATTAGAATTTTTTTAAAGTGAAAGTCGCATTCAAGTTTCATATTTACCTTTATGGACCTGACTGGTATACAAAAAAACGGTATACATGGAAAATATGTACTACTACACATGTTGCTTTTACAAACAAGACTATTACACCTACTTTTCAGCTTAATGGTATAAAGTGTAAACTGGTCTAATCGATATAGCGATAAGAGTTCTTTTTTGATCATTTTAATACTTAATCTTATAAAGCTCATATTATCTAATTATTCAGGTTTTATATAGATATTGCTTGACGCACTTGACTGGTATAATAAAAAAAATGTCTACTCACAAAAAATACTATACCCACTTCTTTTGTTGCTCGTTATATTTGAATATTTTTCAAATTTTCAATGGAAGTTCGAAGTAAAAAGCTACCTAACATATTTTTCCGCTAATTGGTATAAAATAAAAACTGGTCTAACGGAAATAGCGAATAGAATTTTTTATAAATTTTTTAAAATTTTATAAAGCTAATATTATGCACTTATTCAAGTTTCATACTTCGCTTAATACACCTGACTGGTATAAAAAGAAAACTGTCTACGTACAGAAGACTTTACCTACCACGTTATTGCTCTTTTTATTTGAATATTTTCAAATGTTAAGTGTCAATATTAAGTAAAAAGCAAACTAAAACATAAATCATACTTTTTCGCTGATTGGTATAAAGTAAGCTGGTCCAATGGACATAATTAATAGAATATTTCTTCCATGATTATTTTACAACCAATTATTCAACTTTTAAATGGCAATTTGCATTAAAAAGCTGATTCGAACCTAATTTTCGTCTTATTGGTATAAAGTATGAATTGGTCTTATACCTAGCACATAGCGAATTAAGTTCTTTTATGAATAACTTACAATGAAATCTTATTAAAATCTACTACATCTAGTTATTCAGGTTTCACATTTCGCTTTATTCTTCTGACTGGTATAATTTAAATAAAAAAAACTTTTTACCTACAAAACTACACTATTTTTGTTGCTTTTATTATCTGAATATTTTTGTTCTTTATGAACATAATTAATGGCAAATTTGTATACCTATGTATATAATATATGTTAATTGCAATTTTTGTCTATGATTGCTATACATTATTTCAACGCGTATAGTAAATGTAATTTTTATACGTATTATGTTGTTTTTAATTAATTTATTCATAAATAGAAAATCTTTAACGAACTTTTTTTCTTTTTTTACATTTCAGGTACTATTCAGCTTTACATATTTCACAAACTGCATTTGTCTAAAAACATTTAAAAAAAAACCATCATCGAACAGGTTTTTATAAATGAAAAAAAAATATTTATTAAACACACTCAGATACATTTTTTATACACAAAATAACAAGCTACTAAAGCATTTAAATTTAACACACGTCAATCTCTTTAAATATGTAACTGACTAAAATAAAATTACTCAACACTGACAATGAGAAAAAAAAAATCCTTTTGTTCATCGCTTGTGTTAGAGTGGAATTTTGTTTATTCAGCAATTCTGTAGATATATAATGTAAATGTATATGTAACTTAGTTAATTTTGATGGGGGTGCCAAATCGTTTTCATGTTTCATACATATGCATGCATACATTATGTATTTTCACACTTTTCAAATAAAGCTCACTGACAGCTCGTTTAGGTTGTTATGCTATTCATTCTGCTGAACCGTGTGATTTATTTAATATTTGTTCATATATCCTTTTATCCTTATGAATATATATTTTATGTCTGACCTGCCAGATTTAGGAATGATTTTTAGATATATTTTTTTTTTTGTTATCACAATGGTTTCAGAAGGGCTTTTCTTTGTTTAGTTTTTAAATATGATTTAACGTTATAGTATAAAGTTATGTCAGACTTTAAAAAAAAAAGTCTAGTGTAGTTTTGTCCGCCACTTTAAGGATTCAAATTTAAGGCTACATGTGATGGGATTTAGAAGTTAAAGCACTATAGCTCTATCCCAATGGAGGTTTTATTTTTTATTGCATTGAACCAATGAATGTTAAAGAATGGTTTGAAAATCATCGTAAATAGACTTAAATTTAGTTAAGAATTTCGGATATACATATGTAGTTCTTGAAAATAATGTAAAGCGAAATAAATTCGATTCTGAAAAAAAAAATACGGCAGTCGAAAAGTTTTTTATACGATATTTTTGTTTATTTTTTTTTTTTTTGAATAACTGTGTCATAAAAGTTATGACGTAAAAGGCCAGAAGTACAAAATCAAACTTTGGAATTTCACCACTCAATATTCAAAGCCGAAAAAAAAAAATATGTCATCATTTCTGATCCACTGAATTTTTTTTATTAAATTTGTATTTACCGAAACAAAAAAGTTATGATGAAAAAATTCATTAATGCCGAAAAAAAAACATTTGAAAAAAAAAATTGACCATCAATAGTGCAGTAAAAATTACTCAATTTTATTAAGCTTGACAAAATATTTAAATATCATTTTGTTCTATCAATAAAAAATATATGATAAAAAGTTAGAAGTAAAAAACTTTGAAAAAAATACGGCAATTGATTTGCCTTGACAAAATAATCTCTGGATATAATTTTCGTTGTACTGGATTCTCCCTAACCAGCCAACGCCGTACATTTTTTTCCATTAAAAATAAAAAGTACAGGAGTCGATTAAAAAAAAATACTGCAATGGATCTGTCTTGGCAAAATCTCGGTACTTTATTTTTATATTTTTTTTTTTATCTATTCTAACCAAAAACAAAAAAATATTATAAAAGTCAAAAGTGGAGAAAAAAACCAGCGCGGCACGAAAGAAAATGTTGAATTTAAATTGTCTTGACGTAAATTCCGTTAAATCATTTCACTTTTTTGTATTTACAATGACAAACAATTTTATGATGAAAATGTCTGAAGAGCCAAACAAAACTTTAAGAACTTTAGAATCTCAATAGCCAACACCACCGTCAATATTGTTTGATTTAAAAAAAATACAGCATTCGATTTCTATTGATAGAATATTGTTTTATTTTTTTCTGTTGGATTCTCCCTATTTAGCCAGCGCCGTAAAATTTGTTGAATTAAAAAAAAGTACGGCAGTCAATTTTAAAGATTTTAAACTATAATCAGCGCCGTAAAAATGGTTCGACTGTGAAATACGGTAGTAGATTTGTCTTGACAAAATCTCGGTAAATCATTTTGTATTTATTTTATTTATTCGTTATATAAGAATAAGACCAACCCAAATCGATTGCCGTAGATACTTTTTCAAAACCGAAACAATCGGCCCTAGCGAGGTATCCGTCGGAGCGGAAAATTCTCCGATTTTATACGAATCGGAGAATATTTGCTTCGAGGTATACTTTCGGACAGCTGTTCGGAACATTTTTCCGACATTATGCAACGCACACCGGCGGCGTTTTGCGTTACAGTGCGATCAATTGCTTATTTGAGTGATTTTTTGACAGCTCATAAATTTATTTTTCCGATATCCTCCGACACAAATAGTTCGCGGAACTTTTTAAAGATTTGTGTAAAGAGTTGAAAAATGTAAGAAATTAAAAAAAAACATGTTAATAAAGTAATTTTGGAACTATTGCTTGAATTTTTTTTGCCCCGGAAGCAAACGAAAAAACAACAACCAGGCAAATCGAGCTTTTGGTTAATTTAATGCAAGAGAAACCCGACGCGTCGTCGCAGTGTTTAGTATTCTTTTCCGATGAAGGATACCACGAATGTAATTTGAACCTCCGACAGAGTGTGCGTTGCAAAAAAATTTCCGCTCCGACGGATACCTCGCTAGGGCAGAATATATTTATAATTTTTTTATTCTTTGTGTATAAAAAATACCATGTCTAGATCTTGTCAAGACAAATGGACTGTCACGCTTCTTTTCTACTTTTGATAATTTTACGGAACCGATGAGACAATCCAAGATCTAAAATGAAAAGTGTTTATTTTTAGGTTAAAATGTAGAAAAATTAAGGAAACTTGTAGCTTTTTTTTCAAAATTATGCCAAAAAATAATTTTCAACATTTAAAATAAGTTTACTGGATTAAATTCCCTGAAATGATTTTGTTGATATAGGAAAAACAGAATAATAGGAGATTAAGAAATCAAGCTAGTTTTTTAAGTTAAAATTATTTCAAAGCAATTGCTTTATTAAGATTGAGAATTTAAAAGATGAGTAAATTTTTTTTCAATTACTTAATTTATTTTCTTAAATATTTAAATGATTTTACTATAAATCAATTAATTATTTTTTTCTTTTACAATGAAGTACCTCTTCCATTTGTTGCGTGGCAAGAGGATGAGAAGAAAGTCGGTTAAGTGGTAGGTTAGGAAAAAGGAACGGTTAGGAAATTGGGAAAGGTAGAGGTCGAAGATAGGGTAGGAATGCTAAGTTCCGGAGGACGCGGCCTGCTTGCGATGCTCGGCTCGAACTCGCCGGATGGGGGGGATCTTGCCCCCGAAACTTAGCCTCACCTGCAACAAAACACAAATCAGGCCAGTAGAGAATAACACAAAAACTATGAAAATGACAGCGGACAATCACCACTTCCATGGCACTGTGGATGACGTTACAGCGTTTAATTATTAATTTTATTAATTATTATTATTCTTTTTGCATTAATAATGAACAACACCCAACAAAGTATTTTAAAGTACTATAGTGTAACTTTAGGCATCTTTGCTCATTTTTGTGTTTTCCAAATAATTTAAACAGCACTTTTAGTTTTAAACAAAAAATATATAAGGTTAAAAAAAAGTGATTTAAAAAACTAGCACTAGGCAATATGGCGCACCCTATGTAAATATATCTAGTGGATCAGTACGAAATTATATTGAATTTTTATTTTTTGTTCAACTCGCACACAAAAATTGCAACAATTGAAATTAAAAAAAAAAAAAAAACACTAGATTAAAGATGACTTGAATTTTCTAATCGCTTTATTTTTTTTTTTTATTTGAAGTCATAAGTAAGGTATTTACATAAGTGAGCAAAAATGACTCCATTCATCAGAATGCCCTAAGTTACTCTAACCTTAAATTTCTTATAATCAAATAATTTATTATTATATCTCAGTAATAATAAAATAATAAAATTTTTATAATTGAAAATGTATCTTTTAGCGAGAAATCAACAAAATATTTTTCATATTAAATAAAAATAACAATAATCAGAATTTCATTACACAAATATATGCAGGTAGTTAGTTACACGCTCTAATTTCCCATTACATCGATTGCAAGGTGTTGATAACAAATGCTAATTTATTTTCTTTAAACTAAGTTTCTTTCGATTAATTTCCTCAATAGTTACACAATAACAAATCATAGTTTTGCACGTTTCGTACAAATTTTCCACTCTATTGCAAATCAGAAGGTATATGAAGGTAGGAATTGTGTTTTATTTCATCACACACAAAATATGTTTTGATGCAATTACGTACTTATTTTCGATTAAATTTTAATTCAGTGGTGTATTTGGTTTATTGTAGAATTCTTTTAATTTACAATCGATTATCAAAAAATAGTACATTTTAAAATAAGTTGTTTTCAGTAGTATTTGCGTTTCGCTGACGTATATAGATGATGGATAAATATATTTATTTATTATACATTCGACAGGAAAGTTGTGACGAGGGTTTTAGTTTTGTAGAGGCGGAACATTTTTTAACAGAGCAGTGATTTTGAAAATAAAATTTTATGATTTCCACATGTTTTTTTAACGCTATAGCCTTCTATGGTGAATTACCATACATGTATACACTATTAAAAAAATTCACAAAATAAATTTGACAGATGTTCATGCCATGTTGTTAGGCCGCCCTTACTCCAATTCACAATAAATTTGACAAAATGGCCGCTATGACCTGAACAAATTTCAAGTGTTATGTGTTTATTGAATTATTATATTGGAATAGAATACCGGTTAAGTGGCCTCTTCGGATTTTGCTGGGATATGTACTCTTTTGTTGACATTTACCCTGATCGTTCTTCATTAAATGTGGCTGAATATCGTTTATACAGCGCTCAATTTCCTCAATACGTAAAAAACAGTGACACGATGCATTTATTTCTCAACAATCAGTCATGTATTTTCTGATTTCCAAATGTGGCAATTTTGTAGATTAACTCAAACTTAAACTGTTGCTTAACAATAAAAACGCGTTATTCTTTTGTGTAGCGCAGTTTTAATAAGCCTTAACTAAGTATTAGCTATCACAAATTCAAATGTTGCGTGAATTTTGGTACACCCTTTATAAGGTAAGCATTAAGCTACGATTCTACGGTCGGCGGGAAAAGTCAACACCGTGACTCTCTTATGTCAAATTCTCCCTCGAACTTGTCAATTCGTGTGATGGCTAACGCGTTGACAGTTGCGTTTACACTCTTGTCATCGGTACGACTTAATTGGTCAAAGCGTTGATTATTTTAGTTTACCTTGTTATCAACCTGTCAACGCAGTATAAGGACACATTGACATACTGCTCTTGAGTGTCCTGACACTGTTTCAATGTTAACAGAACTGTTTGTCGAATCAACGTTACTTGCGTCGGCCTTCGTTTATTTGTTGACATGATGAGAAATGTTCGATGGAGTCTGGAAATAGGCTATTGGTTATCCAGAAGTTTTCTGAATCTTTAAAATTACCTTTCATCTTCTCAAAAAAAAGAAGACGCTGCTGGATTGATTTCAGAATCAAACAAAGATCAGATCAAGTTGTCGCCAGCAAGTAACACTGCAATTGGTTTTTTAAGTAGACAAAAATAAAATATCATTATTTTTTCATAAAATGTTTAATCATTTCCGTTGGCAGCCGCACCGTCTTATAGGAGCTTTATAGTTTCTTTTATTAAAACTATATTTCAGTTTTTGGTTTAAATTTCACAATTTATGAGCAATTACAATGTTTTAAAAGAAGGTATTTTCCGGTAGGTAATTTACTACTTTTTTAAGCTGCAGACAGGCTATCGAAAGAAACTAGAAAATCTTTTTTTTTCTATTATCTGTTTTATCTCAATCGACTCTAAAAATGCAAATCTTTGAAAAAAAAATCGTAAATCACACCAGCACTTTATCGACATTCTCTCCTTACACACAGTAAACAACTTCCCTATAAAGCACAAAGGACACAAACTAACTACAATACAAACCGTTGCACTCACAGGAGCTGTGATATTTGTGCAAATAGAATTGTGTAGAACTGGTACCTATATCCAGTTCCTTTGATATATTTCCTTCACAATAAACCTCATTTTGTCAAAGCAAATGCACACATCCTTTTGCTGAGGGTTTATAACGTCAATCACATCAGCACAATGCACTGCACCAGCAGGTAACAGGTTTCTCCGGTATATAAACACACACAAAGGTGTTTTATAGAAACGTTCGAAGGATTTTCATTATGTGATTTTCATTTGTGCGCATATTGTTGCAATGAAAAAAGTGTCTGTCACTTGCATATTTGCAGCAGCAGCACCTGTGGCTGCAACTCTATATAACGTTAAACTCTAAAGGCATATTCTGATAAAAGTTTTTCAAACTTACAAACGACAAGCGACAGTATTTAGAAATTCTTTTTGTGTAGAAACTTTTACACTTTCGGCGCTACTGTCACGTCCTCTATATTATATACCTAGGAAAAAATTCAATTCAAATGTTGCTGGTCCATCACACCGATGGTGTTTTTATTTTATTTATTTTTCGCAAATGCTTTGCCGCAGTCGCCGCCGCCGCCGTCTGCTGGCTTAAAACTGTGAATATATGTAGATAGTGTTGGTATTCTGCCGGCATCATAAATTTAAAATTCAACATAAATATATTGTAAGTAGTTAAGGTACCTGCCTATTTTTTAAATTCAAAAACAAAACAAAAGGAAAAAAAAAAAGAATTTCATTCTAAGCGAACGTGATTTAAATACTTAAATTTGGGTGCGAAAAACAAAAGCTATTTATAAAAAAAAAAAGTAAACAAACAAAAAATATTTGGGATAGCAAAAATGTTTCAACTTTTGAAATTCAAAATTTGTTTTTTTTTTTTTTTAAGCTCAATATAATCAATAGGCTATATCTAAGCACCATTTTTTCCATATACCCCCAGAACTAAATGTTACCTGTGGAATTTTAACTTATTTCTCAGTGCATTGTGCCGACAAAAAGTTCTTTCCTATCCTTTTATTTATTCTGACTATCGTTCCATACATTTAATAAAAGATCTTGGTTCTTACAGGCATATAGTTAAAATTATTTAAAAAAAAAAGGTGGAAATTAAGGATTAATAGGTTCGATATTTTACTTTTTGCCCAGAAACTTACCCGTCAAATTTTTAAGAGTAAGTATGAACTTCTTCCAAAAATTAAATTTATTAACTTATGTGTACGAACTGCACGACACGATGTTTATTTTTCATACTTTTACTCTCATAAGCTATGGTCCAGACCTAATTGCAAAAAGTTTTAAACGTCCAGATTTGGTGCAAAGTCATTCCACACTTCTTGCAAAAGAGAGCGAACGCGAGAGAGTAAAACATTTCCCCTTCTTGTCAATTTTAGTCCGAGCAATTTCTTCTTAGGTTATGATTCTTGAGAATTTTGGAAACATTTACCATTAATCTACGGCAACTTTAGTCGAGTATATTTTTTGACGTTTAAAAAGGTGTCCGAAATAGTCCGTAAACCGTTCCAGACATTTTGACAGTGTTTTCTTTCTCTTTGAGAGCATTTCATCCCCACTCTTCAAATTTGACATTTAAACCAGATTTAGTCCAAGAAATGTTGGGAGTACTGCTATACTGATATTTTACTAAATTACGAATAGAAGAAATTTCTTGAACAGAAAATCACAGATGTTGTTCTGTAATGCAGAATAAATAAATTTTCAGAGTAAATTATACCACGTTATAATAATTAATTTTATTTCTAATTATGTTAATATTAAGCGATACTTAGCCAATGGTTGGTTTGGTGTGGTCCGGTCAGCGATCTCAATCCAAGTGACCGATAGTTAAGAAGATTATAAGTATTGTCGTTGATTTTCTACCCACCCTTATCCGCACAAGAGCAAGTACGGTACGTTGTTATTGCAATTTGTGGATGCTGTTGGAGCAAGAGAGCAATGTAATTTCACCACACCATTGACCAAGCATCACTGCAGCAAATATAAGATCAAATTGATTGCTAACATTGACAGCAAGAATATAATAATATAATAATGAGATAAGTAAGAATTTAAATATTAAAGAATAATGCAAAAGAGAGTCGCTAACATCATTAAATGTGCAGAATTATGTACACTGTACAAAATTAAAATTAAATTAACTAATTATTAAAGTTTTCAAGTTTTAAAAGAAAAGAAACATATTATTAGAAAATTTAAAGTTAGATAAAAAAGGGTGATGATATGTATTTATTATTTTGATTGAATTTTGATTTCCAAATAGATGTGCATAGACATTTTTGTACTCTTCTGTAAGGACTCTCTTCTGTAGAAACGGCCTTAGACTGAAATTCACACAAAATAACAGAAATTAACGGAGAGCGAACGGACATTATTATTGAGTTGAAGTGCTTTTACCAAAATAAAAAAACTTATTTATCTCGAAAACAGCTTTAACTATTTTGATAAAAAAAATTCGAAAATTAATAAATAAAAATTCAAGTCAGCTATCAGTTCTGCTTTAAATGTAAAGCTAAAAAAATTTGATTTTGTACCTAAAGTCATTTGGTTGAAAAAATAGAGGTTACTTGGAAAGTTTTGCGGGAGTTTTGAAAATTGGCAATTTTATAGATTTCGATGTACTCTTTCAGATCTTCAACTTTGCCACCTCGTATTTTTGTCGCTCGCGCCGCTATATTGGAACAATGGGAGTTAAAGGCCCCCAAATATGGTTTTTCAGAAATAACTCCCGAATGGTTAGTTGTAGACAAAAAATGTCTACAACTAACTACAACTAATTTGTAGCTCAAAAAATTTCCTACAAAAAACAAACATTAAAACAATTAAAATAAACCAATCGGAAGAGTATATACAATTCTACACACAAAAATATTACTTTTTTTTTTTTTTTTGTTAAAATAAATTGTATAATTGAACGTTGACTTCCCTAAATTTTCTATTTCTAATAATTTTAGTCCAAAGTTATGTCAAGATTCATATAAATAAAATAGAATTGGACTAAAATCATTAGAAATTACTGGGCGTATCTGCGCGAGTTTTTGTGTAGAAATTTTTTAAGATAGCACTTTCGCTTTGTAGTTTCTTCCAGAAAACTTCTAGCAATTTACAAATTAAAAAAACTCTAAAAACAGAACTCAAAAACCCTTTGTCCAAATTTAGGGTAGGTAAGTGTATTTTTAAGGAACAACGTGACACATAAAAATAAATCTCTCCACAAAAATTTAGTTTTTTTAAATTTCTTTTTTTTTTAAGAAAAAGACTTATTTTCCTGGCCTAATCCCCCACTATTGAATCAAGGTAAAGTGTTCACTATGATTGTTTTGGTTTAAATAGTCTTTCTTGTAATTTAAGCTTCGACTATAAGATGCGCAAAATATTTTATCTCCAATCCCTCATAATAATATATAATTATGATAAGTTAGATAAGTTTTGTTTGCTATCAATGATGACCAAATGGGCCACCATCATAATAGTAATCATCGCCAACATTTCCACAGAAATATTTACACTAATACTCACACACAAACTGAATGAATCGCCACCGTGCGCCAGTTGCTGTACCGTGATAAGAATTTATGACAGTCCATTGAAAATTAAATCAAAACGGAAACTGTCACCTGCCTTGACATTGGCAATGGCCGAGCCCTTACTCATTCTTCTGTGCCATGCTGATAAAGGGAAATTCAGTTTAATTCCAGTGTGGGCGAATATAATGGGGGAAAGACTTAATTCCACACAAGGGCGAGCTCATGTCTATGACAATTAAAATTATAGTCTGAGAGAAGGCGTTGTAAAATGCAATCCTGGTAGACATTTTAGATTTTATTAACATCAGATTAGGTATTGTGGATATTGGAATTTTTCTTTTATCTAAAGCGAGTAACTGACATACAACAATTGCAGTTTTTTTTTTAATTTTTTTAAAATAACTGTGAGGATTTTGATATAATTTTTAGTACCTGTAAGAACCAAAGTGATTGTAAGAAGCCCTTTTTCATGACAGGAATTTGTCAATTCCTCACAAGAAGCATCCCTGCGAAAACATTTCGGTTTTGTCTTTAGGTAGCATAGGCTGGGAATCGAACCCAAGATCTACTTACATTTGCACATGATTCTCAAAGGAAAATATAGCATTTTTTTAATTAATTTGGCACATCTGCAATATAACTTCGCAGACTATGAATTAATTCAAGTAAGTGGAAGTTTTGCTTTTTTTTTGTTTACATTTAATTTCATTAGTTTCAATTTCAATTCCGTAGAATTTCGTGTGTGTTTTTGAATTTGAATTGATTTTTTTTTATGTCGATTTTTGTTTAATAGAAATTGTTGAAATTTTAAATTACTGAAGCATGACCGGATATCAGGCATGAAATTCGATCAATTAATATATAAATATCTATACGAGAATGCATTTACCTACACATTAAAAATAATATTCAATTAAAGCGTTTAATTTCATTTTAATTGGAAAATGGTTTTTATAGAAAAAAAAATTGTTTTTATTAAAAATCGATTTATTTAACTTAAATGTTCTCATATAATATTACCTTCATTTATAGTTTTTGCTTGCTCTATATAGGAAAAAAATATTTGTTTCGTGAAAAAAGAAAAGCACTATTCTAAATTAAAGAAAAACCTATAACATTACTTTGATGAAAATGTCTCACAAACGCTGTGTTTTCATCTAACTATTTAACATTTTAACATTCAACTAACTACTAGATAGATGGTTTGATTTATTTGTCAAAACATTTCATTTACATTTATGGCTCCCTAATTGAATAAAGTAAGGCATGGCACATTCTGATTGAGTAAAACTATCTACATTCTATAAATACACTCTAGCCGTTCAAAATTTATTTCATCTGTGACTGCAAAATTCAATTCAATCAAATTTAATTTAATTTTTTAAATAACAAAAAACTACAGCTTCTTTTTTTTTTAATTTCCATAGCTACATATATATAACATATAATTTCCAATATATAATATATAATTTCCAATGTTTGAAGTAACTCAATTTAATCGGTAATTATGATAAGAGAAATTGATTTATTTTTCGAATTATTTTATAGAAAGAATGCACTTCTCAGATGGAGGACGCTGAAGTTGGTGTAACTGGTGTAAAAACTTTTTTATGTGTCTTAAAAGTGCATTATGGTGGTGTTAGTGACGTGGTTCAGCTGCTAAGTTAATGGAATTCAGCTGGAACTTTGAGCAAATCATTCACCAACTCTTGAACTATTAACATTTTTTACACCAAAAGGGCCTTGACAAATCAATAGAAACCCCAGTCCAAACAAAATTATTTCAAGAACATTAATTTAAAAACATCAAATTAAAAAAAAATATTCACATCAGTATTTGAACACAAATGTTTACAATGTCTTGAAAACGAAAAATATGGGATCGCAGTTATCTAAATCTCATATTATTTTAACATATTTCTCACTTTAAATATTCCTTACTTATTTATTAATTAATTCCGGACATTTTATAATTATCAATTTTTAAACTCATAAATTATAAAAGCCACAACTATATAATTTAATTAACCTATAACATATGAGATTTTTCAACTGCCCAACAGATCCCTAATTCGGTATGATTCAAATTTGAATTTGTTTCGTCTGGTTACGAAAAAAATTCTGTGAACTATAATCAGGTAAGAAGCTTTGATAGAATGTCTCGGATGTGCCAAAATTTTGACAAGCTTTTGAAAGCATAATCAAGTGATAGATGTCATTTTGACAGATGGCAATTTGATAGATATCAGGCTGACAGATGTCAGCATTATTCTGACAGATTCTATGTGCTCAAACTAAATACACAAAACTCTGAATAATTTATAGCATGAATTCCGAGTGAAAATTTTTCACAGAAAACGAATTTTATGTGAAAAAATGGAATTCCCAAAGGAGTCAACTGTGAACTTGAGTTTTGCAAAATATTTGACATACAGAAATATACCGTTGCAATTGTACAACTGATTGTTCTGATTACCTCTGTAGGTTCCGGACCAAAAACAACTCAGCAATTCATTATATAGACGCACGCAATAACTCATTCAGTGTTCTTAACAAAAATTTTCTTTTCTCGCTAATTTGTTTACCATAATTGCTCGTACAATTTTCTGCTACATTACCTACAATCTCTTTCCTTTTTTCTATCCAATACTTTACTAAGAACTCAATTTATTCTTTATGCTTCATACCTCATCGTTTCACTATGAAATTCCTAGTTTAAGCAAAAAAAAAAAACACTTATACGCCACCCTCTTTTTTTTTGCTAATCCATCATTATATATGCTTTTAACTGAACAGCTACCAGTAAGCTGGTACCGCTTTGGTGGATTTCAAATTGAGTTTTAACATTTTTTTCTCTGTACTAACATCAAATTAATTTAACCTTAAAAAACAAAAATAAAGAAAGGACACAAAGAATAGAAATGGCTTGGGCGTTTATTTTTGTTTTGTTTTGTTTTTTTTTTTTTTTTCTAACATTTCCTGAACAGGTCAAAAACTGATGAAAAACAATTTCCAACACGAAACATCGCCTGACAATTTTTTTCTTTCTCTTATTGTTTGAGTTAAGTGGTTTCACATAAAATATGTATGTAAAGTGATACCCCTTGACAAATAAGACGTTTTGGACTTAAAGCTAGCTGACCGCTTAGTTAAAGTGGATAAAAGAATAAATTTAATGAAATCCTTTTGTGGCATTTTTTTTTCCTTTCTTTTTTCCTTCTACTTTTCCAACTATGACACTTTTTTTTAATTAACTGATAAACATTAAAAACACGAAGCTATACATTCAACTTAAAAAAAAAAAAATAAAAGCTCAAAAAAGTACGTACGTACGTACACGTCGCACTTGAATTTAAATATATTAAAGGATTTCCCTAATGAGAAACAGAAGAGAATTCTTTTCTTTCTCTGATGCCCGCCCGAATCAACCAACAACTGTCTCTGTTTCAACTTAAAATTAATATTTTTTCACGCCTTGTCCTTGTTTTATTTCCCCACAGAGATAGTGCGGTAGAGTAAGCTGGCGTTGCATTCGAAATGAAATTAAACATTTTTCTGGTTCTCTCTCTTTATTATTTTTCATAAAAAAAAAAAATTATTTTCTTTTTGTTGCTTGCTGAGGTCCTTCAGTTTCTCTGGCATATCCTTTATGGGTAATTATGTACAGGACAATAATAAAAAAAGGACTTGATGGGGACTGGTCATTTGCAAACAATTTCATTATAAAATAGTTTCTGTGGACACTTTATTTCGATGTTGTCGACTTTCGTTTAATATTTTCATGTTTCCCCTTAATGATGATTATTATTATTTTTTTTTTCTTAAGTCTCAAAGATAGTTGAGGGGATGATTGTATTTGTATAAAAAAAGAAATGTATATAGAGATATTAAAACAGAAGGTGTTTTTAACAGCATTTGTGGGGTCGCGGACTTTAGAGGACTGTCGATGCCGATGAAACTAATGAATGCATATTTATTTCACTTAAGAATATTTTAGAGGTGCTCTTAAAAATTCATATTTTTTTTCCTTTTCTTTTCTCACTTATCGTGCCGTCGACTTTTTGTCATTGTTCGGGCGCATAATAATGATACGTAATTATATAACTTTTACATTTTTGTTAGGTTGAAAACGGGTATTTTTTTAATGGTACATGAAAAATATTCAATTTGAGGGTAATTTTCCTTGCAAACTTAACTTAGGGGGGATTTTCGTATAAAAAAATCTCTATAAGGTCTTTGCACTTTTGAGATTTTTTCTAAATTAATCTTTAATGTATTTATTATTATTATTATTATTATTATTATTTATTATTTCTTACATAAATGTAAAGATTAATATTATATTTACAGCTTGAGCGTCTTGGGCTTTCTGCTGAGATTTTACAAAAAAACGGCATAAATAACAGGGTACTTATTGTATTAATTAATTTATAAGTATAATAAATATAATATAAATTACAATATATTGCTTAGTTCTTAATTATTTAAAAATATGTATAATAACAAATAATTGTGGTGTAAAATATTGTGTAGGATATGGAAGGGGAGGGGTGGTGGGTGATGCACGGAAAAATAATTTATCATTTCTCCAGGCATCACCAACCACCCCTCCCCATCCCACGGAAAAGTGTTTATTTAAATTTTACTGTCTAGTTTCAGTATTTCTAAAGTTTTGTAAACATTTTTAATGTTCTGTTCAGATGGAACTGCAAGAAGGTTAGATAGTTTCTGATTAAATAAAGAAAAGGTAATATTGTTGATTTTACTGCAACCCGAAGTTAGATGTGTGATTGATAGTGTTTCATTTGTTTGGCAAAAGTGGCAAATCGGAGGTGGATTTTTACTGATTATATGACCGTGTGTTAAATTTGTGTGTCCAAGGCGTAGCCTTGAAAAGCACCTGTTCATCTTGGTGTTGGTAGAAGTAGGGTAAAGAGCTTGTGCACCTTCTGGGTTGATTGATGTATAGTAGTGTGAGTAGTTGTTCCAAGCTTCTGCTTTTTTATTTTTCCAGTGTGTCGTTATCAGCTTTTTAAGATCACTTTTAGAGGGCCGGTATTGTTTGATCTCTGCATGAGAGTTGATGGAAATTGCTTTTGCTTGGATGTCTGCTGCTTCGTTACCTTTTATTCCAATATGTGCGGGAACCCATGCCAGCATTATTTTATCTCCCAAGGAAATGATGTTGTCTCGGATGTTATTGATAACTGGGGCACGATGTTTGTTGTTGGCCAGAGCTTTGAGCGATGAGAGGCTGTCAGTACATATTAAGGTTCTTTTATTTGACTTAACGGCAAGTTGTGTAGCTTTGAATATAGCCAAGGACTCTATTGAAAAAATGGAAAAAATTGGTGAAATCCTTTCAGCGCATACAAGCGCTCCGCCGTTGTTGACAATAGCCAATCCTGCTCCATTGTCGTTTTTGGAACCATCGGTATATAAAATATTCCAAGTATTTATGGGAAAGTTACTTAGCAGCTCGTGGAAGTTTTGGATGAAGACTTCTTTGGAAGTCTTATCTTTTGAGTACTTAGATAAGCTGATGTTAATAGCTTCTGGAGGGCAAAGCCAAGGCGGGTATTTTTCAACTGCTAAACTCTTAACATTTGGGCAAAGATCAATGTGGTTGGCAAAAGACAGGGCATTGAATAAAGTCGATGGCTGTTTAGGGATTTTTTTTCTTTTCAGTATTTTGGAAGCGTCATTATGAATAGGGGAGCAAAACGAACCGCAGATTTTTGGGATAAGAAGGGATGTTAAGATGTCTCGCCGTTCTTCGATTGTTCAGAAACCACCTTCAGTCATCAGATTTTTAATTGGTGTTGTTTTGAAAGCTCTAAAAGATGATCTTACAGCTGCGTTGTACGAAGGCTGGAGAAGTTTTAAGTTTGATATGGCACATTTTCCAAATATTACCAATCCGTAATCAATCTTTGATAATAGAATTAGCTTAGTTATATGGATAAGAGTGTTAGCATGTACATAGCTATGTTTCGATGATAAATATCTTATTATGTTAAGTCTAGATACAAGCTTATTCTTTAATTCGAGGCAATGGTTTTTAAAAGTAAACTTTTTATCGAATATTACTCCTAGAATATTTAAACTAGTTACATTTTCTATATTAATGTTATTGAAATAAATACTGAAACTAGAGCAATTATTTTTTCTGCAAATGTGCAGATGTTTGTTTTTGCTTGCAGATAATAATGCACCTGATTGAACACTCCAATTATCAATTTCATCTAATACTAAATGAAATTGATTTTGGGTACGGTTTAAATCGTTACATTTAGACAATAAATACAAATCATCTGCGTAAAGGGAGTGATTGATATTTTTGTATCTGCTAATAATTTCGCTTAATTCATTGTATGCGATAATAAAAAGGATTACCGAAAGTGGTGATCCCTGAGGTATCCCGTTTTTTAAGTTATGAATGTTTGAGAATGAGTTGTTTACTTTGGATCTAAATTTACGGTTGTAGAGGAAAGATTTTATGAACTTATACATTTTTGGCCCGATGTTCCAGCTTAGTAATTTGTTTAATATAACGTGAATACCGATTCGATCAAAGGCTTTTTCAAAGTCTAAGGATATAATGGATACATGATTTTTGCTAGAAAGAGCTGATGAGATAAATTCATCGATGTGTAATAGGGAGTCTATGGTGCTGCGACCATGTTTGAAAGCGACTTGATTTAAGTCAATAAAATTCTCTCTTTCAATGTACCAAAGCAGTCTTTTGGAAATAATTTTTTCCAAGAGTTTGCTGATACAGGGTAGTAATGAGATAGGTCGGTAGCTTTTAGTACATGTTAACGGTTTTTTTGGTTTGGGGATTGGGACTATGGTGGCGGTTTTCCATGTTTGGGGTATTGTGCCCTGGTCGAAAATATTGTTAAACAGAGATAGAATACGCTTTTTCACTTGGAAATGTGCATTTATAAGAAACGGATATGAAATTCGATCATAACCCGGAGTTTTTCCTTTGACGGAACTCAAACAGCTTTCAAATTCGACAATGTTAATTGGTAGTTCAATAAGTTTTGCAGATTTTGAGGGATTAAAATCAATGTTATTTCTTGTTAAAGCGAGGTATTTGGATTCACAGAATGGGACAGAGAAGTTGGAGTCGCTGGAGTAGGCTGACCAACATTCGGCAAAATAATTGGCGATTTTATATGGTTCAGTTATAGTTTCAGAATCTGTATGGATAACTTTAATGAGAGGGGATGAGTAAACACCTGTCAACGTTTTAATATCGGTCCAGATTTTCTTACATGTCGTGTTTGGATTTAACTTAGCTGTGAAAGTTCGAAAGCTTTCTTTTTTGGACTCTTTAGCTACCCTGCGGAATTGTGCATTGGCTTTGCGATAGTTAATGAGATTAATATCATTTGGATGTTTTTTAAATAATCTCCACAAACGTTGTTTATTGTTTCTCAGAGCGGCAATTTCAGGCGTCCACCAAGGGACAATTGATTTAAGCGGGGTGTACTTTGTTTGTGGGATAGAAGTATTGGCGGCATATCGCAAACCTTTTGTTATTTTTGCTGCTTCTTGGTTAATATTAGTGGATTGTGGGTTTCTATTAAAATATTCTAGCGAACTGGATTGAAATTGCGTCCAATCTGCACGATCAGTTATGAATTTTGGAGTTGGTGTGGAGGGCTGGTTATGTTTTCCGAGACATACGTTAGTGATTATGGGAAAATGATCACTTCCATGTAGGAAACTATCTCTATTCCAATTTGAAGAAGGAAGAAGTTGAGGAGAAATAAAGGTAAGGTCTACATGAGTTAGAGTGTTATGAGTGGATAAGTGAGTCGGACTGCCATCGTTTAAAAGTGAAAGATCGGAGTTGGCTAAGAAAGTTTCAATTTCCTTACCTCTAGCGTTTAATGTGGGAGAGCCCCAGAGAGGGCTCCACGAATTAAAGTCCCCTGCTAAAATTACAGGTGTGTTAATTGTTCTTAATATATTTTCCAAGTCAGATGAAGAAAAGGGCTGGGTGGGGTGGATATAAAGTGACAAAACTGTAAGTTTAAGATTAAGTTGAATTTCAATGGCAATTACAGATATATTAGAATTTATTTGAAGAATCTTATGTGGAACTGATTTATGAACCAATATGCCTGTACCTTGTTTAGCAGTTGTAATTGTGTCTAAGTTATGGAAAAATGATTCGTACTGTTTTGGGGTTGACACATGCGTGTTGGTTTGGACGTGAGTTTCCTGAAGGCAAATAATTCCCGGCTTGTGTTCCCTTATTAAGAGTTCAAGCTCGAGATAGTTATTTAAGTAACCATTAAGATTCCATTGAAGAACCTTAAGGGTGGATTTATGGGAAGTAGATGACTTTTGTGCAGTATAGGTAAGACTATACTGCGAAAAATCTGATGATGTTGAGTTTATTGGTTGATTTTGAAGACTCTGTCGCCTCGACGTTGAATCGTTCAAGCTCCGTATGGAGCCTGGACGATTCAACGTCAAAACGACAGAGTCGTTATTCGGGATTCCGATTGCTGGACTAGATGTCTCCATCATCGTCATTGTCGGACATATTTTCGTAGTGTGCGTTTGATTGATTTTCAGTTAACATAGAAGTGAGGTTAATGGTGGGGGCTAAATTATTTGTGCTTGTTTTTTGATAATTGTTGTGGTTATGTGTATGTTGTTTATCAGGGTTAAGAGAGGAGTTTTGAGTGGTTAAAAATGAGTGACTTGGAGTGTTTTTTAAGTTTGAGATAGATGATGCGTTAGACGTAGAAGTGGAAGCTTTATCTGCGTTTGAGTTTATTTTGTTACTGATTGGAAGAGAAGAGTTCGATTGTGGAATTGAGTGAGAGAGTGATTCATTTGGGATGGAACGGCGGGGAATCGTGGGAGGATCGGTGTTTTGGATTGGTGTATTTTTAAGAGAGATTTCGTTAGGTTTTGTTGGAGTAAATGATTTTGTTTCAGTTGAAGAGAGGGAGGTAGGTGTGATAATTTCTTTAGAAAGGTGAGGTGATGGGGCCGGGAGACCTGAATTTCTAGCGATAGCCGAATAAGAGAATTGAGACGTTGGGAGAACTGGAGTTTGTTCGCTATATATTTTTTTTGCTTCGGCCATGCTGCATTTTTTAATGGTTTTGATTTTAAGGGTTTCTTTAGCCTGAATATAGCGTTTGCATTGTCTTGATGAGGCAGGGTGATCTTCAGCACAGTTTGCGCATAAGGTGCGTGTACACATTTCGGGAGAGTGAGGGGGAAGGTTGCAATTTACACATGTTTCGTCACGAGTACATCTTTTTAAGGTATGACCGAGAACTTGGCATTTTTTGCAACGCATAGGGTTCGGATAATATTCTTGTACTTTAAAGTTGTACCAACCTACGTTAACAGATGTGGGGGGACGGAAGAGATCAAAAGTAAAAAGAATCAGACCAGTACATGTTTCAATATTGTTTTCTGTTTTTTTAAATTTGAATACATTCGTAACTCCTTGATCTTTCATCTCTTTAATAATTTCATCTTCTGGGACATTTATTAAGCACGGTGCATATACAGTGCCTTTAGATGAGTTTAGTTGGTCGTGGAGGGAAACATTTATTGGGCAAATATTTGAAAGGGAATTTTTGGATAGGAATAAGTTTGCAACGCGTAAGGATTTCGCGAGGATTAATAGGTTACCGTCACGGAGTTGGGTAATAGATTCGTAGGAGGTACTTATACCATCAATGGCTTTTTTTAAAAGGAATACACTGTAGGTGGATAAGGGTTTTTTCGGATCGGAAGGGGATATTACAATAAATTTAGGATTTGACGAGTTTAATTGTGTGGGAAGGTCTACGTTAGTATCGATGGGAGAGTAGGAGGTCTTTTTCTTTTTTTTATTTGGGGGGTCGAACTGATGATTAAAGACATCAAATCGATTGCCCGAGAGCACACGTGGCCTAGAGGCCATGGTAAAAAACAGGTTTGCACTGACTGAGATTTATATTTTTTCACTCACAGGCGCGAAATATAAGAAAAAGGGAGAAGAAAGGAGAGGGAGATGCTAGGTCGGAACTAAGAGAAACTGTACCAACTAAGAAAGACGGAGCGATCGGAAAACGATGTTGACGGCTCAGAGCTTAGTCGACGACTGTTAATGTATTTAAAGGAACCTCTTAGATGATTTCTTTAAGATTATATAGAATGAAATATTTTACTAATACATCATTTTGTCACAGGGACATAACTCCATAGGAAATAAGTACATAATAAACATGAATATCCCATTCTGGGAGGACAAAAATCTATAGTTCGATTATGGACTTATTTCCCACTCATATTGGAAAAAGTTCCGTAATTTTTTTTTAAATAGGTCATATGTACATACATATGTCCCTAATTTTCCAAAAAAAAATACTATATTAGCAGTTTTGTGTGTTTAAAAAAAATTTGGACCCACATTTATACACTGGTTTGATTATTATTCTTTGTTCAGCTATTTGTACAGAGTTTGAAAGGCCTGGGGATGTTTAACTCCACACTTCCACAGGGAACAATTCTATAATGGACATACATACATACATATGTCTCGCTAAGGTGAGACACAAGTCCAGCACCAAGTGGGTACAAGTCCATAAAAAAAGCGTATGGAGCTGTGTCCCACCTTTAAAAAAATTTGAACATGGGACCCAATTCTATTGGACATCATACGTCCCTAACTGAATTGTGCACTTATGTCTCAAAGAGGTGGGATAGGGAAAAGCTTAATTTTTTTTTATTATTTGTAGAGTTTTTCAACGAGAATTAAAAAAAAATTATTTTGAAAAACAGGAGTTAGAAACGTATACATTTGTAAATAGTAAAATATTCTTTTTCTAATTGTTTTGTTTTTTTTTTTATAAATAAAACTTATGAAAAAAATTTAGAAATTTCGAAAAGCCGTATTTTCAACGCACCTGTGAAGAAAATTGGCAAAATATAAAATTCTTGTGAAAACAAATCACTGCTATAGGGATGTTAATTCCATTTAATTGTTTTATATGTCAGCCCATAATCATATTGTAAATTTTGGGGCCTCCTTAAGTGGGACGAAAACCCAAAATTAAAGAAAAAAAAAACGAAAACCCCAACAAAAAAATCCAGAAAAGTCAAAATCAAAAAATCTTGAAAGCCTACAATAGCCGTTATTTCGGAAGCGTGAAAAATATTTAACGAAATCAAAATCCCGAAAAAACGCTTCAAAACATATACATATAGACAATTCCACAAACCCCAATGAATTTATCTTTTATTTGTAAAATTATTATTATGTATTTAGAAGGAAATTATGAAAACTTAATAAAAATTTGGAGCATTTCATTCTCTTAATAAAGGGATTTTTTTTCGGGATTTTGGGATTTTGGATTTTCTTGATTTAAAGTTTTCTCGATTTCGGGTTCTCTGGATACTGGGCTCTCTAGAGTTGGGGTTTTACCGATAATGGATTTTGGGTCATCGGAATTTTTGGTTTTCTGAATTATGGATTTTATGATTCATTCCGACTCTCAAATTTATTGGTTAATTTTATATTTTTCAAAAAAGCAAATCAATGTAGTTTAAAGCTAACCGCTATAATTAAATCTTTAACTTTATTGCTGAGGTGGACCTTAACCGCTGTTTTAATCCCATTTAAATATTTGATAGTGAAAAAAATATTTCCTGAAACACTTATACATATTTCATATTTTATATGCCAAAACACATTAATTTCATATAAGCCCAAAGAGTTATAATTTTATTAAAGTTACTATATTACAAGCACATTGTGCATGTTTTATAATAAAATTACTGTTTCACCAAACTCTTCCGTCCTACTACACAGCATGCTTCTAAAAACAAAACTTTCCCCACAAAACTTCAATTCATTTTGCTGCATTAAGGACTTCCGCCATAATCCAATCCTTTTCAGCATACATATCTAAGCGTCCTACCCTTCAACACTTCAACAACTGCTGTAGAGACTCTCTCTGTGGGCTATAATTCTATTATAGAAGCAGTGCAGCAGAATATAGAGTTTCCTTTGGCCAGAATTATGCGCCTCTTTGTTCTTTCATTGTGTCGTCGTCGTAAATTAAATTACCATGTTTTAAAATTTAAATTATAGCCACAGTCAGCTTTAACAAAAAAAAAAAAAAATAACAAAACAAAACAAAACAAAACAAAAACTCGCTACACCCAGAAGATAAAAGATGATGATGATGATACAGTAAAGCTTCTCATCCTCTGACAGTTGAATGGTAAATTTTCAATTTTAATCAAAAAAATATATAGTATAACAGAAATAAATGCATATCCCCCCCATAGTGCAGTGGGACAGTGGATGGGAATGGAAAATAGCAACAATTTACAAATACCATTGCTATTTTTCATTTCATCCCGCTCCTACCGCCCATCCCTTTATAGATCCAGTTATTTCGTTCAATTAATCTGTTATAGTGCAACAAAAGTTTATATATATACATATATATATTCTCTCGTATACTCTCGAAGAGGAGGACATTGTACCATATTTTGGGGGCTAGCCAGACCATTATTATTTTTCGGGCACCCGCCATCCTCTCCCTTCTGATGGTTGATGGAAAAGTGCATGAATATGAGTGTATGAGTGCACAGTGTGCCTGCAGTCGAACAATAATTGGATCATCCATCATGGTTCACATTTTGTCAGGATTCGCGGCAAGCTTTTGATAGATATGCAGCAATATGAAACGACCTACTGGGAAAACAAAACAGGAAATGGCATATCGAATTCCGTTTGCTGTGATGAGAAGGAGTCTGAAAGAGACAGTTATTGAACTGCTTAAAATTAGGTTTCCTTATATAGCTGGATACGGCGGCGGTGACGGCAAAGGATTTTGTGGTTTCATATTTGAAATGAGTTATCGTTGAGTCGGAATTTACGAATAAAGTCAAGTATAGTTTGCTTCTTTTTTATTTATTTATTTAATCAAATAATTTACAAATAAATTTACAAATTATTTAAAAAAAAACAAAAAAAAAGGCATCAGGGTAGCAGGATCATAAACGACGCCGTCTTTTACATTTTAAATATTTTGATCAAAATTAAACAAAAAATTTACAATAATGAAGAAAAAGAGAGAAATAAAGAAAAAAAGAAATTATATTTCATTAAATTTATTATGTTTAGATGTAGCTTTTTTTTTTAAAGTAGGGAATCGGTATGATTGTAATTTTATCAGACATTATATTAAGGGAAAGTTTTTCAGTGATTGAGTTGAACAAAATTTAGTTAATCCTTTGAGCAAATTAAAAGCGATTTAAATCAGAAGCAGTTTTTGTGTATGATTGACTTTAATTTTTAGTTGGCAAAATCTATTGAAATGTGTTTTCAATATCGAAACATCTGTTACAATTATGTATATACTTGACCCAAGTTAACTCACCAAATTTAACTCGAATCTAACTCCGAAACTGATGATGATGATCTGGCAATGAATAATCAATAATCACTTAAAACTGAAAGAACCATACATTTACAATGAATATTAAAAAAAAAAAAACCAATCCAATTATCTCTAGGTTCTAGATAACATATGTACATAATATGCACTACTCGCACACCTTAAATAAACATCGCACGATATTTTCCTGCATCTATAGTTTAATTTTTAATTTATCACTACGCGTTTCACCTAAGCTCAATTTAGAGACGCAAAATCAAAACAAAACATTTTTTTTATTTCAAAGAGAATACTGGGGTGAATGCACTATTATACTTAAATGTATAAACAAATTTACTTACAGTAAAAGCAACTTCCATCGTGAACGCACCCACATAAAAATGCCAAACAAACCCCCCAAATATACCAACCTTATAGTCCACAGACATGAATGTTTAATTTAATTTCGTTTACAATTCAAAATAAAATTAAAAGAAAAAAACAAAAACAAAAATAACACCCCCGGCACTTTGCATTTAGCAGAGCACATTTTAAAATTCAATATCCATTCTTCCACATGACAGCCAGGCCCAATCGACTTGAAATTTCAAAAATCAACGAGTATATTCTCGAAACCACTCTCCACTCATAATTCGTTGTCGCAGACCGTTGTGTGCTTGTGGTTTAACCACAAGTGCTTAATATGTGCATGCAGATGTATGTATGTCTATATGTGTTTGTTATCTCTTTTAAGTGAAAGTTAATGTTTGACATATTGTGTTTCTACCCCCCCTCCCCCCAACATTTTGTTTCCACCATTAGACCCATCGTCGTCGTCGCATCGCATCATTTCACAAAACCAGTGTGAGCAGCTCTTTTCAATTTAGTTAATCAGCCATGAGTGAGTTTCCGTACGCGGAGACATAATGGCGACACTCAGGCAGGCAATCGCAATAACAACAACAACAACGCCATTTATGGGCTAGATCACAAACAGAAGCATTTAAGTAGAAATAGGCAGCAAAGTGATTAGAAATAAACTGACTTGATGCAACACTTAAACGATGCCGCTGTCAATTCAAAATAATTTAATTTTTTTTACTGACTTATGTCAGGCCAATGCCTCATTCTCATCCGTGTTTTGTTTTTTTGTTGTTTATTTTTTTTTTTTTTTGGAAATTATTTAACTTTCGATTTCTGTGTGACACATTAACTGTCAGAAAAATTAATATGACACTTAAGTGACTCTTAAAAATGAAACTTTACTTAACCTCTGTCTCAAAATCCAATCATATAAATAAATACATGCAACGTTTCGATTCATATATTGAAGTAGGTATATATGGGTTTATAAACTGTCGGCTGTCACTTTGTTTATTTTGTGACCTTTGAAAACAAAACCGCAACATCAAGATATTTTTTTAACTTTATATTTAAGTTCCGTTTTGCTGACAGGTAAAATATGTATAGTAAAAATAAAAATAAAAGAGAATGAGAATTTGCAGTTGTCTTTTATTTTGACTCATCGCATTATTTGCTTATTAGTCATAAACTCGTATGACTCATGTTTGAACAAAAAAAAATTATGTGTTAACAATTATATGGACTCCGTATGATCTTTTAACTACAAACTCTCATAAATTAATTATGAAATCATCTCAAATTACTTTATTTCAATTTAAGTTTGAGACTATTAAAGTAAAACACTTTCATTGAACACAACACAACACACACCCTCTTTGTTATAATTCAGTTCAATGCTGAATGGGAGTTTCTATATAACAGACAATATAATTGAAAGTAAAAAATTAATTGGTTTTTTTAGCAATGAATGTTAATTTGAATAAAAAGTACATGTACCTACATATACTATCAATATTACGTAACCTATTTTTTAATTGAAAGTTGATAAAAAACTTCAATAAAAAAATAACGAAAAGTTAATCTCAAATGCTTTTAAATTTTGACATTTATATAATGAAAAATGTCAAAATTTAATGTCTGTCTGTCAGAGTTTTAGGCTGATCAATAGATACTATGGTAATCATTGGAAACATTAGAAGTTGAAAAATTGTAAAGGCAATTAAAAAACAAGTAAGATACAAAAGACATTAGCGAAAAGTTTAAAAAAAACTTCATTTTAAAGTAAAGGTATGAAACTACATTCTTTTTTTTAAGGTATTTAGTTAGCTTAAAAAATTGGCTGGAAACTACCATGCGTTTTGATAAATAAAAATTTTAAAAGGGAGAATAATTTTAAGCTTGGTTTAAATAAGAAAAATTGTTTTTTCAACGTGTTTTTTCAAATTCAATAAATACCTTGTTACATCGTAAATTTTGTATGCTCTGGGATTTTAGTACCCCGTGGGATGTGGGACATTCGGAAAAGAATATGTCATCTAAATGATGATCAGTAATTTCACAAATGGTGAGGAGTTATTTTTATCAATTAATTTTTCATGAATTTTTGAATTATTGTTTGTCACCACCTCATTCATGGGATATTCAAAAAAAAATCACAATTACTGAAACTAATATCTCATAAATGAAGATCTCATAAATGAAGTGCTAGCGTCTTCTCCGAACTTTTAAAATGCATTCCAAAAATCACCTTTGAATAAATAAATATGTACTAATATTTAGATGATTTTTTTGAATATCCCACAATTGAGGTTCTAACATCCTCTAATGGGTGGCTTTGAAAAAAAATTTAAAAACTTATAAAAAATTCCCTATGGCTAAACAATTACTAAAACTAACCGACCTTCTATGAAAAATCCCTTACCTTTAAGATGGCATACTTTTTAGGGAATATCCCACAAATGAGATGCTAACCTTCTCTAATGGGTGAACTTGACAAAAACTTTATAACTTCATAAAAAATCCCCTATGACAAGCCAATTACTAAAACTTAACTGATCCTCTATGGCCAATAACTCACCTTTTAGACAGAATACTTCTTTCGAATATCCCATAAATGGGGTGCCAACCTTTTCTCATGGGTGATCTTGATTTTTTTTTATTCATAAAAATATCCCCTATGGCTGATCTATTAATGAAAGCAATCTTTTATCATAAAATACTAACCTTTCAGATGGAAATTTTTTTGTCGAAAATCCCAAAAATGCTGAAAACTTTACTACCTCGACACAAAGTTTGAAAATTCATTAAATAAATTATGGCCCACAAATTTATAAAACTGAACTGTTGGATGGGTAACTGTTTTTGAATATCCCTTATATGGGGGAAATAAGATCTCTGAACCAAGTTTGTTCTAATTTCTTTTGAATAACATAAATCTAACAACAACGCTTTGTTTCTCTGTAAAGGTAGTTAATTTTTTTGATATTTTTCGCGACCAGTCGATCAAAGAATTGAATATGGAAGCTGTTTTAGCTTCTCTGTATGTCAGTCATTTAATGTGACTGCATTCAGAAGCATTTTGTGTTTAAATGTAAACCAGCTATATGAATTATTTGAGTCAAGATAAGACTGAATTATTTGATTCCTTTGTGTTGTTGATAAACTGATTTAAGTAATAACCGTAATTTTTAACGTCTGTCACTTAAGTTAAGTATCTATATACATATTAACATTAATATTTAACATTTAATAACCTTTCATTTGGCACTTCCTGTAAACTCGGCATCATCATAAATAAATTTCCATACAAAAACGGAAATATCTTGCCAATGGAAGATACAGGAAATTGCATATATATCCACCTCTTTCTACTCCGTTTATATTCATCCTTGGGTATATTTTAATATGCCTATCATATACTGCATCCAATCAACTTATCTATAGCTCTGGTGTATATAGGTACTCAACACCCACTATATATCATCTATATATAAACCCACCACCTATAGGAGTATATGTGATGGCCTATACCTTGTCTCCGACTAAGGCTATACACTCATTTGGCATTCATACAACTCGTCCAGGAAAACAAATCAACTGTCATGCTAATTGCATTCATTAGTAGAAATGACTTTTGCATTCGATTTGTCTATAGGCATAGTATTAATTCCGCTTACCAATTCAAATCACTCGTCATCGTTGTTCCAACGGCCCTGCCTCTACCTACTAACTACTGGTACTAGCTCATAGAGATACAGCCAGAGTCAATGCAAACACTCCAAAAAGAAGTTCAAAACGATACGATAAAAGCTTTTTAAAGGCTTTTTTTTTTGTATGCTCTTTTTGTTTATTATTTCGCGTAATGTTTCCCTTCGTCATCTGCAAAAGGGCGATTAATTTGATAGCAGTCCCTTCGTCGTATTAAAATGTCATCATCTGCCAAGTCACGAAATAACGCGCGCATGTTGCTGCACTGCTCTGGTCCTATAAGTGGAATGAAAATTTACCGGGGAGTTTGGAGTTAAAAGTACTTTCCGACATTATACCAAGGGCACAGGTATGCATCATGCACCTTCCTAAGTACAGTGTACCTATAGCTTGGTTTGTTTATTTTAATTAGCTGTCCTTGTGGCATTCGATAGGGGTTAACTTTGTTAAACTTTGTTACAAACTTAAATTACACTGTAAGCTACATGGGTAATTGAAAACCCATTTAGTTCTCTAAGTCTCTTCTTTAGCCAGCCAGACTGCTGCCGCACTCATCTTTCATACAAACTTAAGCACATCATTTTAAGAAAATCCACTTTATTACTAGTCTTCTTCGTGCCTCACATTGGGCGCCATCTATGTATGAGGGTCCCTTTAGAGATCTCGCACTTGGAAAAGTAAAGTATAGAGTGTGTGCATTAAACCTATAAAACTACTACTTCAATTCAGCATCTCCCTTTTCCTTTTCTCGATTTATGTCACAGCTTCTGTTGGTAAAAACCCTCCCCATGGCTTGGCATGTCTCTTAATGTAAAATGAATATTTCATGATATTCAAATCGACGTGTATCCTCTATCGAAGCGTTCGTTTTGCATCTGTATGAAATAAACGTTCGGAAATGGTTGACGGAGGGGAAGGGGGGGATAAAGAGAAGTAAGTGTCATCGTTGTCTGTAAAGTTTTTATATACATATAGCCAAACGACATTGTCGTTGACGTAGCATTGAATTCCTGCCAATAGATGGAACTGCTATAGTTGGTATATACAAAAATAATAAATATAATATCCTTGAATCGATATCTCGTTGATGGTTTTTTGTTCCTATTTTTTTTTTTCATTTTTAACTTCCTGATTTGTCCAGAACTTTATATGATTGGATTTCTCTTTTCTTTTTTTCAGACTGTACGAGCTACCGATTTTGTAATTGAGATTCCAGGCAATTTGGGACAGGAAGACTCTTTCTACCGTTTGGACTATAGCCCTCCCTTTGGCTATCCCAAAGCAAATACGACAATCCCATCAAGGGATGTCGGTGATGAGATACAATTTTTCCATGGGCTTCCCGGCACTACGTATAACTTTTGGTTATACTATACGAATTTAACGCATCACGATTGGTTGACGTGGACAGTGACCATCACAACGGGTAAGGTTTTAAGTTATTTTTAATTTAAAAACAAAAAAAAGACGAATAATTTAACATTTAATTATTCTTGTTAAATCAAAAAAAAAATATTTAATTGGATGGATTGAGTATACGGCAAATATTTGGCGTTTAAAAGATCAAAAGCTATTAAGTACTTACATATTATATACCTACTATTTTTTTTTATTTAACTTGGTACTCATATATTACATATATAGGGATTAATTGGGAAATTGAGCGTGACTGATACTTTAATTTAATACTTTAATTAAATGAAAACAAAAATATAAAATGCATGTATAGGTTTCGGAAAACATAATTTTATATGAAATTTTCAAAATAAATTCTTTTCACTTGCTATAAATATACATACATAAGATACATAGGTTATACAGGTATACTTTATAGTAAAATTAAACACGGTTTTTTGTCAAATTTTCTGGAGTTTCTGACTGTCTCCCTGTTCGACTACAGACCAAGCGGTGGTGTTCGTTTAATTTTAATTTTTTTGTTTAAATGTTATTTATTTTTTGCTAATTTTCAAAACTTTTAAGACCAAAAATAACGGTATCTGCTAAAAAATCAATTGGTCAAGGAAATTTTATTATTTAGGTATATAGGCTGCCTTACGGTAAACTTTTTTTCACAAAAAATGTTTATATTTATTTTTATAAAAACAATTTTTTTTCATTTTTTTTAATTTTTTTTAAATTTATAACTCTTAAGGTTTCCGCGGTTGTTTACATAAGACATTTTTTTTAATTACTGGGATTAGCCTCGGATTAGCCGCGTTATAAAATATTTTTAAAAGTTTCGAGTTTGGATGATTGTCAACTTATGCAATCTGACATTGATTCCCTATCAAATTGGTGTCACATCAATAGCCTCAAGTTGAATATCAAAAAGTGTAACGCGATCTCTTTTTCCAGGAAATCTCACATTTTGTTATTCAATTATGCAATTGAATCAGTGGCTTTAGATAGGGTTTCAATTATTAAAGACTTAGGAGTTATTCTTGATTCCCAACTTTCTTTTAAAAGTCATTTTGATTATTTGGTTCCTAAGGCCAATTCGTTAGTAGGTTTTATAAAACGAAATGGAAAAGATTTTAGAGATCCTTTCGTATTATTATCCTTGTTTACATCTCTTGTCAGATCAATTTTGGAATACGCGGATGTTATTTGGAGTCCTATTTATAAAGTTCATTCTGATCGGATTGAGAAAATTCAAAGACGATTCACGAAATATATATTTAAAAAAATGGGTTGGAACTTTAGTCCTAGTTATGAGGCTAGATGCCAATTACTTGGAATAAAGTCTTTAGAATCAAGAAGAAAAATTCATAGTATAATGCTTGTTAGAGACTTACTATGCTACCATATCAAATGTCCATCGCTTCTTGAATTAATACCAATCTATGTTCCCGCTAGATCTATGAGAGCTAGAGCCTTGTTATTCCAAAGAACTCACACTACAAATTATGGCAGCAATGAAACTTTGTCAAGATCTATTTTATATTTCAATGAAGTGTCTTCAAATATTGATTTTTTAAATGTTAATCGTAATAAATTTAAAACTGATGTACTATATTTATTTACTTTTTAATTTGGCCTTGGAGTGCGTATATCTGTTAGCTGTAATATTGCTTGTAGATTAAATAAATAAAAAAAAAAAAAAAAAAAAAAACAAAAAACAAAAATTTTTTGCCTCCTATGTTGCTTATATGTATATAAGAACAAAATTCTAATATAAGAAAAGTGGGCGTGGAATTGGGCGGGCAAAATATTTACACTTGTCATGGTAAAGGTTAAAGAAAGAATTATTAAAACGTTTTTTGGTTTTAAGGACGTTCAAAAAGGAGAAAAAACTAAAATAAAATAAAAGAGAGCGTGTCAGAGGGTGGATTTTATTTAAGCCACTTTCTAAGTAAACTTAGTTTTTATGTTTTTCTAAAAATTTTGAATGTCGTTATAATAAGTCTTAAATGTGGTTAGAACTGTATAAATCGCCACAGAACTATTTTGTCGATCATATGAATTTTAATTTTGCTATATGACAAAACAATTCTACTCTAATAGTGCATTTAGGTATTTTATCTTTGCAAACACTTTTATATAAATAATCCTCTTTAGTTCGCCAAAACCAAATAATTATCTCGCATCTTTAATGTTTATCCTTTAAACGATGTTAATTGCCGTCAAAACAACTTACAACAAAACCTCAATAGTTGACCTCGTTCAACAGGAAATAACTCCTCATTTTAAATTTCATATTTACCCACATGAAAGGACAAAGAGCCCTTCATTCTAGAGCGTTTACATTTAAAACACTCTCTAATTGAATAATCCTCCCCTGGGAGAGTTTTCAGCAGCCCAAGCAAAGTAGTAGTATATTATAATTTCTTATACCACCAGGAGTAGTTGTAATTTCCAGCTCCATCTAGCTTGTTCAAAAATTAACATACTCATATACTATACGAAACATGCATTATAGCATATTATGTGCGTTGTCGTCCTAGTATATGCCTCCGCAAGAATTGAGGACACTTTTGTATAAATTTATATTTTCTCTTTATATCCTTAAAACATAACACACAAAAAAAAAAACTATAAGAACTATAAGACGGAAGAAGCTCCTTATAAGAAGCTTCCTATAATGAATTTTTCATACATATACATACATATTACATATGTATATGTACTTATGTAGATGTCGTGTTATAACAATGAACATTCTTTAACCTTTCATTAAGAGTCGAGGGGAATAAATATTAAGAGTCGGTTTGCCAATCTTTATGATATTTCTATTTCTATATTCGTTCATTGCGGATTAGGATTGATGTTAAGCTATATAAACTTTGTCCTTTCCGAACGACAACGACTGGAAAAGTCCTTCAAAAGAAATAATGATGACGATGATTGTAATTATTATGAAATCTTGACAAGAATCCACTTCAGTGAGAATTTTCTTTTCTTAGAATCAAGCCATACCTAACCTATACCTTACGTATATATAGAGCTCTTTATCCTCTGAACTCAAATCCACCGACCTATACTTGGTTTTATAGAGTGGAATAATAGGGGATACCTTGCTCGTGATTTACCTAGAAGAAAATAATTGATTTGATAGAGTTTCCTGGTTTAAGGGATAAGAAGTTATAGCAGCGAGCAATGCGTGTATCTGTATAGAATGTTTTTTTTTTTTTTATTCAAGTTGAAAAGAGGAAAATGTGCAAGGTTGCAAACTAGGTTACCATCATCCCAGTATTGCGATGATTGTAAAATAATCTTAAACATTTAAATAATCTAGTTTCTTTGTAAATTTATCTCGATTCGAATTGGACTTTTAATACTTTAAATTGTATTTCTTGTTTCTTCGAAATAATATTAAATTGTATATAATTATTGTATAATGGGTCTATATGTAGGCACGAAGCTAGGAGGAAGACTTGAAGGACTGAAGCTCCTTCCGATATCATTTAAGTACAAGGAAGTCTTAAAATTAAAGAGAAAATCCCTAAGAATTTTTCAGAAATACTTTTCAATCCGCATCGAAACTGGCAACGAAATTTACTTATGTTTAAGTCTAAGAGCTCCGAGAATTTCGCCGAAACAAAAAACATGTTTCACTAGAAACATTCATGGGTAAACGGTTCTCCACATATGTATCAGAGATTTAAGAAAAAAATATTTTCTTTTTATTTAAAATTTTTAAAAAAAATTAGTACGCCATTTTTTTAGTATTTATTAATGCGGACTTAAAAAAAAAATAATTTTGAAAAAAATCATGTACTTACTGATTTTTGAAATATCGAACTTTAAAAAAAAAATAATTTTTAAAATTTGTTTTTTTTTTTAGAAAATGTTGGTATAAAATATTGATAAGACTTATTAGAACCCCTTGTGTAAAAAAATTTCATCAAAATCGTATAATGATATAGTCGAAAACCAAAAAAAATGGTTCTATGAGAGACACCGTTAAAAAACGAAAGATAACATTTTTGTTTAAAAATGTTCTTTACCGGTTTTTATAAAATGGTGGCCTCTTTTTAAGTTTTGGGCACGTTTTTGAGAAAAATAAGTTCTTCATTATTTGTTTAAAAAAATCTGTACGACAAGTACCGTTATTTTTGGTCCTAAAAAAAAATTAAAAATACGTTCCGGGCGTACCAAGTTTAAAGAAAATCGACCCACCCATTTAGATTGCAGTCTAAAGGACAGAGACAGACAAACAGACAGAAATATGAGACCCACTTCTTCAACTTCGCTATCATCGTTGTGTTAAATCTAGAGTTCGATTTATTTTCACGAATTCATAACTTGTCACACAGTATACCTTTTTATATATGTATATATTGCAAGTAAAAAGAGAGTTTCAACGAAAGAATAGCTGAAGAATAAAAACAACTAGCTAAATCAGGTTGGTTTCATCTGCGGTTGAGCTACACATCGTTGACCCCCTTGTTAATCTTTCTTCGAATAAAAAAATGTTTTGCGTTGACAGTTAACAGTCTAATGACTTGGCTACACACTACACAGCACACAGTTCAATGAGTTGAAAAACTTGAAAAAAATTCAAAATCTTTTGATTTTCGTCAACTCAATCTTCAACCGTCAAATTGATCAAAGGGACAAGCCAACACACGTTAAGATTGATGACACTTTAATTCGCAGTATGTGCTGGGCTGGTGCAAATGAAAATAACGGTACCCACCAAATACATAACTGTTTAAAAACCGTTGATCTTGCTTTTCTCGATTCTTATGGTTTTTCAGTGACAACAAATTTAACATTATACATATGTTCGGCTTTATTAACAGCGGTAGGTATTTATCATAGAAGAATCTTTTTTTGATTTTTAGCTCTCTCATTATCTGTTAAACCGATTTATCTATCTATATATTTAAAAACAAAACGCTTTGTTCATCATTCTTGAAATTGAATTTAAAAATCCTCATTAAATAAATAAAAACTTGAAATTGGCGTTCAAACTTGTTTTTAACATTTTATGTATAAAATTAATTTAATTCAATTTTTTAAAACTGCTCCAATGATTTTTAAAATATTTTTCTCTAAAGTAAAGATAAAAATAATGTGTGGTCAACAATTTAATGAAATCGTATGAGACCGATAAAAAAATCAAACACTACCGAAAATGCCCATATTTTCAAAGTTTTTTCAAACTGTTGTATATTATTTTAAAGCGAGTTAAAGCCCATAAGCAAACCTTATTCATTAGCTCACTTGTGTTGTGCTTTTGTATGTCTTAAGAAAAAAATAAGAAGCACCCTGGATCAATAAATATTCGTTATCATACTTTATTCTTTTCTAGTCGCTTATTCTTATTGCCTTTTGAACACCATTTTTCTTCAATGTCCTGCCAAGGATTCTGTTTCATTTCCTAAAATTAATTAGCAAACGCATATACCCAATATACAAGCGCATGTCGCATATTCATATATATATATACACTCTTATACACTAAGCCTCTTAACAGTTTGGCTACACTTTGCACACAATCCCATTTTTATATATACTAGTATAGTGAAGTAAAAAAGTAAGGACACTTGAGTTGCAGAATAAAAATAAACTTCAGCAAAAGAAAAAAAAATATAAAACAAAAAAAAAATAAACTAAAAATCCTTAAAAATACAAAATTGAAATTGTATACTCATACATATAGTACATATTATACGAAAAGCTGGCCCGACTATATGCTGCTATATTCAAGGATTATTTACCATCACACCACCAGTCTAACTTTTTCTTATGCTGCTGCTGCTGCTGCTTTATATTAAGTCCTTTCCTTACTTGTGCTAAATATATCTTTCTCAGCTTGGGCTTTAAGGAAATGGATTTTTATTAAAATACAAGTAAAGTGTTTTGAGCGAGGATATAAAGAAGCACGAAACAACAAAATGTCCGTATGCAAGGACGAGTCTAACATTTAATGCCTCAAGCAAAAAGCAACACTATCTTCTCGAAAACGTACTCTTACTTCATTTTATTTATTTATTTTGTGGTTCTAATTGAATACAACGAATATAAGAAGGAAAGAAATACATCATCTTCATCCCAAGGTCTAACAAAAACAAAAAACATAGGACTTCCTGATAACTTTCCGAGTTGTGAGTCTCATGTTTGGGCTAATTACGAGATATCCTGGTGGGTATAAATACAACAAAGATTACTTATTTTAACGGTTGAAAAAGAAAACCTCAGGGGATTTGATTTAACAGAGGAATGTGCATTTTTCTCAATCCCCTATATATTAGAAGCATTTACAAAATATGGTCATTAACAAAATATCCTTGAAAAACTATAATTATTACGGCTATAGTGTGGTGGGGAGTTAAGAGTTCGAAGGGTAGATTTGTCGAAACACTTTTTCATCCTGTGTGCTTAAGACTAAGATGGAAATAATTAATTAATCCCATGCCCTTCTGAAATCAATACACCTACCTAATCTATCTCCTTACAGGGATTTTTCTTTGCAAATCTTTTCAAAGACCATTGTACTTCTTTCCCTCCTTTTTCTTGTTTTTATAACTCACCATTTTAATTTATACTTAACTTTGTTTTCTTTCATTTCAGCTCCTGATCCACCCTCGAATCTTTCAGTAGCGGTACGCAGTGGGAAGACTGCAACCATAACATGGAGCCCACCGCTTCAGGGAAACTATTCGTCCTTTAAAATTAAAGTCTTAGGACTATCTGATGCGTACGATACGAATCTTCCAATTTTAGTTGATGACAATGCATTCCAATATCACATAAGAGACTTAACGCCAGGAGCTACATATCAAGTGCAGGCTTATACGATTTATGACAATAAGGAATCTGTTGCATATACAAGTCGTAATTTTACTACAAGTAAGAATTTAATATTATGTAAAAATTATTCATATTTTTATTTAGATACATATACCTGAGATATATTTAATTGATTTTATGGTTGGGTTTCAAATTTTTGATTATTTATTGATTTTTGTTTACATTTTTAATTTATTTTTTTGTGAAGGTGACTAACTTTGTGTTTTTCTTTTTATTTATTTTTGTTTTTGTCGCTTCACTTTATTTTTCAAAACCCCTCCCAATACCCATTATATATTGTCTTAATTTCATGCAATTAACAAAATCAAAATTATTTTTGCTTAACCTTAAAAAAAATTACACAAAAAAAAAGGTAGAAGGACACGTCACAAGGAGTTATTGGATATAAAAATTTTAAGAGGTAAATCATGTTAAGGGGTTTTTATTTTTCATTTTTATTAAACTCGATATTATGTATATGTATGTGAATGATTTTATGTTTTTTGATTGCTTCTAAGTTTTGCATGATTTAATTTATTACATAACTAAACTATATGTGCACTCATTCGAGGTAGTCTAATGAACGTAAATATGTTGGCTAAGCTTAACACTAATTGTAATAAATGCCTTTAGTTTTAATTATATTTACAGTTGCTTTAACAATTATAAATATACTTTAATGCTGCGGCATAAACGTAAATCTCTTCTACATTTTGATTATTTTTTTGTGGCCATATTCCGATTATTCGATTTCATACAAGAATTTTAGTTTTTACATGTATTTCGGCAACAGGAAATGTATTGGTTAAAAAATACAGTTTTTTCTTATTTCGAAATTAAACCTGTTAACTAAAATCACAAAAATTAAAGTCACACATTAACAAAAAATATAAAAAATAATTATCTATGTCAAGTAGGACTATAATGAGAAGTACTATGATATCCCGCAAAATCTCGCGTTTCATCATCTTGCGATTACAAAATCCCGCTTTTAAAGAACTGAGAAATACACCCAAAAATCACGCACAAATATCATCTACAGACAAATGTTTGACTTTATTTCACTTTTAATAGTCAGTCTCCCGTATTGGCAACTTAAGTATCACTTACTCAGACTTCAAAACTGGGCTGAAAGTTCCAAAATGGAAATCATAAGTGGCACTTATTCTGGTAAGTGTGCACTGTGAAACTGGCCCTAAAAATGTATCTTAAGTTCTAGAGTTGGGTATTTAGGAACAAAACTATCAAAGATTGTAGTTAAAATAGTTACTGGTGTGATAATTCAATGTTGCGTTTGAGACCAAGAATTTTACGAATGAAAAGAATACAATAAAGGAAATTATAATGGAAAATTTAAGAGATTGAAACGATTTGCGGCCGAGGTGAAAATTGCACTTTAAGTTTAGCAGGCTCTGGGACCGTTTTCTTTAATGTTCCGGAGTTTCATGATTTTTGAAAAATCTGAACCCAATTTGATTAATTGAATTGCTTAAGGGGTTTTGCTAACATGATTAAGTTTAAAACCTACGCTGCTAATAAAATAGTTTTGATTTTTTTTTCTGAAGGTAAGTTTTTCAAGATTACTAGGCATTAAGAATTTAAAAGGATTTGATTAATATCATTTTAAAGTTTTCCCTGCGTCAGCTTAAGAAATTCTTGTTGGATTTTTAACTTTTTATTAATATAATTAGTTAAGAAATAAGTTATTTTCTTTTTATTAAATAAGTCTTGAGCATGTTAAACATTAAACCCCATATAATTAAAGAATTAACAAAATAATTGATTTTTTTTTTCAACATATACTAAGCTTAAATAAAATAAAAATTATGCATTTATTTATGCATGTTGAGTATTACTTTGTATTCTTTTATAAAGTTTACAAAATAATAGTATAAATTCGTAAAGCTAATATCTTAAATATATATTTTATCTAGAACCAAACACACCTGGGAAATTCATCGTATGGTTTCGTAATGAAACTACTCTTCTCGTACTTTGGCAGCCGCCATATCCTGCCGGCATTTACACTCATTACAAAGTCTCAATCGAACCACCTGATGCATTGGAAAGTGTTCTCTATGTGGAAAAAGAAGGTGAACCACCTGGTCCAGCTCAAGCTGCCTTCAAAGGTCTGGTACCAGGTCGTGCTTACAACATATCAGTTCAAACAATGTCCGAAGATGAAATCTCCTTACCAACAACAGCTCAATATCGAACTGTTCCGCTAAGACCGTTAAATGTTACGTTCGATAAAGATTTCATAACTTCAAATGCATTTAAAGTCCTTTGGGAGTCTCCGAAGGGCGTAAGCGAGTTTGATAAATATCAAGTATCATTGTCTACATCAAGGCGACAGTCAACAGTTTTAAGAAGTAATGATCCAGTTGCATCATTAGAATTCCATGACAATTTGGATCCTGGTAAGACGTACAATGTTATAGTCAAGACCGTTTCGGGAAAAGTAACGTCATGGCCTGCAACTGGAGATGTTACTTTGAAGCCACTACCTGTCAGAAATTTAGTCTCTTTTAGTGACGAAAAGACGAATGATATGATAATTACCTGGGAACCAGATCCTGGAAGTACCCAGGAAGAGTACAGAATAAGTTACCATGAAGTAGAGACTTTCAATGGCGATGCTAGCACAATGTTCACAGAGAAGACTCGTTATAATTTAGAGAGTTTGCTGCCGGGAAGAAATTACTCGCTGACCGTTCAAGCAGTGTCGAAAAAAATGGAGTCCAATGAGACTACGATTTATGTTGTGACTCAGCCCTCATCACCGATCATAGAGGACTTAAAAAGCATCAAAGAGGGTTTAAATATTAGCTGGAAGAGTGATGTCAATTCCCGTCAGGAGAAATACGAAGTCCTCTATTCGAGAAATGGAACTTCTGAAGTTCGTACAGTTTTAACAACAGAGTCTAGGTTGGTTATTAAGAATCTATATCCTGGAGCTGGCTATGAAGTCAAAGTTTTTGCTGTCAGTCATGGCTTAAGAAGTGAACCTCATGCCTACTTTCAAGCTGTTTGTAAGTTGAACCTATGACCAATACTTAAAACAAAAAAAAATCTTATATATAAATTTTATTACAGTTCCCAATCCTCCACGAAACCTTACAATTGACAAGGTGACTAGCAATTCGATTCTAATTCGTTGGAAACCTCCAGAGCACAGTGAATTCACCGAGTACTCTGTACGGTATAAAACAGACAACGACAAACAATGGTCCCGCTTGTCCAGTGTTAAAGGCAATGAAGCCGATGTCACTGAAATGACACCAGGTGAGCGGTACACCATACAAGTTAATACCATTAGTTATGGTGTTGAGAGTTCTACGCCTCTGCAAATTAATCAGACAGTTCGGCCAAATCCTGTCTCAGAGATCATACCTTTGGTTGATTCGACGAATATAACTTTGGAATGGCCACGCCCAGAAGGCAGAATAAAGGAATATGTCCTCAAGTGGTGGCCAGCGGAGAGTCCAAGTAAAATCTACACAAAGAACGTTTCCGAAGACAGTCGTGGTAAGATAATGGAACATTTTAGTTTTGAACTTTTAAAGTTATAGTAAGTCTTTTTTCAGATGATCCCGATACGGTTCGTGTCCTTATTGGAGAACTAATGCCTGGCGCCCTGTACAAGTTCGACATATACACCATCTCACATGGTCTGACTAGTGATACAAATCATCTTTCAACCCGAACAATGCCTTTGATACAGTCAGAGGTTGTGGTTGTGAATAATAATATTGTCCTAGAACGCGATACAATCACCCTAGCTTATACACCAACCCCACAGTCCTCTTCAAAGTTTGACATCTACCGTTTTTCATTGGGTGATATTTCTATTCAAGATAAGGAAAAGCTTGCTAACGACACCGATCGCAAAGTAACCTTTACTGGTCTGATCCCTGGTCGTCTGTATAACATCACTGTCTGGACTGTAAGTGGTGGAGTAGCTAGCTTGCCAATTCAGCGACAAGACCGCTTGTATCCCGAACCAATTACTCAGATCAATGCAACTCACATCACTGATACTGAAATTTCTCTGAAATGGGATCACCCCAAGGGCGAATATAACGCATTCGAAGTTCAATATCTAAACGCTGACTCAAACTACGTCTCAAACTTGACCACGCAAGATACGATCACTATAGTTGATTTAAGACCACATCGAAACTACACTTTCACTGTGGTAGTGCGAAGTGGAACGGAATCATCTGTTCTTCGAAGTAGTTCACCTGTTTCAGCTAGCTTCACAACAAACGAAGCAGTTCCAGGACGTGTTGAGAAGTTCGAACCAATCGATGTACAGCCAAGTGAAGTCATTTTCGATTGGTCCCTTCCGACAAGCGAAGCCAACGGAGTCATTACACAATTCTCTGTCGCATATGGACTAGAGGGCTCTACACAAACTCAAACCAAAGATTTTGAAGCCGATGAGACCCGAGGAACGATCAAAAATCTTCTTCCCGGAAAGACGTATGTCTTCAAAATTCAAGCAAAAACCTCGATTGGCTTTGGCCCGGAAAAAGAATGGAAGCAACGAATGCCAATTCTAGCCCCACCTAAACCAGCTACACAAGTTGTCCCTACCGAAGTTTATCGTAGTTCCTCAACAATACAGATTCGCTTCAGGAAGAATTATTTCTCCGATCAAAATGGACCTGTAAGTATAATATGAGGGAAATACCCTATTTTTAGAAGCTCAACAACATGATCCTTGCAGGTTATGATGTACACAATCATTGTTGCGGAAGATGATACGAAGAATGCTTCTGGTCTAGAAATGCCGAGTTGGCGGGATGTGCAATCATACAGTGTTTGGCTTCCATATCAAGCCATTGAACCATATTTTCCATTTGAGAATACTTCAATAGAGGACTTCACAATCGGAGCTGAGAATTGTGACAATCGCCAGACCGGTTACTGCAACGGTCCTCTGAAATCAGGAACAATTTATCGAGTTAAAGTTAGAGCTTTTACGGCACCCGATAAATTTACAGATACAGCCTATAGCTTCCCAATTCAAACAGGTAAGCCATTCGTCCTAATTTCTCTATTGTTGTATATGTCTGCCACTTAAAGGATGGAAGGTAAGTCCATTTAAGCTTTTGATGTTGCCCCAGGATTTCCCCCCAAAAACTAGCTTTTTCAAGTCTGCATTTAGCTTTAATTATTCTTTAATTGATTTCCCCCTGAAACCATGTCTTGCTTATTTTATAAAATTAATTAAGGCCTCCTGACATCGGGTAAGAATCGGAACTTTCTTTAAGATTTTATTTCATCTTTCGTTTGGTGAGTCCTTTTTTTTTTAATATAAAACTCTCTTCTAGATCAAGATAACACTTCGCTGATCGTTGCAATTACAGTACCAATGACAATAATTTTGATCCTCTTGGTAACCCTAGTCGTTTTCAAAAAACGACGAAGCAGTGGTCGAAAAACAACGAAAGAATCTCGTGCCCATGACAATATGTCACTGCAGGACAGTGTAATCGAAACCAATCGACCGATTTTGATTAAGAATTTTGCCGAACATTATCGACTGATGTCAGCCGATTCAGATTTTCGATTTAGCGAGGAATTCGAAGAATTGAAACACGTCGGCAGAGATCAACCATGTACTTTTGCTGATCTGCCATGTAATCGACCTAAAAATCGATTCACCAATATTCTGCCCTATGATCATTCACGCTTTAAGCTTCAACCGGTGGACGATGATGAAGGGTCAGATTACATCAATGCCAATTATGTGCCTGGCCATAACTCTCCAAGGGAATTCATAGTTACCCAGGGTCCGTTGCATTCTACGCGAGATGATTTTTGGCGCATGTGCTGGGAGAGCAATTCGAGAGCGATAGTAATGTTAACCAGGTGTTTCGAAAAAGGTCGTGAAAAATGCGATCAATACTGGCCACATGATACGGTTCCATTGTTCTATGGAGATATCAAGGTTCAAATTTTGAATGATAGCCATTATGCTGATTGGGTGATGACAGAGTTCATGCTCTGCCGGGTAAGTCTAATATACGTTCTTTATGAGCGTGACTGATTTTTAAACGTGCTCTTCATTTCCTAGGGCGCTGAACAACGAATTCTACGTCACTTCCACTTCACTACTTGGCCCGATTTCGGAGTGCCAAACCCGCCACAGACTTTGGTCCGCTTTGTCAGAGCGTTTCGTGATCGCATTGGTAGTGAACAGCGACCAATTGTGGTCCATTGTAGTGCTGGTGTTGGTCGATCAGGAACTTTCATTACTTTAGATAGAATTCTTCAACAGATCAATACATCGGATCATGTGGATATCTTTGGAATAGTATTTGCAATGAGAAAAGGTATGCGATGAGTATTTTTGCTGAAAATGTCCTTTAATTGTTTTCTTTTTCTTTTTAGAACGTGTTTGGATGGTGCAAACGGAGCAACAATACATTTGCATCCATCAATGTCTTTTGGCTGTGCTTGAGGGTAAAGAGAATATCATTGGCCCAGCTCGTGAAATTCACGATAATGAAGGTTATGAGGGTAAGTTTTGCCGTTTCTAATTATTATTTTTTGTTGTGTTCTAAGTTTTTTTTTATAATTTTTCTCTAATCCTGGTATTGTATTAAGTTTGGTGTTGGTGTTTCAGGAAACTTCGCCTTGGAAAACGTTTGTTTGCATTTTTTTTTTTATTTTGTATATGGCAATCAATTTCGGTTAATTTTCGAAAAAACAAAATATTGATAAAATCAGAGAATTATTGACACCTCAATGTTAGTTTGACGGAGGCGGAATCCCTTAGTGGGAAAAGATTTGTTTTTCTTCTGGAAACAGCATTACGATTTTGTTTAAAATTTTTAATTTTTAAAGCACAAAACTTATTGAATTAATGGAAATAGCAAGTTTATCAGAATTCCTACCTAACCTTGTACAGTTGTCCCGTGGGGGAATTAGAATTTTAATAAAATAAAATAAAATAAAATAAAATAAAATAAAATAAAATAAAATAAAATAAAATAAAATAAAATAAAATAAAATAAAATAAAATAAAATAAAATAAAATAAAATAAAATAAAATAAAATAAAATAAAATAAAATAAAATATATTAATTTATTATTATAAATTTGTGTAAATGACACAAAATACAATTGTATTTATACCAACTTTGCAAAACATTTTTCAGCGTACTTTCTCTGAGGTTTTGGAGAACTGTGAATTCTGAGCATGTCCTTTTGTTTTGTAAGGGGCTCTATCTATCTATTCTTGGATGTTCAGCTTGTATAATTGTGCATATTTCAATAATTGCTGCCTTTTGTTTAAGTGTCAACATTCTAATTTATTGTCCTTTAAACCCATTTTGAACTTTTAAACAAATTAAACCTTAAACCTAACTCCCAAACATGCACTTCACTCTTGCAAAAAAAATTACTGTAGAATTTTATTTACACGTTCTTGCTTGCACAAAATTTACTGGAAAATAAATAAAGCCTTACAGTCCTATTCTAATAAACGTTCAAGTGAATTTTCGTATTCTGCTATCCGTGGGAGGAAAACGAATGCACCAAAAAGTGAATAAATTCGCTAAAAAAAAATTAGCAGAATAGGGCTGTTAGGCACATACCCTTGAATAAAAAACAGTTTACAAACGTAGTAACCTACAATGAGGAAATTCAAACTTCCGTTCATATAAAATTTATTTGTTCAAATTAAAGAGATTCAAATATCTTAATTATTCAACTTATAGAGTCAGCAATAAAAAAGTTCAAGGTAAAGAGTCTTAAAAATTGCCTGTTCAAGCTACAGAATACATAAAAGGGAAAACAGCATGTTCAAGCTAATGGATTGTTTAAGTTATCGTATGTTCAAGTTAGCGAGAGTCCACTGTAGAAGACAAAATATATTATAATTAAATTTAACCCATGTTTTAATGAACATTGACACAGATTTTATTTCTTAAAAATTATTCCGTCCAACTGTGGTCCGTCGCAACGTATGCACGTCAAGCGTATTCCGCACCAAACTTACTTCTTTGCAAACAAACGTTTTTAGCTATCAAACTTAATAACAAAACTAACATATTTGTAATAAATCATTTAAGAATCTTTGAGCTTCTTTTGTGGCTTACAGAAACATTATTCCTTATCTATATGTATATCCTTTCCACTTTCATTATCATATTTGTGCTTAACATTAAATTATAATTTTCTTAGTCCCAAAAAAAAAAAAATAACTTAACAAAGGTGTTGGGCCTACATTGTAACTAACCCCATGTCATCATATTTTCTTTTCTCCTTATCCTGCGGCCTTTGGATTTGCACAACACTAAACAAAACAAAAAAAATCGAATATACTTCATCAATACCCTATAAATACCAAAACAACCCACATCAGAACAACAAAACATGGATGACGAAGATGAAGGCACCGGTGATGAAATTATTGTAACCGCCGAAGGACATATTGATCATGAACGCGATGAGGACGACATTGACAATGCCAATGATGCGATTATCTACCATGACGAGCATCAGCCACTTACTGCCAGCGATCAGGAGATCAGTCATACAGCTCCATCACCACCAAGCCACTGGAAGGCAGCAACGCTGGACAGATGACATAAGCTCAACCAGAACGACAACAACAATAGTGTGGTTATTGTTCTGGTTGATGATAAGCCTAGTTCGATGATTTGCAGCAAAGAAACACTGCATCACCAACAGCCCGAGCGCAGGAAGTCACAAATGATAACATTCAGCTCGTCGGCATGTGATATCAAGAATAGTCTAAGTCACGAAATAGTCCTAATGAATAGTACCTTCGGCAAAGGAGCTGGAATCACAAATGGTACTCGTAAAAGCTACACCGAAGAAGAAGCCGAGAATAATAGCACGAATGAAGATGATATCCTTCGTAGAAGATCCTCTTCATCGCACAACGAAGAAGACGAGGATTTCTTTGAAACAAATTTAGAGGAAGTTAATAATGCCAATGATGACAGTGGTGGTGGAAGCTATGAAGATTCGAATTTAATACAATCGAGTTCGGGCGGATCGAATAGAAATAGTTTGGAAAAGGACGATGACGACGATGAGGAGGACATTGATGTTATTAGTACGGATGTTAGTTGTTATGATCAATTGCTGGGGACAAAGAATGACGATGATTGTACAATGATGGGTGATGAAGGTGTCATTAGGATAAAAAATGGCAGTAGCACTGGTGAAGGGATCATATACGCTAATCCTTTTTTGGGTTTGTAGCTAATATCTATAATGTTTTTTTTTTTTTTAAATTACTTTGATCTTCAACAGTTGTTTTATTTTTTTTTTTATTTTCACATTTCTTTTGTAGTGGTTTGCACAATTTCTTAACATATTTTTATTTGGCTGTAAATTTGTTAGTTTTAAATTTACTGCAAACATTTTGATATCTACAGTGTACATACATCTTATATCTTTATCAAATGCGTATGAGTTACTTGTTCTTCATGGAATTTTGAAAAAAAACAAATATCTTCAAATTGGAAAAGAAGAAATTTCTTATTTTAACATGAAAAATAGTCCCACACCGTTCTTTCGCAGATGAGCTTCTTGTGCGAGCATACGCAAAGGATTTCGGCTTAAAGTATATTTGATTCTTTCGATGTGTATATACACATACATATGTAATTATAAAGTCTCGAAAAACCTAGGTTTGACTGATAAAACGCTAGACTTACAAACATTAATGGCAATCTACGATATACATATTCCATTCCGAAAATCTGGAGTGAAGTTCATGTTCCTTAGGCGAATATTGTTGAAATACGCTTTGCGCAAATTTTAAATTATTATTTCTTGAATAACTTTCGACGGCACTGGCAAAATACGGTAGATAGAGTATATCATGTGTGGGTGCAGCACACTCTCTCGCACATCAGTAGGATTACACTGAGGTAACATGCATCTAAAAGTCCGGAATGGAATACCTACGGATGTTGTGCACTTGTACAACGTTTGCCTGTTTTATCGTCAAACCTAGGTTTTGGGCCAATTCAGGACTTAAAGTAACATATATTTACATATTTTATTTTCACACAATCGGTGTCAAAATGTATGATAATCTTCTTTTAAGAGAAATCTTTTCCTACAAAAACTGGCGCCCAATATCATTTCTATTGATTTTCCATCGGTAACTAAATGTTTCAAATTTAAAAATAAATAATATCAGTATGTATGTATGTAACTGTTGTTTCAAAAATGTTTGCAAAAGCTTCTTTCATTTGTATGTTTTTTTTTAATGGCTTTTAACTCTTTACGAATTCTATTTTTTCAGATGATGAAGGTATTGCGGAATCGGGGATGTAAAATAACACAAAACTAAGAACACAACTTTTAAAATAAAATATAACTGGAAAGAAATTACATACAAAAAATATTTCCTTCAAAATATTTAAGAGAAACTAAATTTGCAAAAATATTATATAATAAATATTAATGTATGTAATCAATTTACATAGTTTGCGTACAAAACAGTAAAATATAATAAAACAAAATCAGTTTATTATTATCTAATATCTTTATACAAAAATTATAATAAATAATTTGTTCAATTTATACACATCCTTAATCTTCAGATTAAAAACAAACGCGCAATAGACAGAATATCCGTGATTTGACAATATATCTCTCTTGACCAAACAACATTCCACTGATTTTTAAATACGAATATAAGCAAACAAAAATATTAACAAAAAAAAAGAAAAAACAATAAACAATAAACACCCAATCGAAATCTTCTTAGAAACCGAAATCAAAAATTTTTTAATTAATTTTATCATAACTTTATTGATATATATATATTTTATACACATTTTTATTAAAAATTCTTGTCGATATTTATTTTCTATATCTCTGTTTGTTTTAGTTTAAATTTTGTTTTTTTTAATTTGTTTGTAGCCATGAATACCTATATTTTAGATAAATTTTAAGAAAAAAAAAACACATTATGACTGTATGTTAAATATATAATATTATATAAAACTAAAAAATGATAATTGTATATGTAATAATTTATAAAATAAAATATTAATTACCTGTGTATTTTACTAATTATAATTTCAAACTATATATCTGTATAAATAGCAATGAAACAAAATAAAATTTAATAAATAAATACAAAGATAAAATACGAAATAATTTTACTACACAAAAAATGGTACTCGTGACTATATTAACAAAAAATAAAATTATGTAAATTTTAGAAACCTAATAAGCAAAAACTAATTATTTTATAAACAAAAAAATGCCAAGAACAAAATAAAATAATTAAATTTAATTGCTCATTATTGTGAATGCACGGAAGTTTGTTAGTTCTATGGAAATAAATGGGTTGAATGTTTCCGTTTTTTTTTCCTTTCAGATAATTATGCAAAGTTAGCGACAACTTTTTCAAAAGAAAAAAATACCCGACATAAGTAAATTCCGTATAGGTATACTTGTTACTATTACGTACACTTTACGTATAGAAAATGTCATTTTAGTTTGAAACTATACAATATATTCCTTAAATATTTTATGGCGTATTCACAGTCATTTTTTAACTGTTGCTAATTAAATTTTCTGAAATTAATTTAAATTCTTATGGTTTTCCATGTTTGTTTCATTTAACTCTATGACTAATTTATTTACTCTCCATTAAAAAGTGAAAATAGTTAAAATACATAGATCCCTAGTCCCCTTTAACATGAGAAAACTGAGTGTCCAGCAACTTTCAGGTTTTAAGCGGTAAAGGCACAAAGTAAGAGGATCAAAACGAAATCTTCCCGATTAACGATTCAAGGAGATTTATTTGACATTCCTCTTCACAAACGCAGTGTAGTGTTTTTTCAACTCATTTATAAGGAAACTACAGAAAATTTCTACGATATTGTTTCTTCGTGTGAAAGGTACAAAACAACGTGTGATTTTTAAACAAATTAAAAGAAAACATCATACAAATCTCCAGCAACTTGTTTTCTCGTTTGAGAGGGGTCCTAGTTTTGTTTTATTTATAACGTTTCTAATTTTTTCTTCAATAGGGTTAAAAATCAAAAAATTCAAATTAATTGCCATCTACCAAGCTATAAAAATTAACATTTGACAATTGATTGGTGGGACTTAGTGCCAGAGTGTTTGCTGCTGTGGTTAGTTAACTAAAAGCTTTGCTTAATTTACAGTTATGAATCTGAGGTAGTAAAAGTGTTCTAATGTGTAACTAATACCATAGTTTATTATACACCAAAACACTTTCAAATACGTAGATCTATTTCTTGTTGCACGACATGCAGAACGAAAAATAAGTTTTTAAAAAAAGGATATTGCACTAAAAAATGAAAAGAAGTGCATCAAATTATAAGCTTGGGTGTGAAAAAATAAAGAAGAGATAGATTTTTGATGATATAGTATTTCAGCAAATGAAAACTTTAGATCTTGGACGTTTAAATTGGTGGACGTTTATGCTTACGACTTTATGAGTTTAGTGTTTTCGTGTTGTGAACCTGTTTTTTTTTTTTTTAAATGGTCTTCCTTTTGCAGCTTTGAGATCCAGGCTTTTATAATTAATTTCAGAAAACGTTAAACTTTAATAATTCAAAATTATAATCAACGTCATTTAGTTGGAACTAAAATACTTCCGTTGGATCACAAAAAAAAAAAAGAAACAAAACTTATACACTCCTTATAACCATACCTACCTAATATCTTTTTTATACAAACATTTTGTACCATGTATTAACCAATTTCTATGCGAAATTTATAAATTGTAAAGTTAACAAGATAACTAACTTGCACAATTTTTTAAATTTTTAATACATACTTTGAATTAATAATAGATACGTACATAATTATGTTTGTGTTATATTAGATTTCCAATTGTCTTTTTTCTAACTGACGATCTGACAAAGACAAATGGATCCTAACATAACTGATTAACTGGTAATGTGAGCATAATATTAACCAACCACTTAGAGGTTCTTTTCTACTTTTCTTGATATCTTCAGCTCATCGACTCTTTTTTTTGTAGTAGTTCAATTTGTAACTATCCGTAACATTTAAATAATGCCAAATTGTATAGAAAACAAACACATTTACAAAACATATAAACATATAATTGTATACCTTTTAACAAAAATAATAATAAATAATTTCTAAATCCGACAAAAAATAATAAACAAAAAAATATAGTTTTCTTGTTCCTTCCATATGTGCTAAGATGTATAAAATTTAAGAAAACATCGAGAAAAGTAACACACAGCTATACACATAATATATTATTAATTATAATTAACAAACGAAAAATATCATAGAATTAATAAATTATTATCGAGAACATGAACATTTTGAGAAACGAAAGAAACACAAAAATCATTTAATATAAAAATATTCTAAATGCAAACAAAAAAAACTACAATAATATTATTTGTATAAGATTTTAAATTTAAACAAGTTTACTTAATTATATAAATGTTATCTTTTATTTTTAAACACTTGTATATTTTTTGCACAGACTTTTTATTTTAACTGTTGATAATTATTTTAAATCATAAAAATGGGAAGTGGGAGCTGCAACAAACTTTTAGATGTAGCTACAAATTGAAGTTATGTAATATTCGATAAAATAATATTTTATATAAATAATGTATTTTTAAATTTTGTTTTGGTTCGATGTAAATCGTGTTAATGTGTAGAAAAAAAAAATGGAGAAACGTGAATGGTCAATAATAAAACCGAAAACTCATTGTATATTAAAATGTCCTATTTAATTTTATTTGGCACATTTTTTCAACTTGTATGGAGACGGAGAGGCTGGTCATAAATCGGTAGACTCTGAACTATTTATTATACACACAATACACAAATCTAAGGTAATATGTTGCACAGGTTGTCAAAGTGTCAAAAAATTAAAAATGGCTGTTTGAGTGCCCACAGGAACATCAACATGCATCATTAGAAACAACAACAAAATATTAAAATAAGACAAGTAAGCGGGGACGGGATCCACCATTTTCCCACCATAATAGGTACCTACATTTTGACAGATGCGCATAACTTAACTGAACAAAAATGAAAACGCTTACCATATTACCTTTAATATGTGTACCTACTGTGTATTGATGAAATTTTCAGTCAAAATAAGGGAAAGTAAATAGTTTTCACAATTTGCTTTCAAAACCCGAAGAACAAAAATCAGATTTGGAAATTTGTTAAAAAAAGATTAGGGATATCTAATAAATAAAGAGTTCTTTTCTTGAAAAATGTATAATGGAATTTAGTATTTATTTAATCTACGATTTAGTACATCAACAGATTTTTCATAGAAACTTAAAGATACGATGATAAATAAATATAATTTTAATAATATAAATAAATATACATACATATAGATAAACAATAAATTTAATATTTTAAAACTTTTTACTTAACATAAGATTAATTTTGAATTTTTCTCTTGACATACAAATATCAACATTTTCATAGAAATTATTAAATAAACTTACACATCGGGAAATAGGCTCACGCTGCCCATACAAGGATGTGTGATGAGTTACATACAGTAACTGTCTTGATCTTAAGGATCTTGAGGGGGCGTACAATTGAATATGAGAAAGTAGATTATCACATTTTATAGAAAAACACAAAATATCACGGACAAACATTACACTATAAATTTTTCTTCGCCTTTCAAGATTATCAATTCCTAACAATAAACATTTACTTTTATAGCTTAATATTACATTATCTGTTAATGAAAAATTTCTCAAAGCGAATCTCAAAAAACTTTAACAGTGTTTGGGTACCATACAATGCAGCAATACTCAAGAGTAGGTCGTACCAATGAACAGTAAAGGGATTTAATTGTGTATGGATCTTTGAAATCTACAGAATTTCTTTTAACAAATCCCAAAAGGGAGTTTGCTTTTGACACAACATAATTAATATGAAGATCAAACGAAAGTTTTGTATCGAACACAATTCCCAGATCTTTTATTTCATGAACTCTTGGTAAATTATTTCCATTAAGGACATAATTATTCAAAATTGGATGTAAATTTCGATTATACGTCATCAACGCACATTTCCCATAATTAATTTCAAGGTCATTAAAACTACACCAATCTTGAAATACATTCAATTCATTTTGGAAAGAAATACAGTCGTTTAGATTTTTTATCTTTTTGAAGAACTTAATATCATCCGCGAAAATAAGAAGACGACATTTCTGAATAATATTTACTAAATCGTTTATATACAACGAGAACATAGAAGGACCCAAATGGCTTCCTTCGGTAACCCCTGAAAACGCCAAAATTTCTTTTGAACTATAGTTACCAATAGTCACCACTTGCCTTCTTCCTACTAAATATGATTTAAACCATTTCAATATCACGCCATCAAAGCCGTATGCTTTAAGTTTATTCAATAAAATACTTAGATTAGTTCTACTAAACGCTTTAACAAGGTCTGTGTAGCAAACATCAACCTGCGCACCCTCTTCCATAGCCGATGAACAAAAATTTGTAAATTCAATCAAATTGGTACAAGTAGATCTACCCTGGTAAAACCCATGCTGGAAATTAGAAATTCCGTTCTGAATAATATTAAAAAATTTTTGTTGAACCAACTTATCAAGTACTTTGGGCACTGTAGGCATTTGACTTATAGGCCTATAATTAACAATTTGATCCTTTTTTCCAGACTTGAATAGAGGAGTAATACAAGAAATCTTCCATTCATCTAAAAAGACACCAGTCGACAATGATTTGTTGAAAATAATTTGAAGTGGTAAACTCAATGATTCTACGCATGCTTTCATGACATTGGGATAAATTATTTTTTTTAAATTTTTTGTGAGCGTTATTTTTTGCATTTTTAAGTTTCTTTAATCTTACGTTATACCACGGTGGGTGATTATCTACCCTCTTTTTAACTTTTGGAACGCAATGATTTAAGGCTTCAGAAAATAATTCTAAAAAGATGCTGAAACATTCAGTCAAAGATTTACTCTTAAATTTAAGTTCCCAATCAATAGATTCAAAATAATTATTTAACAAATTCAAATTATTAGAATTAAATTTATGAACGAAATAATTAATATCATTAAATTTATTAAAATTATTAAAATTTAAATTTTCAAATGAAATTTCTATTGCTTTATGATGAACTGAATTTGATAATAAAGGAATACATTCAAACAATTTTGATTTTAAATTTTCATTTACAAAAATAAGATCAAGTAATCTCTTCAAAGAATTGTGAATCCAATTTACTTGCATAAGGCCAAAAGAAAAAAGACTATCGATTACAATTATTTCATTTTCTGAATTGACACGGCTTGGCAACATCTTATCATCATTTGGTATCTGCTCCCATAATATGTTTCCCAAATTGAAATCTCCAAGAACGCAAACATTTATATCAACATATTCTGAAGTTGACAAGGTTGACTCGATGTTTGACATATGTTTACTATAAACAGCTGCTGACGATTGAGGTGGAATGTAGCTTAAAAATAATAGCAAATTTTTAGCACCGGCAACTTGTATACAGACACAAAGTTGCTCTATGTTTTCAACATTTTCTTCGAAATTGATGTCTAAATCGATAGCATACGCCACAAGGGGCCGGCTGACAGCTATAATCAAACCACCTCCACGATCTTTTGAAACATTGAATCGATCAAGACGAAAAACCGAGAACATGTTGTAATTAAATAATTCTTGTGTTGCAATATGACTATGCAGCTAGGTTTCTACAAAGGCGAACACATCGTAGTTGTTGTTTGAATCAATGACAAGAGAGAGTTCTCTCAATTTCGAAGAAAAGCCACTCATGTTTTGGAAATAAAATAAATGCAGAGATTACCTGGCGAACTGCTGGTGGCGATTTGTTTACATATTAATTTTGTTGATGCTTTTATATTAGAACATCGCTCGCGGCGACATGAGAGTTTTTTGTATGATGGCGAAACTCTCTTACATGAGTATAGGCAACTCATCCATTAAAAGTTTTACTGCACACTTTTTGAGTTATTTTTTAAAGCAAAATTTCGCTAGATTTCGAAGAAATGGGAAAAATTATATCACTGCCTTTGACAAAAAAAACCCTATAGGTATATCTAATTTTATTTAATATAATAATTTCAAATATGGCCCTAATGGTTATCAAATATTTATGAGCACGAAATTTTGATAATATTTGATATGTACCTATCAACAAAATTAATAAATCGATAACCAATATAAAAATGAAAAATAGACAAACATAAAGCCTAGTATACAATTCTTTTCAACGAAAAAAAAAAATGGTGGTGAATAAAATTTAACAAATAATTAAACAAAAATGTCGAAAAATCAAAACAATTATTAAAAAAAAAACACTGCCGACCAAAAACCAATTCAAAAACGGTAAAATATGTTCTTCTTTTCGAAAACATTGTTTTGCGCAAAAAAGGATCAGTGGTGAATATAAATATTTTTCAACAGTTTGGTAGTCACAGTTCGATAGTACAATTTTAAATTTTGCAGAACTCGCATGAAGATAAAAGTAAATCCACTATAAGAAAACGCGTCTAGTGTCTATATGACTGCTTTTAGACGACTGCAATTTCTATCCGCAATTCTCTTTTAAGTTTCTTTCCGATTGCAGCATCCATTTAAACGCTGCAAATTTTAATACCTGCAATTTTTGTTAAATGAGAAGGATAATATATCTCTTCACTCTTTACTCCGCTTATGTCTCAAACCATACGAAAAGGCACAAAGAAGAAAGAGCGATAACTCTGCAATTATTTCAACCTCTGCAACTTTGTCTACCCCGGACACCGCATACGTCCCTCGCCTACATGCTTAAAAATTGCAAGGGTAATTGCAGCATATTTGCAGCGTTTAAAAGCAGTCTATGCAGTAATATAAATATACAAACATACGTGTAACCCGGCATTCTTTGGATATTTTTGCTAACCAGGAACGCAGACTTTTAAAAACGTCACTAAATATGACATAACTGGTACGTTTGAGAAAAGAACACTTATTGATGCCTCTCTTTTGTGGTGTTTTTTTAATTAGCGCATTATCCTATCAAAAATTTTAATCGAATTAAAAAAGCAATTTTGCCAACATAATTCTAAAATGAACTTTGAATTTGGTAGTCAAGGAAAGGAATCTTCTCGAGCTGCTTGTAAGAAATGCGGCTACGCCGGCCATCTCACCTACCAATGTCGCAATTTTCTAAAAGTAAGTTTTGTTTTTATTTTCCTTTTTCTTCACTTTTTTTGTGATCGATGAATGCCACCCCTTTGTCTTCAGCCTAACAAAGTAACAACCCTATGTGAAAAATAATTTATACCGAACGAATCAAATATTCATCTTCCCATTAGGTCGACCCCAACAAAGAGATTCTCCTGGATGTAGAAAGCACTAGCAGTGATTCTGAAACCGAATACCTTACACCTCTAACAGAATTGAGAATGCAAGAACTCAAGGAAGAACAACAAAAAGAACTTCTTAAAAAACGTAAAAAAGAAGAACACAAATCCATCGACAAGAAATCGAAGAAAAAATTCAACAACAAGGAAAAAGATAAGAAAAAAAGAAAAAAACAATCGAGCTCCAGTAGCAGCTCTTCATCATCGTCATCTTCCTCATCGCCGTCGGACTCGTCTTCATCCGATTCCAGTGAAGATGAATACTCAACATCATCGTCCTCCACCAGTGCTGATGATAAGAAAAAGAAAAAAACCGGCTCATCTGATAAAAAGGCAAAGACGAAAAAAATCCACAAGAAGACCAAGAAATTACCTCGAAAGAAGAAAAGACATTCCACTACTTCTTCGTCGACCTCATCATCCAGCGATGATCTTTCCAGTTCGCCCTGAAACTAGAAACCACCTATGAGACTAAACTTGAGATTTTTTAGAAGTATTTTTAATTCTTTACAATAAAATGACTAAGGAAATATCAATTGTTGTCGTTTTGTTAAATAAAGATAATAAACCGTTTTTGTTCCATAGTAGGTAATAGGTAAACAATATTCCTACTGGACTGAAAATTCTATGTAAAGCCTCGGTTGCGGCCAACGCTAGTAAGCGAATGCGCTAGTTAAGTGTGCTAGTTGCTTTCACGCTGCTTTGCATTTTGTCACATTTGTTAAAAATCAAGATGAAAACTTTCAACCTGGCCTAGAATTATTGGTATATACCTATTTGCATAAATGATCTGCCTTACTTTACATTCGTTGAAATTTGCAGATGAAAATAACTATTATCCCTTTTTTATACATATAAAAAAAACTTTTTTGTGGAACAGAGGCATCGTCGCGTAAAATGAAGACGATCGAACGATAACGTTTTCACCACCACTTTATCATAAAATAAGGATATCTATCTTCAAAACGATATCGTTCAATAATTTTCATTTTAGATGATGAGGTTCCAGGTTGAAATCGATTCCTAGACCTCTGGCGTGGCAATCCTACGCAACGGGAAAAAACCATTAGGCTCTCGAAGTCGAACGCACGTGTTCGTTCTCCATTGGTTTTGTGAAAGGTAGCTAGCACTTTTTAATCTTTGACGTGTTAAAAATTGCACCCACAACCATCTTTGTTCTTCTATTTCAATCCTAAAAGCAAAAAATCGAACACCACTCCGACAACCATTCTATTTTCAAGTGCTTTCTCTACAAGACCTTCAAAACATTAAAAAAAAAATACTCAAATTGTTATTTCTTGGTTTTGAGCCAATTAACTTTTTATTTTCAGCCGTAAGAGAACTTTCTCAAGAAAAGACATTCAAACAGTCGTGAATCTATTTTCAAATTAAGCTTCAACGTGTCTTACACCTGGTTTGTCAGCCAAGAAATCAGCAAACTCTTGGTATGGGTTGACGCCAAGTGGCATATCCTTCCACAAATCTGGGGTCAAGTAAGCGTAGGTCTTGGCGATAGCAGCATAGGTTGCCTTGGCAAAGTTACCCAAAGTACCAGTGGAACCACGAGCCGAGGTGTAACAATCCTCAATACCAGCCATTGTCAATAGCTTCTTGGGAACTGGAGCCGATACGATACCAGTACCACGAGGAGCTGGAATCAGACGCACAGATACTGAACCACACTTTCCAGTAACCTACATAAATAGAAAATTATTGATTAATTGATGCTTCCATATCAATTTGGAACTTAAGTTGTATTAAAAGAAATCAGACTATCTTGACCGTCACTAGCGCAAAGCTTCCGGTGGAAACCGCAAAAGGAAAGACAAATAGCATCATCATTTTAAACAAAAATCTTTTGTTTCAAAGAAGAATGTACAACTTACTTTGCATGGAACGGTATGGGGTTTACCGATCTTGTTACCCCAGTAACCACGGCGGACTGGTACAACAGACAGTTTAGCCAAGATGATAGCTCCACGAATAGCGGTGGCGACTTCCTTGCTGCACTTAACCCCCAAACCAATATGACCATTGTTGTCACCGATAGCGACGAAGGCCTTGAAACGAGTACGTTGACCAGCACGAGTTTGTTTCTGAACAGGCATGATCTTCAGAACTTCATCCTTTAGGGCGGATCCCAAGAAGAAATCAATGATCTCGAACTCTTTGATTGGCAACGAGTAGAGGTAGATCTCTTCGAGGCTGTGAATTTTATCATCACGAACCAAACGTCCCAATTTGGTGACTGGAACCCACTCCTTCGAGTCTTCCTTTCCACCACGTCCACGACCTCTACCGCGACCACGACCGCGACCGCGTCCACGGCCGCCACCACCACGAGAACCAAATCCTCCACGGAATCCACCACGGGCTGGAGCTGCGTCCGCCATTCTACAAGTTAAAAAAAAAGACCATCAATTAAATTCTTAAACTTATCTAATGCAACGAGTTTAATCAGTTTTATATAGAATCAGACACCTTTGACCATCCCTAGGAATCCAATGAAGAATTCCTTCTGGTGGAAACCGCAAAAGGAAAGTAAAATGATCATCATTTTGACAAAAAATTGCAAATAAAATTGTGAAAAATACCAACGCTATGATGACGCCATTTTGAAGTCAAAAATTCGCCACGTGGTTGCAAACTGAATAGTTTTGATTTATTCGTTATTCATTTGATTGAAAATATTTACAAGATAAAATATTTTTCACAATTTTATTATTTGTTTAATGCAATTAATTTTAAATAAAATTATAATTATATATTTATAAAAAAAATTTAAGTGCTTACCTGCAGTTATGAAGTTATATCGGTGAAAGGTAAAAACCGAATGAACGAGAAGATGAACAAAAATCCATGAACTTCCTTCAAAACGGCCATTTTTCAATAATGGAGATTTCGAGTTCGAAAATGGTGCTTTAATTTGTAAAGTGCTACCAGGTTTCGTATTCGAAGCGTTCAGTGAAGTTAAGTCTCCTTTCACACGAGGAAACAAGTTTCAGATTCATTTATTGAGACTTATATGAATTTTTGTTTTTACATTTGATATTTTAATGAAAATACGAAAGTATTTTTAATCTTAAATTACATTGAATGAAAAGTATAGGAAGCTATAATGTATGGCTCTCGCAAATGTCAAAATGAAATTGCCAACATGGCTAGAGGAAACTGGAGATTTTTTTGACGTTTCCTTTAAAGGATCCCCCACACCAACGCGAATTTGCAGTGGTGACAATGAAAACAACATCTTGTGGTAAACGTGGTAAACTGTTTACATTGTCATTGATGGATTGGCCAAATATTTTTTTTTACTTACAAATATAAGGTAAAAAACAAAATTGTAGGAAAATAGGTGGGTAGGAAGTTAAGTAAAGTAAAGCTAAGTACAGACGATTGTCAGATCTTACAATATTGTCAGATCTGTCAGTGAAAAAACTGTCCCAAATGTCTTACAATCGTCTGAACACACAATTTTGTCTGACAATATTGTCAGAAACGTCATTGTCAGACGACAATCTGACAAAAAATTGTCAGGTATCTTACAATCGTCTGAACACACAATTTTATCATTGTCAGACGATTAGGACATTGTCAGACTCATTGGTCATTGTCAGATGTTTTCATTGAAAACATCTTACAATTGCTGACAATTTCTTCATTGTTCGAAATGTCAGTAAGACTGCTTTTAAACGCTGCAAATATGCTGCAATTACCCTTGCAATTTTTAAGCATGTAGGCGGGGGACGTATGCGGTGTCCGGGGTAGGCAAAGTTGCTGAGGTTGAAATAATTGCAGAGTTATCGCTCTTTCTTCTTTGTGCTTTTTCTTATTGTTTGAGACATAAGCGGAGTAAAGAGTGAGGAGATATTATTTCCTTCTCATTTAACAAAAATTGCAGGTATTAAAATTTGCAGCGTTTAAATGGATGCTGCAATCGGAAAGAAACTCAAAAGGGAATTGCAGATAGAAATTGCAGTCGTCTAAAAGCAGTCTAAGAGATAAGAGATAAAAAAAAATTTGTGTTGTAAATTTTTAGTTTTTGCTCAACACTGAATAAATAAACTCAAAAAGAAAATATCTATATTGCTTTATAAATATTTTCTTTTTGAGTTTATTTATTCAGTTCACTTCAATTACATTTTATATCAATTCTTTGTGTTGTGTAGTTTTATTCGGAATAAATTAAGTGCTCATGCTCGGCCGCCATTTGTCTTTTATTAATTCTTTTTTGCATGTTGTTGATTTTTTGTCGCATTTCTGAATAAAAATAAATAAAAAATCTAACAATGGAGGAGGCATCAATGGTCGGAAATATTACATATTATATTTAAAGGAGAGAAGAAAAAGATTCTTTATTTAATGCAGAGGAAATCGATAAGAATGCTGCAGAACATCCGCCTCCCCCCAAAAGATGTAAACAATCAAAACAATTTTGTATAAATCTGCCAACCGTTTGAACAGAAAATTTTCAAGCTGACAATTTTTTCAGATATATTATTGTCCGAAAATTGTCAGACAAGAGCTGACAATCAAATTGTCAGACTTTTGGATTAAATCTACCAACCGTGTAAACGGACAATTTTTCTTTGTAAGAAATATGTCAATTGTCAGCTATTGTCAGCTCATTGACAGTTCTGACAATTTTGTAAGATCTGACAATCGTCTGTACTTAGCTTAAGTAAGTAAGTAAGTAAGTAACTGCAAAACCGTTGCATACTTTCAGTTGAAATATGAGATTTAAAATTTTAACAGAGATGTTCAATTTTTAATAAGAGCAGGATGTGAGAAATCAGGATTTAAAAATATTTTCAAACTGCAAGATACGTTTTTAATTAAAAGCACATAGTAGCCTTTTTCGCAGTAATGTAAAAGAAGCATTTATACAATTTAAATATTTTTTTTAAGGATATTAGTGGTTTTTTTGTTTGTCCACTTATAATAGTCATGTTTTTTGGGATTTTTTGCATAGTATAGTAGGAAATTTCATAAAAAAAAACCATCCGCTGTAGCCTAGTTTGAATTTTTTACATTTAGTTCTACCGAATAATGCATGTTCAATTCTGCAAAAAAAAATTAAAATACATAACATAACCTTATATTTAATTTCTTATTAAAATTCAGTACCTATTTATTTTATGTTGCTAGGCATAAAACAAAAAAAAAAAACATTTTTTTTATTATTTTGAGCCATGATAAAACTCCGAAATGGCTTGTTGCTTGGAAACTTACTGCAATAAAAAATGTTAAAGATACTATTTAAAATAAAGGTATATTTAAAATAAACACATACATACAAACCTGTCTTATCCATTTTCTTGGCAATACATCGCCAATTTGAATAAACTTCCTCAGTGTTGCTGTGGACTTACTCCCCAGATTTTTCTAGGCTAAAAGAGTGTGGAGTTTTTGGACATTTAAACTTACAGCAGTTAAAAAAAAAATAATTTTGCGTTCGAAATGCGTACTGCTTGGAAAAAAGACCAAGACAAAATTTGTCCTGGGAAAAAATTTGTATGATAAAAATCATTTTTCTAGACGTGCGTACTAAGCTTAAAGTAGCCAAATGTTACTATAGGTTCGTTCGCGTACTCGCCAGAAACTACCCAAAACTACCATTTTCTACCAGATTTAGTCCGAACGTGTTCGCGTACGCACATTTCCAGTAATTTCTGGCAGAAATGAACGCTCTTGAGAGAGAAAATTATTTCCCCTTCTTGCCAGTTTTTACTCGAGAAATTTCTTCGGGCACAAACTGGTAAGTTCTGTTGAAAGTAGAAGAACAACAACAAAAATACAAAATGGCGTTTGTTTACTTTTTGTTTTGTTGTTCTAGTTGAAAGTGAACTTTTTTTTCGTTAAAATAAAAAAAAAAATCATTTTAAATAAAAAAAAATACAATTTGACAAAAATAAAGTATATAAATAAAATTTAACTAAAGAAACTTTTGAAGTGTACTTGTGAATGTGTGTTTTACTTTTTCAGTGTTGTGCTTCAGTTGATTTCTAATAAAATACGTGATGTTCCTGTTAAGTGTGTATTTTCTATTTGTAAATGTTTATAACGCAAATTTAATTTTTTTTGTAATAAAATTTAATAAAGAATATGAATTTATGATTGAAATTTCAATGTTTTCGCTGTGTTTACTTCTTTGCCTTTGTTTACTTTTTGTTGACGTTTAAAAAATGGTAAGTATTTTGGTTCAACGCGTTCGTGTATTTTCGGACAGTTTCACTCCTCTTTGAGAGAATTTCATCCCCACTCCTAAAAATTTGAAAGATTGCCATTTTTAGTCCGGAAAGTACCCGAACAAACCTTATAGTAGCCATTCCGACAGCACTGTTATATAATACGTCCATGTATATGTCAATGCTTGAAAGTTTGACAGTTCTACTTTGTTTTGTTTTATCTTTTATGCATTTTATGTGGCCGTAGTGAAGTATCCTCCCACCTAAAGAAAAATATATTTTAAAAAAGTAGAACACAATGAAATCTCAGTAAAGATTCGCAACAAAATATGTCTCCGTGCATATCAAAATCAAATTCTCATCTAGGCGCTATAACATTTTTTGCCAAAACCCATCCAGGAGATGTCTGTGGTAGCAATGGTCTGCCATTGACCCCAAATTCAATTGCAATTCTCGGTCGAGCACAAAGATTAAAAGACATTAAACACCCTAATCTGTGTCAGTATTTAGATATAATCCGAGGAAAACATGGTAAGCCTAATAGAATATGACTACTCGAGATAAGGGCAATGACATTGATAACACTCATTCCAGAACGCACAATTGTTGTTTCCGAGTACTCTGGCGATACTTTGGAACACAAATCTCGCGTTTCCTTTAATTCCACTCAAGTATTACGAGTTTTCTATCAAATCGCATGCGGAATTGCTGAAGTACATCGGAATAACTTTGCCATTCATAATCTAGAACCGAAGAATGTGCTGCTAGATGAATTGGACAATGTCAAGCTATTCAACTATGGATTATTTTACATGACGAATGGAGGAGAATATGTCCCATTTCCAATTGGGTAAGTTTTAATGAATAAAAACAAATTAAATGCATTGAGTGACAAGCACATTATTATCATCATAATTGTGTTATCTAAAAGAATGAGAAATTAATGAGTATGAGGTTATAGATATAGCCGTTCAATGGAATAAAAAAATCTCTAATTTAAAATATTTCGAAACTCTTCATAGTATAAAACTCTAAACAATTGAAAATATATACAAAAATAACTTTACTCTCCATTGTATTTAAAGTCCTAAATTTAAATGGGTCAAATCCTAAACTCTTTTTCAAATTAATAATTATTATTTTTTTCAGAAATATTCGTTATATGGCACCAGAAGGCATTGGCAGCTGTAAGCACAACATTAAGAGCGACATTTGGAGCCTTGGGATCATAATTGCTGAACTTTTGCTAGACTGTCAGCTTTGGGCGAATCTGAAAATATCACATATCAGTCGGAAAATACTGTCTTTCTGTAAAACAAACAGTGTTTTTGAAAAAATAGCTCGAGAGCATAACTGTTACGATAAATACTTAGCCCTCGACAAAGATCTTAGGCTATTGGTTGAGAAATGCCTCTCTGTAATGGTAGGAAATCGTCCTCTTCCTGACGATCTTGTGAACGACAGCATATTCAAATGCAATCTCGAGCTTTGTTCTGTTAAATCTCCAGAAAAACCCAAACTTCTTCTGTTGCGATGTCCCCTAGATCAAATCTATTATCTTTGGCAGCTTGCTGGAGGCGATGTACAGTCTGAACTAAAAAGCGAAGGATTAATTCGTAGTGAAGCGCCAATTCTAGCCATTCCTCGAGTTGTTTGTCTGAGTGGATCAATTGTGGGACCAAAGAGAAGCCAAAGTTATCTCATGGACGACCGGGTGGTAGTTTTAAAGTTGAATAACTTAATAGAGCGTTTAAAGGGCATTCCTGCCATGGCCTACTATCCATTAATACACTCGCCAAAGTTTATTTTCAACTATGGCTCCGGAATGGAGCAACTGCCATTAATTATTCGCGAACGCGACACCGAGTACCAGTTCTATAGGGTTATGCTGTTTTCAAGACTTTTAAAGGGATACCCCTTTACTGGAGACTTGATTGAGAAGGAAGCAGCGGTTGACATTCCTCCACTGCTGCGCGGTCCAATTTGGGCTTGTCTCCTTGGAGTTATTCCAAATGGAAGCTATGATAAGATCGATAAAGTAACGCCGACTTCCACCGATAGACAGGTAGGTGCTCCAAAAAATATTATGATTCCTTTAAGAAAAATTTCCAACTCCTTTATTAGATAGAAGTGGATATCCCTCGCTGCCACCAGTATGACGAACTTCTATCATCTCCCGAGGGCCATAGAAAACTTAAGCGACTTCTTAAAGCATGGGTAACTTCACATCCACAGTACGTCTATTGGCAAGGACTAGATTCTCTTACAGCACCTTTTTTGTATCTCAATTTCAACCAGGAAGGTTAAAAATCAACTAGTATAGTATGTTTCCTATTACAAGATGATCATTTTTCAGAGCTGGCATTTCAAAGTCTTTATAAATTCATCCCAAAATACCTCCAATGGTTCTTTTTGAAGGATAATTCGGCAATCATTAAAGAGTATCTAAGTAAATTCTCCCAACTGACAGCGTTCCATGAACCACTGTTGGCCAAACATCTCAGTGCTATCAATTTCATACCAGAACTATTCGCTATTCCTTGGTTTCTCACAATGTTTTCACGTAAATTACTTTCTTTTCATTGCTTATTTTTTTTTTTATAATAAGTTTAATTTCTAAGATGTGTTCCCGTTGCATAAAATCCTGCATCTTTGGGATAAGCTGATGCTTGGTGATAACTCGTACCCGCTTTTTATTGGTATCTCTATCTTGAAGCAACTCAAGAGCACGCTTCTGAGTTCAGGATTTAATGAATGCATTCTATTGTTTTCCGACCTGCCTGACATTGTAATGGAAAACTGTGTTGTGGAATCTCAGAAAATGTATGAAACAACACCAAAGAGCGTAACCCACCGACAGCATGTTGTCAGAGAAGAAAAATTACATGAGTTCGTAAGTTCTCCTTTAGCTTTCAAATCCAGGTTTTTAACGTTTTGCATTTCAAGGACATCTCTGGAATTACTTTGTCCGATCTGCAATCCGAAATGTGTCCACGCATTAGTGCAAACGACTATTCCCACCTTCTTCTGAATAAGCCAGATGAAGTAGCTACGATTGATTTGCGTGGCGTTATAGAATATTCGAGAGTACGCATCGAAAATAGTATAAATATTCCATTTACTTCGGTGCAATTGGGCGACACACGATTGGATGCATTGAATATTGTTAATTTGGAAGCAATGCTGGAGGGTAAAATTGTTGTTGTGATCAGCACAATTCATGAAAATGCTGTTTTGGTAAGTAGTTAAGTAGTTTTTATTTTATAAAAATTCGCAACTACAAAGCTTTTCTTTTTTCAGTTTTCTAAATTTTTTGTAGAGTGTGGTGTGGAAAAAGTATGCATCCTGCATAATGGTTTTAGCATATTACATGCAATTGAACCGAATATTCTTTTATCAACATAGAATTCATTTGAAAAAAAAAGTAATTCAATTAATTATCACTAAAGTTTTCAAATAGCCGGTATTTTTTTTTGTTATAAAATACAAATGTGTATTATTTAATAATTTCCAAATATACCAGCGCGTCATTTGATGGGATAAAATTGTTAATCCCTTGATTAAAAGGTAAAGCGTTTTGGTGAGTTAAAGAAAAAGTGTTTTGTTTTATTTTTCCAAGGATGAGTAAAATCGAAAACAATACGCCACTTCAATAGAAACAGTTGTAGAGATTGTGGAGAACCAGTGCCTTATGTACACCTCAACAATTCCTATAATTTTTTGGCGAATTTGAGCGGCTAAGATGAGATGCAATTTATCATTATAGGAAATACTCTTGGAGAATTTTTCACTTACACGCAAGAAGCAGTGCTCCCGGTGGTTTTTAGGTGGTAAAGGCAGAGATTTGATCCCAGACCTCAGGCATGACAGTCCAATGACAGAGCAAATTATTTTATTTAGAGAAAATATGCTTAACGTGCTTAAACGTTTTTCGGTTCTAATATTTTGAGAACAAACAATGATATTGACTTCGGCCCAATTTTAAACGTTTTTCGGCTCAAATATCTTGAGAACAAACACTAATTTCAAAGCCGGCCGAATTTTATTCTACACTCAATGATGTAGTCAATAACTGATAAAGTTTGTAGAAACATTCAATTTGAAGTTTTTTTTTTTAAACCAACAAAACTACTACAAATTTTTTAAAATTTTTTGTCGGCTCGAAAAAAAGTTACGTATACGCCCGAGTGCATTAAAAAAAGCAAAACATCTTTCCATCCGAAACATACAAGCAGGCAAACAAAATGTCTTTTTTTAAACTTATTGTCATGTGTCATGCCCCCGTTCAACCAATTCTCGTAACAATCACTTACATACATATGTATGTATTTTGAGAGATTGATTAACTGTTATATTTTGTATTTTTGCGTTAATTGTCTAAATTGTCAAAAAAAAATAAAAATTACCCTAACCCACCAATCTCATTACAATTACTTATGTATTTCTAAAGATTTATTTGAACAAACAAAAATACAGCCATCTAACTCTATTTTTTATTTATAATAAAAAACAAACAAGCAGACAGACCGACAAACAAACTTTCACATTTATAATATTAATAAGATAAGATTTTTTTTAAATTTTTAATTTATTTTGCTTCATGTTGGTACCAAAATAAAAGAAAATGCAAATCCATGATTAGATTTATTCATAAATTCTTCCAAATCCTTAGCAATGATTTGGGATCACTTAATTGCAATCAACCAACTTCAATGACATTCGCTGAAGAAGCTCCAAAGAGTTAAAAGCGGGATGTGAGTTGACTTGAGCAACTGCTGTGAGATTACCCTAGGGTAGCTATGCCACCCCTGTTTACTTTTAGTAGCTTGATTGCATTGTGAATTAAGTTTGATTAGGATTATATTTAGAATTTATTAGATTCCTTATTCAAAATAACAAATTGTACAGTATAGTCATTGAAAGAAAAAAACTGAATAATACAAGACATGACATTTACACCATATAGTCTACCTGAGTAAAAAAATTTGGATAAGTTTTACAATATTAGCAGTGTTTAATTTATTGCTTTAAAAAATGAATAATTTTTTGCTTTAATAATTTTCAAGCGTAACGAAAACAAATTGAATTGCACAGTATTTATTTTTTTTTGCAGATAAAATGAAAATGAGATAAATTTTGAGAAAACAATTAAAGATTAGCTTTTAGAATAAGAAGAAGAAGAACAAAAATAATAAAAGAATTATACTTGTTTTTGTGGACTCTATAGAATGAAATTTAAATAAGGCTGAAAGACTTTTAGTTTAGCTTAAGCCAAAACATTGTTTTTATATAAAAATATGGAATTTATAGAATCTATTCTCTTTCTGAAATCGTTGGCTGTAATAAAGAATACTCGTACAGATAGTTGTATCCGCTCTAAACCATTGAGATAGTTTTTAACTTCTTCGAACTCAAGAATATTTTCGCCAAAATAGAAACCCCTTATCAGTATCGGGGATACGGCAATGATATGTAGCACATACTCCCTCTCATGTAAATTGCAAATCGTGCTGGAACAGTTTTACCAGCTTTGTTCTTAATCTGTTTCAAACCAAAAAAAAAAAATAACAAAAACAAACCAAATAATATTTCCTCACACAATTAATGTTTCGGAAAACAAATAGTGGAGACTCTTCGCAAAAATGTGCTATAATTATTAATTTCACTCATCTACATACCGTTAGGTCATTTTTTAATAGGATTTTTCGTTTCGCATCAGCAGCGTACTTTAATTTTCTAGAAAAAAAAAACACCATCAAAATATATAGATAGACCATCGAGAACAACAGATGGCACTGGGGCAGGTATCTTTGGGCCTAGAACCAAACTCTCCCTCCCGATGGGTCAGTCCACCAGCATTTTCCAAGCGGAAGTCAACGCCATTGGTAAATGTGCAGAACAAAATCTCGAAAGGAAATACCGTAATCAAAACATTGCCATCATGTCAGACAGCCAAGCCGCACTCAAAGCGCTAAATTCATACACCATCAGCTCTAAACTGGTATGGGAGTGTGTTGGCAGATTGAACGAACTAGGCAAGAATAACAATGTATCACTTCATTGGGTACCAATTTAACATCCTGTATCAGCTTAATTAGAAACAATCTAAGGATAATAACGGGTCTCCTCACTGGCCATTGCAAGCTTAAAAGACACCTAAGTATCCTTGGCTTAGAAAGCAATGCCATCTGTAGATTCTGCAATACCCATGAGGAGACACCTGACCACATCCTAGGTAGTTGTGAAGCACTTGTGCATCAAAGACATAGATATCTGGGCCGACACCAGATAGAACAGAGCGACTTATCCTCTCTTAAAATATTCCAAATACTAAAGTTCCTCAAAGTGACCAATTTGGAGGAAGAGCTGTAAATGAGCACTCTCCTCTAGCTCTAAAAGGGGGGCACAATAGATCTGAAGGTCGCAGTGCAATTAATACCCCAAATATTCATTCATTCATTCATTCATTCATTCATTCATCAAAATAGAGAGAGCGACACTATTGACTCCTTTTATAGTGGCGCCTTCTCTGCTTTTATTTTAATAGATCTTTGACATCACTTGGAGGAAGGCCTTGCGTCAATTCCAGTAGTTCTGATTATTTGTTGCTACTTTTTTCAGTTATTGGCGATTTTAACCCTCAAGGACAAGTTTTCGATTATAACTTCGTTCTACTATTTCAAACTGATTAAATTCTCTTTATGAAGGTTTTTTTTTTTAATAATACAAACTCTATATACTACTGAAATACATCAGCCAAGTAGAAGACTTAGCACTATTTAATTGGACTTGTTGAATTATTGATTCAAAATAGCTTTTTAAATTGCGTATTGACAAGGTCCTCAGTAGTCAACTGATGAGTCCAAGTGAGATCGCCGGGACGAAACGCCTAAATTTTTGTGGACTAAAGGCCGTAAAAAGCTATTATTATTATTATTTTATTATTATTTATTAATCATAATATAAATATACAGATTAATTAAAATTAACAGCACTAGCTTTATGGCTTTTGGCTGAGGTTTTACAAAAATGTTACTTAAGAATAACTTATGATTAATAAAGGTAAAAAGCTATTTTGAATAAATTCTCTTTAGTTTAATTTTAAAATCAAAAACTTGTCCTTTAGGGTTAAAATCGCCAATATTATAATAGAAAACTCAGCAAAAAAATCAGAAGATTTGACGCAAGGTCTGATGTATTTAGTTCCTGAACTAAATATTTATTTTTAAATACTATTCATCCGTCATTTCCTTTTCAAAATAATGAGAGATATTATTTTTAACTGTGCCTTTTTTTGTCATATTTATTGTGCGTATTAAGTACATATGGAGATTAAAAGTTTGTTTATATTTGTAACTATTATTTACAATAATTACTCCTTATATTAATATAATATAAGCAGTAGTGTGACTTCTATTTATATAGATTTCAATTTAACTCATGCTTTAAAAAGTAACATTAGGTAAAAAAATGATATTTTGCAAAACAATGACACTCACACTCATTACGTATCTATCTTTTAAAAACTCATCATGGAAAGTTTTGTGAAATAAATATCACCTATACTATGGAGTATAATGGCTAAGCTTAAATTAGATTAAATGCTAGTTTGATTTAAAAGAATTTTTCTAAAAACAGATATTGTGATTTAAACTTCGTATACATCTTTTATCTATCTTTTTCATCGCATTTGCATGTATATGTATCGATGTCTATTTGTTGAACAAACAAGAAGTTCAAACTCGTGTGCTGTCTTTACAAATGATAAGAACTAGAAATCAACGTGCCAGTTTTATATTGAATGAATCTCTAAAGTTCATTCAGAAAAAATCTAACAAAAAAATTGTTAATAATGGTCTGGGTTTTATGTCATAATCATAGTTCATAATTATCTTACTATATTGACATTAGACACTTGTGTATAGTGTAGTATTTAAATAGCTATGTACAGTGGTGATAGAAAAATAAAAATGTATTTCCTTCTTAGAACCCATTGACAGCACATTTTTAGATGTCAAAAACAACCAACAACTACAGGGTAAGAGCAGAAGTTAAGAGCTAAAGTTTTTTTTAGAAAAGTTGCACTAAGTAATTCAGATCACATCTGCAATTAAAATTTATATGTTCAAACACAATGCAATGTGTGTTTCTTTACTTTGAAACTCTGTGACTTTCTGTCCAAAACTACACATTTTATTTTTTTTATACAGAAAATCACAGAGTTTTAAAGTAAAGGGAACGCACCTACAAAATTTTCAAAAAAAATTTGCTTGCATTTCTTCTGTTTCAAACTTTAGTCAAATATTGATAATAGACCTCCACGGCTGAACAATGAACTAGAATACGGTAGCCGCCTAGCTGTACGAAGTGATGGGAGCAAATAATATCACCACTACAAAATTTGCCAACAATTTATCTTGCGAAAATATAATTTAAATGTCAGCTTAAAATATTTTTAAACTAAAGTCAAAATAAAAAGTCTATACTCTTTTCGCATGCGCGTTTAAAACCTCACTAAATCTTAAGATTTATTTAGAGCCACTGTAAATTTGACCTTTGTAAGGCCACCCCATATATTTGAAACCTCGTAATATGTACCTATCAGAGAATTAGGTGGCTTAAAACAGCCTAAGGGTTAGTTGTGGTTCTGATGTAATTTCAGCTCGCCAATTTCGGTGGTTTAACTGAGGTTAATCGATGGTTCAAAGTTCAAGAACGTGATAATAGCCAATTACATGTGCTTAAACTATATTTGATCCTTAGTAAGTTCGAAAAAGAATTAAATCTCGGTTTGTTTTTTTTATTGAAAAAATATAATTTGTATGTATGTACATATGTAGATACCTTCTAAATACTCGTATTTTTTGAAATGTTCTATTAAAAAAAAACTAAAAAGCCGATTAAAGCAATATTATAACTAATGACTAAAAGGATCGGTCGATTTAACGATTGTCGTTCCAAAGACGCTATCAATCGACCGATCTATTTAATCTTCAGTTATTTGGCCCCAGCATTTAATTCCGTAAGATTAAAAAAAAACTATTGTAGAATTTTTGTTTTTAAAGTATTGAGTTACAAAATAATAAAAAAAACTATATTCATTATAATAACTTGAAGTAAAAACAAAAATGTATACATATGTGGCTATTTCTATTTTAAGTCAATTTTGTATTATATTTCACCTCTCCCTAAATGCTTTTGTGATTTTGTAGATTTTTCTTAAATTATTTTTTTTTTTTTCGAAGACGTAGTGCGAAAATAATGTTCCAAAAATATATAAACTGCGATCTAAATAAATATCAAACAAACAGAAGATGCTTTGCACCCGAAAGATACCAGATTTAAAAAACTAAATTGAATCAAATACTAACGTGAATTAAAATCTTCGTTTCAATCGAATAACAGAAAAGGTCTGAAAAAGTCACTTTTTAGTTTAAATTTTTAACTATTAATATTAAATAATTTTAATAATTACTTTTTAAGCACCTACCCAATTTATGTAGTAGAATAGTTGGCGTTTTTCTATAGAACCAAACATTTACATATACATACATATATCATTTACATAATGCTATATTTAGAAATCCAGCGTCTCCTCTTTTTGTCATTGATCATTGAGTGGAAACAATCATTTTGAATTAAGTAACTCATATATCAACATGAAAATGTATATGAATACATGTGTAGCATCATATACATATATATATGTTTGTACCATCTCAATTGAATTCGAAGAATCGTTGTTTGTTACTTTATAATTTTCCTTCCATAAACACAATTAGTACTTCCTATATAGGTACCTACTGATCAACACAGTAAACACAACAAGCGGAAATATGATATGCTAACTTGCCGGTGCAAAAACTCAAGACATGATTCAAAATATAAAATAATTCAAATGTTTATTGTAACGTCATTTCAAGCCAAGGTACCTCTGTGCAATGGAGACCCTGGAGTCCTAGATGAGTATATCATTTCGAGAGTCAACGATGAAGCAGAACACTTCTACTCTGATCCAGGATTACATGATTTAACATTGCTTAACTCCAAACCTATACCCAACCCACAATACACAAATCTAAGGTAATATATTCCACAGTTTGTCAAAGTTAAAAGTGTCAAAAAATTAAAAATGACTTTTTGAGTGCCCAAAGGAACTCATCACGCATCATTAGCAACAACAATAAAATATTAAAATAAAACAAGGAATAGGGTACTGGATCAACAATTTTCCCACCTTAATACCTCGATTTTGATAGATGCACAAAACTGAACAAAAATGAAAACGCTAATGATATGGGTCGCGTTTGGGGATCAATCCAAAGCTATCCGGATAAGTTTGCGTTGTTGTAATCCCTTGTGAAAAAACAGCTGATGCAACAACAACCCAACGTATCTGAAAATTTTTGGGATAGGTGAATAGCCTATCTGATAGTTCCTCGAACACAAGGATTACCTACCTTTAATGTGTACGTGATCCCCACTCTACATCATCTAGCATAATGTTATAAATTCTGTAAAAAATCTTGTAATATAATGAAAAGGTAAACATCTATTACAACTATTTCTTATCCGAGATCGTCTGAAGAAATTTAAAAAAAAAGTTTAGATTTGAGATTTCGTACATCGATACTATTTGATCCGAAATATCAGAAGTATTTTCATAAAAGTGGGATGATGGAAAGAATTGAAATGGGCTGCAAATTAAAAAATGGAAAATAAAAAAACAATAGAATCGTACGCTACAGAGTTTGCAAACTCAGTTGAATACCTATAGTATGTTTATACAGCGACTTACAACTAGGAAAAAATATCATTACTATAATAGAAATACTGATGGTGCGACTTCAACGGACTTTTTACTTAACCTTGAAGAAACTGATCAATTCACAAGTAATAGCATTTGTTCCTTTAGAGTTTGTGAAGCAATCATGAATTCATTTTTGATGAAACGCACAGAATTGATCTCTCTAACAAATTTCTCCTATTCGCACATGAGCCTTTGGTAGTACTAGATTATCGTTTGCAAATACCCCATGAGTACTTCGACACCTCCAAAGGAACACAACTAATTATACATAGAATATTTAAAATATAGAGTGACCATTCTTTCTAGTTTTCTGTCATTAAATATTAAACCCACTTGTTAAATATGTAGGTATGTACACCAAACCATCTTGATATAATATTAAACGATAGAACAAGTTTCATTTTATCAAGCTCTTAACCCATCATCGAACTCTCATAATTTACTTATAACTTATAACGCTATAAAATAAACAAATCGTTTAAATAAAGAGCAATCTTATTGCAACCCCTAACAATTCAAATTTCAATTAAATACAATTCCGAGTAAAGCCCAGATGTCTCCTCAAATGACGAGACGCTCCTAGTAACAAAGAATGTCACCACAAAATTGCCAACCAACAAGATAATTAAACAGCCTCATAGATTTTGTTATTTTTCCCACATATACGAGTATTCCAATGATATCAATCCAATACAATGAAAAAAACAATCTACCCCGCTGTTGAATTATCATTAAGATTCCTTAAGCTATACAGTTGGTTCAGGCTCTCTTGTAGGTGTTTAATGTTCATCTATACATAGGAAGTTGGGGTATGGGGGTGTGTATTAAAGTCATCATGTCTTGACTTTTTGTTTTAAGATTATTATTGCATAAACGCGGGGATTAAGTCGAATTTGAATTCGCTTTTTCTTGTTGGATCGGAGAGATGGTTTTCGCTAAGTAAATATTGACAACACTCCCACTTTTTGATATTTTAGATATACGAGTAGATGATTGTTTGAACAATTATTAGAATGAACTGAATTTCTGTTTATTCTCACTGTTAGGAATAATTTTTTTTTTCTACACTACACTAGATACTTACTCTTACATCGGAATAGGGTTGATTGTTATAGATTGTATCTATAGTTTTACTAGATAATTTGAACCGATTTTCGAAGAATCGACGGACGAGGTCATGGGCTTGAGAGGGGAGCTCTCAATGGACAAGAGTCAAGAGTATATCTCGATTCGTCGATATAGCCACTTGAGGAACAGATCTGCCACCTGTTTTCTTTCATCCCCTATAATATTGATGTTGATGAAGATGTGAGATTGTGTTGATACTTGCAATTATTGAGGTATAAAACATTGACACTGTGACAAATCGTGATCAGTTTCAAGGCAGATTCCGGAGGTGGTAGATAGTTTTACTTATTATTGGAAAAAGGCTCTGCCTATTTTGTTTTGTTGTGGAAATGTAAATTCATTTTTATCTGGTTTAATTTGCTTTAATTGACAAACATTAACTTTAAAAAATTGTTTCCCTGTAAGAATAAAAAAAAAAAGAAATTTACTGAAAAATGTGTGAATATCGCGAGAAAATTGGTGAAAACCAAGGTGTGTTAAAAAAAAGAACTTTTTAGTTCTTAAATAAAATTTTTAATGAAATTTAAGTGAAAATGTTAAAGAATGGTTATGGATTGTGCTCAAAAGTTCAAATTTATCATTTGCACATTAATTTAAACAAAAAATGTAAAAAAACTGTTATATAAAGTAAAATTAATATTGTTGCATTTCTGTGACCTTTCGTTTTTAAATTCGAATACCATAGAGTCCTACCGTATTAAGTCAGTTGCTTTTTTAAATGAAATTTTTTTGAAAATTATTAACAAACAAAAGTTTGGATTTAAATTTCTTATACATTTTTATAATTTTTTTTTCATTTATTAATTAGTGATTAAATTTTGACTCAAAAATTAAATAAATTTTGAAATTTTAATTTAATTCGTTCTTTCAAATTTATGATAGTATCCCTATACCCACATTTTTTAGTTTTATGTATAAGTATATATTTTTAAAAAAAGCATTTTATTTTTAATAAAAACATTTTATAGTTGTATTCTATTGTATTTAATTATTTTCACTTTATAAGACATAGTGTCCACCTCATTCTTTTTTTCAAAACTTCTTTGTATTTTCAAAAATGAATAAATGTATGTGAAATAGTGATAGAAATTCTTTAGAAATAAAAATTTGTATTATCTGGTAAATGAATACTTGCAATTGAACCAACATCTTCAATCAATTCTTTAAATTAAAGGAGATGATAATAATTATACACTTCGATGTAAAATAAAAGATCCATGACAGAAATCGGTTTATGAATTAATGCTAGTCAACAGAGTATTGGTTTTTTCTATTAGCGTCAGAATTACAATTATTTTCCCCAAAACAAGGGAAAATGCGTATTGATTTGATATCATAAACGAAAACAGAAGCAAAAATTGTTCTTTCAGATAATCAATCGAAAAGGCTATTTTGAAAATAAAAACATTTGTCGTTCTTTTCACATTAAAAATAAAATCAGTAAAGCCAAATTTTTGCTATTTGGCTTTATTTTGTTTCCAGTGGGATTTGTCATAAAGTTCGTCAGTCTTTGAATGCGTGAGTCCACTGTTATTTATTTGAACTAGAAAGGAGAACTGAATTTGCTTCAAATTTGGTACATAGGATTTAAATTCGAATTTTTGGTGGAACTCATCTGAAATTTTTTTATAAAATGGTTATAATGATTTAAATAATACCTCGTACATATAATGACTGAGTTAAATAATTACGTTATAGAGAGTTTTGAAATTGTTTGATAAAATTGCCTTATTTTCGTTTTATTACAGCATATCTTTTTAATGATTGATTTTATTGTAGTTTTGGAATCCGGTTGTTCTAAAATTGAATTTAAAATTTTTGTTTTTTTTTTAACAAATTAAAGCAAAATTTGTTTGTTTTTTGATTTTTTTTTTTAAACATTTGTGTCTAAAAACTTATATTTAATACTTTAATTGAAACATTAACCATGCATTTTCATTGTATGTAGCCATATACAAATTGTTCAGTCGTGCCTATATATTTATACGCTTTGCAAATTTTTCAGATAGTACCAGAATGACTTAGCTCTAAAAGTAATTTTTTAACTTGGAATACCATGAAGATGCTTAATGATTTTATACTATGATAACAAATAGTATTTTGTTTTCTTATGTAAATAAATACGTGAGTCATGAATTCAATACCATAAAAATATACTTTAGGCAGGTATATTTTTAAACGAAAACATTATATGAAATCAAATAAGCAATAAACGACGACTTTAATACAATGGATTATAATTTCTTTCCAAAAGATAACAAGATCTCTAAAATTTTTGAAGAACTAAACGCCGTATTTATCTAATTATAAGTATGTACCGTTCTTATCAAAAGAATTATTATAGATATTAACACATGTATGAGTAATGTGTTAATTGGTTATGTAATTTTTAGCGCAGTTAGTTTTTACATGCACGTGCTTAATATATTTTTGTCAATAGAGAGGTATTAAATTAGTTAACAATTCAATATTACATCTGTTTATTTTGAACCTGTTGTAATGATATTTTCTATTGTATTGTATCGTTTCCAAATTTCCGTTGGTATATTTAGAGTACATGTAGGTACATAAATACATATGTACTTTTTTATTTTTATTTTATTATTTTAAAAATTAGATATAGTCAAATATGCTATGGAAAAATCTAACAAAATGAATATTTTAAGTAGAAACTTTTGTGTTGATGTAACAAATTATTTTAACAAAAGCAAACATTTTCGTGTCTAATCTTAAAGTTGAAATATTTAAGAAGATTTTTATTTTAATGGGTCCTATTGATGATCATTTTTTGCAATTAAAATTAACATACAAGCAACTGAACAGAATTAGAGGAGTCAAATAATCGACTTGGTCCCTGTGAAATAGCTACTTACATATGTATATAACTCCAGTCTATTAACTTGTTAATAGCGGGCCCTTTTTGTTTAATTTAAAGCTTCAATATTTATAGCCATGTTTTAGCTAATATAGTAAACATTTTAAAATTGAGTCTGACTCCTTCCGCAACTCATTCAGCGGATTATGTAATCGAATTCATTGTTATTGTTTGATGTGTAAAAACTTACTGCGCTACGTATAAATACGGTTTGTGTCTACTAAATTGTGTGATATATAATTACATATTATGTATGTATGATATGTATTATGTCCTATAAAGGAATGTTTTCTATTTATGTACTTTCAAAAACAGTTGCTTAAAATAAGATAAGAGGGTTTGTTATTACTTATTACCTAGAAGAGAAAATAGATTTTTTGGTTGAGCAACAATGTTACGGTTTTGAAATGGGTAATTTACATTATAATAATGTTTGTTATTTCCTTTCGAGTAACTTAAGCACTTTGTTTTCCTTACATGTACCTCGTTGACGGTGGCAATGTTTTAATTCTGTGCGGCTTTTTTGTAAGTTTTGTATGGTATGTCAAAAAAATTGTCCGTTGAAATATTCGCAACCGTTTGGCCAGTTAAAGACTCACTGAGATCTCAGCAATCTCAGAAATCTGAACGTAATTCCTCAATGAGATTCCCCACTTCTGCTGTAAAAAAAGCGATATTTTTTAGATTCGCATGTTCAATTATTTTTTTTTTGTGGCAGTTGATCATTTAAAAAAAAAAGAGATAGAGAGTGCTTTTGATTTCTAGCGGAGAAATCTTGTTCCGGTTTCTACTTCTTCTCAGTGAAGTTGACAGAGCTTTACTCAATGATATCTCAGAAACGCGAAAAAGCTATGTAAATGTAACCCTAAATAAACAATTTCTTTGTATCTTCAATGCTGCCATTATATAGTTAACTTCAAGAACAAGCTCGTACAATCCAGCCGTGCATTTTATTTTATGCAGCACATCATGTCTTACATAGTATTTTTCATTTATTAATAATTACTATGTAATGTACAGCTAGATATGGTAAAATTTAAACTTTCCATGCAGATAAAGAAATCAATGCACTGAAAAGATTTTGCGCATGTCTTGTTGTCTTGATTTGCATTCATCTAGCCGTTGTTCTTTAAGTTGTGATTTTGAAGGATTTTAATTTAATCAATGTTTGGCCCATGATGATTAGTTCTAACACATAGGATCATAATTAGTATAGTTTTTCATAGAGAGCAGGCAATTATAATTATTTTATGAATCTATAAGAGAATTTTAAAAAATCAAAACTACGCAGGACTTTAAATCTTCTTAATAAAAAAACCCATATTTTTTTTTAAGAAATTAGCTACAATGTAGCTATAATGCCTATACGCAAAAAAAAGAAATTTTTTTCAATATGTCCATAAATACATAAAAAAAAAAAATGATTTTATCAATTTACTAGCTGGACAAGGGTAATGACACTGTCTACAGCAAACAGACGAGCAAAATCTGCTCTTTCGACCCATAACATCTGTTACATATCTACTACTACGGTACTTTGAATTATCAAATTCAAAGTAGGGCTTATTATTATTAAATACTTATAATTCGTAGTAGATATGTGTTTGTAATTGTATATTATGTACATATGTACATTGTACATGCATAATGTACATTTTTGTGTTTGTATATTATATATGTACATGCATAATATACATTATTATATGCAGATATATAATAACTAAGAAAAAAAAATTGAATAAATATCAGATTAGATAGAAGAAACTTCACGTATTGGATGATGAGCCACGAGCATGATATTTTTGTTTGATTATAATCTCCCTTTTTGTTTTTACTAATCAAAAACATTTTGCAAACGCGAAAGCCTTTGTAAATATTTATTTGGAGATTTTATCTTTTAAAACAAGTAACAAGCTATAAAACAAACATTTTTTTAAATTTTAAACAAATCTCAAAAGCTTGTCAATCAATGGTTACCCACATTCGATTACATCTATGGATTCGGTATTTATTTTTCTTTTCGATGATTATTTTTAAAAGAAAGAAAGATCAGTAACTGCTTCTTTTTTTTTTGAAATGAAATTATATGTTTTTATTATTATTTCTCTCCGCAAAATGGTTATATAAATCATTAAAAATTGAATTAAAAATTGAAAAAATTTAGTTTTTTAATAAAAATACAATTTTCATAAGCCATACATCTTATTTCAAAGACTCCAATTAACATAAACTTACCTAATAAGCTTGGAAAATTTGAAACATTGAAGGGATTTTTAAGGCTTAAATAGTTTAAATTATTTTCAACCAATGTACAATGTGCATTCATTCGTGCATATATAACTACAATGTTTTCAAATGAATAAGAATTTCAAAATCTTCGCCCATAAATATACATACATGAATTTTAAGCTCCTAAAAGTATGTTTCGATTTGTAAAAGGTTTTGGTTGTTCGTTGGGTAAATGTGATGTGCTTAGCCAAACAAATTTGCAAGAAATAAATATTATATTTTCATAATGGAAACAATTTGAAATGTCCAGGAGAGAAAATACGACTTAAGTCCATTGTATGACGCAAACCAATTTTTTGGTCTCTTCTCAATCATTGTAAAAAAAATCACTCATACGCCCAAGTGACTATTGAAATAATAAACAAAGAAACACACAAGACTTTCTTTGATCATCTCGGTCATTATTTATGGAGCTTACGCATGGACCTTGTCAAGAAAGGTTAAAAATCTTCTTAGTTGTTCTAAGAGGAGGATTCTTTGGGTGATATTCAGTCCAGTGTGTATCAATGGAGTGTTTAACTAAGTATATTCAACTAGGAAGTCTATGGGCTACATCAGCCACGTCGACCAGGTCTGCTGTAATTTTTGTGGCTGCGATAGCTACAACAATCTGCTACTGATAGACGTACCAAAATTTTGACAAATCATGCAACTTCGTAAAATTTTACCAATTAGGTTTGCATGAACACCCCTTTAATCATTTGGGTAAATACTTTTTATGTAATTGAATTAGCCGTTCGTCAAACGTAAAAGACTAAACGTCAAATATTAAATGTCAAATATTATTTCGTGGAATGTTGGTAAAAATCCAGGAAAATCGAAATGTCGGAACTATGTCCGCCAAACTTTCATTATTTCTGAAATATTGTTCAAAAATAAAAACAATCGTTGTTCCCTTGTCGAATTCTCTATGTATTTTTACATAATTATGTACTTTCTAACTGATAATATTAGCTTAAACAAATGCAATCGAATTTTGCATTATTGCCGAAATTTAAAAATTATGAATTCGTCATAGGTCGTCATTTTCTTTCAAGTGCTTCAGCTCGGAGTTTTTTGTAGATATTTTGAAAGATAAAATGCCAGTGGGTTTACATATATAGAATAAGGTCAAGTTTTTTTTTAAGCATATTTGGTTTATGCATAATTTATTATTACTTATTCATTTTCTAACAACTCAACGATAAATCATTATTAATATGAATGTATAATTTGAGTTCGACACTGACCTATACTAATAAGCACACACTGATTTTGGGAAAATGAATAATCATCCTAAAAAAAATAGCAGATAAATAACATTAAAATAATTGACCCTGTAAAATCAAACGCAATGTTTTATTGCTAAACTGACACGCAAAAATATTATCAATTTCATATTATGCCAATAATTTTATTTATCTAAAGTAGATGATCAAACAGATCATCCCTCTGATTATCATAAAAAAGTAAAGATCCATTACCAATTTGACAGTGTATATTTATTGATGTATATATTTTATTGATGTATTGGTGTCTTGATTCTTGACCATGAGATGTTTTCTTCCAGTAGGCACTAGAAAAAAGGTTATTTTACTCAATTAAACTTGGGGCAATCGATTTGTCACGTCGTCATCGAGTTGTTGCTTTATTCATATATTGTTCTTAATTTGTTTATTGATCTCTATATTGCAGCTGGGTCTTATAAAACTCATCTCCATCCATCATAATATTCTCTTATTTTCAGGCACAAATGCTACAGTTGATGCGGCTGTGGTTGAAACTGGTAGTACAAGTAGAACAATAACTTTGGGAACTGATGTCATCGCTGGGCAACCCCAACCGGCAAAGGGTTCGGAATACTTCGAGAATGCCTTGCAAGCAACAAGTAAGTCAAACTGCGAGTATACATTTTGTTAATTTATTAGCGTCGCTACTTCAAGTGAGTTTATTAATAGATTGTTTGGCGTCTGCTGATTGAGGCAAAAACCCAGTCCGAGCATCTATCGTTAGAAACATAAGAATAATACTCTTTCATTGAACTAATAAGACAGGGAATTGAATTGTAGTGCCTTCGTTTATTTATTTTTTTAAGTGTTTATTATATGGACAGACAGACAGACAGACAGACAATATGATTCGATGTCGTTTAACTTCTTTTAGATAGAAATGATTGTGATATTCAAATTGTTGATCGTGACTTTTTGTTTGGCCACAAAAACTTTTTATAGTGAAGTTAGATGGTAAATGATGAGAGAAAAAAAAACTGAAATGATTAATAGCTTTATTTCAATTTTTTCGTGATAATCTTTCTGAAGCTAAATTTGAATTAAGAATTTCCACTGACGCGGCGTTAATAATCGGCCCAACCACATTAATGCATTTCGGATGTACAAGCGGAAGCAAAAAAATGTATTTAATAAAAAAAAAATAATGACGCTATACAGATCATGAAGAACCATGGACCTGGTGACTTACACCATCACTTAAACTTTCATGAGTGTGTGTTATTAATCGAAAGAGATTGAGGAGACCTACAATTTTCCTATAATTCCGAACGGCTAACGTGAGAAGCAATTTTTCATGACATTAGTTACTCTTGAAGGATAAGTCCCTCTCTCGCAATAGGCAGTACCCCTAAAAAAACGTTTTTGTTTTGTAACCATTACGATACGACGCAGAACTACCGTACATACTGAAAAGTCTATCGTTTCACATTATTTTAAAAATTAAAATTAATATTTTATTGACAGGAAAGAAAATTTTATTGCTAAGACTGCTTTTAAACGATGCAATTACCCATTGCGATTTGACAGAGTTGGGAAATAATGATTACTTTTTGTAATTTATTTCAACTTTCATTTCAATTAAAAGTAATTAGTTATAGAAATTTTTCCATTACAATTACACTTAATTGTAATTGAAAAAAACATACATTTCCATTACTTGTAATTGTAATTGAAAAAATTCAATTACAAATTACATGTAATTGAAAATAGTAATGGGTTTTTGTAAGTAATTGAAGGAAAACACTGTGTTAATTACATTAAAGGTAATTAATTTCATTGAATGTAATTCATTACAAGTTTTTATTAATTAATAGTAATAATAAAAGTAAATAAAAGGTATTTTAAGAAAAAACTAAACCAATATTCGATTCGGAATAGATTTTAACAGCATTTAGTCCACAAAAATGGGCGTTTTGTCCTGGTAGTCCCCAATTGAATATTATTGTTTTCTAACAGGGCTTATTCAAATAACGAAATGTAAATTTAAAAACTTGATAAAAACGAATAAAATATATGTTTATTAATGAAAAACATCTATTTGTGCAATATCTCGTAAAATGTAATTGAAAAAAAAAATACTTTAATTACATTTTTGTGTAATGATTACTGAAAAAGGAACCATTACTGCGTTTTTTATGATTACTTGTGTTTTCAATTACATTTTACATTAATGTAATTGAAAACACAAGTAATGAATTACATGTAATTTACGATTTTCAATTACATGTAATTAGTAAATTGAAATTCTTCAATTACATTTAAAAGTAATTGAAAAAATGTTTGGAGATTTCAATTACAGGTAATTGTAATTGAAATTTTTTTACATCATTTTTTCCCAACTCTGCGATTTGACGTGCTTTTTCTATTTATTTGGGACATAGGTGGAATAAAGAGTGAGGAGAGATGCTTCCTTTTCATTAAAAATCGCAGTTTTTAAAAGCATCCTTGCAGCCAAAAGAGAATCGAAGCTTAAAAATCGCAGTTGTTTAAAAGCAGTCTAATATTACAATAAAACCATTATTTATCAAGAAATTTGGATTTTTATTTTTTTTTCATTCCCGCGTGTATCCGCCCCCATTTCTTTAATTAAGGCATTTTTGATTGGTATCGAAAAGAAGAGAAAATTGTAAAAGTATAGATAAAAAGATATCAAGTTTTTCGATATATGGTGCATATGTATAACGAAAAAATTAAAAACAAATCATTCGGTTCATATGTCATCAGATTATTAAATACACGTAAATAAGAATACATTTTTTCGATAGACGGCACTGAACTAAAAAATCTAATTTTTTGATTGACCTAAAAACATAATATATTTTATAGATTTTTCGGAAACTTACCGCGTTAGTAATATTTATTTATTTATTTTTACATAATTAATTTTACATAAATTTAGCAATACAAACATTTTTTTTTTAAATAATAATTTTATTTTATTTTCTTAAAATAACTTAAGGTCGATTATTTTTTTTTTAATTCATTGTTATTAATAAAAATTATTTGAAAAAAAGTTGCAAGAAAAAGTGCATTCACCGAATCATGGCTTGTACTTTTTTTTCGAAATACTATTTGTTTACTTATCGCTCTACTATTGAACTGAGGGTGCGATATGTTAATATATAAGAGAAGCCCATGATTACATTAACCTAAAGTGTTTCTCAATTATTGTTTTCTTAATTACTTAACTTAATTGCTTAACTATATAAGCCCCGATATAAACGGAGCAATTAGTCACGAATTATCACTTTGTTATTGATAATTTGTATGGAAATGTCAAACATCTTTCTGGTATCCAATCAGAAGGTGGTTTATTAAGACGAAATAACAGATCAGTATCAACGAATTCAGTGTTATGTTTTAAGTTCTGATTATTTTTGTTACATGCGTAATAATTTATAGGATTTATTTTAAGTTTAATGTTTATGACACATATATTTTCTGTTTGTTAACAAGAACAAATGAAGCATTAATGGGCAGTTCAGTTGTGTTAATTTGTCTGTAATAGAGCCCGATGTAATTTTTGCATTTAATCGTTCTAAATGTAAACAGAAGAAGGCAATAGCAATAAATCGCTGGATGTGAAAATGCTATCATTAAGCAAGCCCTCAATTTGATTACACTTTAAGGAAGCCGAAATAATGAGTTCCATTAACAATGATAAGGCTAAAGAATTTTAATACAAAAAAGAAATATAACTCATGAAACGTTATTATTGTTGTTGACAAACAGATTTAAAGCTTATATCGTTCAACTTCAGACTAGACAAGACCTAGACAAATATTAGAAACGTCAGTAGACATACTGTAAAATTTAATGTTAAGCCCTTTTATTATATGCAATTAAAATGTATTTTATCAACAAAGAATTTTCACTTCTACGACACATTTTATGTATGAAAATCATTATTAAAATTTATATTTAGCAATTTCAATTTTCTTCTATTTATCTTTTGTTCATATATATTTTTTTTTGTTTAAAGAATTCGGCAAATTCAACTATTTCGTTATCCTGATTTCTGGCTTAATTCTTTCGAATGTTTTACTTGAAACACTAGGGATAAGTTTTGTGTTACCTGTTTCACAGTGTGATCTTCACTTAACCATTAAAGAACGTGGAGTTTTAAGCGCAATTGGATTTGTGGGGATAATCACAACTTCACATTTGTGGGGATTTCTAGCTGATACAACAGGAAGAAGACAAATAATTCGACCAACTTTGCTTATAGGATTTGGATTTACAGTCCTATCAAGTTTTACAAATAACTTTTGGGCTCTGTGTGTTTTGAGATACCTTAATGGATTTTGGTAAGATTTTTTTATTTGTATTCACAATTTTAAATAAATATTTTATTTATTATTTTTTTTTTTGTCTTTTTTAGCATATCTGGTGGTTCTGCAACTGTTTACGCTTATCTAGGAGAATTTCATACTGAAAAGACACGATCTAGAGCTATTATGGGTGCTGCATTCATTTTTGGAGTGGGTGCGATGATAATGCCAGCTTTAGCATGGCTTGTAATCAACCAAGAATGGCGTCTAGAGATTCCATTACTTGCTATAACTTATAAACCGTGGAGACTCTTCATGGTGGTCTGCGGTATTCCAGGTTTTATATGTGGCCTGTGCCTATTTAAGATCCCAGAGAGTCCAAAATTTTTACTATCTCAAGGAAAAGATGAAATGACATTGGATATTCTCAAGACAATGTTTAAGTGGAATACTGGTAGAGCAAAAGATGAGTTTCCTGTAAGCATTTAAATAATTTTAACATAAGTTCCTTACGTTTCCTTATAGCTGATGCGTGTCACTTTCATTTTAAAGCGACGTGCGTCGGTTGTTACTTCAAAATATCTGATAGACTTCATGATGACACGTCTCTTATTAAGTAAAAGTGAAACGCATCTTGCGACGTATTCGATTTTTTCGAAAATCTCAATTGAATTCTTGTTTTTTTTTATCTTTCAGTATTCTCGTGTTTTGGAAGATATTGACTCATCTATGAAACCCAAAATGGTGCTACCCGCAACTAGTCCATGTGTAGCACTTTTTAAATCAATGTGGGCACAAACTCAACCTCTTTTCAATCAAGAATACATGCGAACAACTGTTTTAATATGTACAATTCAATTTTGGATTTTTGTAACATCGAATGGAATGTATATGTGGTTTCCACATATTTTAAATAGTGTTGTAGAATTTATAAAAGAAAACCCTAATAATAGAACTTACATCTGTGATGTTGTGTATAATAAACAGGCAATACTATTCGAACAGGAAACTCATCAAACTGAGGAAGTTTGTAATGAGAAATTGGAAATTTCAACATATCAGCATTCGCTAACGTTAGAATTGCTATACGCATTGGGATTTGCTGTAATAGGTGGTGTTATCAAAAATGTGGGGAAAGTTTGGATTTTATGTAAGTATTTCGTGAAAGTTTTCAAATAACGTTAAGAAATATAGTAGAAAATCATTGAATATAGCGCAGACGAACTAGACAAAAATGGGGGATATACATCGCTGGATGTTGCATTTTATTGTTTCTTAAAGTCTTGAGCATATATAAACAAAATTTTGCGTGTTTTTCTCCCAACAACTTCACTTTTTTTTCCAACAATAAAATATCCAAAATTTTAAGCATTCACAATTTTCTTCTTGGACCAACAGGAATTGAAATAAATCGATACAAAAACTAAACGACGTAAAATTATGTTTGCTTTTTGCAATTATTTAAAAAATTCATAATTTACCATATAATGATGTAATTTCAAAATAATCTCAAATCACCTCAATTTTAATAAAATTTCAAACGAAATTGGTTCAGTTTTTTGAAAAAGTAAGCAGACAATTCTTACTTGCGTTTCCAACGAGGAAGCTTTTTCTTTTGGTTTCTTTAAAAGTCTCTTGTACCTTTCACATGAAGAAACAAGATCTTAGACATTTTGGGTATAGTTTCGTTTTAAAGTAGCTTGGTTGAACCCACAAAACTTTGTGTGTGAACAGGAATGTGAAAAAAATCACCTCAAATCAAATCTCTTTCTTCGTGCCCTTCTCATCTAAAAATGGATAGTTGCTTTAAACTCAGTTTTCTCTTGTGAAAGGGGACTTTCATAATTGTGAGCAAATATTCGTTGTCAGTTTTGTCTAGTTTGATGGTACTGTTACAAATATGTCTGTTTGTTAACTGCAACTTCTTGTTACAAGTTATTACTTGTCAAAAATGTATATGAGATTTGACAGCAAATTGTGCCACGTAATACGTCGTCATAAAACGTTTCAAGTTACCAAATAGGCACAATGTCTGTGATGTGCAAAACCCAGTTTAACTTTACTAAGAAATTTCTCAAAAAACACCTAAAACGTCATATAGAGTTCAAACAAAATTAAATATTCTTGGCAAATAATTGTAAAAGAAATGTTATTTTTTGACCTATTGTTTTTTTTTTGTATACGAGTATTATCTTTAATTCATTTTCATATTATTGAAACAGTTGTGACTCTTGGAGCTTGTGGAATTTGTGGAATCATCACAATTTACGTCAATCTACCTATGGTAGCCATCTACCTGTATCTTATTTTGCTCTTATGTGGTTTGGGAATTAATGTTCTCAGTGCTGCAACAGTAGATTTGTATCCAACTAGACTAAGGTAAGTTATATTTACATATTTACTTAAACTATGTATTGGAAAAAAATATATTAATTTAAAATATCTTTTAACAGAGCAATGGCGGTCTGCATATCCCTGATGATGGGTCGTTTGGGCAGTGTTGTGGGAGCCAATATTGTTGGCTTGCTAATTAGCCATCATTGTGAGAGTGCGTTTTTAGCAACAGGAATTACCTTGATTATTGCTGGATTTTTAGGATTTTTTATTCCAAAACCAGTTAAAGGAGGTTCGGAATCACCTCGACGTATAAGTCTTATATCTATGACGGGGAACTGATATATATTTGTATGAATTTAATGTTCTTATGAAAATTTGCATTTAAAAGTCTGATATCTTACCTGAGAATTTAAATGATATGATTTTTTTTTTTCGTTTGCAGTTCACAAAAAAAAAATGTTTTCATTTATAAGTACTCTTAAGCTGTAATCGGTAAAAAATAATAAGTTAATTTTTTATTCGAAATAAATTTCTTTGCAATAAAGAGAAGTTTGTATTATTTTATTTAAAAATAAAACATAGTTGGAATCGACTAAGACGATTTTTTAATAATCATAAAATCACCCAAATTAAAGAATTCGAGTCTACATTTTATGTTATCCGACAAAAATGTAGTTTAGTTTCAGGTAAAACATAGCATCTTGTCGCATATGCGAGCGTATCGGAATCCTGGGTTTTGTAAACACTTAAACAAAAATTGGTACTTAATTTTTTAGTAATTAATAATGTGAAGTTCAAAAATTAATTTCGAAAAAAGCAATCCCTCCATTTTTAAAATATCGAATTTTCAAAACAATGCTTAATTTTTAATCCAACGTCGTTTTTTTTTTTGGAAAACTTTAATAGGTATGCAATATTATTTTTACATATTAGAAGCTCTTGTATAAGTTTTTTTTAAATCGCTTAATCGATAATGAGTTAGTTGAAAATAAAAAAAGGGTCTATGTGAGGTATCTACTGATAATAATGTTTAAATGTAAAACGTTGTTGTTATATTGACAGATATATGTACAAATTTAAATCAAATTCCTAAAAATCGTTTTCGATAAAAATAGGATTCTCTTTAACTATTACAAACAGTTGTATTTAGAAGGTACCTTTTAGAATATTTTTTTTTAATCTACTAAACATATGTATGTTAAAAAATACCCTTGGTGCCACGTTTTTTAGTAATTGAGGTTACAAACAAAAATTTAACTTTTTTGCAAATTCCAAAAATTTTTGAAAACTTTAGTACATTGGACCATTTAAAATTTCAAAACATTTTCCATAAAAAAATCGAAAAATGATTAAAACCAGTTGAACCGTTTTCGAGAAAAATGAGAATCAATGAAGTCCCTCTTTTTTCGACTTTTCTATCATCGTAGTGTCCAGATTGGTCAAAATTTATAAAAAATATAAGTTATATTTTTTTTGGTCTGGTGATGGTGGCGTGTTGTGGAGTGGTTTGTCGCCATCGCTTTGTCGGAGTCAATCTTTTTCCGATTGCAATTTACCACGCTGTGTCCGGGAAGTCTTCTATATCAGAAAAAGAAGACAGTGCTCGGAGAAGAGAATAAGTTATTAGCTAAAGCATAAAAAATGATAGTTTACAAAACAAAACTCTGATTATCAGTTGTGTCGGCGACACAATACAACACAACACACCACTCTACACACACTTCACAAAATATGTGTGGTTTCTATATATAAGGTTGGACAATTTATATAAAAGTTACTTACCTAAGTAATAAATAATAATAAAATTATGTAAATACATATAACTTCACTCGCAAATTTTGTTCTTAGAATTCATATGTTTATTCATTCAAGACAATATATTTGTTTGTTTGTTTATTTTTTTTTTTGTAGTTGTTAAATAATATGATTAAGCGAAAAAGATTTCTCTTTTCAAATATTTAAATGTAAAATCTTAAATCCTTAGCAAACAATGAGCAATAATTCTTTTACTCTATAATTTATTAAATTAAGCTATACATAAAGATTTTTGAGTAAAAACTAATATTCAAGCTTGTATGAATATTAAAAAAAGGAAATAAAAAATCTAGAACAATGTCAAGTAATACTTTGATTACAATTGAGGTAACCTTAATTGGTGTGCTTTCAAAAGCTCAGAAGAAATACGATTTGAATTTAAACGGTTTAAAGTTCATAAAAGATAAACAGATTGCAATAAGTCATTTAAGACTATTGCCATTGTAGTTTCAGTATAATTTTAATTTATGTTCACGTTTTGATTGGCTGGACCCAAGTGACAAGACCCCTTCCAAACTGACACTCTGAATCCACGCTTGTCTTAAAGAGACAAATTCAATGTTATTATCTCCACTTTATCTATAATTTTTATAAAGAGCTTTCAATAAAAAAAATTAATTGCAAGACAATTGTCATTCTAGTTTCAAGTTGTTCAAATAAACAACAAAAAAAAAATACGCCCATTGATCATTTGGTTGAGGAAATAACACCATGAATATCTTATTAATGCCCAAATAGAAAATTTGCTTCCGATATTTTTTATAAGCTTACTAACACCATAATAATATTGTCGTCCGATCAATTATTTATTAAATCTAAAGCTACTTAATTCCATCCGGTACTTAAAGAATTTATAGTTAAACCTGTTCCAAAATAGGATTTTTCAATATCCTACAATGAATAATTACTAATGTCGTGTCTTTAATTGGAAGCAATCATGTTTAATGTTTTTTTTTATCTTATTTAAACATCATTGAAAAACAATACAATTGTTGGTACAATTTAATTGTGTTTCTATGTTTAAACACTTATTTTTTTTTAATTACTTAAAGGGTAAATAGTGTATTTGAAATTAAAACCGAACTAAATATTTTTTCTTCTTGATGGTATCTATTACTGATATTCATTATGAACTGTACCTTCATTCAAAAGTTTTTTTTTCTCGCTTGATTTCATTTTATAAATTAGGGTAAACTGTTTAACAGTGAACTACTTTTTTTCTCCTTGTTGTTAAAAGGTACTTCATACAGGTATTTGTTTTATAAATTTTGTAAACATCCTTAAATAGATCAAGGAAAATAGTAAATTTTGAAATTTTTTATAAGCATTTCATCTGGTTCACTGTGTACTTAGGGGTGAAAAAGGTGAATCAGCAGATGCTTCACAGTGAATCTATAGAGTTTATTTACTGTAGTGATGGATACAAATATCAAAAGTGAACAAAAATTAAAAATGTGTTTTAAACAGATCAAAAACTTATTTTTTTATTTGAAAAAAAAAGAAAAAAAAAGAGAAGCAATAACAATAGATAATAAAAGTCTTTCATTTACATTTTACAAGATGAATAAAAGGAATTGTAAGGGTAGAAACAAATTAAAAGAAATAAAAGTAAATAAATTATTGAAAAAAACATAAATTAAATTACGAATCTCTTTGGTTCACTGTGTACTCTTAAGAATAGTTTAAATTAGAAAAAAGAAAACATTGTTCTGCATTTGTAAACAAAATTCAACGTTCTGTAACTATTGCTTTTATAAAATTGGCCCAGAAAATATGAAAAATGGAGCAAGACTTATACATATATTTTTCAAAAGATGTATTTTCATTCACATGTTACAGCTCTTTTGCGAGGCACTTTAAAGACTTTAAGGGAAATTTAATTTAAAATTTTTTTTCGAATATTCAAAGCAAGTTAATATTTATTAAAGATTTTGTGAACGGACTTAATAAATTGCACTGACCTAATGTCACATGCCAAAATATTACCAATTATTGGAAAGTGGAAGTGTTCATTTTAGAGTTAATTTTTATTGGAATAATATTTAACAAACAAATGTAGTTTTTAAACAATTTATTAACATTTTTAAAATAATTATAATTTGTCAAATCAGCAGGTAATTCCGCTTCGTTTGACACTGAAAAAAATTCCATTGAGTAAAATTAAATGCGACATCTGTTAACACTGCTTAAAAATTAAATTTTGCATTAACCTAACCATATGATCAGCGTAATTTTCTCATTTTTTGTTTTTTGGCAAAAAGAACTCAAAGTCAACAAAATAATAAAATAGCTTGGCCATCATCCAAACGGCAATTAAATATAAATAATATCCCAAAGGAAAGCACACAAGCTTTTATCATATTATACGTATTAATTGGCAGTCAAAAATTGCCTCGTATTATAACGATTTGATAATAATATCCCTAAGGAAGTATTATTTTATTTATTTTTAGTTCTGGTCAAGGACAACAACAACTGACATCACTCGTCGGTAATTTATGTGATGGTAAACAAGTGTGTTTAATTCAGTCAGTGTTTATGAATTAGAGAGAACACTATAACAGGGTCATGAGCTGCGCCTTAAGAGGTTGGTGCTTATTAGTTTTCCTATAATATAGATTTCGTTAACTTTTCTTTACATAAGCTGCCCTGCCAAGCTGCTTCTCAACAAACTATAACTTCCCCATGTTTTCGTTGGCATTCAATAAATCTTGGGGTAAGATGGCAAAAAAATACAGAGCTTTCAGAATTCAGCGTAAAGTCAACAGAAGATAGAAGTAGAACGTGAACGCATGAACAAAACAAACACCGGTTAAAACTAAAATAATCTGCAAATTGCTTGTTGTATGATGATTCTTTTCTGTATAAGTTGTTGTACGTAACATTCGCAGATACCTTTGTATGTACATTGTTTAAAGGAAAATTAATAAAGCAACCTCCACATAGTGACAGATATAAATGTCAAAATGTGCGTAGAAATACTTTAAATACAACCTCATAATTTGTCGGTATTGTATGCCGAAAAAAGAACGAAGTTAATTTTAAACGTCATCATGCTTTATCGATTATGCAATACATTGTAGTAAAAATGATCTTGAATTGATTTTGAATTTTTCGATTGATAAAATACGAATGGATTGTATTGATATTTTTAACTTGAAAGTATGTCTGTAATTGAATAAATTAATTCGATTAAAATCAAGTGATCAAGTGGGAAAATTTAACAAAAAGTAGGTGCCTACTTAAATAATTAGCGGGAGTTTCTTTTTGATTAATTGAAAAACTTAAATGGGTTAATTAATAATTAGGTACACATTTAAATACATTTTATAAAACAAACAAGTTGCAACACTTTTTTGATTCTAAAGTTTGTGTTTCGTTTTATTTGTGAAACGTCAAACGCAAATTTTAAAATGACAGTTCTTTTCATTTTTCATTATTTTAAAAAATGGTGAGATTACGGGATGTAATATGACTCGCGATCCGCAATCAAATTTTTACTCAAAATATCGCTTGAGTTGAACGTTCGACTTGGCGTAAAATGGGGGTCTAAATTTGTGGATAATATATGTACATATGTAAATAGGCTACATAATAAATACCTAGAAAGTACCTTGATAAAATAAAGCATGTTAAATATCATCACTAAACCATAATCGCAATTCCAAAATTAAATAACAAAAATGAGATTTCACTATTTTGATGTTTAAAGTGTGAACGTTCTTTAAATTCAGAATCGATTGTCTCTTTTTTTCAGAAGAACTAGGCCAACAAAACCAACCAAAACTCTATTACACCAAATGGATTAATTCATTTTTCGTTCGCTTTGCGATCAATAACAGGGTCCTGAATTTTTAAAAGTTGCTAAGGTTGTTGAAGCGTGTATATCAAGATAAAATTGCAAAGACTATTTAGCCAGTTCACGCTTCTAAATAAACTACTGTCAGCTTCTCTGATGGGGAGAAGGAGAAACCTAAATAAGATTTCTCCATTAGTAGTCAAAAGCACTTTCCATCCCTTTTTTATAATTTGATCAACTGCAACTAAAAATAATTAAGCAAATGAATCCAAAAAAATTAGTTTCAGATTTTTGACATCAAAAGTGAAGAATCACTGTGGAAATAAGTAAACATTTCTGAGATTGCTGAGATCTCAAAGATTTGAATAAAAATAACATTGAAAGTTTGACAATTGTTTATAAATTTACATATACAGCACAAGAACGAAAAAAAAACATACATGCATAAATAATTTGTCAATTTCAATGTATGTTCCCTGGGTCGTGATCCATCCCAAAAAAATGAAGTTAACTGGTTTGTTCAGTTCAGGTTCTTTTTATACGTCATTTGTATGTCTTTCATCTAATTGTGATTCATTTCCATTCAATACATCCAATCCATTGATCTGATCATTTGTCACAACATCGTTAGATTTATTAAGTTGAAATGTTTCTACTTGATGACTTTTATCGTTAAGTTGTTGTAGTAGATTCTCAGAGTTTTCATATGAATTATCAAATACGATTTCTTCCACCTTTGGCAATTTTAGAATTTCAGAACTGAATTGAAGTTTCAGTTCAGAGCTTGGGAAAACGGTTTTACTTTTTGAATTCTAAAAATTGAAATTAGAATAAAGCAATCACTTAATCAATAAGCTCAGAAACTTTCTATTGAGAAAAATAATAAAATTTTTTTCACCCACCTGATCTTCAGAGTTTATTTCATGTTCATTGCTAGAACTAGAACACAAGTCTTGTTCCACATCATGGAGAGTAAGAGAATCAGTATGTTTTCGAGCTTTAGGTAAATACACTGACTTGCCTTTTCGGGAAAGTGGTTCATTTCTACGAAGACGTTTTTTTGAACTTTCTGTAATTGAGCCTTCACTTAGCGAACGTCTTTTTTTGTTCATTGTTTCAAAAGCTTCTAGTTCTTCATCCAAAACCTACATATATAAATAGCAAGAATCTCACATAATAAGTTTTAATTTTATATGTGAGAAAACTTTACTGCTTTTGCAAATTTGTTTGACTCAATACGGTTTAAAGGATGCCGTGGAAATGATGCTTTGTTTTCAGGACTTTTATAATAATTTATTCCTTGTTTCTTAATGACTCCCAAATTGCACAGATTTAAAAGAGATTGCCTTACTACGTTTCGAAGATTAGCAACCGGTGCATTATTTTTCATGCTGAATCCTACCATATCAGAAATTTTTGCGAGATTCGACTTTTCAGATCCTTGATTAGCTAGTTCATAAATTGCTTTGACAACATGACGATTAATTTTTTTTGGCACACCAAATGTATCCATTGAGAATTTATTTTAATAAATATACAGTTTGAAATTTCTAAAAAAAAAATGTATTTGATTGAAATAGAATATTTTCAAATGAATCTTTTCAGAAAATTATTTTTTTTTTATTAAAAATTTCATAACTAAAAATATTTTTGTTTGATCTTAAAGTGAATTAGCAACAAGTGTGTACGTAATACCCAAAAGTTTTTTGTTTAAATAAAAAAAACCTGTTAACTAACATAACGGTGAGACGTAGGCAGGGTAACATGCTATATAGCAGCTACAGCAGAAATCATTAACATTTTTTATTGAATTAATTTCGCAAGGGATTCCCCAAATAAATTGGATGATTATTTAAAAATAAACACAGTTAAGGTGTGACCAGACCAAAAGAACAAAAGAATAAACTTTTCTTTTTTTTTTGGCCACGTTGATTATGTGGACATCTTTCATAGAAGGTTGTATAGGCAGCGCTGCAAAATTGTACACACTAAACAAAAAAAAAAGAACATTGTGAATAACTTAGTCAGTCTGGAATCACACTCCTTAAACTTTTCAAAATTGAAGGTATTTCATGTTTCGTTGTTTTGGAACTCGTTTTTATACAAGTTCTAGGCGTCTTCTGTCTATGCTTCCATAATATTATAACGGAACTATTAGCTTGAATGAATGAATATTTGGGGTATTAATTGCACTGCGACCTTAAAATCTATTGTGCCCCTAACTATAAGCTTGAATCAATCTATACAAAAATAGTTTTATCGCAAATTAAAATATAACGTATACGCCAGAGTGACCATATGGTTTTGTTTAAATTTACTAATAACTCTGCTGTATAAAAATAATTTCCTAATTTTAATTAACTGCATATTTAAACATCTATTAATAAACGAAAATCAAATATGAATAATCTTAAATCAGTGAGCTAAGTGTGAAATCAATATCAATAAACATTTTTAAATTAGGGGTGTTAAAATTAAGTAATATATTCTTTTTTTAAGTAAGTCAAGGACTTGCTATTATTTTTATTTCGTCACAAAAATTAAAATTATCTTACTTTATCATTTCAAAGAACTCATATATGAGTATATAATTTTATAACTCAGGCGCAAAAATGTACACATTTCTAATAAAATTATTAAACAAAGGCAGGTCCGAGTACTTCAAAAAATTGTTTGTTTAATCATAGCTTTCAAGATAATTATCATAAACGGTTAAATTTAATATTTACAAAAGGTATGCATGTTTTTTTTGTTAAGTATTTATTTTTCGATATACATATGTAAGGAAATATTAACGATTTCAAAATTAGAAATACAATATGAATGTATGTACATACTCCTATTTATGAAAACAAATGACACAAATTTACAAATTATGAAATTATACAACTACTAGCCTACCGGTGCCTACTTTTGTAATTGCATAAAATAAAAGACACACAAATTATTTTAAAATGAATGGACCTAATAAATTAAACCGACCTAATGGAGCCATTTTAGATATATACCTTTGAAACCGTGTTTTTTTCGATAATTACATTTAAAAAATATATATTATAAATCTGTGCTGTCACCAAGGAATTTTTTTTTTTGTCTGCACACTACACTTTCTCACAAAGTGTGAACTTTAGCCCTAATACTCTCTAATTTGAGCTTGTAAATTACATACATATACATATGTGTCACTAGCGTTAGTTTTCTTTTTATCTGTTGTCGTTATAAAAAATATTAATTATTTGTTATTTTTATTATTAAGTTATATTTAGCTTAATTTTACTTAATTATTATATAATCCACGTGCTATGATGAATTAGCTAATTAACGTGAATTAACTTCAATTAAATTTTTTTTATAAGATTTTGCACTTTCGCACGACAAAAATCATAGACCATGTCTCAACTATTTAATACTTATATGCGCGTTTATTTAAATAAAAACTTTTTCAGTAAAAAGATTGTAATAAAAAATTTTATAAGTATTGAGACTCTCCAAGGTTAAACATTCGGCACGTCGACGTTAGTGTTGGTCTGGGTACTCTCATTTATCGCACTGTACCTAAATAGATTTTGACAGGAAAAAGTTTCGTCTTCGTTCCGAATGTTTCGCGTTGGTTTCGAAGAAACTTTATTCAAAACACGTCCTATTTTTTTTTTTTTTTTTTTGTAAAAAAAATATTTTGTCTAAAAACCGCTACTTTACGGTACTTTCCATAGAATGTTTTTTTTTATTTTCAACTTTTTGCTAACAGAACGACCGATTTATGTCAATGTATGCTTATGTACATACATATATGTGACCCAATTAAAATTTTCAAAAAAAAAACTATAAAAATACTATTAAACAAGTTTTTTTTTAATTTTGATTTCCGAGGTTTCTCCAATTTTGGTCGTAAATAAAACAATTCTGCAATCCAAGCATACAAATATTAAGTGTCATACAAGCTGATTTTTTCGAAATAACACTAGTGATACCGTAATACCCTCGTTTAAACTCTTATACACTTTCCTCTACTTAAAAAACACAAATAAAAATCTAGTAACTAATTTAAATTTAGTTTGTAATGAATTTTTTTAGTACAGGTACTTTTGTACACTTTTTCTTTAATATTTTTTATAAAAAACAGCTACATTATGATAACCTAAGCTTAATATTTTATACCTCACCTATTCGATAATTTACGTCAGACAAAGTTTTCAAAGCAGTTATTTAGTGTTTTAAGCTTTTCATTGTACATAAGCTAAATATACATATGTAAGTACATATGTATGTAGGTATATGGGAGAAATAATTTTAAGAATGAATATAAAAAAATATTTCACTCGTTAAATGACAACTTAATTTCTGGAATTTTATTATCTATACATTCCTAAGAAATAATGTTACTCATACGCCACGTTGGACAATTAAAAAATGTGTGTTTTCACATATCATATAATCTAATTTAATAATCCCAAAAGGAAAATAAATAAAATAATTGAAACTGTATCCTTCCATACAAATTTTGACACAATCATCTGTTAAGCATACACAAATGTAAGCATTCCAATTTACTACTTCTGATCGAACATTATGATAAATTTGTGATTGCCATTCTGCAATCCAAGCACAAAATTATCATTTCAAAATTCCAATACGAGATACTTCGTCTATTCATATGTCTGGCTGTCTTCTGCTCCGCCATTTGAGCAAATAAAAGCTAAGTTGAGTTGAGTTAGAAGAGCATTCTCTCTTTTCAACATCTTCGTGTATTATGCTGTTTCCTTTGTTTCGTAGTTCCTATACATATGTAGAACTGATGTTGAACTTTTTTGCGGAGGCCACCCGCCACCAAGTGCAAGTGGGGCAAAAAAATAACGATGAGGCATAACACAGCAGCAAACAACCGCAACAATAGAAGCACGTGTTTACTCAAATTGAAAAATCGTATATTATACACAAGGCATAAAAAGCACACAACAAGGCTGTCCCCTTTTGTTGTGATACATAAGAGAAAAGTTCGTTAAGTGATGTGCGTTGGTAAGGCGCCAATATACAGTTAACAGCCCCGATTGAACCTTTCATTCAGTCAGTGTAAACTTTTAGCTTCCCGAGCAATCATCATACACTATACCATACCGCACGCCAAAAAGATACTTTCATTCTTTATTGTGAAGTTTTATTTTTTTTTTTCTTAAATTGTAACCGGTGCCTTTCGCGATATCGTAAATTGTGATAATAATATTGTAGTGAATTATTTTTGTTTAGTTTTTCTTATTAATTCAATAATCTTTGGCCTACTTTTCTTCGGATTATTAAGATTACCATCACGAAAATGTGTTCCTAAAATAGTTTTCTATTTTTCAAAGTTTTTTGTTTTGTTTGGAAATAAATAATCCTTTAATATCTACAATAAAGTGCTAAGTGTGTTCATATTGTTTTCACTGCCAAAAGAAATTTTTCTATCGAAATGGCCGGAGAGGACCAGGATCTTTTGGAAACTACTGTCAAAGTCAAATGTATGTAAACATTTTTATTGCGTCTGTTTAAATTATCTGTCAAATAAAAGCATGATTTTTTTAAATTTTATTTTGTCACAAGATTCAAAATACATACATATGTACAGTTCAATATAAAAATATGTAAATAATAAAAGCTACAAATATGTACATATGTAGGTACCTACAATCAAATTTTTGTAAAAAATATTTCTTTTAGACCTGTTTTCTGATAAGAAATTTAAATAATTAAGGTCTACCTAAACGGTTATATATTCATACATATGTATGTACATTGTGTTTAATTTTTCTTCTGCGTAAAATCTTAGCATTTTAAATTTTCAAGTTACATTTCAGCAAGTAGCTTACCATTGACGTTTCTCTTTTAAAAAGATTTCTTTTGGAGTCCTAAATGTAGGCTAGGATTTTTGTTTCATTCTTAAATGCACACGGCGCATTTCTTTTTTAAGTGAAACGTAAATGGAGCAAATCTGAGATCGAAAATTTTCAAGGCATCCAAAAACGCCATAAAAAGTATAGAATGCATGATTCAGAAATATCGCAGGTCTATTCAAATTTTATTCTTCGGAATATTTAGAGTCCCTGCATACAATATTCAGAATAATCTTTTTACGTTTTTCTATTCACCAGAATATTTCATTCAGGAATATATGTATATTCATTCTAGAAATGGAATAAATGGATTACTAGGCGCGTTCAGTACTATTGACGTTTCTCTGAGATTTTGGCGATCTCAGCAATCTCAGAAATCTGAAATTCCTCACTTCTGCTGTCAAAAAGCAGAGACTGATATTTTTTTGGATTCGTTTGCTCAGTTAATTTTTTGTCTCAGCTAAACAATATATAAAAAAGAAATGGAGAGTGCCGTTCTACTTCTGCTCAGTGAGATCTCAGAAACGTGAACTGTCTAATTTATTCAATTATTTCACCGAACAACTGATGCCATAATTTTCTTTTAGTTTTAATTCTTTATTTATTCCATTCTGGATATTCTGGATATAAATATTCCTTGCGTTCAGGAAACTGTCATGTAGGCTATCTACCTATCCCAAAATTTTTCACATACGTTTGGTCGTTGTTGCATCAGCTGTTTTGTCATAAGGGATTACAACAGCACTAACCTATCCGGATAGATTTAGATTGATCCCCGAACGTTACTATTTTTTCTTTTCTTTCCATTCTATTCCCATATCCGTAATAAATAAAGAAATACTCCCTTTACACGTACAACAAATATGCAAATATGACATTTATTCGAAAATACATTTCAGATAAATAAACAAATATTAATGCCTCGTTATTGCACGTATTGTGATTTTTTTTGCCTCTATCAACCAGTTTTAAAACCTTCCAGGTTCTGGGCATTTCATTTTATTAGATATTTTTTTAATTTCTTTGTCTCCTAAACAATTTTTAATTTTCAAGGTTTTGACAGAAAGGTGACAATGTGATATGGTATGAATAAGATCTCCTTATTTTTTAAACTACATTTTTTTCTTATATGTGACATCAAAGAAAGAAATTCAATTCCAAAAAATTACACCCTTAGAAGTTTTTGCCTCTTTTTTTACTTAACCCAAATACATGAACCTGAATTTGAAAAAAAAAAACACAAACACTTTTTTTTTTAAACACCCTAATGCATTTGTGCGTAGAATAAAGCAAAAAGTTTTTTTGCACAATATCACATTGTTATTAGACCTATTTACTAAAATAAACTAAATTCCAATTGTTATCTTCTTATCCGCAAATTAACTAACACACTGATATAAAAAAATTAATTCACGAATGATAATGTCTAACTGATAAAAAATAAACAGCTTATTCATAATAAGTATCAAAATCTTTACGAAAATCTACTCCAATCAACAAGAACTCCGTTGCCACAAAGGGGTATTAATTAGTCGGTACAAACATCTTTCTCAAAGATTAATGTGAACTTTTGCACAAACACACTTTCTAACGTAATCGAAATGATGTGGCTTTTAGCTGGTTAATTGCATTTTTTGGCGTCACAAATGCTATATTGTTTTCTCTTATCTCAAATTTTTGGTACAGATATTTTTAATTTAATTAGTAATTATTTACATCAATTAACTTCAATTTTGTTTTATTGATAAGATTTATGCACCTAGGCCACTGATTAAAGATAATTCATTTTACTTGAATTTATTAAAAGGGTAATAAAAAGTTAAGTTTAAAATAGAACGATAAGTAGATATCTACATACGTATCATAATCATACGCATATCATCATACATTATAACTAAAGGTAGGTACTTTTAGAAATGTTACATAGCAATCCTTTGAGTTCAGAACTCCTTATTTTGAACAAAACGTGGTGTTCCTTTAAAGCGAGCCGCAACATGCCTTATCTTTAAAATTAATAAAGCTAACAGTACACTAATTCTTAAAAAAGAAGACAAGAAAAAAACATGTTGGCAAATCTTGTTTTATAATGTTTATGAATGCTGTCATTGCGTTGAAATAATAATACACAATATTGTTTTATGATTGATTTTTTGATTATGGTGATAGGTATGTAATTTATTTTCAGTGCCAATTCAGTATAATTTAAACAATAAATATCATAACATCAGTCAAACTAGACCGCTTCAAACGTTTATTATGGTTTATTGTAGTCGCAGCATCAGTGGCGTATCTACTTTAGGGCAAACATTTGGGTGGCCTCTGAGTGTTGAGGTCTCTTAGTCGTGAAAACAATAAATTATAATTAAGTTATGAAATTAATGGAATTAATTTAGTAGATAACTAAACTTTATTTAAATTAATATATTTTAATTTAATGGCATCAGAAAAATAAGACGGAAAAAGACTATTGTCAAATTGGAAAATTTTAATTCTAATCTTGAGCATTATCTAAAAAGGACCATTCATTAGGCTCAGGGATAAATCTTTAAGGGGGCGAAAATAAAATTCAAAATATTTAGAAATAATTTCCTTAAATATTTATGTACGATTTGTACGAGCAAACACACTAAATTATAGCACATCAGATTTATAATTTCTATGAATTAATAAATTTTTGCATGACAATTTGTTTTTCGCATAGACTTTAATTTACATTTTCAAAACCACCACCCACAAGTACAATTTTTTTGCATGTAGCTTCATTAAAGTTAAACTTTAATTTTCAAGAAAATCCGAGAAAAGCAACATTTTCTTTTATAAATCAATAAAATAAACATTTTTTTTTCATTTATTTCTTAGCTAGAGGCCCAATTTATTTTTTCCCATAAGGTATTTATCCACCTAGTTACGTTACTGCTGCGCTGTATAGTTTAATTTAACCTTCTACAGAATCATATTTTATGATTCGAAATATATAAGAAAAAAATTAGTAATTATGTACATGTACATAATATATTAAAGCATCAATATTGTTAGCAGAAAATAATGTTCTTTCAATTTGTTTGTAAAATTTTGGAGTTTAATATTATTTGTATTTCTTGGAAATTATTGTATGTAAAATTGGAAATAAATTGGCTTAGTTAACAAAATATACCTTCATACCTGAAAAGCAGTTTGAAAACAACCACTTTCGTAGGAAGTTTTAATCAAAATTGCCATAGCCGTTTTTAAGATATTTGAAATTTGAACATTTTAAAAAAACGTGTTTTTTTTTAAGCTCCAGAAAATTCTCTCGGTTTAGCTATGTTTGCGGTCTTTGTTTGGTCTTTTAAAAAAAATTGAAATATTTTACCTCAACGCGTTTCCATATTTTTATCAGTTACAAGTATGTTTACTTTGTCCTTCTGACCTAAAGCAACTCAACTAAAACTATGTACATACGGAAATTTTCAAATTCACAATAATTGAATTCAATTTTATTTTAAAATTGATATTCTTTAAATTTGAAAAAAATATTTTTTTTTATGAACTATAAAATAGTTTCTGAGCAAAGTTTATATTTGCTGATGAACAAACCCGATATAGATTTTCCAGAAAAGCATTTTAGATTCAAAGAAGAACTGTCAGTGTCAATACAACCCATTGCCGGTAGGGTAGCTTTTTGTATATATGAACGTATGGCCAACCCAGTTGGGAAGGTATGTAAATATACCTACTCTTAATTTTGTTAAAAGAAGAAAACACAAAAGGAAAACAAAACTGAAAGCTCTTTCAAGGCTTTTATTATTAAGCTCTTATGTTGTCATAAAAGATTAAACAGTGTTATGAAACAGGCTGAGACATTGACTGTTTAGTTTATTGACCTTATATATTGATGCATTCGGGGTAGGTGCACAATTTCTTGATTATTATAATTTTATTCTTCACGCTAAAAGGATGCATAAAAATATTTATTAACAACAATTATAATTAAAATGTGCAGACTATTTAAATAAAAAAACAAAGGGTTCAGTTCAATGCGTTTATATATTTATATATTATTATATTTATATATTATTTAGCTTTATTGTATTAGCTTAATTATTACACTTTATAAAAGATCCCCGTCAATTGTTTTTAATTTTAATTTTTGTAATGAAATGCTTCATCCAACTCTTGTCCCATGGGCAACAGGATGTTTTTAACTATTTTAATTGAAGTCTAATGCTTTGAAAACTGAATTGTTTTTGTTTATATAATAAAACTATTGTAAGCTTTAAGTCTTCATTTGAAATAAAGATACAAAAAATATATCACTTTAGTTTTGTCTAGGAGATATATTTATTTTGAATTAAAAATAACAATAGGTACACTTTATTGGTTGAGGCGGTGAAATTCGAATTCATAAATTAATGGATGACGACAGCAAGCAATTATTAATATTAAACGAGTTAATTGTGACACAAAGATTTTATTTGAAATAAGTGAATATAATTGCACATTTGCACAAATTAGACGTTTTAATATCTCACGATGAAATTAAAATAATTGGTATATTAGCTTGTTTAATTGTGTTTTAGTTATACATATCTATATTTAGGTAAATAATTTCGAGATTTTATATTAATTTTATAATGTTTTTGATTTATTGTGTTTAAAAGATTTTGTTCATTACACTTAAAAGAAAATAAAAAAAAACAATAACCAAACACAAGTTAAAAATCCCCAGTCAGCCCAATTACCCAAAACCCGTTTCTGAGATCTTAAAAAAATGTCCTTTGTCATCAAGGCCTGTGTATTTATTCGTTTTTCTAACGACCATATTATTCACTCGATTCATCCAGATTAAAACTTAAATCCAGATGTAAATTATACAAATTCAATGTAAATACATCCGGATTTAAGTTTTAATCTGGATGTATCGAGTTGATAATATGGCGATAAATTTTTGAACTCCTTAAATTATAGGCTTTTCCCAAAGCAGGTTATCTTACACTTGCCTCCCAAACTATCATTTATCAATATTTGTTATTAAATTTTTTGTTTTATTATTTGTATTATTTTTCTATGAATATATTTTGTGAAATTGACACATTTTTATAGGTATCTACTAAAGTGAAATCTGAAATACATACCTTTTGTTTGTTTGATAAAAAATTATAGTTTGTTTAAATAAAAAAATATTCTTGTTATAAAGTTCCAATTTTAACAAAACAAACAGCAGATATCTAAATGTATCTGTCTTTTGACAGGCATTTAATAATAAAACAACATACATACTCACATATGTATATGTAAAATGTATATACACAATAAAAATAAATTAATCATTTCGGTTGTAAACAATCTGTGAGACTAATAAACAAATTAGAATGTCTCGTGCAATCGCGTGAACGAGGACAAAACTCAAAATAAAAATGAAGAAGGTCTAGCATCTAGGTATAGATATTGCATTTGTTGTCTTATCAAATCAAAACAAAATCAACCACAAGAACATTTCGCAAAACTTTTCAAGGTACACATTATTATAGAAATAAACAAATTTTACGATACCTGTAGAAAATGTATTATGTATATAAAATAAAATGTCTCCATCCGAAACACAACAAAAGGAAATTTTCAAGCATCATGTTGCTAAATAATATTAATGAATAGCCAAAAAGTAGGCACTACTTTTTTGGATAGCTCCAAAAAGGACACTATTTTATTTTGAGTTTGTTTTGCCTACTGCATAATTATGTGCATACGTACATATTCTCGTATGTACATGCAACGTAACGTAAACAGATGTAAATAATAACAGCGTTGTTTTAAACCAAATAAACATTTTCAATTTATTATTTAGTCTAGTATTATAAACGTGCATACTTTATAAATTGGTATTAATAGCGTTATGTTTTTTAATTGCTAATGAAATGACTCATTGAGCAATTGGTTCAGCCTTTCCAATCATTTGGCTAATGGTGCTTATAAAAAAAAAATTGATATCGAACATTTTTATAATTTAAGAAGTAAGGTGGTCTATTTTCACTTTCTCTGCATGACGAGTATTGGTCTTTTCACTTTGCACATATAAAATTTTTCGTCAATTTGCAAAACTTTATGTTCCTTAGAGCTATAAAATTTGATAGGTGATAAAAATTGACAAATGTAATTTGCAAAGTCTTTGCAATTTTTATATTGTCTTTGCAGTTTCTGTTCCACGTATGTACATACGTTCTCTTGTGCAAAGTGCAAAGTTAATATTGAAAAGTGTAATTTGCAAAGATTTTGCAAATAATTATGTTGTTTCGTTCCACAAAAATTGTAAATACTAATTTTGCAAAGCAAATTTTGATAAGTTTGTCAAAAGTAAGGTAAGGTAAACGATCGCTTAACAAATTCATATTGTTATAACTAGTGTAGCTTTCAAAATATTAAGAGGTGAGTTTTTGTTCGACGATAGGGAAGACGCGATTATAACAAGAAATTATAGAGACCGAATTATTTTTTCGGGACTACAAAACTTTAATTTTAAAGAGTGCTTTCGTGCAAATCAAAATCAAGTTGATTTCCTTTTAAATAAAATTGGAGATAGTGTATGATTGAAATGTTTGGCAAATTTAACAATAATTACAAATGATCGGTATCAATTTTAGTATCATGAATGATTTGAATGAATTTAAATGTGAATATTTTGAATATATTGAAGTGAAAAGTAATAAGACAAAAATGCAAATAGTGCAAAGTGCGTTCTTTTTCTATAAAATGTTATTTATTGTTTTTTGATTGCATCAAATTTTATAAGAAAAAATATTTCTATTACTTAAATGCACATTTACAATTTATAAATAAATGCATATTAACTTAATTTTTGTTTTTGAGCTGTCAAAAATAAATTCTATGTTTCTTTTTTACCTCAGACAAATCAGGTCACATAAGTCGTGTTTCTTTTTTCCATTGGAGCTAGCTCAGAGCATGCTCCGTATGCTCAGAATAAAATGACCGAGCAAAATGCTGAGCGAAGCCAACTTCACTTTTATTTTTAATGTGATTTGACAGCCATGACATAAAAAAAACGAACGCCATAAATTAAAAATTGATTCTCCGTCCGTCCACTTCAGGTAAACAAAAAATTATTATTTTAGAATTGAGAGTTAATTGCTCAAGTGTGTTTCATAATTAAATCTGACGGCTCTGATTATAATCTCCTCAGAGTTTTGCTCTAATCACTCAGCCTCTGCTTAAAGCTTAGAGGAACGATCAGTGTTAACAATAGTTAACATTTTAGAGAAAAAGAACCGATGGACTGTGCCCTGTGCGCAAGTCACATTAGATGTGAAGAGACTGGCCGCTCGCTCGAAAAAAATCGAAAAGCCGGCAATTATCTTTCTCTACATCGAATCTAAAGATAAAGAAGTTGGTACTGCATTTCAGTTTATTGCATTAAAATTCACATAAAAGAAATTGACACATTTTCTTATAATTTTCTGGTACTTCTAAGTAATTTAAGTATTAATGCATTTTGTACCTAAACAAAAAAATATGTTTACTTAAAGATTGACTTTTTCACACTTTCTCGCTAATACGTCATAATTCCTATACACTATCAAATTATTAAATCACTATAAAATACATCTTCAATGGCTATACCACGTTATGGCTTTGAACTACAAAAGCAAGTTCGTGGATGCAGTCTTGCATTTTATTTGTAGTATTGAATATAAGTAAGGTATATATAATTTTAGCCCAATTAAAAATACATATGTAGGTAAGAAAAAACCAATGAGACCAACACTCTGTTCAGATGTTCTAAATTTAAATATCTAATTACTTTTCGAAAAAGAGTTTCTGTTTAAGTCAATATTTTATCGTTCTGTGTTACAGTTACTGTGCTAGCCACAATTTTCATATCAATTTTCCAATTAAACTCTTTTCATACGTATACCTATACATACATATGTATGTACATGCATATATAATATATGTATATGCTATAGTAAATAATGCAAGAAAAACAACTTTACCCCGGCAACCACTTTTTGGGCCGGAATCTGGAAATGAAAAGTAATCAGACTAGTTGTATTTTAGAATATCTTATAATCTTTATCACTGGCATTAGAGACGCGCGCAATGTGTAGCAATGGCTGATCGGCGGCGTGCACGGCTGCGTAATAAACTTTTTTATTTTAAAACAAAACATGTTTTCGTCTTTTCGATCTTAAACTGTATTAGTGTATTCTTTTTTTTATTTATAATATAAAAAAAAAAAAAAAATAAAAAAAAAACGTATATTTGTTTTTATTTATTTTACTATCGTTTACGTTTTTCATTTTGTCGCTCTTTTTGTCTGTCCTGCTGCTCGGTAAATTTATTCCCGAGCAATTTAAATTAATTGTATCTTATATCTAAGTTATAAATTTATAAAGTTAGGTGCTGTATTTATTTAATGATTCGTTGATTACAAAAAAAAAAAAAACATATTCAACAACAAAGTAAATCCTCTGCATCAATTATCAAATATTTAAAGTAGGTAGGTAAGCCAAGCCTAAGTAAAGGTAGTGATTTATAGAATTTTATTAAAATAGAAAAACATTATAAAAAACACAATGCTCTAAGAAACAAAGCAGGCGATACACTGCGCGTCACTTGTTTGAGGTCACAACACAATATTTTTTTTGGTAATATACCAAGTCCCATGCATTTTCTTTCCCAAAATGTGTACTCCATATGCGAGTAGAAACATATTTTTTAAAAACAAAAACATAAAATTAATAATAATTAACTAAGAACATTCATAAAAGTTTTCCAGATTCTGCTTATGAACTAAAAAATAAAAAAAACAGTGGTGCCTGTATACACTTTCTCGACACTGAAATAATGAAATTGTCACTGATAAACATAACAACCCATTGACTTACTTACAGAATTTGTTTGTTGTATCCCTCCACAAAATGTCGAACACTCCACCATGCGGCGCTGATAGAATGAGTTTCAACCACATTTCTCGGAATTCTGTCGCATAGGTTGTGCGTGTTTTTTTTTTTTTTTAATTTTTGTTTCCCGTAATTTGATAGTTGCTTTCAACCACAGTAGGTTAGGTACACATATTAAAGGTAATATCATCGTTTTCATTTTTGTTCAGTTCTGCGCATCTGTCAAAATCGAGGTATTATGGTGGGAAAATGGTGGATCCAGTACAAATTTATTTTTCTTTATTTTATTATTTTGTTGTTAATGTTGATGCGTGTTGAGTTCATTTGCGTACTCGAACAGCCATTTTTAATTTATTGACACTTTCAACTTTGACAACCGCGCAACTGAAGGTGTGTTCCTTTAGGCTGCAGCATCTACTGCCAAGTACATACTTGAGGCTAAAAATGTTATAGTTACGTACGAACTGTGGCCACGCAAGAAAGCGACACCATCAGTAAAAAGAAATTACATCGTAAATTATTATTGTTATTTTTTCTCTATACTAAAATATAAATACAAATACAAATAAAACAACAACAAATTACATCAACGATTAGATTTTACTTTTGACAAAACTTAAGCGATCCATTCATCATCTACTGCGAAGATCTAAAAAGTACTTTGCAAGCTCCAATGAAACACACCTTGGGTAACACATATGCAATATCCTCGATTTTTTGTTTGCTACGTAATTACAGGAACCATTTATAATTTAAATTGAATAACAATATAGTTTTCTGGCCTTTATTAAATGTTTTAAGCTTTTGTTTAAAAAAAAAAAAAAAAAAAACTATCATGTAAAATTTTGCAACACAAAATTCGCTATGGCCTTAATCAAATGATGCAACTATGTATATAACAAGTATACTTATAAAAATTTGTTGCAGTTAATTAACCGAATTTGGAAAATTTCGATGGATTTTCCTAGTAATATCTTAAATTGTATGTCTTTGTTTTTGAAAAAAAATATTCTTACTTCACAACACAAATACATTGCGAAAAAAAATTGTGAAAAGAGCGGCTTCAAACATTTGACTCGCAGTGTACATAGGTTTATATCTTACAAACAATCTACCTGTCTTATAGATGTTTGTTGATATTTCACAGCAATTGGAATGGTACAGAATATAAAAAGCGGCTACATTTCTAAATTTTGGTTTGTTGTAAAGAGTGAGTGAGTGAATGGAGTGTGTAAATAAACTATGGATTAATCTAACTTACTTCGATTGCAAACAATTTATAATTAAAGAAAACAAGTGAAAACTAAATTATTAAAAAAATGGGTAAATATTAATTGTATATTTGACAAAAATTAATATTTTAATTTATTATAAATACATTTTGGTTAAATCAAACAAAACTTCCCGCATTGGTTAATATAAAGTTGCATTTTTTTTAGTTGAGTTGATATTCTATTCGAATAAAAGGTTATAAAATTGTTTTGTGCATCTTCATTACTTCGTTATCTAAATTTGTTTTGGTTTTGCATGTGCAAAGTATTTTCGTAAAAAAATAAAAATTTATAACTATTATCATAAAATAAATCCTATGAAATAAAATCTTGACATTGATGTTTAAAAATAGATATAAAAAATTAATATCTTATCCATGTATCTAATTTAAATAATTAAAATAAAGAACGACGTACTTGCATGTACATAAGTAGGTATGTATATAATATACTTAACAAGAAAAAAATGATATGCCAAATTTAAGTATTTAATAATACTAATTACAAAAAAAAAACGCTGTAGTTAATGGTTTTTAAAATTTTCTTTGCATTTACATATATTTTTCAAATATAAAACGGAATGTTTTTTTAGGGTTAAATTATTTTGGTGTTGTTTTATCGAACTTCATCCTTTTGAACTTTTTTAATAATAACATGTAAATACTTTCAGAGCTTGGAGAAATTATTCAAAATTAAAAAAAATTCACATTTGCTTAATTCCTTGTTTTCAACGAAATATTATCTTGTTTAGATTTAATAAATCTATGTGCCTATATCCACCCCATAACAAGATTAACATTATTTGTTAAACTTTGACAGTACCTAGTTTTGTGTGTTTAATCACATTTGCTTAGTTGCATGTTGCCGCATAAAAAGATTAAAAATATTATTGTTTAACTTTTTAAAATCCAAATTGTGTTTCATTTCTTACTTATGGTTGTGCAAGCTTAGAAAAAGAAATAGATGAACGGGCATGTCGAGGAAAAAATTTGTTTAAAAATAATGTGAGTTACACAATATACATGAATGCATTGATATAGGGTCGGGGAACAGTTAGACAGCTAAATGCTGGGGCGCCCAAAGGAGTTTTTGAGAATTAAATCATTAAAATAGTGAAAAAATAACGTTTTTAAAGTATTTTTTTTTTATTTTCAACCAATTTGCTTTTTATAGAAAAATGATATGAAATAATATCAATTCAAATGTATTCTACGATACTGTATTTACCTAAAAAAACATCACTTCACATTACTTTATGTGGAACATGAGACAAAACTTACTTGTGAATTGAAATTTTTGTAATCCATATAATAGATGTTATTTTATATTTTTTTTAAATAAAATATTCACTAGTTTGACATGAATTTTGACTTTTAATTTAGTTTAATAATGTTGCAATTGAAAGAACGCATAATTACTTATTGATAATATTACTTTGTTACTTTGTAACATACATATATAAAACATTTAAGCAATTACTGATTTTTATATGTAACTGAAAATTTATTAAATAGGTTCTCATTCTGTTTTGTTCCTTCATAATAGTCCAATTGTAGTTAAATTTTTAAAAAATCTTTAAAAGCGAAAAATCTTTTTTGTATCAAACTTATGGTTAAAAGAATATTTTCCTCAGTTATACCTTAATTTTTAAAATACTTGGCTCAGAAACTTTTGCCTACCTTATAGATTCATCAAGCAAGATTAAGGAATTAAGCTGATATTAAGTTTTAAATTTTTGCAGAACAAAATGCCGATATATGTTATGTATATATATAACATTTCATTGATACGTGCCATCTACGTATGTACATATGTACCTAGATGTACACACTTATTTATTGTATTCTCTTAAGATAAAAACACATCACCTTTTATACAATATTGCCTCGTTGATTAGTGAAGGTATTTCCGAGCATTTAAATCTAATTGTGACTTATAACTGTCCAAAAATAAATTCCTATTTATTTAACTCGCAATGAAATTTATTTTTAATCTAAACTACGTACTTGGATGTATTTTATTTGATTATTCTTTAATTTTTCTAAACATTATTATAACAACAATAACTAAATCCTCTGCATCAATGATCAAATATTTAAAGTAAGTCTAAGCAGTGATTTATAGAATTTTATTAAATGGGTTATATGAAAAACACACTTCGTTATGAAATGTAGCGGGGGATAATATCTTTATGAAAATTCTATAGGTTGGTATCTAACGAACAATACAACTGACTTAGATTTTAGATATTTGTTAGTATTTAACTGCAATAAAATATAAGATACATTTGGAATGGTACAGATATAAAAAGCTGTTGCAGAGGCAACTTTTGGACAGTTGTTAAGAGTGAGTGAAGAAACTATGGCTTAATCATACATAATATATACTATACATACATATATGCATACTTCGATTACTGATTAAAATAATCGATTTTGTGATAGAATAAAATTAGTAAAAGGAAAATTGTAATCTTAAATAATGGGTAAATATTTTGTATTGTAATTATTTAAATTTGAAAATGTTAATTTTGAGTGAAAAATGTTATGTATACAAAAAATGATAAAATTATCATTCAATATATGTAAATATAAAGTTCGAATATCTCAAACAAAAGTGAAACACATTGTTGGCTATTTAATAAGTAATGTGGTGAATTGTCAACCTAACCTAACCTAGTTTTTTGTTTGTATATGTAGGTATCTGACAAAAAATATATAAAAAAAGGTTCGTTCACCTTCATTATTCTGTTATCTAAAGTTGGTTAGATTTGTTTTTGCATGTGTTCAAATGTTTAATCATAAAATGCAGGTGAAATCTGAAGAAATAAAATTTTGACATTGATTTAAAAAAATTGTGATACAAAATTAAAAAACAAAATTTACACATACATATTACATATCATTAACATTTAAGTAAAATAATCAAGTGATTTTCTATTGAGTGTTGAAGAGACTCTGAAACAAACAAAATTGAAAACTATAGCTCAACGTTTCGAGTTTATTCAGTATGTAGGTACTCATATTACAATCATCAGTGTGTTCTTTATTCGAACAAAAATTGTTTGTAAATATAGAGCAAATAATTGGGCGTTCTAGATGAGCTTAACAATAAGAATTTCTCTTCTATAGTAAATCACATAAACCAAATTTGAAAGACATCGCACGAACTTTTCTCTATCATCAGAGTGCTGAGACCTAAGAACTTGATGTGAAAAGACTAAAACTCAATTAAGAAACTCAATTTAAGAAATTGTTTAGATTGACTCTTGAATTTTGTGTCAAATGAGTCTTTTTTCTTCCAGAATCTAGGCGTTTGAAAGGAACTCCAGTACAGATAACTAATTTATTATATGTATTAATGTAATGTGTAATAAATAAGTTTTAAAGAAAGCAATTGTTGAAAGAATTATATTTCGTTTAAAAAAAAAAATTTCCCTACTCAGTGATGGTTTTTATTTTAATCTACGAAAATTTTAAATAAAAAATATCATAAATCGTTTGTTTGTTTTAGTTTTACCCCCCAAATATTTTGGTGTCAACCTAACCTAGTGATAAAAAAGAGCTTAATAATTTTGTTTATAACAGACTTAAATATTATCTTATGGATAAACAACCACTATGCTTTAAGCTAATAATATCATAAAAAAAATTTAAATCAAAGCTGTAAACTTATTTGCAACATTATTATTTTCACTTCAGATATATGTACATACATATGTATATGTAGATACAACATAATATGTACATATACATAATGGCAAGTTATGGATTCGTAAAAAAAATCGAACTCGAGATTTTGATCAAAGTTGACATTGCGATGATATAGCGAAGACGAAAAAAGTGGTTTTCGTAATTCTGTCTGTCTGTCTGTCCTTTCGGCTTTAACCTAAACGGGTGGATCGATTTTCTTTAAACTTGGTACCTAGCGTTTCTGGGGTATTCCCTTTACACGTTTTTTTTTAAATTTTTTTAAGACCAAACATAACGGTACCTGCCGTACAATTTTTTTTAGCAAAAAATGAAAATCTTACTTTTATCAAAAACGTGCCCACAACTTTCAAAAAAAAAAATCTAGTAATTTTTTTTACAAAAAGGCTACTATTTAAAAAAAAAAAACATTTTTTTGATTTTCGATTTTCTCAAAACTGGTTCTGAATTTGATCAATTTTTTTATAGAGATTTTTTGAAAAAAATTAAAAAGTAACGCATAGCAAAATTTTGCCATCCAGCAATTTTTTGGTATTATCTAGAAGATTTTAAATACAAATTATTCTTATAGCCAAAAATAACGGTACCTCCCATACAAATGTTATAAAACGGGCATGGAAAATCTCATTTTTCTCAAAAACCACTCCTATGATTTTGATTAAAATTTGTTTGTGAGCTAATATCAGTAGGATTTATTATATTATTAAAAAAGTTTTATCTATCATAGAACCGTTTTTTTGGTTTTTGACTGACTCATTATCTATTAAACCGATTTTAATGAGCTTCTAAATAAATTTGAATAATATTGCATATCAAAATTTTCAAAAAAGTAAATTAAAAAAAAAAATTAAAAATTATTTTTTGAAAATTCGATATTTCGAAAATGGGTAGATGATTTTTTCAAAATTAATTTTTAAACTCCGCATTAATACAAAAATATTAATACAAAAAGATGAAGTATAAATTTGTTTTCTTAAGAATATTTTCAAAGTTTGTTTGTTTAAAAACCCGCTCTAACGTTTTTAAATTTTTTTCTCATAAATTGAGATTTGTGTAAGAAATCAGATGGTGTAGATTGCGTTAGTGTCAAAACAGTTTCAGAAGTTGTTTACCAATTTTTTTTCTTAGATTTAAAAATAAGAAACAAATTTTCTGTTTGCCAAGTATGTATTGGTATCGTTTTGCAGAAAAAAATCTCATTAAGGAAATAGGATTTTGACGATTTTTGAGAAAGTTGTCTTATTTTTTTAGTTATCCACACAGACGTTTTTAGTGGCTTGACAGGTTTTCTTATATAGTTCGTGTGCCTCTGAATAGTTTAAAGTTTAAACAATATTTCATTTAAAAATCATACATATTTTTTATAAATGAAAAAAAAAATAAAGAAAAAAACTATTTTTGTTTAGTACTTTTGACTTTTTTTAACATTTTATGGTTAAAAAATATCATGACATTATTGAACCAAGAACACACTTCTTCAATGTGAATCACCATCATAGTTTTCAACTACCAGTGGAAGTTCATGCGATCCAGTCATGCATTTTATTTTATAAACTAACATACATAATGTACATAGAAACATATCTTACATATTTTCTTATTTAGTTAAATAGATTCTTCTTATGTTAATAAATCCAGTAACTTAATATTTTTATATTTTTATGAATATGATGAAGAATATAAATTACTTGGAAGTCGAGCAACTGCACACAAACAGCTTCTGACCTGGATTCGAAAATCTGCGAAAAAACTGATATCAAATATGGCCATCTTGCGTCTAGAAATTTCATACTGTCAAAATTTATTTTAATCATTTTATAGTTTCAATAAATAAATTAAAAATTAATCAAAAAAATATTACATATTGTTTTGTTTTGTCATTTCATAATGGTCTCCTTTTGAAAAGATATTAATTAAAATTAATTGAAAAATTGCATACATTCATACATACATGGCATATCGATAGACCCTAGTTGCATTAACTTAACTTTTTGGTATACTTGCTGTTGCATCTTATCTTACATGCTTCTTGGAAAACACGTCTTTTAACTATATTATAAGAATCACCATTAGGTTAAAATCCGCATTGGAGTTATTAGTATTTACCAAGCAGCATTTAGTGTAAATGAGTAAATATTTCGAAAAATTACAACAAACCAGTAGGGGCCATCGATTTAAATTTCAAGGTAGGTAGAGTCCATTTAAAACAGTTCACAACTTATTTTCATCAAATTATATTACGATAATAGGAAAAACAAAATTTGTCTTGAGGTTCTATCCTTCAAGTTTAAAGTTTGTACGTTCCTAGAGGGAATTTCGTTTTTTTTAATAATACTGAAACAAAATTATGCCTTCTTATTTTGTATCGAAAATCTTTTAATATAATATAATAAATTGTACCTACTTAAAAATTGTTAACTTCAACTTGTAAATCTGGACTTCTACAAAATCATTATCTGTGGGCACAAGTTCGTGCTGCAAAATCTTTGTTTAAAATTTCTTGTCGCAAACAATTATTGTAAACTTTTTATTTTATTTTTTTTTCTAGTACTAACAATCCAAAATGGACAAAAGCCCGAAAAAGGAGTCATCCCGTTCTCAGAGGCCTTAGAAAAGACAAGTATGTTTTAAAACGCTTCAAACAACAATAAAATATACATAACTTATAATTTTTTTTTTCAGAGTTCGGAAAGTTCAACTACTTCTTGATAATTATTGCTGGCTTAGTGCTGGCTAATGTTTTACTTGAAACAGCTTCGATCGGATTTATTCTACCGATTTCACAATGTGATCTTGAACTTACAAACCGAGACAAAGGAATTCTGAGTGCCATAGGTTTTGCTGGAATTATTTTGAGTTCGCATCTATGGGGATTCTTGGCCGATACTAAGGGCAGGAGAAAGGTTATCTTGCCAACTTTGTTAATGGCTTTTGTATTTACTGTGCTTTCATCATTTTCTCATAAATTTTGGCTATTGGTACTTTTGAGGCTCATAAATGGATTCTTGTAAATTTTGAAGTTTAAATTTTATACCAGTGTTTATAATTGTTTGTTCTTTTTAGTGTTTCTGGAGGATCAGCAACAATATACGCTTATTTGGGAGAATTCCATACTGATCGTTCAAGGGCGCGGGCTATGATGGGATCTTCTTTTATATTTGCTGTTGGAGCTATGATCCTGCCATTAATTGCATGGCTTGTGATTAATCAAGTTTGGGCATTGCCAATACCATTTTTAGGAATAACCTATAAGCCATGGCGTTTATTCATGATCGTTTGTGGTATACCTGGATTTTTGTGCGGATTATTTTTACTTTTCTTGCCAGAGAGTCCCAAGTTCTTACTTTCCGTAGGCAAGGACAAGGAAGCTATTGATGTTTTGAAGAGAATGTATAGATGGAATGTGGGAGATGACAGTGAATTAGAGGTATACCTACAATACAATGGTTATATCAATGAGTTTAAACATCAATTTATTTTCTCTTCCAGCTTAATGGAATTATTCCAGAAAAAGACACAACCATACGTAAAGATGAAAGCTCTGATAAAGATTCGAATATCGTAACTGCCTTTTTGAGAACAATGTGGGCTCAGACAGTACCTCTTTTTGAAAAGAAATACTGCCGTATAACTGTGATAATTTGTACCATTCAATTTTGGCTGTATGTAACTACAAATGGAATGTATATGTGGTTTCCACATATTGCAAACAGTATGGTAGAGTTTATGAAAGAACATCCTGGCAATAAGACTCTGATCTGTGAAGTAGTCTATGCTAAACATGCTTCAATTTATAATGAAGATGGGGTAAGAGTATTTTATTTAATCCTAATGGTAGTTTAGTAAAGAAGTATTTTTCTTTAAAGACAATGAATTGTCAAAACAGCCTCGAGGATAACACCTTCATGTATTCATTGGTAATGGAAATACTCTATGCAACAGGTTTTGCTGTGATTGGTGTTATTATCAACAGAGTTGGAAAGATTCCTATATTATGTAAGTTGTTACTATTACTAAATACCGCCTAAGCTAAGTTTCCTCATGGCATATTTTTAAAATTATATTTCAGTTGCTGTATTGATATTCTTTGCGTCATGTGGGATTGCATCGATTCATGTGGATAATCCCTCAATTTCAGTGTATCTTTACGTACTTTTGTTTTTAGCAGGAGTTGGAATAAATGTTTTGGGTGCTGCAACAGTAGAATTATATCCAACACATTTGAGGTGCGTTATTTTAAACAATTTTTGTTTGACAAACTTTTCTATTTAAATATTTATTTTTTTTTTTTCAAATTTTCAGATCAATGGCGATATGCATTTCATTGATGTTTGGCCGTCTAGGTAGTGTTGTTGGAGCAAATATCGTTGGTCTTTTGCTTGCCGAACATTGTGAATCAACATTTTATATATCAACAACAGCTTTAATACTTTGCGGTTTTTTGGCGTTCCTTATACCAAAAGAACAAAAACAAAAAGGAGATGAAGAAGCTGGCCTCGAAGAATAAGGCCATAGACTGATTTAAGAATAAGTTAAATAAGAATTATATTTTTTTTTTTATTTAGTTATAAAGCCAGAAACAAAAATTACAATAAAGACGATAATTTTAATTTTTAAAATGGATTTAAACTTGAAAACTATTACATTCTTGATTCTTATTGTTTGAAACCTAATTGTGTGTGGAATGCATTTGATTTTTTTGATATATTTCATTGGTGTTTGGCAAGAAGGGCTCAAGACAAAAATTATATTTCTCCTGAAAATAGAAATAAAGCTTTAGTATTGTGAGCAGGGACGTGTTGTCTACCGATCAATTTATTTTCCGATTCTTACCAACCAAAAGAGAAAACCTAAAAAGCATTTAATACCTGAATAGATCATAACTTAATTTTTGTTTCTTTCTAGTAAGAAGGCGTTTCTCTTACATAATTAAATATAATTATGTCTTTTTTCGTGACAATCCTAATCGGATTAACGTTATAAGTACCGAAAAAAAGAAATTGAAGAATCCGTTAATAATGTCGATTTGTGATGTTGTGTATACATACATATGTATGTATTTATAAACTGAGCTCTATTCCCTATAAACTATGTATTGGTCAGCTCTTGCCAATAAAGGGCAGTAAATTAAAATAATTTACATTACTTTTAGCAGCTTATGCAAACATTCAAGTTATAAAGTTGGTTTTCCAAAATAAGGTATTGGAACAAAATGTAAGACTGACATTGAAAAATTTGTCAATGTAAATTTAATACAAACCAATTTTTTGAAAATTTTTTTTTCATTTTTATTTCCCAAAAAAAGAATTAAATAACAGAAAATTCAGATAAATAGAAAACCAACAACTTATAAAGAAATAGAGAGTGAGACAAATAATCAACAAAATACCTTGTACCTTGCTCACTTATTTGAGGGAGGACTTGAAACTTTTCACTTTTGTAGAAAAAATATCAACGAAATACGTATGTATTCTTTGATAACAGAGAACTCCATAAGAGTGAATATCAGCTGGTTGAATCAAAGTTATCCAAAAGATGGTTCCGTTTTATTTTCCTTTCAACGACTTGATCTTGGTAGCTTGTTTTCTTTGTTTTTATCGACTGAACTTGACGGAGGTGAGGGTTTTGTCAGTCGAAGCACCTGAAAATAAACGAAAATTATAAAAAAAATAAATATTATAAACGATTTAATCTTATTTGTATTTTCTTACCCCTTTTGACGATGTTGGTGCCATCTTATTTAACGTCTTGGAAAAATTTTGCGGAAGCTTAACTGTCTTGACTGTCCCTGGTTTCGTTATTCCCGATGTGCTTGGCTTATCACCCACTTTCTTAGGAGACCGCATTTCGGTCATAGTTCTTCGTCGAGCTTGACTTGACGAAGGAGCAAGATTTGAATGTTTCGGTGTTGGTGTAGCTGCAATAAACGAATATCTGGATTTTGTTATTCCACTTCTCTTAATTGGTGATGCTTCAATCATTGGCGTTGAGCAGGCACTAGGATAATACTTGGACGGATTTAGTTGGACATTCGGTGTACTTGTGACTGATTTAAACCTATTCGGCGGTTCATCTGTAGGTGAATCTGCATTCGTGGTCACGATCATGGGCGCGACCTTTTTCACTGGAATTGTCGCCTTCATTGGACCACTGCCTTTGAAAATTGATTCTGTTGATTGCTTAAATTTAAGTTTCTTCGCATTGAAACTGATGCTCCCGGCGCCCATTGTAGGTTGCTGTTCTGGTGCATTTTGTTGCTTCTCATGATGAGTTTCTAAAGCCATTGATCTTCGTTGAATCTGACTTTGTCTTGAGGCAGCTTCAATTGTGTTGCCGGCACCATAAACTGATCGACGATTAATCTGTACGCTAGGAGTAGTAGGGTTTGTACTAGAAAACGAATTTCTTCGCATCATTGGGGCACGCATAGGTGTCTTACAGTCGGTGCGTAATGGACTTGGTGGCACAGTTGTTGTAGTAATTGACTTTTCCTTGTCATGAATGCTTAGTGACTGGCTGCGTCTTCGCACTTGACTGTGAGTTAAATCAGGCGATCCATCGTTTTTATATTCCACTGAGTTGATGGAAGGGCGTTGCTTTGAAGGTATTGGCGTATTCATCACGACAATATAAGTAGGATTTATGGCTCCATTTGAAGTATTTGTACCACCGAGATTCGCCTGAACTACATTAACATTTTGGTTACCTAACAAACGACCAATTTGTTCAACAATGTCAGATACTTCTTGTGATTGATCAGTTTCTGGCGACTGAACAGAATGAACAGAATGAGTTCCTGTGGATATATTTTGATCTGTGTGAACATCCTCTTCAGGCTGAAGTTCTGGTTGTTCGTTTTGTTCTTCTTCTTTTTTTTCGTGATGTTCACTTTCATTTTCTTTAAGCTCCATGTCAAATGTTCCTTGTCGTACAATTGGTTGTGGGGGAGGTGTAAGGTTTTCCACCTTTTCAATATTTGCTGAAAAATAGAAAATGTTATTCTCAACATTTAAAGGGTTTTTTTTTCTTCCTCATTTCATTCCTCATTCAGCAATATTTACCTATTTCTATAAACTACTTTATTTATATGTAATACAAAATCATCTTAGTGATGATTGAATAAATTATCAATTTCTTTTTAAACACTTTCAAATTTTGTTCCGATTTCAAATCATTGGGCAAGGGTCAATTTTCTAAATAAAAATTGACATAAAATGCAAAAAAAATGGTTGCGGTTTCAATATTATGCTATAGGTTTTTAATGGTTAGAAAACTTCTTAAAGTTTCTGTGTATTAAGTACATCTAATGAATGAAGGAAGTATAATTGTTTTTAAATATAATAATAAACCTCACAGTTAAAATTATAAAAATTAACCAATAGGTATTTAATAAATATTGTTAAAAATATAAATTAAAGTGTTTTATCATACCGGTAACACTCTTGTCATTCATCAAGTTGCTTAGGCACTCCAGCAAATTATTCGCTTCAGATTTCTTAGCATCATTCGCACAATCCTTGATTACCTGCTTTAGATTCTCGATCAACGTTTTTATTTCGTGATTATTATTTTTCTCTGCTTTGTGTTGTTGGACTTTCTCCTTCAATGCTTCCAAATCAGGAGAGTTATTCGTGCTAATAGGCTTCAAAATAGGTTCTTTAATTTCTTCTATCATATCCCAGGGCATTGCTTTGTTGTTAACAATGGGTGACTTTATCTCCTGTAGAATGGGGATCTTCATCATTTCTAAGTCGCTATCGATGTCAGTTTCAGAATCAATCCAATTCGGTTTGATTGACATCAAATCGTCGCAAGAATCATCAAAGGACTTGCCCGAATCGAAACCGCATCGGGAAGCAAAATGGTCAGCTAGGTTTTCGGCTTCCGAAAATACTGACGAAAGTGGACTGCTATTGTCATCATCTAATTGACGTCGGCACAAAGGTGAATTTGAAGTCGAATTAGACAGACTAAGTTTAAGAAGCCGCTTTCGGGCATCCAAAGGTTTTTGGGATCGCCCCTTGCCTGAACTGTCCGAATTCTCCACAGCAGGTTGAGCTACGTTCTCTGGGGTTGATTTCGCAGACGAGTGGTCAAATGAGCTGCACGATTCAAAGAAACCTTTGTTCATCACGCTTTGCGCTCGACTGTCCTCTGAGAAGCTGGAAATAGTGTTGTCTGTGACGAAGGCTTTGTTGATGGTCTTGGAACTTTCGTTACGCGACTTAAATGCACTATCATCGCAAGGTGAAGAGTAAACTGTCGACCCTATGCTGGACACTGAACTAATCGGTTCCAAGAATCGCGATGAAGGCAATTGTAGGGCACTAAACTCTGGAAATGGCGCCACAACTGGCTGGCTAGTGTCTTCGTCTGCTTTTATACTATCATCACTCATGTGGAGTAGGTTTCCGATGCGAACTTCTGTATGATTGGCTGTGCAAAGGGATTCTGAGCAATGTGGCTGGAAGGACGCTTCCCTAGAGATGACCTCGAATGGATCATCTGGACGGTTGGCTTGTTTTTGGATGCAATCAAAGGGATTGTTTTCGAGACTTTCACGGCCGTCATAATCGGAAGCTGGTATCAAAGGCAGAGGCGGGGTGAATGTTGAACTATTGGACGGGTGGGAAGCTTGAAGTGGTGAACAAGGATCATCATCACCTAGGTCAATGAGATTTGTGACTGTATTCAAGTCATTGGACATAATTTTAGTTGGAAATGTTTCACAGATTTTAGGATTTAAAAAAATACATCCACTATAAGAAAAAAATTCCCAGAAAATTGTTTTTCTTTATTAGTTTTAAAGTTTTTTCTCTGCACAAAATTACAGATTTGTTCTTTGAATTTGTATTCAAACCGAAGTCAGCTGTCACTTTTGATTTTGATGCGGTTTACTGTTTATTCAGCGCATTATATTTCTTACCAAAAAATTGTTTCTCACTCTCTCTCAGGGAGAATTCGACCAAACACATAAAAACCCACACATTTCCCTTCTCTTTCTTTGTTCAATTTTGCAGGTTTGCCAAAATAAAATTTCAACGGCTGAATTTTGTTTTCAAATGTAATAGATTTTTATTATAATTTCCGATTCATTAAGCCTTAACTACATTGGCTAAAAAAATGAAAAATTTTAAAAATGAAAATTTTCAAACTCATTTTGGGATAGTGTTTTTGACTGGGAAACTTATAAAAATTATGTAGAAGCTTAAATTTCGGTTTAAAAAAAAATTTGTATGTTCTTTTTCAGAAAATAACTGCGCTAGCGGGAAAAAAAATATTTTTACTTTTGCAATTTTTACAAGTGGTTACATGTACTTAAGGCTTTACTTAATCCCCTTTCACACGACGAAATAAGTTGTTGGAGATTTTTTGCCGTTTTTTTTTAATTTCCAATCACCACCAATCGTAGACCAGTCATTCCCTTTTACTTGGTTTTTCTCAACTAAAAACTGAAAGTTGCTGAAAACTCATGTTCCTCTTGTGAAAGAAGGCTTTCACGTGCACGGACAAAATTTTCATTTTGACCCAACCCTCCACACGACATGAATTTCTTTGTTTCAATGATTGAACTACCTATTTCCACGATTGATCATTGAAGTCTTAGAAATCTTTTTATGTGAAAGTTTGGTTGAAAGTAAAATTTTTTTTTGGCAAGAAATAATAACGTAGTCATCTGCTTTACATTGGCGTCAAAATAATCACCTCAATATTAACTATTAAAATTCTCAATGATGAGTTTCAATGGAAGCTATAACTGGCACCTTAACTGAGTTTTTTCAAATGGGTTTTGACAGCAAATTGTGAAATTTTGTGAAAATTTTCTCAAGAAATTTCACGTTACCAATACCCTTTCACACGAGGAAACTGAGTTTCCAGCTAGTTTCACTTTTTAGGTGAGAAAGGGCACCACGTAGGTCGAGTGAACGAGCTACTATTGGTGGAGACTAGAAATAGAAATAAAAAGTAAACGTCAAAAAATCTCCTAGTAACTGTTTCCTCGTGTGAAAGGGGACTTACCTTTAACCATAGAGTACCTATATTATCTAGAGAACTGACTTCAGCGCTTTTTCTCTCGCACTAACCTATCGATAATTTAATGGATATTGGCTCAGTTTTGCTCAGTGCTCAGTTCTCCCACCAGATATGAAATACTTTTTTTAAAATTGCATTATAAACCATGTTCATACTTCTTGTAAAAAAAGTCCATCGCTGGAATTTGATCTCTCTTTTACTGAGATGAAAACAAAACAGAAAAACCAACCCACCGACCCTCAGTCACATCGGAGCTGCGATGGTGGAAACAACGCCTGCGTGCACGTCTTTCTTTTCTTTTTTTCAGTAATGTTCGTATTTTTGTGTGTATCTTTCAAAATTAAAAAGATGGGGATAGAAATTTGAAGAGAGATGCGCTATATGCGCTATATACAATTCACACGAATTCACGGATAGGGAATTTAGGAGAGTGTTCTCTTACTGTGCTCAAATAAAATTTGCGGGTGTTTTAGGCAAGGGGGGTACGAGTCGGTTCTATAGGTACTCTATGCCTTTAACGAAGACTTCTTCTAGTCTCGTCAGGATTATTCAGCCCATTTAGTACAATTTTTTTTTAATTTCCTTCTTTTTGCATAATTTCCCATTTTACTGAAATGTCAGTTTTTATGTTGTCATCGGTGGTCAGCCTCAAGCTCCTGTAAATATTTTTTCCAATTTTTCTTGCGATTTTCTTCGAATTTTCCCATTTCCACCATGGCAAATTTCATGCAAGATAGTGTAGTTAAATTCGCTTGTTCTTGTGGAATCTTAAATCCAATTATGAAGCTATATTTCTGCAGGCATTGCTTAAAATTAAGGTGTGGATTTTGTGTCTGCCACGAAGTGAGTAATCTATACTTTTCCTTACCCATTTATAGAAAATATCATTTCGTGTGAGATTCTTATAGGTGGACTCAAATTTCTGTTCGAATTGCTTAGAGAATATTCCCTCTTCGGAAGCTAGACGTATGAAAAATCGATGCACTAGTTGTTTCAATTGTCCTTGTTGTCAACATACTCTTTCGGCTAGAGCCACAACTGTTATTGTACCAAGGTAAGTTTGTCGACAGCTAGATATACATATCTACATCTGACCTACAGAAAAACAGATGAACAGCCTAAGGAGGGAGAACCTGAACAAAAGGTAATGACCAAGAAAATGTACTATCTATCGTGCTTGGCGTGCAGATGGACTTCCAGAGATGTGGGTATTCCTGATCAATCTGTAGCAACTGGTGCATGGCCAGACAATGAGTATGCACACCAGACACGCTTCGATGCTCTTCTTGAGTACTATCAGTCTGTAGTTCTGCAAGAGAAGCAGGAAAAGCAGGAGTACAATCGCAGGAAGACTCCCAAATCGCACAAATTTCCTACATTGACTGTAAATTAAATGAATTTCAATTAAATACATACATAATCTCTCCAATTGTCCTTAGGATCGCACTGGTTTAACGGTAGCAATTATTCGACGGCAAATGGGCTGGCCCGATAAGAACCCCCAAAAAGCCAAACAGATTCAAATCAGCCCATCGGCAGCCACAGACGATGTCGGTGAATTGAATCCATCGATTTTCACACAGAAAATCAACATTAAAAATAGTAAACTACCTTTATTTCGAATATCCCCTTTTTCTGACGACTATATGCTTATTTCACAGTCACAACAATTCAGCAGCGTCATGGTCAACCTGCTGATCAACCATTCACAGTAAACAATCTATATCCGCAGCGGAAGTGTTTGTGGATCAAAAGATCCTTGCGCTGTCGTCAGTGTGAGCATAATGTCATCAAGCCTGAGTATCATCCAGGATCGATCAAGTATCGGATTCAATTGTTCGCAAACTACCATGTGCCCGATGTTCTTCTTGTGCGCTGTGAGAAACAGTTGAAACCAGGTACTTCCACTCAACTGATCCTCAAACTTACTAACCCAACCATGCATGACATGACTATTACGATTATGGAGTTGCCAACTGAGGAAGAAGAACTGCGAATGATCGAGGTTATGCGTAAGAATTTCGAACAACAAGTGTCCGTGACCGCAGCCACGTCGACTCCATCATTGAATACAAGTCTATCAAGGCAGACATCGCTAACCGAAGAACCACGTTGTGTTAAGAGCCCCACTAACGCCACTCTAGAGATGTTGGATTCTTCATTTGTTTTGAATCAGCGGGATGATTCAACCGAATTCGACGAAGAAGTCCAAGTTCAACGAGAGGAGCCAAAGTTAAATATTTTAAAATTCTCATTGACAATCTCTATTTATTTTGTCTTTCTTATTTGAAGATTCATCACATGGAGAAAGTCAAACAAAGTTACAATTAAATTGAACTTCACTCCTGATGAAGGACTCAAACCAGGCGATGATGTTACTCTAGGCTTTCTTATGCAGTACACTTATGTGAACACAGTCACAAATACTCCCGAGAAGAAAGAACCTCAAAAACACGCATTATCATCGAAAGTTTTTGTAAAAGTTGGTCGAATTGAGGCCTAAATTGTTTCTGATGCATATGCTCGGTTTGAAAATGTGTATCTTAAAAGGAACTTGTATTTTTTAATTTATTTTCAGCTATAATGTAATTTGTTTTTTATTCCACTGTTTCTTTTAACTGACTTGGTTTTTATATTTGAAATTATTTATGCTTTACCTATGCGCAGTGTTAATAATAAAGAAACAGCTTTCATCTACAGTTATTTTTTGTGGAGTTTTTTGAAGTCGCAGATCTAAACCAATAAGCCACAAACCACAGAGAAGCCGCGGCGAACATTTGAATCATGTTATATTCCATACGCCTTTCACGTCGAATAAAAAAATGTCGACGATATCTCACACACTTTTTGTTTTATTTGAATTTAAAGAAGCGCTTAATGAAAAACCGTGCAAAATGGGTGCTACCCCTACAGCCCTATTCTGCTTTCCGATCCGATCGAATTTTTCGATTCACGTGAATTGTTCACTTAATTTGTCATAAATTATTCTTTGAAATCTTTAATCTTTCGAGTTCAAAGCTCTATCAATAATTATTTTTGAAGTTCTTGAGAGAGAATCTAATTGCTAAAATTTTATTTAGCGCAATTTATATGCTTTTCGTTCCGTTCGTTTTCCTTCGACGAATAGCAGAATTCGAAAATTCGCGTGAACGTTTAGCAGAATAGGGCTGCTGGTTACTCAAATGCAGCTATTTCGCACTGGAACTAAATAATAAATTTTAGTTTGAATCCAACCAATATGCGTATCTTTTAAAAATGTTAATATAATAATATTATATTAGGTTATATTTATTTATTCAGTGTCAGTAAGAGGAAGATGTAAGACTAGATAAGGTTTGAAATCTCTTGCACACCTCAAGTAAGGCCGACCTTGGACATAATTGAAGTGCATTGGCTCAAATCACTTCGTTCATGTCCAAATACTGGTAAAAGTATATTTATTTTTCAATTGAAAACTTAACTACAAGCAAACGTTAATTGAATTGGTATCAGTAAAATTGTAAAAATTCAAGCCTTTGAACTTAAGCATACCGCATCCAATTTCAGAATTATTAAATGACAAAAGTAAATTTAGAAACCTTCGCTCCAGTTAAAAAAAAACGGTAATTTCAGCTGTAAAGCAAGTTGCGGGGCGTGACCCTAACACATTGAATAATAAAAAGGCAAACAGACTTGCCAACACAAATTTATAAAATTTAATGAAGGTTTGTAGAGAACGCCGCAAATGGTATGTGAACAGAATACTGAAACTGGTTAACACACCGGAATCCAAAACGTCAAGAGTGAACTAAAAACTAGCCAAGAACCACTAACACCTATCAAGTTTACTATTCGATCGCTGCACTTCCTCTTACCTTCAAATTTCAAAGCCATATTATCTCCGATGGAGCACCGTTCGAAATGAAAAGAATTATGCTATCTTCTTAAAGGGTTTTTTGTTTATATCAATAAAAAATAAGTTTTGTCACAATTATGGAATAATCAATCCCAAAAGAAGCACAAAACAAATCCGGCGTATCTATTAATCTACAAACGGCGACCACGACGACCTCCCTTCCTACGTGTAGAATCTGATGGGATTGGAGTTACATCCTCGATGCGGCCAATCTTCATCGAAGAACGAGCCAGAGCACGGAGTGCTGATTGGGCACCTGGTCCTGGGGTCTTTGTCTTGTTGCCACCAGTGGCGCGAAGCTTGATGTGCAGGGCAGTAATTCCAAGAGTCTTGCACTTCTCAGCAACATCCTGGAAAAAAAATCGATAGTTTGTAAAAATAGTTCTTGAATTGAAAAAAAATTGTTTGTATCTTACTTGAGCAGCCAACATAGCAGCGTAGGGTGAAGCCTCATCACGATCAGCCTTAACTTTCATTCCACCGGTAACACGGGCAATGGTTTCACGGCCGGACAAATCAGTAACATGGACGAAGGTGTCGTTGAAACTGGCATAGATGTGAGCCACACCAAATACGAGCTCACCATCGCGCACTTGTGGTCCTAGGGAAACCTGGACTTCCTCTTTTTGAACTTTGTTCTTCCTTGGTGGCATATTGATTGAATTCTGTAATTTAGAAAAGTTGTGTTCTTGTCAGAAATGTTTGTTATTGCAGAGGATGAGCGCAATTTTTTTTAATTCAGTAACATCGATGGCAAGTAAAGTTCAAGCGATGCACATTTTGAGAGATTTTAATGAAGCTTATATTGAAGTTTAGCTTTGCACAAATATTTTAGAAAATTGTGGTTTATTAAATAGAATTATTTACAAATTTATAAAGACCTTTTAGAAAACACAACCCAATCACTTCAACCGGATATACGAAAAAGAAAGTATGGCAGCTCATTGCTGTCAAAACTGTCAAAAAACTGCTAGAATACTTTAATTCTTTCATTTCTGCTAGAATGTATGGACTGCTTTTAAACGATGCAAGTACACTTTACGATTTTTAAACGTCGGGGGACGTATGTGGTTAACGGGGTAGACAAAATTGCTGAGACTGCTTTTAAACGCTGCATTTACCGCCTGCTATTTTTAAGCACGTTGGCGGTGGACGGGGTAAACAAAGTTGCAGAGGTTAAAATAATTGCAGAGTTATCGGCCTTTCTTCTTTGTGCTTTTTCCTATTGTTTGAGCTATAAGCGGAGTAAAGAGTGTGAAGAGATGTTTCCTTCTCATTTAACAAAAATTGCAGCTATTAAAATTTGCAGCGTTTGAAATCAGTCGTTGGAAAAAATTTCAGAGTACACTGATTCTTCTTTGTGCTTTTCTTTTTTGTTTGTGAGATAAATGGAGAAAGAATTGTGGATAAACATACGTTTCTTTTTTATTTAACGAAGTTGACATCTTCTATTAAAAATCACAGCGTTTTAAAGCATCCTATGCAACAGAAAGAAAAGCAAAACAGAATCGAAGCTTAAAAATCGCAGACGTCACAAATTGCATACTTCTAGGATTTTTTTGGGCAACTTAAAAAAAAAAGCAATCAAAAAATGAGCTCATTACCAAATAAGAACGAAAGAGAAGCAACTGAATGTATAGTCCAAAGCAAGAGAAATGAAACCAGATTCAATTTTGCTTTATTCATGCCGATTATGGAATCCGCAATACTCCATTCGCAGTGCAGTGCTCTCTTTTCTCTTTACCCATCTGGCGTGAAAAGAAAAGAGAACACTGTACTGAGAATCACTGCTGATCCAATTTTGCGTATTCCATAATCGACATGATTATGTTTTTATGTCATAAATTTCTTTTGTTGATTTGTAAACCTTTTGATATAAATATTTAAAAAAAAACAACGAAATAATTAATTTTACAAGTAAATTTATTTAATAAAATCACAAATCCTTTTTACATTATGCCTACTTCAATTCATGCGAAAAATAGAAAACTCTGCATACATGCATATATATACACGAATGTATATATTTCTCTTATAAATAAACAAAAATATAATTACTTCCCAAATGTCAAAATACATTTAAGAGGGCTTTAAATAATCTTTAAATGCGGTGTTAAGAAGCCTTTAAGTAACGTTACTTAAATGTGAAAATTGATTATAGATACCGATTTCTCAAATAAGAGCTATTTAGAGGTATTTTAAAGTTAAGAAAAGGTTTTAAATTTCTTTATAGATATCGGTTGTACGATTTTAAAGGAAAGGAAATACCTCTCTACACTCTTTAAGTTATGCGCAAACCGATACGATTGCGGTGGCACGAGATAACATATATGGATGCCGCACATGTGAATCAATAGAGATAGTCTCGAATCTACGCGATATGTGGATTACGTTCACGTTTCATTGCTACGTTCAATTACGCGACTTTTGTTGAACGCAGCAAGCACCATTTGCTCGCCATATCGCACGAAGTAAGCATTCATGGCCTTATTTATAAACGTTGTCTAACTTTAGACAACTGTCCAACTTTTGAAAATTTGTTCAAAAACCTTGTTTATTGTTGTCTTATAGCTGCCAAACTTAGACACAAGAGTAGATTGTCTTAACCGTGAATAATGTGATATTTATTTTTATTAAATAAAGCATATTTCCATCAATTTAAATATAGTTAGACAGTGTCTAAGTAGACAAAAATCTAATAAATACGACCGTCAGTTTTTGAGAAAATATTTGATAATTAAAATACCAAGAATACTAAAAAATTAAGAAACAACATTTTTTACGGCGTCAACTTTGCCAGCGTTCATGGAGGTTAATTTCAAAAAAATGTTGATTATGTAGAGATTTTTTAATCCATCGATATCGTGTAGCCATCCTGCATTATGGAATTGGACGGTTAATTGCTTGATAGATTTTATCGTATATTGAATATTTCAATCCAAATGTTATCCAAAAGTCCTAAAAATGCCCTTTTCCAGAGCAAAAAATTTAATCTGAAAATAACGGATTTTTAAGGTGTTTTTGTGGATCTCATTTTTCTGAACTGTCCGCCACACAATATATCGCATTGATGTGAGCAGGTTTTTGATCGCATCTTTATCGCGCGATAACTATTATCGTGATCACGACCGCGACCGCCATCGCGTCGGTTTGCGGATAGCTTACTCCGCTTATATATCGAACAGTCATATTATTTATTTATTTATTCCATCTCTCGAGTATAATCTCTTATAGACTAACATACTTAGTAAAATAACAATGTTTATATAAAATATTAATAAATATATTCTTAAAATAGTTAAAAATAAAATAGTTACAAAATAAAAATGCGTTACATCAATGAATCATTCAAAGCATTTCTGAACTTTACTCTACTCTACACTCGATACATCCAGATTAAAACTTAAACCCGGATGTATTTACATTGAATTTTTATAATTTACATCCGGATTTAAGTTTTAATCTGGATTAATCGAGTGAATAATATGGCCGTAATAAAAAGCACAAAGAAGAAAGAGCTATAAGACAACATTAAACAATTTTGAACACATTTTCCAAAGTTGGACAGTTGTCCAAGTAAAAGGAGTGAACAAGGTCTGCCATTGATGGAGTTTGAAAATTAAGCGAGAACGTTCAAAAATCTCCTAAAACTTGTTTCCTCGTCTGGAAGGGGACAATGATATATTTCTTTTACTTTGAACACAACCCATCAAAGAGCAAATTTCTGTCACTCTTCGTGAACACACTTCAGTGTCACAAAAAAAAACACGAAAAATGAAATCTTCACAAAAGGTTCTATTTTCACATCATTCTGCTTTTGTGTGTCGCCATATTTGTTGTTATCTTCTTCAAACGGGGTGTCCAAGTACATATAACTTTAATTTTTCGTAAATTCGTTATTGAACGTGTGAAAGATTGTAAAATTCTTTAAAACTCCAAATTTCAGACTTTCTTTTAGAATATTTTACTTTCGACCTTTGTTGAATAACAGCGATTAATCGAAAACTTAACAAAGCAATTTTTTTTCCATTGCTAGCTCCTTTCCCCCTTGAAGAAAAAAAGACAATCATCGGAAAAAAAAAGAAGAAAAAAAGACCCCCCGTCCTATTGAAGTGAAGTGTGATCTTTATTCCTTGGTTCCACCACAAAGTGTGTGATCAAAAAGCAGAAAACCCCAAAAAAGAAACAAATTAGTGTGAAAATGCTCATAAAAAAACCCTTCGACCCAAAGATTACGAAGAATTTCCGTGGTACCCCCTTGATTGGCTGCCATGGTGGTGATTGAAAACAAAGAAAGGACTTTTAGGACTGAAGGAAAGAAGTAAGGTGAAGTAGTGACGAAAAGGTAGATTTTGTTTTATTTGTGAATCAGGAACAGGAGGACCTGCCGTTCTCTCCAGGTCACGCAAAAAAAAAAAATCGCAATCACTAAACGCTAAACGCTGAGCTTTGTCGTTTGGTCGTTTGATCGTTTGCTCGCGGTTTTTCTTGCTTTTCGAACCTTTTCTTGATTCAATCTGGGTCTCGACTTAGGCTCTTGGTGCTTTGTTTTTTCGTTTCATTAGATAGACCAACTCCTAATTCCCAATATAGTGGTCCCTTCGCCAGCTGATCAAAAAGCATTTTTTCTTATTCCATCAAAAAAGAAAAAAAAAGAAGATTTCTGAGAGCAGCAGAAGAAGAAAAGCCATTTCTTGTGTACATACATCGATTCGAAACACTCAGGCGCACGCACATGCACACAAGCAAGGCAAATCAACGCACACATTGAAGTGGCGCGAACGAGGAAAAGTAAGTAAGGAGGAACAAGAGAACGACAACGTTTACCTTCTTCAAACTTCCTCCCTGCTTCCTCTGCTGCCAGAAATGCGATACCGACGACACCGTTCTGGGGAAAAGTGAAAATTCAAAGCCCCACTAAAAGGAAAATACCATCCCGTGGTGTATCTTCTCTCGTTTTCGTAGTCTGGAGTGGAAAGGGAGAGAGGTGTATCCTTTGTCTTCAGGTTCAACACCGCGACTCGCAACTGTGGTGTAGTGGTTGGTGGTGGATTACATTTGGTTTACCTTTAAGGCAACAATAAAAGGATTTTCGGTAGTATTTTTCGTCCATCGTCGTCTTTAGTTTTTCCTCCCTCCCATCTGCTCGGTCTTTGTTAATTCAATCTTCAAGACTGTTGTTAACATTTTGCTGTTAAACTGGCGAACGGTGTACGTAATAACGTTGGTGGAAATGGAGGAGGTGGAGGTGGACATGCTAATCCCGGTGGCGGTGGTCCTGCTGCTCATGTAAGCGGTAGTGTCGGTCAGAACAGGATTAATGGAGGTCAAAGAGCAAACAATCCCAACAATAATGACCATCAACCAGCTATCGGCGACTGGAATCAAGAGGACATCGATCGTTTTAGCTTCGACGATTCGGATCGCTTTGAAGAAGATTCCTTGTGCAGCTGGAGCTCTGAACCTGAGTCAGTGTGTAATAATTGGCGAGGGTGGAAGCGGCCATTCGCAAATGGTGGCAGTTGGAATTCCACGATGTTCAATCAGGCGGGGAGTACGAAGAGAGCCAACGAAGAAGGTAAGTTGTTTTTTTTACAAAAATCACATCATATTAAACTTTTTTTTTTTTTGTTGGAGTATTGTACATTATGTACATACATACATATGTGCATAAATGCATATTTTATGCATCCACAAAATATTGGTCAGGTTCAAATTATAAATCATTTCGCAAACCATCAAAAATGATATTTCTCGATACAGTTTTAACTTTGTTAAATACCTATGACTGTTTCCGACAGTTATTGTTATCAACTCTAAACATTTTTGTACAATATTTTTCCGATTGAGACTGTTACAGTTTTTTTTAATACGGTTCACTACTCTGCCCTTTTCTTTGAGTCAAGGTATACCTAGCTGTTTTTTTTTAAGTCAAAATCAGCTCCGAGCGTTTGCTCTGGACTGAGAAATAACTCAATCTAAAAAATTCAATTTACAGATTTTTCCTCCCGACAAAAGATATCAGAAAGTGACAAAAAAATCCAAACATTTGACAAAGACATTTTTGCTGAGGAGACCGGTTTATGTTTCGATATTGCTGCTCTGAACTGGCCCTATTTAAAATTGCATGGGCATGTTCCAAAAGACAGATAGTAGGGTTTTTTTTTTGCAAGCCCGGGGGGAATTGCAGGAAAAAAACGACCACAGGGATTAGCGACAGCATCACAGAAACAAAATGGAGTTTTCATACAAACTGTCGATAACAAGTATATAATTCACGCCGGTAACACAGTTTTTCCTTGTGCTTAAATTAAGCCCGGAGAATTCTCTGGGCTTAGCTTAGCCCGTAGGGGATTAGTTATTGTTGTATTTAACATGGTGATTGTTTAGCACCGACGTCGTTTTTTTCGTCCAATCCCTTCGGGCTAACAAAAAAACGCGCTTTGTTTTTAATGTAATTTTAATTTTTAGGTACATACTATTTTCAGAAATTTGTACGTTTTATTATTTTTCCGACGAACTTAAGCAGAGCTACTTTAGATTTGTTTCTATGGCTCTTGCACCATTTTTTACCATTATTTTTCGAGCCTGTGTCTACGTTCTCTAACTCTAGCATCGATGAAATTGGTGGAGAAACATTGCAAAATTGAACAAAACTCATATGATTTGTTTCAATTTTCAATTTTTACATACATCAGCTCAACAGCTCTGACTAGATTAACTTGAAATCGATCTCAATGCTCTCTGCTTTAGTTTTTTTTTTGTTTTATGTTGATCGAATTATTAAAGTACTGTAGTAGATGCCGAAAAAATATATTTTTTTTACAAATTCGAGGTTTAATATACGTAGGTATCTAATTTTTTTCTCAATAGGTGTGTTCCTTTACTTTGTAACTCTGTTTTTGTGTAGATTTACACAAATGCACAGGTTTCAAAGTAAAGGAACAAAGCTAATACTATGAAAGGTGTTTTTTTTTTTTTAGAGGTATAAAACTTTAAGTTGGCAACACTATTTTAACTGGTGGCCATTTTGTCAGGTGTCAAGTGATTATTTTGGTTTGGCATTTCAACATGAATAGCAATAGACTGACGCCTGAACAACGCATGCAAATTGTTGTGAATGGGCCCAAAACAAGATTGCCGTTGAACGTGAACGTGAACCCAATTTTCATAAGCGAATTTTGTTTAGCGATGAAGCTCACTTTTGGTTAAATGGATACGTCAATAAACAAAACTGCCGTATTTGGAGTGATGATAATCCTCAAGTGTATGTTGAGACACCGTTACATCCACAAAAACTCATTGTTTGGTGTGCTTTATGGGTTGGTGGAATAACTGGTCCGTACTTAAAAACGATGCTGGCCAGAACGTTACAGTCAATGGTGACCGCTAAAGAGCCATTATTCCTGTTTTTTTCGTTCATCAATTGAAAAACCATGGTGTGCAAGACTTGGTAACCGCATAGTTTCACGTGACGGACCCGTAAATTGAGAAACTAAATGACTTCTGATATTGTTTTGACAACAACGCCATGCATACCATCTGATTTCTTAAACAAATTTCAATTAATTAGAAGAAAATTTTGAAGATCGTTGGAGCGATTTTTACAAAAAATAATTTTTTATATATGTATGTAGGTATAAAGTTTTAAAAATATTTCTAAGAAAAAAATTGGTAGGCCATTTTTTTAGCCTTTATTAATGCGGAGTTAAAAAATTAATTTAAAAAAAAATCATCTATTCATTTTAAAAATATTGAGTTTTCAAAAAAAAATATTTGAATTTTTTTTTAATCCAAAAATTTTTTTTTAAATTTTAATATGTTATATTATTCAAACTTATCATTGGTCAAAATCAGTTGAGCCGTTTTTGAGAAAATCGAAAATCAAAAAAAAATGTTTCTATGCGAAGTATGTACTTATTATTTTTCCGATTTTTTTTTGGTCTAAAAGATGGTAAAAAAACTGGTAGCGGGAATGCCCAAAAACCGTAAGGTACCAAATTTAAAGAAAATCGACTTACCCATTTAGACTGCATACAAACGGACAGGACAGACAGACGGACAGAATTGTGAGACCCACTTTTCGCTATCATCGTAATGTCAACTTTGATTTTTTTTACGAATCTATAACTTGCCATGTAAATAATGTAGTACCTATTTACATATACATTATACATATATTGCAAGTAAGCATAATGGCAGGATTCAATAAAACTTTTGCCAAACAATATCTATTTCATTTGCATTTTTGTATTAACCTTTAACTCTCTAAAGTTTGTATACAGTAACATCGTTTATAAAGGGTGTTTTTTTAGAGGTACCTATAGAACTTTGAAATGAAACAAAACAAAGATGATTTTTGTTATATTGACATGAAATTTTCTTTATTAGAAAGATAATCTTCTGGCATTAGAATTTAAATATGATTTCTGGCATATGGCCACCACGGCTGGCTCGGACGATGTCTAATCTGGAGGTCCAATTTTCGATGACTTTTTCCAACATTTGTGGCCGTATATCGGCAAAAACGCGGCGAATGTTGTCCTCCAAGTGGTCAATAGTTTCGCGCTTATCGGCGCAGACTAGCGACTTCACATATCCCCACAGAAAATAGTTAAGCAGCGTTAAATCGCACGATCTTGGAGGCCAATTCACAGGTCCGTAACGTGAAACTATGCGGTTACCAAACATTTTCTTCGTTTTTTGATTTGGCTACTTTGTCGTTAACGGCTTAACCGATACAGGAAGTATTTTTAAGTCGAAATACAGATATATATTGCATACATACAAATGTATTTACATAGGTATACAAATTTTAAAACAAATATTATTTGCAGTAGAAAAAAAAATTCCAATAAGTAGGTGAAAACAAAATATTTAGGACTTTTATCGAGGTTGCTGAAAAATTAAAAGTTTCATCGGTAAATTCTAGAACTGCCACATTTCGAAGTCTTACAGTACCTAATATAAAAATTATGCATATAGTGTGAAAATTAATTGAAAATCATTAGTAGGTACCTAAAACAGTCATTGACTATAATGTTTGTTTTAAATTTAAAATGATATTGTACTACCTACTAATAAAATGCTCAATATAATACTGGTTTGCCAGCTTTTACAAAAAATTCCTTATCGATGTCTGCAATTATTATAAATTCTTGTATGTACATGTATAAATATCATTTACCAATCATTAGCATAACCTTCCGTCTGTCCGCTTTCTAAAAAGGATGTCCTTTTCATTAATTGCCAATAAGTACATAAATACCGAAATATGAACACACTGTGCAATCCAAAGACAAACCTTGTTAAGCGGAAGGAACGAACGAACGAAATAAAAAAAAATAACTGGAAACACTTCACAACCCCAATGTCGATTACTTTTTTTCTTTCGTATCTCTGAGAAGAAGAGTCAAATCCTTGACAAGGTTCTTTGACTTTATATTCATGTTCGTTCGGATTGTAAACAAAAAACAGCAACAAACATAATTGTAAGACCAATAACCTCGTTGTGTGTTTAGCTTTGTGTCTCATCCTCCCCTGTCGTTTTTCCTTTGTTTAAATTCCCTTACATTATTGTATAAACTCACGAAAAACCAAAGGTAATGATAAAACAAAAAGCGTAAAAACGAAAACTAGTTTTAAAAACTTTTCAGCGTCAGCACAACAAAACAAACTGACTAATCGTGCTATTTGTTGTTGTTGTTTCTGTATTCGATTTATGAAGGTTCTAAAAAAAGATCACAATACAGTGAATACAGAATAAAAGTAATTGTTACGAATTATGATTTTTTTGTATTAGGTACAATTTCAAATAATCTTGGGTTTTTTAAGGAGTGTAGCTAAATATGTACATACATATGTATAAAAACATATGTACGTCTCTATGTGAACCTCTCTATGAACCTGATTGAGAATAATAAAAAATCTCATATAGGTATAGCAATATGAAGATTCTTAAACCTGTCGGAATCAGAAATGAAAACTACAATAGTTTATGTTGTTTCATTATTAAAAACCAAAGGTGTTCTACATTCTGTCACTTTATTCTTCTTTTATTGTATTCCAACCCTAGTTTTTGAACTCCAACCCTCAATAATTATAACCTTTTTCTAAGGAGAGCAAAATCAGTTTATAACCAGAGAACAACTTTATTAAGTGAAGCCTGTATCTTAATTGATTGTCAAGGCTCTCAAAAATTTAAATTAATAGTTTTTAATTCAATTTATTACAACAGTTTTTTTTTTCTGCGTGCTGTTTAAAATTGTTAATGCAAATTTTACTTCTAGCAATATATTTGCATACATTGCGGTTCACTGGGTTAGGCGCACTATAAAATTTCATTTGGTAGGTATAGGTACCTATAACTTTTTTAAAACTTTTATAGTGTTTTTTAAAAAGCTATATCTCTCTTAAGAATGGTAAAATCGAGATGAAGCAAAAAGCATTCTAAAGTTTTAAGCTTCGATTTTTTTTTTAGCAAAAACCCTTATTTTGCAATGATAAAAAAAGAGTAAACAAATTTTCCACTGTTTTTGGAGAGTCTACATAGTTGGGCAAAAATGTTTTGCGTTGAACCAAAATGCATTAATCAGTTAACTTGTTTTTTCAACTTTAATTTGGTATTTTTTGTCCTTCAGCGTCTCGGCAGATATCTGATTTTTTATTTTTGAATGAGAAATTAACCACTAACCTTATTCTTCTTAAAATATCTGCTTAGTAACTTTGTTTTTCATAAATTTCACAAAACTTATTTTTACCCCTGGGTTTTGACAGCAAGTTGTGAAAATTATTACAAATTCGCAAGAAATTTCACGTATGTATATACCAAACAAACCTAAAATCTTGAAATAAAGCATAGAATTTTTGATTGTTAATCTTGCACATTAATTTAGTCTCATTACCTATGTAGTTTTTAAAAATGGTTTCAAATTATGTACCTACATACATATAATAATTCTAAACGTAGAATAATTAAAATGTCTAGATACTGGTTGATTATATTTAAAATATTCTTATATCTGCGAGATAGAACCCAGAATAGAGTTTTATAAGAACTAATAATTAAAATTTTTGTTTAAATTAAATTTGAATCCTTTAAATTTTAGAAATAATAAATTAAAATTCTTCAAATTTAAGAAATAATAAATTTTTTGCTTATTTGCTTGCTTCGACTGTTCTAGTAGGTACATTTAATTGAGAATCAAAATCAGAGTGCAGATAAATATTTTTTTATAAGTACATATGTAGGTACCTATAAACTAAACACTTCAAGATTAATTTGTAATCTTTTGCTTTTTATATTTTATTTAATATTAAGTGGCAATAAGTCACACTTTTTAAAGTGTGTAACCCAGTGAACTGCACTGTAGCTACATATGTATATTACCTTCATGTTACAAAAATACCTACATATACCTATAAACTTTGTGGGGTGTCATCCTATTAAGTGAAAGGAAATATGCGCACGAAATTTTCTTTGTTTTGAATTTAGTTATTTGCCATTATTCGCCCGTATACTCAATTCCTCTTTTGTGCAGCTGCCTTACAATCAACAAAGCAAAAATTATTGTTGTTAAAAAATCTAACGCAACAAAACATTGAGACTAAAAAAAAAAAAATAGAGCAAGAGTTACAAAGAAAAAGAAAAAAAAAAACACTATATAATATGTACATATGTACATACCTACCAACATTTGTATGTATTACATACCTACACATTATAAATAATGTACATTTTCTCATTACTCTTGAAATAATTTGAAATGGTACGTAGGTACTACATTCATACATACATATATACCTACATTATGTAAGTATTCTGAATGAACCGAATCGACGATTATTTTAATGTAATGAAATGAATAACAGCGAATCGAACAATCGACCATTTTAAATTAAATTGCTAAAATTTTAAAACACAACACCAGAGGTTGTGAAAAGACAAAAAACTCAGAAGAAAGTGAAAAGTACATAGTTTATATTGTACAATGAAAGAGACGAGAGCGTGCGTCATGTTTCAGTTTTGGCATCTCATCGCCACACGGTTCTATGGTGTAATGGTTAGCACTCTGGACTTTGAATCCAGCGATCCGAGTTCAAATCTCGGTAGAACCTTCAGATTTTTTTTTTTTTTTAAGTATAAATTTAATCAAATCAAATAATAATAAATATTATAGGTTTGTAGAAATTTAAAACGCTTGCTTTAAAATAAAGTTAAATACAAGACTGTTTGTGAAATGTATAAATATTGTACATTTAATTATGTATGTACATTATGTATGTTATGTAGGTAGGTACGGTGCATTTTGTATATACATTATTTACATAACTGACAACGCGGTCAAAAAAGTAAACGTTTCAATAAATGCTTATTTTAGTACCTATACCCCCACATTATGTATTTATGTACTTTGTACATGGTATGAATTTACTATTTAGTTAATTGTTGCTTTTTTTTAATCAATTTATAATCGAGTCAGAGATTAAATGCATGGTGTTTGACATACATACATATGGGTATGTACCTAGAGCATTTTTGTGTAATTCTGTAGAGAAGAAATTCATTTTTTTTATTAATTTAATCTAGAACAGGTAGCTAGTTTGAATGCATTGGTTTTTATCAAAATTCGGTTTAATTGAACTTATTGTTATTACCTGTTGAATTGTACCGTTAGATGCTGTTTAGATTGGGAAGATTGAGTCCGGTATCACGGCAGTTGATTGGCCAGAGAAGTGTGAGGCGCGAAGAAAACATAAAAACCACTGATCTCTATATTACACTGGATAGCGTAAAATAGGTGACTCCATTTGAACAATTCTTATACTTGAAGCTGCCTTTTTTTGTTTTGTATAGCAGTACAACCGTATAACAATCATATTAACTACGACATTAGGCGCGTTCCATTATCTACTACAAATTACTTCTGGCTGCTGTCAATTACTTCTACTTTGTGGTCAAAGTACTTCAATGCTGTGTTTTTTTTTATTCAGTTGTGCTTAGTGGATTCTTCTTCTTATTCTTTATCGAATTTTGGCTTTATAAAAAAAAAATACGCGGTGTTTCTTTTTTGTGTGTATTTTCTATTTGTAAATGTTTATAATAAAAATGTTAACTTTATTTATTTCAAAATTTAATAAAGAATATCAGGTTATAAAGGAAATTTCAATGTTTTCGCTTTGTTTACTTTTTTGCCTTTATTAACTTTTTGTTGACGTTTAAAAATGGCAGATCTTTTGGTTCAAGACGTTCGCGTATTTTTGTACAGTTTCACTTCTCTTTGAGAGAATATTTCCCCCCACTCCTCAAAATTTGACAGATTGCCATTTTTAGTCTGGAAAGTACCCGAACAAACCTATTATCAAGCTCAGCGAAGAGACCTTTGTCCTTTTGGTGTTCTTTAACTAAGTTCTCCCGAGTAGTTCCGTTTTGTTTTGTTTTTGAGATCTCAGAAAATTTTCTCACTCAAAATGTGAGCAAGCGAATCCAATTTTTTTTGCTCAGAGTTTTAACAGCAAAACTGAGAAGTTTTGCTGACGAATTCTAGGGGCCGATTCTGGTTCTGTGAAAAGGTGAAACCAAATGTCAAAAACACTCAGTTGAATAGGGGAATACGAACAAACAATGCTCAATTCAACCACATCTCCTTCTTTTCATGAAGAAACAAATATTTCTATCTGAAGCGTTTCTATTTTCTCTTCAGTTAAAACCAAGATTTTATTTTTCATCCATCGAATTCGTCATTTACTCTTCGGTGTCATTTGCAAAGATTATACAGAAAATAACATTTTAGCATTCAATTTTCTAATAACTTCGATTCAATTCTCATTCACCTTTCGGTGTCATCTGTCATTCCATTATTTTTCTGTCTGCCATAATTGGCGCGTTCAGAAAAATGATATCTCAGTGATTTTTCTCACTCAAAAGTTATGCAAGCGATTTCCATATTTTTTTCCTCAGAGCTTTGACAGCAAAACTGGAAAATTTTACTAAGAATCCTGTTCATGTAACTGAAATTCCTGAGATCTCCGAGATCTCAGTGGCTGAACTCACTTGGCCCTACAGCCTCCTAAGTTATGAATTGCGGCAATAGAAGACTTTTTTGTTTGTTGTGGGTTTGGTAGGTATAAAAAAGAAATTTAGATTTTTTTTTTTTTCAAATTAATGGTTGACAAACGAACAAAACAAAACAGGCGGTGGACAAACAAACGAACTTAGGCCTACCCTAAGTTATTATTTGGGGGCGGTAGATTATTTTTTGTTTGTTTTTGGGGTAGTTGCTATAAAAAGATAATGCCGCAAAATTTTAAACGATTTAGCAAGATGTTAAAGCATTTTTTAAAATTCTTTAACATCGTGCTAAATCGTTTAAAATCTTGCGCCAAAGTTAATATCTTCTTACCTAAGTTTGAGATAAATTATTTTTTGCCTGGACAAACGAACCTGATTTACCTCCCCCAAAATTTAGAGTTTTTAGGTTTCGGCTTCGCACATCCCCATGTAAGCTAACTTAACAATTTAAAAACGATTATGGTTATGGTGAAAAATCGAATTTGTTTTTGAAGTGTATAATGCATTTTTAATGGAAAAAGGAAAACTGTTCAAAATAATAAATTGATTTAAATTTTGTGTGGTTTAAGGTAAAGCAATATTTTTAAAGTGAACTTTTTTTTTTATTAGGACGTTGCGCAACCATAACGGTTAATTCACAAGAAAATGCATTCAATGAGGTTATATTCATTATTTAACAAACAGAGATTATTATGAAAAGTTTTTTTTTCGAATTAAACTCTTTTATTTTTGAAAATGTTTGAAACATGCAAACATCCAAGGGAAGCTTACATACGTTTTTAAATACTATTATTTGAAAATAAACAATATTCATTGTAGAATTTATTATAGCAGACCCAAAACCTTTTGGCATTAGGCTTGACCTACCCACTTGCCACAGCAGCTTTACTCCCCGTCAGACAGTGATAATAGCTAAATTTAATGTTTTCAGTATAAAACATTGCAAATGCCCTCTGGCCCAACCCATCCCTTTAGTCCGCCATCATATACCTTCGTCATAGTCTGGTGGTAATTGCGACAGGCAGGCCCGTTACACTTGTAGTTGTTCATAATAATTATGCATATTCTCCACTTTTACTCATCACACGTCTTCTTTTGGATCGTCAAACATGAGCATTGAGTGGAGGGACATGCAAATACAATTTACTCATACTCATTTTTTTTAGAAAATGAAATTTATTCAACAGTCGCCTTTAAGTCTGTTTCAAGTGTAAGCCATATGAACACACCTCTCTGCCTTCTCACCTGACTGTTTTGTTTTTGTCTATAATATTATATTACCTATATCGCACATTTTTTCTCCTCTTTCGTTTGTCCTCTTTGTGACCTTTTTTTCAGCCCGTTTTTCTTTCACTTGTACGCATTCGAATACTTCATGCAAAAGAGGCCAGTGATTTGGCTTAAATAAAAACTAAAACCTTTAATGTAACTTCTATTAACGTCATAAATTTCTTAGCCATTAAACGTTAATTCTTAAGTATACATATTGGTTTTAGAAAAAAAAAAAAAAAAAACATTGTAAAGAAAAAGAATTTAAAAGATGCTTACATTATGGTGTTATGGTAAAAAATTATTTTTTTCTATCAGAATTAATTTTCTGGATCAGTATTTTAAATAATCCTTTACAATACTGAGGCACTTGGCTTGAAGCATAGAACACGTCAAGTCTTTCTAATTCGCTATTTCTTTAGTTGAGAATTACAAGATCGAATGAAAAAAAAATTCAAATCCTGTAAGAATTATTTTCTACTTTATGAAATCAAAACTGTTCTACTTAATGTTAAGATCAAAGTCGATTATTGTTCATATTACTACAAAGAGGTTTGTATGTTCAAAATACGGAATACCCAATTCCCGCTACGGTTTTTTGCCAATTTCCCTCACTTCATTTATTCTAAACAAATTTTGTTGCTTAGCTAATAATATTTAATTCTGTGTCTTTTCAGATGTTTCATCTTTAACGGAGCTTGCAGCGAAGTGCGTTGCCTCGTATATACCATTCGAACTGGTTGAACATGTTTATCCACCGGTTCCAGAACAACTTCAATTACGTATAGCATTTTGGAGTTTTCCCGACAACGAGGAGGACATTCGATTGTACTCCTGTTTAGCAAATAGTTCTGCCGATGAATTTCATCGTGGAGACCAGTTATTCAAAAACCGTGCAGTTAAGGATCCATTGCAAATAGGTAAAGCTCGATTAAGAAATTTATCTCAAATCCAAGATCAAAGTCCATTAAAAAATTTTTGTTTAGGTTTTCATCTATCGGCAACTGTTATCGGCCAAAGTCAACTTATAAGTCATTTCAATGTCGCAGTAACTTTCGATCGACGGCGGATATCTTCATGTAATTGTACGTGTACATCATCCGCCTATTGGTGTTCTCATGTGGTCGCCGTATGTTTGCACCGAATACATTGTGTAAATAGATATAATATTTTTTTAAATTTATTAAAATATAAAACGAATTTTTTGTATGACAGCCCAACGAGGTTTGTCTGAGAGCCCCAGTTTCGGAATCCCTCACCCGCTTGCAGCGAGATCAATTGCAAAAATTTGCTCAGTATCTTATAAGTGAACTGCCACAACAGATTTTGCCGACGGCACAGCGTCTGCTCGATGAATTGCTAAGCGCCCAGCCGACGGCAATTAACACAGTATGTGGAGCCCCAGATCCGACAGCTGGTGCATCAGCGAATGATCAAACCAGCTGGTATCTAGACGAAAAAACCTTACACGAGAATATCAACCGCATATTAATTAAGTTCTGCCTACCGGCGCCAATTGTATTTAGGTATGTATTTAAAAACATGATTATTGTCCGTCGTTAAATCAGCATACATTTTTCTTGTAGTGATGTAAATTATTTAACGAACTCCGCCCCACCGGCCGCTGCCGAATGGAGTTCTCTTCTTCGTCCATTGCGCGGAAGAGAACCTGAAGGCATGTGGAATCTATTGTCAATCGTTCGGGAAATGTACCGTCGCTGCGATCGTAACGCAGTTCGTCTTCTTGAGATCATAACCGAGGAGTGCATGGCATGTGATCAAATTTTGATTTGGTGGTTTCAAACGAAGTTGTCAATGATGATGGGATCACATGGTTATAATGGGGGGAAACACAGTAACACTCATAGCAATTCGAACGCATCGCAACATGCCTGCTCATCGCTTTGTGACGAAATTGTGGTACTTTGGCGCCTAGCGGCTTTAAACCCTGGCCTAGCTCCAGACGAACGGGACATGCTGCACGCTCAATTTACTGCGTGGCATTTAAAGATCCTCGATCGGGTCGTTAAGTGCCGAATGCTGCCTTCATCATACAGCAGCAAACATCAACAAAATTCAAGGTGAGTGCTTGGTAGAGATTGTAGCCACGTTACAAAGAATATGTTTCCATTTTGCTTTATTTAATTTTGATAATAATTATTCACAAAGATTTACTTCACGCAGAACCGATGCTGAGCTTTTTGTTGGCTTTAAGCCGGCCATTGAGGCGTGTTACCTCGATTGGGAAGAATACCCCATCCCCGGCATAACACACACTCAAGAAACAAATCCCATATACTATTCGCCGTTCACGTGTTTCAAACATACCGACTCAAAGAGCGAACCCTGTACTAGCAGTCATCAATTGAATGCGACACAAGCGGTCATGGCCAACAATAAGCACTACAACTACATTAGCACCTCGACAGATCATCATGGCATGCATCTTTTGCACAACAAAAATCGTTTTGATCGACCGTTCCGTGATCGTTTTTACATTTCGAGTAGCAACAACTCGAGTAATTCTAGCAGTGAAAGTGTTCCAGTAAGAGTTCATCATCAGGTAGCTTTGGTTTCAGGAGGAGGTGTTCTGCCGGGTATAGCCAGCGGCAGTGGAGGTGTTGGTGTTTCATTAGGAGTTGTTGTTGGTGGAGGAACAGCTAAGCCAGGCAATGGCAATCGCTCTAGTGCAAGTAGTGAAGGTTTTTGTGAGAACGAGGATTTTGGCGGTGACAGCAGTGGCAACAATGAAGGTGGTCAGACACTGCAACCGTCTGCTGCGGCTGTGCAGGTTAAAACTCAGAACACCAGTGAGACCGATTCACAAAATAGTTTAGAATTGCCTTCACCTCTGGAAGCTGATAATTTAAATGGCGAGGAATTAAAATTTCTTGGAAATTTCGTCGAAAGCGCCAACGGTAGTGTTGGGACAAGACCAACTTTATCACCTTCCTCGTCAACGTCTTCGACTTCATCGATATTAGCGACTAAAACTGGAATCTCACTAGCTGGGCCTTCCACATCTCAATCGGCAGCAATTCCAGTTGCAGAAGCAGTCGTAATTGATGATGGAGTTGTGGAACCCCGTAGAGTATCTAAAGATGAATCATTTTCAAGTTCGAGCGACGAGTTTATAACGCCTGAGTGTCAACCAATAAAATCTGCTCAACCCTCATCGGTGTTTGTGCCCTCAGTGGCTGTTGCAGAGTGTAGTCCAGTTGCAGGAAGCAGTAAGGCTCTACAAATTCCACTTTCAACAGAGAAACCGGAAATATTCTCGAACGTACGACCCACAGAGGATGCTTGGGATATTCTACTGGCTCGAGCAGAAGGTCTTCATGCACATGGTCATGGAAGGGAAGCGTGTATTTTAGCAGTTCGTCTGGCAGAAGAAATGCTAGCGAATCCACCGAATTTAATGGTGGAACTTCCACCACCACCTAAACGTAAAGGTAAGAAGCACAGTATAAACCCGATTTCGCACCAGCTAAGCGTACTGGCATCGTCAACACTCTCCAAATGTGCATTTCTATGCACGGTACTCTCTGAAAACTCAGAGCATTATCATAATGCATTCAGGATTTGCCTATTTGCGCTCGAAATGCCACGCCCTCCGGCTAGTACTAAACCTCTTGAAGTGAAATTGGCAAATCAGGAAGCGGATCTATTGGCTTTGTTGAAGAAAATTCACTTAAATCAACCTAAGTTGCGTGTAATTCGTGAACGTGCCGAACAATTGAAGAATGGAACTCTTAAATCTAGAGGCGAAGCTTTGCTTCCGATTAACCTAGCTAGTTTTATCTTTGATGCTTTGGTTATGCCCTCGGTTATGGGCAAAGAAAACCGCAACAAAGTTATGAGTATAGCCTATCGCACGCCAACGGATGAGAATTTAGGATTTGAGGCGGCTGTAGCTGCTTTGGGTCTGAAAGCTAATGTCTCTGAAGCTGAGCATCCATTGCTCTGTGAAGGAACACGGCGGCAGAGAGGTGATCTAGCATTAACATTACTTTCGTATTATAAGGATGAACCACGAAAGATCGCAAAGATTATGGATAAACTCTTAGATCGAGACATACACACTTTACTTAAAAGTCCTCTGCTGCCTGCTTACTATTCGAACAACCCACCTGTACGAACTCCAGCATCGCAAGCTCGTCGTGATGAGCAGGAGCAATTAAATGCGCATGTTGCGTCCACATCTAATTTCGCAGATTCTTGTGGGTTCCCATCGTCGGATAACAGTCGACCACACAGCAGTACCAGTGCGGAATTGGAAGTGGGCACAGTAGCACTCAGTGTAAGTTCTGGTCAAGGAAACATGGCCGGGGCGTCACCAAGTCAGACAATGGGAGGAAATGGTAATGTGGGTAGTTCTGGGCCTGGTCCCAGCAATAGAAACAAAGACCTACGATACAAGGGCAAGAGAGCCTACCCTTCGATACCAAACCAGCCGTCAGAGGCGAGCGCGCATTTCATGTTCGAATTGGCAAAAAATGTGCTTACTAAAGCCGGAGGAACAAGCTCAACGTCCTTATTTACACAAGCAACTACGAATCACAACCACCATGGACCACACCGTGCTCTGCACATGTGTGCCTTCCAACTGGGACTGTACGCCCTTGGTTTGCACAACTGCGTCAGCCCGAATTGGTTGTCACGCACGTACTCTTCGCATGTGTCCTGGATTATTGGACAAGCGATGGAGATTGGTGCTCCTGCGATATCATTCCTTATAGAAACTTGGGAGGGTCACCTTACGCCACCAGAAGCTGCGGGCATGGCAGATCGGGCTTCCCGAGGCTGGGATAACAACATGGTTTATCCAGCTGCCGAGTTGGCACTATCAGTTCTTCCTCATTCTGCAGCTCTGAATCCAAACGAGATTCAGCGTGCGATACTACAGTGTAAGGAACAAAGCGACCAAATGCTTGAACGAGCGTGCATAACTGTCGAAAACGCTGCCAAGGGCGGGGGCGTCTATCCAGAAGTTCTATTCCAGGTCGCCCATTACTGGTATGAACTATATTTACGAAATACTCCAAACAGCGAACAAGATCACGATGTAAATGACATCGATCACTCGGTAAGTCTTAGTGCGTTGATTGAATCGGCCGAAGCTCAGATGCAGCAGCCGCCACCACCACAACCGACACAAAATCAGCAAGTGGTGGTAACAACGGCCCCTCCACCATTCCAACAGGGAGTAACGACACTGGCTCCAATTGGAATCACGCCCTATCCGCCATACAGCTTCTGTCAGGGCATCTATCATCATCACAATCTAACTTATCCTCCAAATCAAATGCAAATGTACATCTCGACGGCACCTCCACCACAGGCCTACCAGCCATACCCGCAGGCGCCGCCTTCCCAAGCAGGTCCGCCACCAACTGCATATGGTGTGCAACCCGGCGCATTTCAACCAATGCAAGCACATCCACAAGTTACACAGGCTGGAGGCTATCCAGGCCCTCCTGGAGCACAACAATACGCTGCAGTCCAAATGCCAGTACAAGTTAACACCGGAGCTCCACCACCGCCCCAGCAATTGCCGCCACAGTACTATGGACAACCGATGGCGATAGCCCCCCCTCAAGCTTCTCAGCAAGGCAATGGCATGCGACAACAGCCGTACCCATTTGCACAACAAGCTCAGCCGCAGGTCCGGCAGAGGCATCCACATCAATTTAGGTAAGTTGAAGTAAATGCTCTCTAAAATCTATAAAATTATAATTTGTTTTCTCTTTCAGTCCCACACAACTACGTTATTTGCTTGCCGCCTACAACGTCGGAATGCTGGCAATGGAAACACTTGCTCGTAGGGTTCACGATGATCGCCCACAGGCGAAATACGCTCGCAATCCCCCATATGGCGAAGATGTCAAATGGTTACTGCGCATATCAAAGAAACTTGGCACGCAGTATTTACATCAGTTTTGTGTGTGCGCCGTCAATTCCATTGTAAGCCCATTTGTGCTGCACGATGTCGCAATCGAATCGGCTCATTATTTAGGTCGAAACAATCATCAACTGGTGATGCAACATTTAAGATCTGCATTGACGCCACTAGTTCAAAAGTGTCAACAAATGTGAGTAAATTGTTTAATAATTTTAAATGTTTAAATTTAATTTGAGTTATTTCGTCTTTTCCCAGGTACATCCAATGCATTCACCAGAAACTGTATCATCTCACTCAGGCAGATTACGAAGATTTTGCAAGTATTATATTAGCAGCTCGTGCAGCGTTCCAAATAACGCCAGAAGGCAGTGCGCAGTTTAAAGATTGGTTGCAATCCATTAAAAGGTAAAGTATTCGATTTTTTTTTTTACAAAACTCTAATTTTTTTAAGAAGTAAGTTTTATAAAGACTACATAATTTTGTCATACTGAAATATTGGACGGTTTTTTTTTCTAAAAAATGGACAAGTAATCGGAAACCATTATTTTTCCTTTTCAAAATCCATTGAGAATTTGGAAAATTGCTCTTACAAAACATTTATAACTTGATAAAGTTGACTGAAGAAATTCTGTGTTCAAAAATACCTTTAACGGTTCTACTTTTTTTTTCAGATCAAAGTCGTGTAAAAAAGACCTTTGGACACAAATCAATGCCGCTCTCCAAACCAATTCTAAATGACAAAGACTTGAATCGGCAAGTTCCGAAGTACTGACTCTAAAAAGCAATGCATCATCCCTTTCTTCACTACTCGCCGAATCAGAATCTACATCTACACCTGCAATAAGCCATGACCGATCGTCATCTTCGACACCGTCCCCATCAGATTCGCCAGCATCTTCGGTAATGGTAGCTCCAATAATGTCACGGCCTACAGCTCCACCATCTGCTTCACCAAGTCTCAATCAGACTCCATCATCTGTTTCAACTACTTCGAATAGTTCATTTCATCTGCAACATCTGCAAAACCATCATCATCATCATCATAAAACACAGCACCAATTTGGATTAGGTTCGTCTTCGACATCAATTGGTGCTGCAACAACACCCACTTCGTCGGCGAGTAATAGCAGTCTAAGCTCTTTGACTCTTCCATCCTCATCTGGTGGTCATCATCACCATCACCACCACCATCATCACCATTCAAAACAGCAGTTACAAGAACAACATCAACATCAACAACAACAACAACTACAACATCAACACCAACACCAGCAGCATCGACAACAAATTCTTGCACCACAGCAGCATCTGCATCAACAAGTTGCGCAACAATTCCACCATCTCCATCAGCATCAGCATCAACCTGTCCCACATCAAGTACCACATCATCATCACTTACAGCAGCCGCATCAGATACACCATACAACTTTAGAGCTTTTGACACAACAACCACCACCTGTTGCTGCTTCGTCCTCCCAAAAGGCTCACCATGCCCAGAGCTCAGTCCCCCATGTACCGATAAGTATGCCACCGCCGAATGCGTCGACAGTACAACAACAGCCTCCAACTCCCCAACAACAAGTTTACCCAGCTGCAATGCTTACAATTGCTGCCACCGGAGGTCCAGCACCAAATCAAAATCTCAACGTGATCGCAGCTGCTCCAATTGTCGTTGATTTTAGTAATTTCACAGTAAATTGCCTGACGGCGCATCCTCCTCCAGCGCCATCGTCACAACAAGCACAGTCACAGCTTCAAGATCATCATCAACTGCAACACCATTTGCAACAGCATTCCCATCAACATCCGTCACATATTGTACATAGCCTGAATCATATAAGATCAACGTCACCACCAGTATTCCCAGCGCAAAAATGATCCCCCTAAGAGAGACAAGAGAGTTGGTGAGATAACAAAAAAAAAAACACAGTTTATAATGAAATGTTTCAGATCATTGTTGCCGATCTCTCACAATGACGATTTTCATTGGTAGTATTGAGTACCTATTTATTTATCAATTTTGTTTTAAACTACAAAAAAAAACACACTTTGCAAAAAAAAAATGATTTTTTTAAAATATATTTTCAAAAACCACAAGTACTAAACTTAATGAAAACAAGAAAAACAAATTCAGTTTTGTTATGCTCCCCATTAAACACACAAGTGGGTTTATTTCATTTTTATTTGATGCTTATATTCTGAACTAAAAAACAAAAAAAAAAAAGTCTAACATTTCAGGCTTATTTTTAGAATTAGAACTCTAATGTTTTTTCTTTATGTATATTCTTTTTAAACTTGAACTTTAAGTTTTCCCAAGAAATAATTTTCTACTTAAACTTTTGTTTATATACTTAATTAAGAATAATTGTCTCCTTGGACAAATTTAAAAAAATATTGTTTTCTTAAACTTTGGTCTGCGTATTAAATTACCCAAAAATTTCAAACGTTCAAAATATTTTTTTTTTCTAAACAATGTTTTCTCCTACTTAAATTTTTTAGTACTAAATTAAAATAAATAACCTACAAAATTATAGTACTTGTTTTAAACAATTACAATTTCTTCTAGTACTTTTCATTCATATTTTCCACTTACAACTTTGTGCTTAATTGCTTGTAATTTGGTACATGCTTAGGCACTTGATTATTGACATTGACGTTTTATTATTTATCATTGAATTATTCCGTTTGTAATTCCCACGTTAAAAATCATGCACATTTGAATTTCAAATAGTAAACACATTTGAGTTGTTTTGTTTACTTTTTTTTTTAGAACTTAAAAATAAAAATAAGTCTATAAAAATGAATTTCAAAAATGTATGTCTCGACCAGCGACCAGCATCTGAAAAATCTTTCAACATGCAAATTATAAGATTCTGTTATGTTTTATTAATTTGATGTGTGTGTTTTTATATTTGTTAGACTGAATTTTTCTTCATAAATTAATTAAAAAAAAAAAAATAGAAATAAAAATTTAATTATGTAAATTAATTTGTACTAATTATAATATATTATTATATTATATTTTATTTTTTTAAACTTAAAGATTTATATTTTAAAATTTATTAGAAATGAAAAAAAAAATGTGTTCAAAAGTAGTAAAATATTTTTTTCCCTAGTTTAACGGATTTTTTCTTTATTTTTTTTTTGTTCAAATATTTTTATTTACTTGCAAAATATTTAGTTTTGTATGTTTTTTTTTTGAATGAGAATATATATGATTATTATATATATTTTTCTTATATTTTTTTTCGTAACTGATATTTTTAACGTGTTTTAGTTTAACATATTTTTTTTATTAATAAAATAATATTATACACTTTAATATTAAGGAAATATTATTTATAAAGATTTTTTTTTCGTTAAGAATATATACAATTATAGATAAACATTTTAAATAACTACATACATATTCATTTATATAAATTAATATTCATTTCATTTTTCTTGTTTTATTTGTACATTATATACACAAAAAATAAATATTTTTTTCATATTTTCATTATAGTTTTAAGTTATTAATAAAAAAAAAAAGAGCCACACTGGAGGAGAACAAAACTTATTTGGTTTTTATTTTGTTTATTTTTTTCTTTTTTGAGATTCAAGTTTATAGTTTTTGCAGTCCGTTGTTTTCACTCATTTAATAAGCATCTTATACTTTTTCTTTTTGAATGTATCTTTATTTTATTGGAAGATAACTTTTTGTGGGAATTTTTTTTTAAATATTGAAATAGTCTTAAATCAACGATATTTTTGGCGAATTTTAAACAGATTTGGGCTTGCGAAACTTAAATTCAGCTTAAAAAAACTTAGCTTAGAAAAACTGAAAAGGAACGAATCCTAAGAATTACAATCTTAAAGCAATTCATACATATTTTTGCCATTACAATTATTAAATTATTTTATATTTTTTAAATAATGAAATGTATGGAGGAATGTATCGTAACAGTCACACTATCCAAAGATTAGAGATTTACCGATGTTTAATGTCCAAGTTAATCCATTGAACTCCTTAATATTGTCAAATCAGTCCGATGCTGCAATATGTGGAGTATTATGAGATAAAGTAATCGGTTTGTTTTATATGCAAACCAAAAAGTAAATAGTTTTAATTTAGTTTGAGAACTCACTATATTACTTTATACGGCGCTTGTAGTTTTTAATTGATCGTAGCTTGGTATTTCAGTTCAACTGAAATTGAAAACCAATTTGAATTTGATTTCGATCGAAGTGCAAAACATGGAAGAAAAGGAAGGAGCAGATAAGAACATTTGCGAGAAAAATGCAATTAATGTACTCGATTTGTGAATATATTATTTATTCATTTATTTGCGTATTCATCTACAGATCTTACATATTACTATGGATTGTTCTGATAAAAAAGTTAATTCTGATTGCTTTACAGTTTCATAGGTACTGTACACTGACATAGTTTAACATACATACATTCGAAAAACTTGTTGAGAACAAATGAAGAACCAAGAGTCTAGAAAATTATTTACTTTCTAATGGTGTTTTTTTTTGTGACGGGAGGCAAACGGAAATATTATACAATCCTTGCGTTCGAGAAACTATCAGATAGGCTTGGACCTATCCCAAAAATTTTACGATACGTTGAGTTGTTGTTGTATCAGTTGTTTTATCAAAAAGTATTACAACAAAACAAACCTATCCGGATAGATTTGGATAGTTCCTTGAACGCGAGCAATGATACATCTAATATAACCAAAAAACCCTAGAGAAGTATTTTTTATAGTCGTGTAAAATCGACGAAAAGATATTCTAGGTGGGTTAATTTAGTGGTCCATTAAAATTTTAACTGTAAGTTGGGGGTACCTATTAACAGAATACACCAAACCGATCCATCTTGAGTTTTATGAATATTTGTTTATTTGCGTGCATCCTGATGAAACTAATATTACTTGGTCTACATATTTCCAGAAGAGGAAAATGAGCTTGAATTTACCGATTCTTTTGATTTGTAAATAATTAAGCTCTCGGTATAAGGAAAATAAAATTATCGGAAGTGGTCGTAAATATAGGTACAAATACGCAAAGGGTTGTTGTCTTTGAAAATTACTGGGTTATAGAATGCACGATCTGGATATTGTCATTCGTTCGAGAGAAATATTTGAAAATTCAAAATATTTCATTTGGAATTTGCATTTAATTTTGCTTGTGCGTGTAAACATCTTAGCTCTCGGTATTGGACTGCATCCTCTAACTTGTTTAGACGTCTCTGTACTTCTTCTATCGCACTCCAGAGAAATACATGGTCGAGAAAGGAAGGATTTTTTAATATTATTATTACGTTGCCTTTTGTCACATCTATTTCCTCTGTACTTTTCTTTCGCACTCAAGTAAATGCTACAAAAACAATTTTTTTGATGTACATTTATGTATATGGTGGTACATATGTATATGTTAATTGGGCTTTTTGATCTGTAAAATTTGTATGCAGTTAAAAATGAAAACCGTCAATGAAATGCACAAAATGGTGGAAATTCCTTTTTGACAGATCTAAATAAAAAATATATACATATGTTAGCAAAAAGTAAGGCAATAAAAAACTGAGTTTGTATTAATTTGAAATGCGATTTTGTAATTGGTTCAAGATGAAACTATATTCAGCAAACACACTATTTACATAAATCGTACCAAATTGGCCCCTAAGGCCTTCTGCACAAGAAGCGTCTCATCATAGACGCGTACTTCAATTATTTACGGCTTGTGTGCAGATTGTATGTAGTTCACATGTGTTTCACTTATTCAATGCATCACACAAAATCGCCAGGTGTACAGCATTGTTAGCCGCCAGGCGTACATTTTGATTAAAATTAAAATCAATTGAAAATGTTCATTGTTTATTTAGGACGTGCCGCTTCATGTGCAGGAAGCTAGCAGTAGTGGAATAGTCGCTGCATGGCAAATCTTCTACGCATCTGTGACTAGACGATTCGTGTGCAGAAGGCCTAACAGCCATTTTACCGCAAGCTACAGAATGTAAATTTTATACAGAAAACAAATAAATACATTTTTTTCTAAGCATTAACCAATCACTTCAGGATTGTGGATTGAGTGAGAGTATTGTTAATAATATTGAATGCCGAAATTATGCTTGATTGGTTTCAACGTTCAGTAAAAGACAAAACAATGTGTTTTCTGTTTTTATTTTGTAACTTATTATAAAATTAGATTAAAAAAAAATTATGTAAATCATTCATTCAATATCAATTATCATTATTATAAAAAAAAACGAACTGCCAAGAATGCTAATTTTATTTTAAACATCAAAAAAAGAAAACATCAGCCTCAAAGTTTGAGGTAAATATAATTTAGATAGGTATATTTAAGTTTTTGAAAGTTAATAAAAAAAAGCAATAAGTAGTATCTTATTTTAATGATGTTAGCTCTCCGCAAAAAGTTTATTTAATGTAAATAGTATATATATATAAATATAAAATTACAAAATATATGCTACAAAAATGTCTTATTGAAATAAAAAGCAATTTTTTAAAAACAGCAGGTAACATTATTGTTCCTGTTTTTCTTGTAGATTAAAGTTTACATAAATATTAACATCCCATAGTTAAAACAATACCTTACAAAATTAACAAAGTTGTAAGTAGAAGTATTGAGAATATTTTAAGAAAAAGAAAATGTATAGACATTGCATGTATATGTAAATAATTAACTTAAAAAGAAAAAGAATATAACTCAGCGAAAAATATACATACATAGGTATGTATGTATATATGAAAATAAGTAACGTTATTTAAATATTTACATAGAATCTTTTTAATATAAATTTATCGATACGGAATTAAACAATAGACATAGAAAAAGATTTTATTGTAGGTTATTATATATAAATACATTTCTTGAAAATTAGAAAATTCGCAAATTCAGTTATGTTTATTAATAATAAATTAATATTGTATGAAAGTTCAGATATAAAAAAAAAACTTAAAATTAAAAAAAAAAAACAAAACAAATTCAAAGATTATAGTACATAGGTACATATTTTATTCAATTTTTGTAGATGTGAAATAATTTTAAGATAAATTAAGAAAAATATTTAGTATAGTAGAAAAGAAAGTAAAAATACGTATTTAATTCCGTACATATACATTTTTATCATTTATTAACTTAGCTATAGGATTAAAGTTCTATCCATTTAAGTTTGTATAGAAGTTTATTTATACATATACATTAAATATTTATATATTATTTTTATGAACATAGTTAGATTTCTTTTTTAACTATAGGAATTTTTTTTTAAATATTATTTAAGCAAAATGATAAAAGTACGTTCCACAATTTGTTATAGTATATATTTTTTCACACCACACGAATTTTAGTTCAACCAACGGTTAAATTGCTCAATGAACGTGCCCATTTACTTTCAGAAGGATTCAGAAATATTGCTTTTGAATGACTAATCAGAAACGTCATAGCTCAAGGTGCTAGAGAGCCAATGAAATAATTTTATTAAACTTTCCCGAGCTCGTAAAAGTAAACATGCCAAAAAAAAACAAACATCCTAAAGAAAATTTCAAACTGTTTGTATTTACCTGCTGAAATTGGACTTGAATGTTTTACGAACTCGACCCTTATTTGACTTAAAAACTGTTCAACATTTCTGGTGAATTTTTTTTTCTGGTATTATACTAAGAGAAAATATTCTTCATGTGAAATAATATACTTAAGAAATAAAAAAAGCTTAATTTATTTCACCCTGATGATGGGGTTATTGATTGTTTAATCAGAAGATCTGTGTACACTTCACAGTCCTAAATGACAGTTCTATTTCTTCAGTCCTTGGATATGTGAACACCAGTTTCCTTATACAAACAAAGTTAAAAATCAAACAGCAACTAGTTTAAATAGTCCATTTGACTTTGTCATATTTATTAAGAAACCTGAAACTAAGTTTATCAAATATAGAGAGTTTCGTTATTTATTCGGATTATTCAGAATAAGCATTTTGAGTTTATTTATTCACCAGAATATTCCGGATAAGCTTTTACGTTGTTTTTTATTCATTCTAGAATATTTGAAATTCATTTTGAATTCAGATGAATAATGGGTGCGTTCACTGCAACTGACGAACTTATTCTCTTTTATGGCCGGAGATATATATGAAATTATTTCAAAACAATAATTCAAGGTGAATAACAATGGCATATTCAATAAAGACACGCAGCGTTTATAAACAAGGAGATGCCTAACTATTTAGACAATGGCTAGCTGTACAACTATCCAAGAGTGTTCTTAGGAAATTTAATAATGTCAAATTTAATTCATTTTGTATTTTAGGATTACAAAATTACGCAAAACAAAAATATACGTATAAGTTTATTCAATTGTTTTGACATATCATTGTACAATTGATTACCACTATTTTTGTATTAGTTTTGTTTTTTTTTTATTCATTTCATTCTGGATTTACATTTTTAATTTTTCGGAATAAATAAAGAAACACACTTCTTAATTCATTACAAATTTTCCATCAGCACCAGCGAATTTGCTTTCTATTGTTTTGGCTTATAAACAAAATTATAGAATTTGGCTTCTTGTGGCCATCTAAAAGATTGACTCCTCACTTATTGCAAACAAGTTTTTTTTTGTTAATTTTGAACATAGTAAATTTAAAAAATAATGCAAATAATGCAATATCATGTAGAATTAAAAAAAAAAATAAAAATGAATGCAATAAAGAATTAATCTTAAATAATAAAAATTTTGTACATAATTCAGTCAAAAAATTACAAAAAAAAAAAAAACATACGCCAACGTTATATGGAATTAAATAATTTTAGACAGCTATATATAAAAACATTATATATGTACATTCATAGAATTAAAAACAAAATAATTCTATAACAAACAAAAATTATTTAAGTTTGTACAATAATTGTTGACAGTTATAATAAATACATAATTACGCTGTACATTTTAAACAAAATTTAAATAAAATAAATAAAAAAAAAAAATAGCCGAAATGGGAAAAAAATTAGAAGTAGAAAAAAGTTATTGTACATTTTATACATAAATACATATTATTATATTAGTATATAAGTCGAGAAACATGTGCGTCCAATATGGAACTTGATGTATAAAACGTTGATATTTTAACGCATTAAGAAATAATCAACAAAAATTTAACGAAACTCGTTGTAAATATATTTTTTAATTGTATATGTTGTTTTTTTTTTATTAATTTAAGATAGATAAATTCAAATTATATACTAATAATGTATTATTGTCTGGAAAAAAATTGCAATTATATTAAAAAAAAAAAAAACTTTCAATAGCACTCCTGTTATAAATTAAAAAAAAAAAACAGAATTAAAATGTAAAATATAGTTTTAAGATCGTAGTTGCAATTAAACTACATAATATTAAATATGATGTTTTTTTCTTCTGTAAACTTCTATATAAGTAATACAGAAATAATATATTTTTGTTGTTTTTTCTTTAAGAATCTGGTAGTTAAAAATTGATTCTTTTATAATTATTGAATTATTAACATTAGCTTAGCAGCTGATTTACTCAAATAGTTCTTTTTTTTTAATATTAATTTATTTAACTATTAATAATAATTTAACATTTAAGTATAGTTTATTATTTTTGAAAGTTCCATTATGTTCCATACAACGTTTACTATAACCTATTATAAATATAAATTTTATTATAAATAATAAAATATTTATTATAAATATTAATTTAAAATGTCCTTATAATTTTACCTATGAGAAAACTATATACAACGCAATCGTAAAAAAATATACAAAATTGTAAAAAAAAAATGTAGTAACGCTTGTTTGAAAGTGAAATCTAGTCATTGCTTAGAGAAGAAAATAAAATGTTGGAAAAGAACACATTTACAAAAAATAAAACTGTAAATATTAAACCACTCTTAAATTTAAAAATTTAGAAAAACAAGAAAAAATATATATATATTTATTTCATTTTTAAGAATATCATATAAACCTAATTTACTTAGCATAAATAACAAAAAAAACAGCAGATTTATGAATGTAAATCTAAATCTTAAGTAAATAACTATTATATACAAATAAAAATTAAAAACAAGTGTTCTGCAAAAAAACATATATTATAATATTGATTGAACATATTTTAAAATACACCCAATTAGAATACTCTCCCTTTCTATAAATACTATACATATAAACACATAAATTATAAAAAAAAATATATTATACATTATTATTATACAATTAAGTATACAAATACACATATATATAGAAAAGTAAATATATATATGTATATTTAATTATTGTTTTTGGTGTAACTTTTTCGAATTAAAAAAAATCTATAAATATAAATTATTATATATATATACATACATACATACTAAAAATAATTATACATACAAAATTAACGAAAAATAAAAAAAAGAAACTGAGATATAACTGTTTTTGTTTTATTATTTATGTAGTAGGAACTTATTTTTAGTTAAAAAAAAACTATTCATGAATAACAAGTTTTTGTTTAGTTCGCGCAGGCTCTGCTTATTTTTGGAAGATACTTAAATCTAGAAACATAGAAAACAACAAATTCGACAAAATTACAAATAATTAACGTCAAATTATCCGCCTTATGCTAACTTATTGATATTCATTTTAATTTCGCAAAATGGTATATAGTACATAAATACATAGGTATTGAGGTGGATATACAAAGAAGTTTTTATTTAGGGAGTGTTATCCACCCAATTTTCATTGATCACTTACAAATATCGTAGAACTTTGAAACTTGGGGGAATGGTAGATCTTGTAATGCCGAATTCTTATCAATTATATGGAGTACCTACTTTGTCGTATAGAATGATGAAATTTTACAGATGATAATCTATTCGTTCAATACAAATGGCAATTTGCGTTTGAAAATTCAGATTCCTCAATTTTTCAAGCTACTGATTGGTCAGCTGTCAGATGACTCTAAAAGTCTTACTTTTATGACAGCTGCCCAATCAGAAGCCAGAAAAATTCAGAAATCTGGGGTGGAATCGCGTAAGGCGATAGTTGTATGACACTTTTTTAATAGTCAATTGTGGTTATCAACTTTTCTTTGTTCTGACTAAAGTGATCGCTAAAAATTTAAAGTTTGGTTAACTTGGTACAAATTTCAACTTACTAAACAGGCATAAATGTCATTTTGATCAGCTGTTGTGTTTTAATGCTTTGAAGTTGTAATAAAATGTTTTGTTTCTGCAAAAATTTAAGTATACCTACATATCTTGCAACAGTTATAAATCAATAAAAATGTTTGTTTTTTTGAGCACTGCCACAAAACAACAAATAAAAATGATTTCCTCTTACATGGAAACACAATGGCGAGGTCCTACTATGCCCTGTCAAGCTCTGGGCGAAAATCCCCAAAACTTTAATGGGAGCCTCATAGAAAATTTGCATTAAAGTCCTATACATAATCGTTCACTTATTTTTATTTTAACTTTGATATCTTTTTCACTTTTATCACTATAATCTTGCGATAAGTGGAGACTCTCACATAACCTATCTTTCTCAGAAAATTAAACAAAATGTGTGCAAGTGACACCTAAATAGCTGTCACCAACAAACCATAGCAAAAAAGTGATAATCAATTTGATAATCACCTTACGTGGAGCAAATTCGTTCATTTTGATGATCAACAATTAACTATCGCCTTACGCGATTCCGACCCTGAATTTTCAGATTTAAATGTGTTGAATGCGCAAAATGTCATAACAGTGCGCTTTATGAACCGGGCGGAATCATTCGTCCATATGTCTGCAAAAATGATTATGGTCAGAATGTTACATTCAACGTTACGCGTTACAAAGACACTACTACTAATTTTCTCATATCTCAATTAGAAGGCATTAATGTTGAATCAGGAATGTGGTTTCAACAGGTTTTAAGTTTACTGAAAGAAACATTCAACAAACGATTAATTTCAAGAAATCGACCTGTTAATTCGTTTTTGCTGAAATACAGATCAATTTATTGCGAAGAGTGTGTGAAAATTGGACCGCTTCCAACAAAAATATGTACAGGGTGGGCCACATAAGACCTATCAATCAAAGCGAGAAGCGTATTGTAGTCGTTGGTGATGGTCTTGCGGTATCAGTGTTTCCACAATTGTTTTGTATATGCGTACATCTTGTTGTTCTGGACAAGCCCAATTGGCCCAATACCTAAACGACTACGAGTTGAGACTGATGGGTCATTTGCACTCAATTATAATTTGGAAATGGAAATAAAAAAACAATTGTCCTTATTGTGAATTTCCTACCAACAATATTTCACCATAAAATTTTTTGTTCGCACGGAATTCTAAAAGCAATTTATTTGAGTTTTGCCCGAACGAAATTTCGTTCGCCTACTAAAAATAAGTGAAAATTTATGCTGTCAAGGCATTTAAATTCCGCCCGAAATTAATGTTCGTCAATAAGGGAAATTTTTCAAACATGAATTTTCGAGTGAAACTCACAATAGGCGAAAAGTTAAATGTCAAATTTTCCGGATGGAATGTTTTTCGGGTGAAACACGCAATAAGGCTGAATTATATTTGAAAATAACAAACTTATTCGTATTTACCATTGGTTGGTCTTATATTTGGCCCACCCTCTAAAAAAATTAAATAAGTAGATATTAAAAAAAATTTAACCCTGATATGATACACCATAGTCTACAATTTCGCTATTGACTAGAGCTAACGAAAAACACTGCATTTTTCCGTTTAAATTTGTTTATTAATAAAATAAGTTTTAGGCAAACTAAATTTCCTGGCTTAACATTTTAACAAAAAAAAATATATATTTAAAATTATGATGATTCGTAAAAATTTTAATTGAAAGATCTGCTTGAAATGTCTGCTTGTTCAATTATTAATTCTGTGAGAGAATTTATTTAACTTGTTATTTTGTTATTTCAATATACCAAATTGATGAGATACAAAAGGCGACCAAACCAGATATTGTTTTAGTTTTAATCTTTTTATATAAAACTAGTATACCATGTACAGTACAGGGTGCGAGAAATAAAAATTTAATAAGAAAATATATCAGTAAAACGGTATGTTCTTCATAGTTTTAATAATCAATAAAAAAACTATATTGTTTAAATTAGAAAACATTAAATGAACTTAATATGTTATGTTAATTCTCTTATGTTATTAAGATAATTGCGTTTTAGGTTCTTATTAAAAAAAAATATGCGCATTACGGAAACAAACCCTATGAGGTTTTTTAAGAAAATTTCCTTGATTTTCAGTTATTCGTGTATGCGCAAAGCTTTTAAAAGGCTTAACTGATTTTGTTATTATCTTGAAATCTGGTGCTTCTAAATAGTTCAAACAATATCGGTGTTTTTTTTCAAATCTATAGGTAAGTCTTAGAAAACAGTATTTAACAATTTTGAAAATATCAAAATTAAACTCCATTTCTTTAAAAAAAAATATTCGTTAAAATTTAATCATTACCTAAATATCTCGCACCCTGTTAATAATAATTTAAGAATATTTTAATCGACGCGCTGTAACATTTTGTTTATATATCTTTAATCTTTAATGCAAATTATGTATGTATCTATTTTTGATAATCAAGTCGTCAAAATGGAGTTAAACGGTAAAGATAAGACAGTCGACGGTGTGTTTTTTTTTCATTTTTTAATTTATAACTTCTATATGTATTTCTAAATCATTTGTTGTACCGGTGTAATAGCTGAATTTAAATATATTATAATTTTGTAAGAAAGCTTTCATAACATTGAAAATGAGTATGGAAAAAAAGTGTTCATTCAGATGAATTTTAAATAAATTATTAATAAATGTCAAAATTAAAAAAAAAAAAGTATCTATAAGAAATGGATGTAAAAAAAGAACTTGATATTCCAATATCACTAAAAGATAGCTCTAAAATATCTCGATTCTTTTGTATACCTTTTTCTAAAACGTGTCTTTCTAAATCCAAATTATATTGATGCTTTGGATTTTTTTGCATTGCTCCCAATCTCAATAGCAATCACTGCGTTTATATACTTTTTTAATTACTTTAAAATCTTTTGGCTAAATCAAGATTTAAACTCCTCCTTCCAGAAAGTTTCTGAATTTAAATATAATTAATTAAAAAACGCAATCATCAAAAAGGAAGCTGCGTTTCAATGTTAAGTGTGAGCCAACAAATAGAGTGAATTGTTTTTTTATAAAGCATAATATACATAATTCAATTAGTTGTATTAAATCGCTTCACTATACAGAAGCAAATTTTTCATTTTCTTCAACTTCGTTATTAAAACAAATATTATTTTATAATCAACATGTTTCCTTATTGGATATTATTAAGTTCGATGTATCTATGTATATGAAATATAACTCGTTCATGTGAGCACCACGATTGTGAATAAAAGCCACCATAAATAGGTTAAAATTACTGACTACTATTTATTTTTGCAAAATCAATGGCTTCAATGTCATATTAAATGTTTTGAATTGTTTTTGGAATGTTTACTTACCCGTGATGATTTTCGAATTTCGTTGGCAAATAGTTGACCTTTCGAAAAGTTGTATTTGCCGTAACACTGACATTATAGTGAACGGATTATCTGACGAACAAATGTTCTGACGTATTTCTCAGAAGTATTCGTAAAAATTTATCGAACCAATTTATGCAATTTCAAAGAAAAAGTTGGTTAACTTCACACATCGCCGATGATGTGCAATTTAACTTATTTGCGTAAAAAAGAATAAAACGCTCTTGATGAAAAATTATCGCTTCAACCGAACTCACAATTAGCGTTTGAAATGTAATAGTCAAGTCAATCAAGGTTTGCAATTTTTTACATAAAAAAAAAAAAGTTCAGCAGTTCTTGGCGCACTTAATAAAAGAGGTTTAGTAATAATGTATTGGTGTACCTAAAGTTCTTGTGATTCCAAAGCGAGCTCATAGCGGCGGGAACGTGTAACATGTCGTTTATTCGGTTTTTGGTGCTTATATATTACAAATAGTTTAGCTTTTAGTATATTGCTCTTAAAAATTCGGTTGTTAAATTGTAATTCTAATTACCTTTTGATCTTTAAATTCTATACTAAAAAAAAAATACATTTGGTGGCGCAGCATCTCAGTTAATTAGAACTCTCCACAATTATAATCTGAAGGAATGGAGGAGACCTACAACTTTCTGCAAAGTCATACAATTTTTTTTCATGAAAAAAGATACTTTTTGATGATTTGTCAATTACTCACAAAAGGCCTAGATTCGATCCCAAGACCTTCGACAGTTATTATATCGTATTTTTGGAAAAAATCATAGCCCTTTCGGAATACAAATTTGAAATGGAAGAAATGTAATTAATTCCCAAAAATCTACACATACATATACCCATAATAACCCCCTCTAACAATAGAAAAGAGAAAAAAGGGTGTTTTTTTTTAGAGGTATAGAACTTTGAAATGGAATAAAACAAAGATGATTTTTTTAAATTGACATGAAATTTACTTTATTCCAAAGATAATCTTCTGGCATTATAATTTAATTATGATTTTTGGCATATGATCGCCACGGCTGCTGGCTCGGACGTAGTCTAATCTGGAGGTCTAATTTTCGATGACTTTTTCCAACATTTGTGGCCGTATATCGGCAATAACGCGGCGAATGTTGTCCTCCAAGTGGTCAATCGTTTTGGGCTTATCGGCGCAGACTAGCGACTTCACATATCTCTACAGAAAATAGTCAAGCTGCGTTAAATCGCACGATCTTGGAGGCGAATTCACGGGTCCGTAACGTGAAACTATGCGGTTACCAAACGTTTCCTTCAATAAATCAATTGTGGCACGAGCTGTTTGATATGTTGCGCCGTCTTGTTGCAACCACAGCTCCTGCACATCATGATTGTTCAATTAATGAAGGAAAAAGTCAGTGATCATTGCTCTATAGCGGTCACCATTGACTGTAACGTTTTGGCCAGCATCGTTTTTAAAGAAGTACGGATCAATTATTCCACCAACGCATAAAGAACACCAAACACTCAGTTTTTTCGGATGTAACGGTGTCTCAACATACACTTGAGGATTATTATCACTCCAAATACGGCAGTTTTGTTTATTGACGTATCCATTCAACCAAAAAAGAGCTTCATCGCTTAACAACATTCGCTTATGAAAATTGGGATCAACAGCAATCTCGTTTCCAGCCCATTCACAACAATTTGCATGCGTTGTTCAGGCGTCAGTCTATTCATGTTGAAATGCCAACCCAAACTAAAAATAAATCACTTCACAGCTGACAAAATGGCCGCCAGTTAAAATAGTGTTGCCAACTTAAGTTTTTTTTTTATTTGAAAAATGTTATACATATTTGTATATAAAAATAAATTTAAGAAAAAAAACAGCTCTTATTATTTTTGAAGTTTTTATTTCATAAATTCACATTTTTTTTGTTAAATTAAGCTGTTGCAGTTCAGAATGAAAAACAAAACAGAAATGATCCTATTCATTTCTCTGAAGCTTTGGAAAAAACAGGTTTGTTTTCTTAAACCGATTTTATATTATATACTTATATTGAAATTGTTTATAAATAACAAATGTACGTATATGTATTTCAGGTTTCGGGCTATTTAATTATTGTGTAATATTGCTCGGAGGCTTAGTGATGTCTTGTACTTTATATGAATGTGCTGCAGTTGGTTTTATTCTTCCTATTGCGGAATGTGATCTCAATCTAACAAATCAAGACAAGGGTGTTTTGAGTACTGTCGGATTCATTGGAATTATTGTCAGTTCTCATTTTTGGGGATTTTTAGCAGACACAAAAGGAAGGCGAGCAATTTTAATGCCTTCTCTGTTAATAAGTTCCACAGTGTCTATATTGTCAAGTTTTTCAAATCGATTTTGGTTGCTTGCTGTTTTGAGATTTATCAACGGATTTTTGTAAGTCTACCTAATTAATAAAAGGTTTTTAATCTTTTAATCTTCGGATGTATGTATTTATAATAGTTTTTTGTTACTTTAAGTATTTCTGCATCATATGGAACATTCTTAGTTTATATCGGAGAATTTCATAATGACAGCACAAGGACCAAAGCAATTATGGCATCTTCAAGCTTATTTTCTATGGGAGCTACGCTTTTGCCGGTATTGGGTTGGGGAGTCATCAATCATAATTGGTCATTTCCGTTGCCGCTTATTGGAATAGTCTACAAACCATGGAGACTTTTAATATTAGTTTGTGGATGTCCAGGAATTGTCGCTAGTCTTGTCTTACTTTTATTTCCTGAAAGTCCAAAATTTCTTCTATCAATTGGTAAACAAGAAGAAGCTATTAAAGTTCTTAAGAAAATGTATGCATGGAATGTACGAAGTGGAGATTTACAAGTAAGACTGAAATGGTCAATATTCTCTAGCAATTTTAATTCACATTCAAATTTTCAATTTTAAACAGATTAATGAACTCATCCCTGAAAAAGACACAACAGTTCAGAATGTAAATGAACCACCATTAAAAGGTTCTAGTCTTCTAAGAACATTTCTACACACAATATGGAAACAGACAATTCCACTTTTTAGAAAGAGCTTTCTTCCTTCCACCGTACTTATTTGTACTATCCAATTTTGGATTTTCGTTACTATTCATGGAATGTTTATGTGGTATCCTTTCATAACCAATACTATGGTGAGTTTTATGAATACAAATTCAACAAATGCGACCACAATTTGTGGTGCAGTTCATGCTAATCAGGTTGAACACAATATAGAAAATGTAGAAAACGTAAGTAATTTTTTGAAAATATCAATTTTTGTTCGATAAATTTTATTATTGAACAAAATTTTACATTCCAGCACCACTGCATTGAGCAACTTCATGAACGAACTTTTATATATTCGATTATAATGGAATCCTCTTACATTCCGGGATTTATTTTCATTGCTATAATAGCTCGGAAAATTCAAAAGACTTATATTCTGTGTAAGTTTTGTATAGTTTATTTTAAAACTATCAGTTAGTAAACAAAATTAAATTTATTTTGCTGATCTATCTAGTTGCTATGCTGATTATATTTGGGACTTGCGGAGTAGTGACAAATTTTATATACAATACAACTTTGGCCTTAATTTTGTACAATATATTTTTCCTGACAGGAGCCGGAATTCAAGTGTTGAGTGGGATAACAATTGAATTATATCCGACACATTTGAGGTAATTAAATTTCTATTCTACATTACTCCGTATTAATGAACTTTAATCAAACATGAATTATTTTTAATCAGCAAAATCTTATAAATGAAACAAATACAAAATTAATTCATGTTAATTAGCTAATTTATCCGTAATCTAAATATTTTTTCCAACGACTATAGATAAAAAGAAATCATATGTTAGTGACCAAAGATACTGAATTATAAAGATTTGAATCCTAGCAACCATTTTTAATTTGCCTGCAAGCTAGTATTGTCAGACTGGGGATAAGGAATGAGATAGTATGTGTAAAATCAGTAAAAACCTCACACACAGTAGGGATTCCCACACCACCTTTTATATTGTTGTTGGATTTCACATTTATTCATAGACACAAAATGAATTTACAAATACAACAAAGTAAACAAATGGGTTTTGGAGGGTAAAACTTACGAAAGATTCATATCTTCATAATTCAGTAGCTTTGTTAGTAACACAAATTATATAATTTATAAGCTCAAATAAGAAATTGACTGTGCAAAAAACAGTTAACAATGTAAGAAAGTCTATGTGTACAAACTGAATAATAATCTTTTGCGACAGCCCAGAGTTCTTGTTAAATGTACTGGATTTTGGTTAAGATTCGCTTCTTTAAATTCATAAATAATAAAAGCTATAACAAAACAATTTAAATAACTTTTCACATATGAGTTTTTCAACCCCCCAATTCGAAATGATTCGATACATTGATTTGAATTTGTTTCCTCTAGCTACGAACAAAATTCTTTGAATTATAACCAAGTAAGAAACATTGATAGAATGAATGTCTGGGATGTGCTAAAAGTTTGACAAGCTCTCGACATAGCTTTGTATGGTAACGTGAAATTTCTTGCAAAATTGCACAAATTTTCACAAATTGTCACAAATTCTCTAAAAATCGTGTTTGTTTGAGTACAATGAGAGAGCAAATAATTTCCCCTCTTGCTAATTTCTGCTACACAAATTTGTGTGTGTAAGGTGTGTACAAACTGTCAAATACAATACACAGCTATAAGTGTCTGTCACTTGAAGTCATCTAAGAATTTTAATATTCATTTCGGTTTTCGCCAACTTAATTTTAAATCACCTACGACCGATATCGAAAGTTTTATAGTTTGTCCAAATTTTACAGTTTAAAAATTATAAGATTCAAAATGATTTGTTACCGTTTGACCGTCTTGTACAAAAAAGTGACATTTAATACAAAAAGTGGTTTAGTCCGTTTGTGAACTTTTTGCAAAGTTTTCCCTTTCTGAGAGTATTTAACTCCTTCTTTCAAAGTTTGACATTTTTTTGTTTTACACATTTTTCTTAAAAAAGATACCAAACAGAATTAATACCTTACAATGTGATAGATGTCAATTTTATGGCTATTATTTTGACATATGGAAGTTTGATGGATATCAAGTTGACAGATGGTAGATTGGTGGATGTTATTTTGACAGATGAAAAGTGTCGTGATTAAAGTCGTCTAAGAATATTTAAAAAAATTCATTTAGGATTCGCCATCTTATTTTTAAATCACCAACGGCCGATATCTATCGCAATCGATAGTTTTATAGTTTGTCTAAATTTTACAATTTAAAAATTACAAGATTCAAAATGATTTGTTACCGTTTTGTACCAAAAAGTGACATTTAATACAAAAAGTGGTTCAGTCCGTTTGTAAACTTTTTGCAAAATTGCAAAATTGAGGTCGTTGCCATAAACCATTAAAAATGCAATTTATATCGTAAACAGCTCTGATCTGTACCTACGATAGTCAATTTTTCATACCGGAGGGATTTCGAAGTCCTTATTGACATGTTTAATATTATTTGATACCGGAAAAAATATTTTAATTCGTGGAAACGTTTTAGATGATCTGTAAATTAGAAGATAATTAAGCATTTGAATTGGTATTTATAAAAAATAATTTAATCATACAATTTTATTTTCAGAGGTATGGCAGTTTGTATCTCAATGATGATTGGTCGATCAGGTGGTGTAGTTGGAGCAAATGCCGCTGGATGGCTTTTGGCTAATAATTGTGAAATGGCATTTTACATTGCCGGAACTGGTTTGATTGCATCGGCGTTCTTAACTTTATTGATACCAAAAGTAAAAAACCAAGAAAATGCAATTTCATAACACTTACAAGAAAAAAAAAGTGTGGGTTTAATTGTATTGTTTGTTGAAGGTGACGCAATACATTCTGCGGCCTAATTCACCAACTTACAAATTTTAATATAATAGCGCGCTTTTTAACCAAATTTGTTTGAAAAACGCAAAAGGTTTCACAAATTGTTTTGAAAATATATCTTTGTTTTGTTTTATTTCACCAAGTGTTTTTTTTAGTTTCTCAAAAGCATGGTTGCAAATATCAATTTACAGTGGGTCTCTATAGGTACCTAATAAAAAAGCTTTAAATTCACTGAATTAAGACATTTTTGGAACTATCGTTGTGGACAAAAATTGTTTAATTTGGATTAATGGGTTTGCTTCTACAAAAAGATTAATTTTTAAGGTTACACAAAATTATTTTTTTTAATTTCTTAGGTTTAGGTAGGTATGGGTCATTGTGCTTCAGTATGTTCGTCTGTGAGTTTTTGCGTTCATTGTAATTTTAATTGCAGAATAATTGAGGGCAAATTTGATTTTTTGTTCAAGATCATTTAGCTGCCATACAATTTTTTTATCGAAAACTGCTCTAACGAATTTGAATAGGCGTTAGGTTTTTTCGCACAAAACCATAACGCCCAAATCGAAAAATGTCGTAAAGAACTAAATACAGTAAAAGAAATTTTAAAAGAATTTTCAAGTCCTGCAGTGCTTTTGAGTGATACCAATTCTTCAAGTGGCATCAGAAAAATATTTCAAAATGTTCTGGTAATAGTATCAAATCACGCGACGAATCCCTCCGAGGGGAGAGGCGTGGGGCGTTGGTGGAACCACGTAATTCCTCGTTCCTTTGTATAGCAATCAGAATGCTTCAAGGAATTTGGTGCTTCGAACGGGTCAAAGATAAAAAAAACCGCAAAATTTCCACGCTTTTTCAGTTATTGGCGATTTCAAACCAAAAGCCTAGTATATACGCAGATTGCACGAAATTTTACGGGACCCAACAAGCATACCTCAGCCGATGATAAAAAGCATCTCACAACCTACATTTGTATGTGACTCCTCAAAAATAATAAAACAAAGTTTCAATATTTTTTGCTTTTTATAAAACTTAAATTTTATTTAAAATCTTAAAATAAAAGCTCAACTTAACTAAAATATCGATTTTCTTTTATCTTTTACCTGGCAATAAAATTGATAAGATTAATAAAAGTATACATGAAAAAAATGAAATATAAAACAACATATCACAACTAACATTGATCATTGATCCAAAAATACCGCTTCCCGTCGCTGAGCCAATTCGTGCAATCATCATAACTAAACTCATTCCCATGCCACTGATATTTGTTGGGAAAAATTCAAAAGCTATCGTACCAACGATTCCAACACAATTGCTCAAAGTCATGCAAATTGTTAAAATTACAATTGCCCATGGAATACTTGTCACAAATTGTAAAACGAAACAGCTTAATCCCGGAACAAGGATTAGTGTAACTGTAAAAAATAAAATATGTAAATTAATGTAAGTTTAAGTAAGAATATAAAATTATTTAAAAGAATTAAAAAAAAAAAACAAATTCAGCTAGCCTTATTTATAATTAATAAATATTTTACTTACATAAAAATTTCCTTTTTCCAATAGCGTTTATAATAAGTGAAAATATTAAATATGTCACAGAAAATACCGATCCAATTATAATTAAGACTTTAAATAGTGCTGTGTCAATAACAACTTCCGAAGAAATTTCTTCCATTTGAGATATATTAGTCGAATCATTGGATGGTAACTGCATTATTTCACAAGTTGTGAGACCACTTCCAAAATTTGCAATTTGTTGATTTAATATTGTTGGGAACCTGGGTAGAAAATATAAAATAAAACATAAAAACATAATATAAAGAAATTACTAAAAATATTTATGATTTTAAATAAAATAATTTTACACCGCTATTAATAAACTTAAATCAAGCATGAATTATTTTAAATCAGTGAATTAATATAATAACCATAAAATACAAACAAAGTTGTTAATTAACTAATTCACCCTATAGTTGGTATGTGGATTAAGGAATAATTAAGTTTATAGTACCAAATTTGTTTTTCCGACGAATATAATAAATAAAAAGAAATCAAACGCTTATGACACATACATAAATCATTTACAATGCGAAATAAAAAGGTATGTACGCGCAAAAGTTCACACTTTGTATGTGTGCAGACTGAATAATAATCTGTAGTGGCAGCCAAGTTCTTGTTGAATGTAGTAGATTTTCGTTAAGATTTGTTACTTAACGTGAATTAGCAGTTAATTTTGTATTAATGAATATTTTAATTCGTTAATTAAACCTTTGGTCAACGTTTTAGTTAATTTGTGAAAATCATCCATTTGTTTTGAAATATAGGATTTAAAAACCATTAGGTACAGTAGGTATTTAATTATTGTTTTAAATCCAAAACATTTTTCCGTGGGAATATTTTGATTTGTATTATAATTTACACTTATAGTTATAAGACTGAAAAAATCAATTCAAATCGATTTCGCAAACAATCAAAAATCAAAAAAAATGTGTCCATCATAAAAAATAGAGTAATAGATTAATCAAAATCGTAGGAGTCGTTTTCAAGAAAAATAACAGACAGACAGATAGATAAATAGTAATGCAAGGCCGAAGTCCTAAACGCAAAACTTGCCAAATTATGCTAAGCAGACAGTTTTAAAATGCAAACGTAAACATCCCTGCAAAGCAGATTGCCCATAATGTAGTAGATTTTTGTTTTCTTGCGCAAATGAAAATGCATTTGTACAAATGTGCAAAAATATTTTGCTTTTTGCATTTGCTTTGCAAATTTGCGCTTAGGAATTTGGCCAAGTTTGATTAAAATATCGAGTTCTACATAATATGTCATATTAATAAATAAATAATGCCCAAATTCTTAAAAATAACTATCTAATCATTCTATCTTTTACACAACCTTATGACTAGTAGCACCCTCTTGCGGAGCACTGCCTGAGTATCATATCCAGCTTAACTTAATTTACTTAATTCCCATAAAGTGTTTTTTTTTTAATTCGATATTTGAAAATATTTTTTCTGCATACCACATATAAACTCCATGTGAAATTGCACTCATCAAAAACATCATGGTAGAAATGTTAAGAGTATGTAGTATTCTACTCTTATTAAACAGTGGAGTGGTTTGATTCCAAATAAGTGTAATAGCATCTTTAACTCCAGAAACATTTTTTAGATTATCTCCTTTCACTTCAGTAGAAATTCGATGTACTGGATATTTATAACCAGGATTCCCAGTATTTTTTGAATAAATCATTCGTAGAGTTCTAAGTGTTTTTTCGTGGTCACCTTGAACCAGAACATATTTTGGGCTTTCAGGTAATATAAATAGTCCGATCAATGCAAATGTTCTCATAAAAGAAAATATCAGCATAAGCAATCGCCATGATTGAAATTGTAGGCCTAATACTGTGATGTCAAGTTTGAGGGGTAGAATTCCTAGAGCAACAGCTGTGGGCAGATATAAAGAAATAATTAAATTAGCATTTATTTAAGTATTACCTTATAATAAGCATAATTCTATGCAGTTCTTGAGGAACGAAATAATAACTCGATGCTAATCGAACAATTAAAATCATTCCAACAAGAAACCAGAATAGAACTGAGAGTTTTATAAAAAATCACTGATAATTCTATTTAACTATACTCACCAGGAATAAATATCAATCCAAGTTGACTAAATACTGATAACATTGTGACATATTTTGCTCGTGTTTTACTAGAGTGAAATTCTCCAACTAAATTAAAAACACTTCCTTGATTTGCTGACATAATGAATCCAGTTAAAAATTTTAAAATTATAAACATCCAGATGTTATAGGAAAATACAGATGCTAGACTTGTAATAAAGCTTATAGACAAAGTTGTACGCATTATCTTAGCACGTCCCCACGTATCAGAAAGGAATCCAACAGCATGTGAACTCATAACAATTCCCAAAAATCCAGCCGATGCTAGAAGTCCTTTTTCAGTTACAGTTGAAGGAATATCATGGTTTATAAAAGGCATAATTATGCTAATGCCCATGACTTCTACAACAGCTGCCATCAAACACATTCCACAAATTATTTGAAGAAAATAATGAAATATTCCAATTTGGGCTAGTGAAATAGCCTCATCAAATGAATAGATTTTTTCATCTTGAACAGATGATGGGGGTTTATTATTTTTGAGAATCACTTGAGGAATTTCTGAAATGAAAAGAATTTTTTTTTTAAATTATAAATTAAATCAAAGCAATCTGCAAGAAAGGCATTTGTTATGTAAATATCAATCAGTGCATAAAAAACAAAAATATTGTGTGAAGATTAATCCCCAAAGAAGTTTGAGGAATCTTGTGGATTGCATATTTATTTCAAATTATTGGACTTATTATGAACGATTTTCCAATCTTAATAAAATGTTTAAATTATTTAATTTCTTCAACAATAATTATACTAATTTGTTTTATTAAACTTTCAATACTGATAATAACGGTTGTTTTTTTTGAGAGGTATAGAACTTTAAGTTGGCAACACTATTTTAATTGGCGGCCATTTTGGCAGCTGTCAAGGGGTTTATTTTTAGTTTAGTTTGGCATTTCAACATGACATGAATAGACTGACGCCTGAACAACTCATGCAAATTGTTGTGAATGGGCTCGAAACGAGATTGCTGTTGATCCCAATTTTCATAAGCGAATTTTGTTAAGCGATGAAGCTCATTTTTGGTTGAATGGATACGTCAATAAACAAAACTGCCGTATTTGGAGTGATAATAATCCTCAAGTGTATGTTGAGACACCGTTACATCCACAAAGACTGACTGTTTGGTGTGCTTTATGGGTTGGTGGAATAATTGATCCGTACTTCTTTAAAAACGTTGCTGGCCAGAACGTTAAAGTCAATGGTAACCGCTATAGAGCCATAATTACTTACTTTTTCGTTCATCAATTGAACAACCATGATGTGCAGGAGCTGTGGTTTCAATAAGATGGAGCAACATGTCACACAGCTTATTGAAGAAAACATTTGATAATTGCATAGTTTCACGTTACGGACCTGTGAATTGGCCTCCAAGATCGTGCGATTTAACGCCGCTTGACTATTTTCTGTGGGGATATGTGAAGTCGCTAGTCTGCGCCGATAAGCCCGAAACGATTGACCACTTGGAGGACAACATTCGCCGCGTTATTTCCGATATACAGCAACAAATGTTTGAAAAAGCTATAGAAAATTAGACCTCCAGATTAGACTACGTCCTAGCCAGCCCTGGCGGTCATATGCCAGAAATCATAATATAAATTATAATGCCAGAAGATTATCTTTCGAATAAAGTAAATTTCATGTCAATTTAAAAAAACTCATCTTTGTCTTATTCCATTTAAAAGTTCTATACCTCTAAAAAATAAACACTCTTTACAAACTAATTTAATAGGCCAATGATTGGAACGAAGGTTTTCAAGAAAAATAAAAAAATATAATCTCAAAAGTAGCTTGAAATTTGTCTAATAACTAAGATAAGTTGCTCCGTTTTCTCGGTAATTTGAAGTAACAAAAAGTTACCCATTATCCCTCAGGCCATTAATTAAGGTCTTTATATTATGTAAAACGTCAGGGAATATCTTTGTTCAAAACTCAATGCAGAGTAAAAGTTTTGTTGAAATATCTGCTATCATATCTTTAACTAAGCATTATTTATACTTTACTGTATCTTTACTGCGTATCCAGTTAAATGTTAGTCCTTATTTTCAGTATACATTCCTACGTAGTCACGAGGTAATTTTATTCAACAAATCACGTTTTAATTCTTTACTATAATTAAAATGCACTTTTGAGGATTGGACTCTTTGAATAGAATTTGAAGCCTTTCCCAATTCAATGTGATAGGTCAAATTTAAAAAGAAATATTTTACTGATTCTCAATGAGCTAATGAAATTAAAAACCGGATTGATGATCTATATATAAGGATTTCCAATATTTTATTTATTTTATGTTATTGTAAACATTTTACATATTATTTGAAATGTCATGCATACCTACAAATATTCCTTTAATATAAAATTAACTACAATTTTTTATTGATTACAAAAAAAATATTAATCGAAAACGTGTTAGCTATATTATATTAGTTTAACCAGTTTATCAGTTAATCATCTCCCTTGAATCAAGGTGATGATGTTGATATTGATGAAACTAAGATCTAAAAACAACAACAGTACACTTGTTTTTAATTAATTGTTTAACTTGATTTTGTATAAAATATTTAAAAAGTCAAAAAGTCATAGTGCAACCTAATTAATAGGGAATAATTTCTCAAACATCTTTTTTTCCGATTTTCGATTTAAAAATGTTATAATAGTTTTGATTTGTAAATTTTTTAACGAATGTATCATTTTTTTATAAAATTAAAACATTAATAAATTTAAGAAAAAATCGACACAACTTTTCCCAATTCAACCACCATATACTATACCATACTTATAATACGAATTTAAAGAAAACAGCAATATTGTGTAAGCTTCAGCTCAATCGGATGTTTATTGGTTATTAATTTTAGTTTTTAGCTTTTTTAGTTTTAGTTTTTTGTTTTTAGCGCCATCTTTCGTAAAATTTGATCTTCTCACTTCATAAGGAATATTAGGCGTGTTTTATTGGAAATGTATGATTTTATATGCATTACAAATACAACATCGCCAGTAGGATTACCGCCAATAAAAGCTAAAGTAAAATCTTATTGTGGATATATTTTTTTAAATTTCAAATTATTCTGACAGATGTTAAATAGTACCAAATGTGAAATATAAAACCACGGTACTGCCGATGCGTTTTTTTGGGAATTTCTTACTGTACTATATATAGATTCCCAAAAACACACGCCTATTATTGTATTAGCTTCGGATCAATCGGGTGATATTTGATTTAGTTTTAAGCTAAATCAGCGCCATCTTTCGTTTTGAGCTTCAAAGAACTTGAATATTGCCGAATCAAACTTAATATTGTTTTGATAAACAGTTTTAAGCATCCAAAGTTATCAAAATAAGTAGCTTTTACGAGTCCTGTCAATGATTTTCTAACATTTTGTACACATGTTACCCACAAATGTACCCTCGTGATAGATATTGTAATAATTTTCTTATAACTGATGTCAATACTGTACCAAACTGTAAAATGTGCGACTATTCCCACTCAAATAAATAAAATGAAGCTATGTAGGCAAAGCAAAAGCTGATGAATTAAAACAGATGGCAGATTTAAATTTACCGTTTCAGTATATGTATAAGAGAAAAATAAAAAAAAAATCCGAAAAATTTTAAAAAATTAAATTTTGTAGGTATGTGTAATGTATGAGTTTTTTTTATATTTATTTACTTTATGGTGAGATCATTTCAAAATTCTTTCGCCAACTCAATCTATGTCTTTTGTATTAATTTATTTATTTTAATCGCTTTATTACACCTTGAAATGTTATCTCCGAATCTTGACATGTAAAACATCAATCACTAATCAAATTGTGTAAAACCAATAACCTCCAACAACCACTTTCTTCTTTATCTTACACTCAATGGGCATAACTAATCCTTGTAGTTCTTTTTAATAAAATGATTACAATCGAACAGAACAAATAACGCGTTTGATTTAGAATTACTTAAAGTCAAGTAAGTAATGTTGACATAAGTTATTGTAAAGCTTCTTCTCGAAATTTCAATAACACAACACAAATATACATATACATATTATATACTATAGACACTCGTATATGTATGTATATAAAAGTTAAACATTTAGTAAACAAAAACATATACAAATTAAAAGAAACCAACCTTTGGATTCTTCAAATCCATAATTTTCGGGCATATTGTACTCTAAATAAATCGAAATTAAACATTAAATCAACGAAACAATATTATAAACATAATCGAATAAATATTATAAGGACAAATTTTCACTCTTACAAGAATTTGAATAAACTGAATTATATGAAATCTCTACTTGAACTGGCTTGAAATGAGCTCCAAGTTGATAAAACTTGAATAAAATAATATAAGTTGGCAAAAATTAGGTACAGTTAATCTTAAAATTATCATGGAAAAAAAATATTTTGGTTAACAAACCATAAATAAAAAAACAAAACAAAAAGCATTGTATATTTACAAAACTTATCTATGTATTAATTAATTCCTTATTTCATGAAGAACATTTAAAAAGCACACACAATAAATAATTCTTCTTAATCCATTGAAACGTATAATTGTCAATAAAAAAAAATAAATAAAAAATAAAAAATTCAAGGCAAGGGTGATGTATTTCTGTGCAAACTTTCTTCGCTGATAAACTCGGCACATAATATAGGTTTTATTTTGTTGATTAATCGCTGTTTTGACTGAAAATTTGCAATTTGAGAATTGTAGAAAGCAACACAATTTACGGACATGAAATTACGAACAAATTAGTTTATATTTACAATTTACCGAGTATTAGTTAAGTTACGAAAAGGCTTAACACTAAATAATATATTTAGACGGAAAAGTTGAAAAAAGTGAAAAAGAATTTAAAAGTTTATTACGATTTTTTTTTAAATTAAAAACCTATTACTTCAGTTATTTACTGCTTCGGAAGTAAATATTTTCAAAAAATTCACATCTATATCCGAATTGTCGACCATCAACCATCTGCATTTGATGCCACTAAAAGCAGCTCATATATAGATTGAAACCCCATATTCAGTACTATAAGGCACCCGATATTCACCATGGCGGCGTGGTGAAATACAATGGCGAGTTGAAAGACAGGAGGTCCGTTTGTGATTAAAATTTAATATATTTTGTGACCTATTGCTATACAAACATGCCCAGACGGTAATATGAAAACCATGTTTTTGGGCTTCCCGAACCTAATACTTTCTTTGATTAAGATTTCAAAATTTTGTTTTAAGAAAAAAATTCTTGCCATGGCATTTGATTGCTATTTTTTTTTTTTTTTTTTGAATAACATGTTTTTATTTTTTTTATTTTTATAGTTCTTATCTTTTAAAAATAAACTTATAATAAAATGGCAAATATTAAATTTGTTGTATACTTTATCATATTTTGTAAACTTTTGAAATGAAATAAACAATTGGATTGCACGAATTTGTTATTGTACTTTATAGCTTCTATAAAAAGTGTCTAAGAATTTAGAAGGCCACGGGCAAAAATCTTCCAGTTTAAATGATTAGAAATTCTAATCTCGTTGGATATATGTAGTTTCAACTAGATATTTGTTATGATATCTATGTAAGATGAACGGAAATTGCGTATTGATAAGGTCTTCAATAGTCAACTGATGAGGCAAGGATTACATTTTTGTGGATGTGTTAAAAGCTATTAAAAACTCACTGTTAAGATGTATAAACATAAACGTTCGCCCGAGAAACAGATTGCGGGTAAAATATCGTACTGCATATGTGTTACATGTAACGTATTAAACGTAACGTGTTACACGGAAGGCACACATTTTTATTTTATCTTAGCCCCGGCATAGATGTTTACATATCAATATTTCAACAAGTCCAATTTAATAGTGCTAGGTCTTCTAACTACTTCACTCATTAATTACAGTAGTAGACAAATATATAGAATGTTAATTGTTAAAAAAAAATGGAGTTACCGTACATAACTACATAATTTGAATCAGATTACGCATAAAAAGAAAACCACTGTTTTGGACTTCATCAAAAGCTTCATCACTAGCTATAAAGGTTTATTTTCTTAATGTGTATGTTTTAAATAAATAAAAATAATTGGCCTTATTTATAAACTTTGTCTAACTTTAGAAAACTGTCCAACTTTAGAAAATGTGTTCAAAAACTTTGTTTATTCTTGTTTTATAGCTTCCTAACTTAGACCCAAGAGTAGATTGTCTTAACCGTGAATAATGTGATATTTATTTTTACTAAATAAAGCTTATTTCTACCAATTTGAAAATAGTTAGACAGTGTCTAAGTAGAATCTAGAATCTAATAAATACGACTGAATATGTTTAAATAAATTAAAACTAATTTGTTGAAGAAAATGACACTGTGGCGTATACGTACTTTTTTGAGTTTATACTTACGTACGACTCATAAGTACAATATTGAAAGTTATTTATTCGTAATTCTAAATTTTATAAAATTTTAAATATCGAAAAAGAGAGTCTCATAATTCTGTGGGTCTATTTGTGTGAGGCTACATCCCAAATCTGGATCGATTTTCTTTAAACTTGTAACTTATTTTTTTTTAAGACCAAAAATATGTTATATTAAAATTATATTTTTCTCAAAAACGGTTCCTAAAATGTTGATAAAAATTAAAATGCACGACTGGTTGCACTAAACTCGCTGTTTTGTATAATCATGCTGTGATTCCAGATTCTGAGTATAAACCTCACATGGGCTCTTGTTTTTTATGCATTTCACATTGATCTTGCTAATCTTTCTGATGACGTTGTTTAAAAAATATAAAGGGTATTCTAATAGCCACGAGTAGATTTTAGCTTTAAGTGGCGGCCGTGTTGTTTTATCTGTTCCTAATTTTCCTATATGCCCTTCAAAGGTAAGTATTGGTTTTTGTGTAAAACAAATCGAGGTTTCAATCAAAATTAACATTACGATGTCAATCATCGTACGAAAAAGATAATCAGTCGGTCTTTGCATCCGTGTATCCATATTGTTATTTAAACTAGCGCCTAAACGAATGGGTAAATTTATTTGCTTTCAATTTTGATACACTGCATTTTAATTTGATTCCCTAAAGGGGAAATTCGAATTTTTTAAGCTCATTTAAAACGGGTGCCTATCATACAACGATTAAGTAGGTAAAGTTTTTTTTAAATTCCTTTTCAAAAACAGTTTATAAATTTATTATAAGAAAACTATGGCTTTTTTTAGTTATTTCCGAATAGCTTTTAAATTGCTTGATCGATATTGATATTATTTTTGAATATTGTTCTCCTAAATATTCTAAACAAAAATTGCAATACAAAATTAAAATTAACAATGTTCGTTTATTGGATTTCAGAATAATTGTATTCTTAAATTTATTGAATCAATATGGAAGACGAAAAAACTCTTCCAAATAAAAAGTTGTATCAAATTTTGTGCGAATCACTGTACATACACCTGAATTGTTAAGAGTTATTTATAAGTCACTATAGGTACTGGTTTTTCACGTTCTTTGGCGCCATCAAATGAATTTGTTTTGTATTCATTGAACATTGCACAAGTTTCTGTTGCAGAAACTAACAAAAATGTTAACAAAAATAAGAAACTAACTCGTTAATAAAGTTTAGTTAATTTAAACTCAACTTAATATTTTGATTTTATGTTCCGTATAAAGATTTGTTTAAAGAAAAAACTTCATTGATCTGAGGTTGTAAGATTATTGATCCTTATGAATTTATCCATCTTTGTTTAATAAGATCTTTATTTTTTAGTATGTATGTGTAGTTTTAATTACCCGGGTTTAAACAAGTGAGAAATACAATATTTGTGTTTAGTGTATCTTTACAATAGAGAGATCTAAATAGTTATAGGATTATTGGTGAATTTATATGTTATATACTCAAAAACATGGTTGGACAACATGATTTGATGGTCAAAGACATAATTCTTCACCAACATCTAAAAATAGAGACGTTTATACTTTATAATACTTGTTTTCTACACTCAAAATAATATTTAATGTAAATGTTACCTAAGGACTATGAAATGTGGAAATTGTAAAATTTAACGGTAAACCTTAGAATTTACCAGAAATGTTTTATTTTCATTTTTCAATTTTATATTTTTTTCTTTTGTTAACGAAACTTTCGTGATGCAAAACCACGAAAAGCTTTCGGTAATTAACATAAAATCTGGATCAAATTGCATTCGTTAATAATAATACTAAACTTTAATATGCAATGAACAAACATATTTTTGTAAAAATAGTAGAATAACCTTTCTTCGAATAAAAATTTACCCGATTTGCCATTCCAGCATAGTTGAGGAACATTAGAAATGAAAAAAGCTTTATGTATTTATGTATGTACAATGAATGTCAAATTTAAATGTTGAGCAACTTTTCTGAACATAGGTACCAACATCATAACTTTCCTAAAAAGGGTCAAATACATGTGGTTTAAAAAATTATTGTTTTGTATTAAATTTTTGTTTCTATTAAATACGCAATTTAATAGGGTTTTTCATATATAGTTTTATGTGACTGTGCAATGATATAATACAAAAAAATGAAGTCCGATATTCTAGCTAAATTTTAAGACCTTAATGAACGGATTATTAGAACCGAAGTTAAAATGTTATATGTATTTTTACAATTATTAAACCGACTACAAATTTAGGTAGGTACATATGAACATTTAGCATTTTTTTCCGACGCGAAGCAAATTTGCCACGATTGTGGTTTTTTATTGCACAAACTCCGCCGCCGCCGGCTTTAGAAAACTATATTCCTCTCGCCAATTGGTGGTTGAAAGTATTTTAATGCTTTTTTTTTTAATCAACTTCCTCGTTGAATTAAATTATTTGTCCGATATTTATTTTCATGTTTTTAGTATAAAATTTTGAATGATTTTGAAAATTTTTGGCTCTAACACGCCAGTCATTTTTCCTTTAATTATATACCTTAATAATGAAAATCGGATAATTGGATCGAAAGATATAAGCATTTAAGTAAACGCAAATCGGATATTTTTCGGATTTCGCAAAAATCATCATCAAAAACATACCCATTTTTTTCCTACGAACATTTCTCCTTTTTTTCTGTCCGTTTTATCATCTTCTTCGTTTTCTGTTTCTTAAAACTAGTAACAACAAAGCATGAACGAAATAATTTTGTTTATTTTGTTTAGTTTGTTTATTTTGTTGATTTTGTTTATTTTGTTTATTTTGTTTATTTTGTTTATTCCCCTCACGTTTCGCCCCCTTTGTCTACTAGGCGTTTCATATTTTTTTGATTTTTTTATATTGTATGCCTCCGTTTAAACATTTCTAATGTTAAAATAAGTGTCATTTTAGTCATTTTAGTTTTCAGCGATCCATAATTATTATAGAAAATATATTTTTTAGTGGTACCTAAGATTAATTAAAAAATTTGCAAATTAGTGTTATAAATGTAAGAAATATGAAAGGTGCCCCATCTCTCCCGATTCCAGCTATACTAAGAAATGTTTTGGAGACTATCTTTTTGTTCTTGGCCGTCGTCGGTATTGATTTGATATCCTATGATAACTGAATTATATAATATTATTTTTTTTTTTGGTTACAAAAAAGTGCCAGACATGTCAATTAATATTGCAAACATCTTGTGCGAAACTTTTTCAGGGAAAGTTTGTTTTTGGAAAAGAAAATTGTTCATTATTTTCAATTTTCTTAAAAAAATAGAAGACATAGTTCGACTAAAAATTGATAAGAGTATTGAATGCTAAAAAATAAAATGTTATACTTAAATAAATAAGAATTTTAAGAACAAAAATTGTAAATATATAAAATTTACCGTTGCAGAATCAATTTTATTAAGTGAAAGTTTTCGCAAATTTTGTACAAATTTTCACAATTTGCTGTCGAAAGCTAAAAGAAAAAATACTCAGTTTTAGGAAACTTTTGTGCCGAACACACATAATATGGATCGTTTAACAATCGTGGAACGTCGTTAAATTGTGAAAACTTATAACAAAAATAATTATTCTGCAGTAGGTACGTTTCGCGAAATTACAGGATATTTTGGACGAAATTTTTCTCAGTGATGGTGCTCATTTTTCACTCAGTGGATACGTTAACAAACAGAATTTCTATATAATGGCGAAGTTAAAATTCACATATAACTATAGAAAGACCATTGCGTCCACAAACTGTATTGTGTGCATCTACATTGAATGTTTGAATGAAACAACAGACACTTGAGCTACCAAGTTTTTTTTTAGACTGGAGTTATAGCTATTTTACGACTGCCACGCCACCGATCATCAGACTCCTTTTTAGTGGTGCTTGGTAGATAAATTTAATGTGAAAAACTTTTTTCCGTCACTGATGATCTGGTTGTCTCCCATATTGGTCTATATTTGTTTATATAAAAAAAGATGTAGTCGTCATTCTTCAATACTCATCGTAGAATGAATGTTAACCAATTATTTTTAGCCTCAAACGGAAGACATGATTAAAGTGTGTCACATTTTACACAACACGACCTTTTTTCGATTTATTATAAGAAAAATTTCCACAAAATGGGTGACCCTGTATAAAAATAACATGCACTGCATATAAAGTCACAAAAGTATTATTTTCCTGAAACAGCCTTAGTTCATTAGCCTTTGTAATATGTATGGATTAGTTAAACTGCAAAAGAAGGAATGTGAACATGATTATTGATCGAAATAATCTTTGTACTTTTCCATTAATTAGGCTTAATTGGTTTACAGGTAGATTTTTTGCACTCCATATTGTTTTATTGATACAGCGGACTACGTATAATATTTTTATAATTATTTGACTGCAAAAGGTAACTCTGGAAGGGATAATGATATTATAGGTACCAACATAAAACTGTTCACCAAAAAGTAAGTTCATAAAATTCCCTAACCATATCGGTTAAGTTAGTTTTTCGACAATTTTTATGATTTATATCAATTAGTGTACATATATGTTGTATACCTGCCTATTGTATTTTTCTCTGGTGATTTCTGGTTATCAGCTCTGCATGGATTGCCGATTGGTAATGATGATGAACACATCATTATTTGTCAAGTTTTCAGAAATTGTATTTTTTTAATTTTTGATATTCAATGAAAATAAATTTATTTGACGTTAGGAGAAAAATGTTGTCAAAAACTACTCTCCAAAAATGTTCTTTTTCAAAAAATACCTACACTCCAAATCGCTGCAATGTCAGAATAATCTTTTCTTAACAATCTAAAATTCAAACTGGACAATCTGTTGATTTATACCAATTTTGACTAAATCATATCTTCATACAAAAAACCAATTTTTGAATCAAAAGTTAAACATTCAATTAAATGTTTAAATTAGAGGAATAAACAGGAAGAAATTTTAACTACATATTTAAAAAAATCAACCTCGAAGGAGTTGAAGAAAGAGTTACATAAATATGATTCTTAAAATTCTATTTGCTTACCATATCATAATAAGCAAATTAAGAATATGTCTCCCCGTATTTCTTAGAATATATAGATTACCAAAAAATGCAACCTTATGCTTGAATGCTACCTTGAAATTTAAAACTCAACGCACCCAAAGAAATAATGCCTAATCTTTTCATTATTTTTTTTTTATGGTAGGTACACATTCTTTTAAAACGATTCTTTCTATTTTGTTAAAACAATTATTTATGTTAAAACAATTATTTATGTAACGTTTTCATTATGCTATATTTTTTTGATTTTTCATCCTAACAGGTGTAATAGTTATATAATAATTATGCTTATTTTCGATTGTTTAGTTAGTTATTACCTACTGAGTAACAAAACAGATCCGCCTTATTATTAAAAAACACATACAGTACATATGCAATGTATGCAATATTAACAATATTATAGACTAATAAATAAATAAATTAAATTATATATAAAAAAAAAATTTTTGAAACCATATTTTAAAAATTAAATTTCCCAAATTAATCAAATACACACCTTAACTTTAGTATTAACTTTTAAGCTTTATCGCACTTGTTGAAGCACACAAAACTGAAGCTTGCCAATTCTATAAGTTTAATTTTACAAAAGCTTTATTGAAAGTAGAAAATTTTTAAGCTTTATCTTATCACAAAAAAAAAAAAAAAAAAAACATAGAATGCATTGACCGTGTGTAATGCAGTGCTGTCATTTCAGAAGTAAATTATTTTGGGTACTGTTTTAAGTAGGTAGTATTTTCGAAATAAGAATTCACGTTTAAAATAATAATACCTACGTACTGTACCTATAAAAGATTTTTGAAAATAAAAAAAAATAAAACAACTGCTACAGTGCAGTGATACCTCTGAAAATTTTCATAAAGTGTCAAAAAAGGTGTCCGAGAGGAAAAAAGGTGTCCCATAGAAATGTCAATTAAAACGCAGGTTAAATTAAAGTTTTTACTATAACAATTAAGAACAAAATAATATTGCATAAATTCAGGTAACATAAGCGATTAACAACTAGAAAAATTGTTTAGAAAACAGTTTTTAAAAGTCTTCGTATTTGATATCACATTATTTCTTTGATATTTGTTCTCTATACTTTTGTATAAGAACATTACTATACTCTGTCCAACAAAAATTGGCAGTGTAGGCAAGATAGGACGTTTGCCTCTCATTCTGGCTACAGTGGATTGCATAAATCTGTCCTTCATTAAAGCTTTCACAGGGTTGTCGTTGTGTCCATGATAACACTGATCATTAAAAACTTTTTCTTAAAGCTCGAAAATCAAAAGCACCTTAACAGAAACTTAAGGAAAAAAAGCTGAACGAATTACCAAATGGACACGTGTAACTCTGAATGCACATCAAGCAGCAGCCAATCGCCATTGGCCACAGCAATTCAGTGCACAGCACACTCAGATGTGCCTTGAATACGACATTGGGTCTGTGTCAGATGCTATTGGAAATTCACGGGCGGGCAAACACTTTTTGTGGAGGAGTTATTTCAATTTAATATGGTGCAAAAATATGGCACGCTACTGATTTTGAAAAAGCTTTCCCATAAGACGTGTACTGCCTATTTTTATGGGACAGATTATAGGAACCCATTCTTGAGATAATTGTGAATGAAAGAATATAAACATAACAGATACGTTCGTCAATAATGTAGTTATTCATATATGCCAAACAACTTGCAAACTTTTGTTTTCTGTAGTGTGAGTGCGTGGTGAATTGCATTTAATTCAAACACAAATATACAGATCATGTGTCGTATCAACAGATTTTTATATGAAAGATAGAGATAGAATTAGATAGTTTGGTGTAGATATTTTTTATTTTGGTTGTTTGCGACTGGTTGCGTTCCATTTTTGAACAAATTGTTTGTTTTGCTTAAAATAGTGTCCAAAGAGTTGCTAGATTTATAAAAAGTGTCCAAATCAACTTATTTTTGAAAAGAGGTGTCCTGGTGTCCGAACGCTGAAAAGGTGTCAAAATGACACTAAAGTGTCCCCAAAGGTAACCCTGCTACAGTGTCATGTTAAGAAGTCGCAACTTTCATATACATAGTTACTTGCGTATTAAAAACTGTGCAGTAATCCATCTGGCACCACAAAATGTCATACTTCTTGCTGCAGAATTATTTCTTTGGTTTATTTTTACATGAAATTATTTCATTTATAAGTACCTATTAATCTTATTCAATATGCATGACTACAAAAGTATAGCACTGGACCCTGTATCATACAAATTTCCTACACTTCAAAAGTGGAAACTCAATACATAGACCAATATAAATAACACAAAACTTTATTGCCGTGCCTCCCGCATTAAATAAAAAGCTTTTCATTCGAATAAAAAGAACAGAAAAAAAAAAACAAACCCTTAGTTTTTGATTTTTCGTGTGCACACACAAATGAGTACCGCACACATTCAACAGCAGTATTATGATAAAAACCATAGAACAATGCCGACAGTACGACATTTGAAAAGTATTGTTCATCCTAGAGGCATCTAGTCGTCAGCACATAGAGCCAGTTTGCAACTACCCTATTATCTTGGTTAGTGAAACAGGTCCTAGACGTACATACAATTTAAATCATTGCTGATCAGTACATCGCCTACATTCCTTCAGAAAAGGTGTTACTCGTTAAATAATTAAATTTTATTTTGTTGAAGTGTTTTTTTTTTTCTGATTATTTTTAAATATAAAATAAAATAATATGCCTTATGCACAAGAAATCATCGAAAGCCCTGCCATCGCTGAGCAGATGTGCAAGTCAGACACAATAAAGCTACGAAATAAACACATTGGGTAAGTACAAAATTCAACATTATACTCGGTATACATTACTCGTACTTGTAAATCCTTATGAACATCCTTGAATACAAATAAATTTTGCTATGTTGGTAAATAACATGGAAACGCTTAAATGGTTACCTTGAACTTTTATTTTCTCTTCAAGGGCAAAGTTTCTTTGTTGCAAGGTTATGGTGTTTTTTTTTTTGTCGAATTTGAGATGCATTTTTAAGAGTATATTAAGGTGAACATTTTTTGTTAATATATTTATTAAATAAAAGAATTGATAAGCGTTTATTTTGAAATTTAGAAAAAGATAAGGTTCTATACAATCTTCTTTATTAATTCATTTTCGGTCATTACTTTTAATCTCAATAAATTCAAAATTTTAAAGTTAAAAAAAAAATGTTAGGTATCAAACTTTTTTCTTTAAGTATACCTTAAAAATTATTTTTAACCCAGATTACACGGCAATTAGAAATAATTGGCGTGTTCAGAAAAATGGTTGAGATTATCACTCAAAAGGTTAGCAAGTGAATCCAAGATTTTTTTTCTTCGGAGTTTTGACAGAAAAACTAGAACAAATTTTGTTGAGGGAAACCTCAGAAATCTCAGTAACATTTACAGGTAAGTAACTGAGCTTTCTGAGGCTTCCGAGATATCATTTTTCTGAACATACCTAATGAATAGAAGGAAAGATTCATTCTAAGCACAATTTTACAGCACTTTTACTGCGGAACAAAAATTCAAGTGAAGACTTTAACCCTTTATTTTAGCTAAGAAGTTCTGATTAAAAATTCTATTGCCAAATATACCTTGTATAAAAAGTTATTTGGAGTTACATGTTGAAAATATTGTTTTTTTTTTCAAAAAAAAAAAATGTTAAATGAAGAAAATTCGTTTTCTGCACTTAAGTCCTAAACAGTGAGTTTTTTTCGAAAACATTTTAATGCAAAATTCTTTTCTAAAATTGATCACTTAAGAGGTACCTTTATTTAAAAAAAAATCGGTCAAAAGTTGAATTTTTTTTTGTAAGTATCTGTAAAAATATCAGTTTTGTTTTAAAATTGTAAACGTAAAAATAGAAGCTTATTAATGAATATAAAATTTTCCCCGTAATATCAATAAGAGTCTTTATGCAATATCATATTTTTGAACAGGCACAATTCTAAAAGTCAAAATGACGTTTACCAAATCAATTTATGCAGCAAATTCATTTGGGGATTTTCTCCAATTTATAAAATAATTTACTTTTCTATTAGAAGCGAAATGAAGTAGTTTCGCAAATTAAAGAAAAACGATTTAATCTCAAATTTTGTAATTTCGTTTGACAACACATTTCATTTTGAAATTTGACTTTCCCGGTAGTTCGTTTTTATTTTTTTCAAGCCTTCTCTTATCTTTTCTCTTTTTTTTTATTCATAATTTTGACATCTTCAATGTTCTCCACTTGGATGTGTTCGTAAAGTTTGTACGTAATTTCCTACCGAATTTGATTGAAATTACCTACATAATTTCTGAATGTAAATTTTCTATGGAAAATGACATAATTTGGTAAAGAATTTGAAAATTTTTAATGAAATTACCTCATTTGCTTTAATAAAAACGTAGTATAAATCATTTCCTTTATAAATTTCGACAAATGTCTTACTTACGACAATATAGGTAGATTTATCCAGGGGTTTAAATCATTGGATAAATACCTTTAAAAAAAAAATTGCATAGACATTAAAATAACAATAATAATATTTTCCACCGCTGTGCTACGCTGCTGCTGCTACTGGCCATGTTTTTGCAATTTTTTCTCAAAAATCTATCGATCTTACGAAAAATTGTTTTAATGTTATGAAACTTAAGCTTTGACATTTCTTCAAATGATAGTTTTCAGCTTCTTATCTAAACAAATCTTAAAAACTCATTTAGTTCTACTAACCTTAGTTATAAATACAAAAATCTAAATCTAAATCTGAGGGAGCTTGGTCCAGGTTCGAACCCCAGCTGGAGAAAAAAAGTTTTTCAAATTAAAATTGAACAATGACCAAGCACCACTAAAAAGTAGTTTGATGATCGGCCTGGCAGTCATGAAATAGCTATAACTGTTTTATAGAACCCAATTGTTGTTGTTTCATTCAAACCTTCAATATTAATATGATGGTGCGAAAGCTTGGCAGCCTAACTGCAAGTGTGTTATCACTAAAAAAAAAACCCTTAAAAATCTAAAATGTTTTCTTTTCTATTTAAAAACTGTTTATCTCAATCTTTCATATCTATTCCGAAGTTTACTTATAACTTTCTGCAATTGTAAATATTGATCGAACTCGATTGCTGATTGCCGCAGAAATCAGATATTGAATGAGATTTTTTGAGGAAAAGGCGAACTTCTTCACACTACCATAAAAAATAAACAAAATGCTTTTCAAATACATATAGAAACTGCAATTCTTTAGTTAATGGGACTGGTTTGCTTTTGTTCCTCATATGGCCTTCAAGTGTTTTTTAAATATTAATCTGATGTTTACCAAAAAAATTCTAATAAACAATTTATTTTTTTTTTCTTAACAATTCCAGCAAAGCGTGTCAGCTGTTTTATAGAACAGATCCACTTAAGATTGTACGTGGCCAAGGTCAATATATGTTTGACGAACAAAATACTCGCTATTTGGATTGTATTAATAATGTTGCGCACGGTAAGTTCTTATCTATAAAACTGCAAATTCGAGTGTTTTTTTTTTTTAATTTTCAAAAAATCAATTTAGCTCAAGGAATTAATTTATAAAAAAAAAAAAAAATCAGTACAATGACCTTAATTTACTGAATTCAAAATGTCAATTAAAAAATTGCATTTATTGCAATTAGAGAGACTAAAGAACAATAATTTATTTTAAGGTCGACTATATGTTAGATAACATTAACAAATGTGATAAAGTCCAAAATGTAATCAGAATGACTAACAAATTTTTGCAAAGGTCTCGTGTGCACTGTTAAGCAATTCTTTGCATTAATTCTTTAATCGCGGGTGCACAATGTTCTCATAGGGTTGCTGAGAGATGTAAGATGTTTAATAAAAATCCACAGCGCAGCGCAATGCACTTTTTTTGACAGTTGAATGATATTCTCCGCAAAATAGAAAACAACGAACAAATCTAGTGTCAATAGAAAATTGATTAGATTTTAGATATTTGCTTTATTTTAGATGATAAAATGTACAAACATATTATGTAGAACAAAATGTAGCACAAAGAATCTATTTAATCAGTCATGATGATAATATTATTTTTTATGGTTTTAATGTTTGAAGTTAATTAAGCAATATAACAACGACGACACCTGCAATTTGCAATTTCTTAATTTAATACACAATATAGTTAAATAAGCTACCTTTCCTTGTTTGATATCTTTATAATAATACGAAAAAAATTTACCTAAATAAATATAATAAAATGTCTGGTTAACATTTGATAAAACTGTTGGTTTAATTCTAAATAATGTTAAACACTAAATGTCTATGACTATGAAAATTTAATCAATAAGCAAAGAGCTATAGAATTTTCTTAAATGTTATCTAAGGTCTTGCTTAAAGATAAAGATTTGGATCGGATTATGCAATCAATTGTAAGTTAGATCCTTCATTCCTGCCAACACGCAAACAGGAATGGTTGAAAATTATAATTAACTACCTATATATCCTGGTTCTCCACTGCCGCCGATGTAGCAAGCAAAAATGATTCTGTAAATCGAACAGATCCAAGGAATACAATTCAAACAATTTTTCATTGAATAGGGTTTTTTAATGGAGGATTCATTTTAACTTTTCTTGTCAAAAATCTGTCAAAATCGATGTAAATTGACACATAATGTAACATCACACATATTTCAGGAGTAAAATCAGGTTTAAACTCAAAACTATGTGCAACTCGCACTGAAAAACTGAGCTTAAGCAAATTTGGTTGTCACTCGGTTAGAAATAAACAATCTTTAATTGAAATTAACCAAGTTTTCATGCAAAGAAGTTATTATTGCCACCCCTTCTATTGCTTGGGTTGTATTTTTAATTTAATTTTCGAACAGCATTTTATTAAATATTCAACAAATGCAAGTATTTCATTGCAATGATATATAAAAATACCTACGTCAAATTTTGCTAATTGCATATCATATTCTGACATCTTCCTTCTTCGGTGCAATAACACTTTTTCTTACGTAGGTACATTGACTTTTACAAATCAAAAACAACACGCTTCACACGTTCTTTGATATTTTAAAAATAAACAATTCCAATCACAATTATTATCTAAAGTGTTTTGCTTACAACACAAATAATGCGCAATAACATTGTTAAGATGATAAGGTACCTATTTACATAGGATGTTCAAAATGAACACGGTGCTATAAGCCTATACGCACATCAATCTAAATTTTAATCTCATAAATAACAAAAACGATTCAAGTGTTGAATCAGAATCATTAAAAATATTCCTCTCGTGAGCTTCACGTGATTAAGATTACAGAAAAACAACTCCTTACTAAAATATTACGTCCCGAGCCGTGCCCCCAGACAAGTGGCCAAACAAATATAATTGTTGGGAATTGATACGCATTTCATGTACATACATATTAGGTACGAACCAAATTGATAACTAAATAATAAACTTTTATAGCGTATTTAATCGTTTAACTAGACCAAAAACAAGTATATATAGGCATCAAGTTGAAGAAGGCATAGGCGGGCTAGATAGAGTCCACACAATGCACATGTCAGGCATAAGTTTCACGTGAACACGCTGCGGCATGGTGCGATCAATTTGAACGTTTTGTTTGTGCGATAATTTATAGCTTTAGTCTTATTTTCTTATCAATAGAGTTGCCTTGTCAATTCTTGTTGATGTAAATTGAAAACAATTACAATCAGCAGCGGATTAGTTATATAAAAAATATAGTTATTTAACTAGGGCGCCAATATGAAGTGCTGAAAATTCTATAGTCTTTTGCTATTTCGAGTATTTTTGAATAATTTTTACAATTATATGTAAGATGCCTAGCTGTCTACTATGATTTCCAAAAAACAAAACAAACATTATAAACACTTTTAGTCGCATTTATTACATGTTTGACTACTTAGACAGTGTTTAATTAATTTAGAAAGTGTTTAACTAGTTGCAGATAATTCGTAAAATATGCTTCATTTATTTATTTAATTTAATATTTAATTAGATAAATAAAATGTCATATTGATCATGGTTTAGACAACCGATTATGTTGTCTAAGTTAGACATATTTTTAAGGCTTTCTAAAGCTAAGCAACATTTTTAAATACGATAATTTATTTTTTGTGTTATGTCAAATAGTTAATATTCCTCAAGATTATCGAATCTGTAAATCCGTCCCTGTTTGCATTACCACTAATGTGTTGATTTGTTTTTTAGGGATGCAGTATAGTTTAACAAATCTCGCTAAATTAAGCAATAGCATCATGTTGAGTTTAAGGTCATATTACTTTAGGAATGTGCAAGCTAATAAAACAAGCTTCAATTCAATTGAATGTTTCCACTGCATTCTGTTATATGTTATGTAGTGTTATTGTTACACCATTTGTTTACAGTTTATAATCGTATGTTTTGAATAATCAGATGTTATAACATGTGGGTTACAACAGATAAGGAAATATAGTGTAGAGCTCAATTTGTTCGGTCACGAAGCATGTTATTCTAGTTGTTGTTATTAGTTCACTTTTGTTTATCAATATAAATTGCATAAGATAACAAGAGAAGAGATGAAGTGATTGGTTGAAACGAAAAGGTAAATTAAAGTATGTTTCCAAAATAAAAGTACGTAACTAATTATTATTTCAAGGAAGACAAATTGTACAGTTAAAAGTTCAAGGTACTTTTGTACTTCACTCCTATTATCAATAGTGTTATCAAAGCAGACCAGACGAGACACTTTATAATAAAATTTATTAACGACGCAATTTTTGATCAATTTGTTACTCTTCAATCAAATTTGCCTTTTTGGCATTTGATGCTAAGTTTATGTATTAGCTATGTATTATTATTAAAAAGCATTTCACAATGATGTGGGAAGGAATTTCTAGCTAAAGATAATTTGTGTGAGAATAAATAATCGTGTGAATTAAAATAAAACGCAGACACGTGTAACTTAAAATGTGGGCGAAAAATGCTGATATTTTTAAGGTTTCTATAGGTAGTCTAGAAATTATTAACTTTGGCAACATTTTTTTTCTGTTTGTGTGTTTTTTGTTTCTTTAGAATTAAAAGCTTGTTATAATTCAGAGTTGAACTAAATACATCCTTTGGAAAAATTCAGTGCTCAATCAAATGTAAAAACAAACGATAAAAACAGCGATTTTATTTTTTAGTTCAGAACAGAGCGTGAACTGTCAAACAAAATATTGTGTTTCTTTTTTACCTCTGAACGTCCAGAGCTTCAAATTTGTGTTTCTTTTTTCGTTCTAAACGTGTTCTAAGCTTGGTCAGAGCGCGCTCTGTGAGCTCAGAATAAAATAACTGAGCAGACCGAGTAATAACTAATAAAAGATATTTTTGTTAAATAGAGACAGCTTAGTGTTCAGGTGTATTTCAAAAATAATTCTAAACGCTCAGAACACGCTTGTTCAGAGAATGTTCAGAGCATGCTCGATATGCCCGGACTCTGTTCAGAGCTAAAAAAGAAAAACGCCTAATATTTATAATTTGCCACTCACCTGTCAATTGTCAAATTAAGAAAATGAGTGCATTCAGTAACTTTTGTATTAAAACATCTTACTTGAACATGAACACATTTATGCATGGTTTTTGAGCTGATTAAGATTTCAATAATTTATAAACATGATTTAATTTAAAGGTCCCACTCGATGCATTAAACTTAAAGTCGCTGAAATCATCGTTTTAAGAATGGACTACTTCTTAGCACATACGGTACGATACGTTGATGTATATTGGATACGTTCAATATTCGTTACCTTCCTTCGTACCTCAAACTAAATCGAAAGGTCGAGTTGAATTTGGGTTGAAATTTAATTGACAGTTCGAACTTACCGCGTTTTTTTATGTCAAACCAGCAATTGCATATTTAATTTGATGTTTACACATTTTAGCCCTGAGTCCCGGCACTCACACTTTTTTTCAATAAATCGAAAGGCCTATTACTCATTAGTTGCGAGTTCTGTAGATAAAGGGTTCAAAATCCACATTGATTAATCTCACTGATTAGCCCATAAACGAACCCAGAAATCGAATTCTCCTCACCATTCACGCTTCTTAAATAATTAAATAGAAAAAAAGAATATGATAAGACTCCAAGGTAAACTATATAAACATTAAACCTCCGTAATTCAATATTTGATTAGGTATGTTGAATGTAGTGTAGATAGGTACTTCAGATAGGAAGATTCAGATTCTTTAGCAATTTTTCCATAATTTTTTTTTTGTTTGATTTTGATAACAAACAATTCTGAAGTAGTATGGCAATGGGTAAACAATGGGAGAAACATAAGTAGGTATTTGAGGACAACGGATAGTCTCGATTTGCACACGTGATTTAGTTCACATGTGAGGTTAACGTGATGTGATGATTATCCTTGGTTTTTTGATTGATAGTTTGGAGCAAATTATTTTTTTTTTAAACATATATTTTTAACAAAGATGATAGATAACCTACAAAAAAATATTCGTCTGGAACGGATGCACGATCGTTCTAGGTTATCTAATCGTGTCTAAAATTAATTAGCAAATAACAATTTAGATGACAAAAATAAATCTATTTTAATATTAATTTTGTAAACAATAGATTGAACAAAAAATATCTACATTTTTTTAAATGTATTGAAACTTTTTATTATGTCATTTAATTAATTGCTAAATAGTATCTAAGGTTTAAGAAATTTGATTGAACTTATTTTAAGATGGTACGAATTAATTGTGCCACCAGAACTCCGGAGCGTAATGGTTAGTTAGTCTGTCACTGGAGGTTTGGGGTTCGAATCCTAGGTGTATTGCTTTGCTTCTTGCGAGGAAGTGACACATCTTTCTCAAAAAATGGTTAAGAGGTGTAATTCACTATTCTCTGGTCCTCTCAAACTGTCTTGGTACCCATTTATTTAAAAATAATTTCCTTAAATTCGTCTTCATTTCAACCAGAGAGGTTTTCTTGATTTGTTGCTAATTTTTTTCTATTTCTTTCTCTCTTTCAGTTGGCCATTGCCATCCAAAGGTTGTTAAGGCTGGAAGCTCTCAAATGGCGACGCTTTCAACTAATAACCGTTTCTTACACGATGAATTAGTTCAGTGCGCAAAGAATCTAACAAATCTGTTGCCATCAAAGTTAACAGTATGCTTCTTTGTAAACTCTGGCTCCGAAGCCAACGATTTGGCATTGAGATTGGCCAGAAATCATACCAAACGAAAGGATATTATAACTTTGGACCAGTATGTTTGAAAATTTAAAACTAATCATCAATTTTTTTCTAAATTTTGTATTTCTTTTTTTAAATTTCCAGTGCCTATCATGGTCATCTTCAATCGGTGATGGAGATCTCACCTTATAAATTTAACCAACCTGGTGGTGATAATAAACCTGATTTTGTTCATGTAGCTGCGTGTCCAGATATTTATGGAGGGAAATACGTCGATAAGGATCATCCTAACGAGGATATGGCTTCAGTTTATGCCAAAGACGTTGAAGTTATCCTTGAAGGCTTGAGAGCAGAAGGTAAAGGTGTTGCAGGCTTCATTGCTGAAAGCTTACAAAGCTGCGGAGGACAAATTATTCCTCCCGATGGTTATTTTAAAAAGGTCTTCAATGCTGTTAGAGCTGCAGGTGGAGTTTGTATCTTGGATGAAGTTCAAGTTGGTTTCGGTCGTGTTGGCTCACATTATTGGGCTTTTGAAATGCAAGATGTAGTCCCAGACATTGTAACAGTAGCAAAGCCTATGGGAAATGGACATCCAGTTGGAGCTGTAGTTACAACTCAGGAGATTGCTGATTCATTTGCTGCCACAGGTGTGGCCTATTTTAATACTTACGGAGGAAATCCCGTGTCATGTGCCATTGCTAATGCAGTTATGACAGTCATTGATGAAGAGAATTTACAAGAAAACGCTTTGAAAGTTGGCGAATATCTTCTTAAGAAATGTGAAGCACTTATTTATGAATACGATTGTATTGGTGATGTTCGTGGAACTGGCCTTTTTATTGGTATTGAGCTAGTTAAGAATAAGGGAAGCCGGGAGGCAGCTACCGAAGCAGCTCATTGGGTTGTGAATCGAATGAAGAATGTTCATAAAATTTTAGTCAGCTCCGATGGACCTCGTGACAATGTCATTAAGCTAAAGCCACCAATGGTATTTAATATTGAAAATGCCGATGAATTTTTGCTTGGCTTCCGAGAGTGTCTTATGGAATTGGAGAAGAATCGCAGACCTTCGGCGGTAAATGGCAATGTTACCAGCTGTAGTATGCCTAAGAATGTTCTACACGAAAAGCGGGAACATTTAATTAAGTCTATTTAAACAATTATTTTTGTATAGCCTTTATAAGGTTTTATTTATGAAACAAGTAGTTTTAGTTCTAGTATCTAGAATAGTTATGGTAGTAAACATATAAATAGGGTAAACTTCCCAATTATTTGCACTTTTAAGATTCTAATAGTGGTGCGAATGTTTGTTTTTTTTTTTTAATTTTAATTCATACTCGGTATATACATATACATTAAGTTTTTTTTAAAATAAAAATTATTTAAAACTGACTTCATTTATGTACTTTTTTTCTCCACTATGAAGAAATTACAGAAAAAAATTAACTTTAAGACCAATGCGTTTCGCCCATGACAAGAAAATTTGTCTCTTCAGTTAGATGCTATCGTAGACTTCTAAGAATTTTAAAAACACAAAGAAATTGTGCCTGGTTTTCAAAAAGCTATAACTTTAACATAATATTATATATCATGTTCATTTAATGTACCAACAATCAAAAATATTTGATGATTTTTTTTCAAAAAGGAAAATTTTTTAACTAAGGCGCCCCACTATAAAAAAAAGTATGGAAATGTTTTTTGTAGGAAATTTTCTAAACTACTAATTAGTTTTTGACATTTTTTCTGTACAACTAGCCATTTGGGAGAGATTCCTAAAAAAACATTTTGGAGAGTCTTTAGCCCCCCCGTAAAGTTGTTAGCCACGCTCATATCGATGAATCTTTCTAGAATTTCTTAAGAACACTATGAGGAGACTTTATACCAAAATCAAGCTTTCCGGCGTTTTTTTCGGAGGCAAAGTTCTTAATTGACTGGACTTTTTTGTACTTCCATTGGTTTTTAATAGAAAAAAGAACAATTACTTGAGTCAGCTATGTGCTGAAAGTTATAGCTATTTATTTTACGGCTGCTAAAACATTTCTAAAAGCTGGGTGTCAGGTCACGAACACGAAAAGCATGGAAAACAAAATCAAAAACACTGGTAACCTGCGCCCCAATTCAGCAAGCTTGAGTAATTTATGTGTGCCCAATTTGCTGCCTACATAAATTTACCGCCCTGAACTTGAATCCCTACAGTTCCTATGTGGTAGAAATGGCCCTACTTACGAAATTGGAATAGAACCGGTCCTGGTCCGTTTATTTAGAATTATATGTATGGCGTCTAGATATTTTTTTACTTTTTCACTATACTCTATATAGGGTAAGCACCCTGGTAACGTGTAAGAAAAAATAGAACACTATGATGTGTGTCCGCGAGAGCTTAAATAAATGATTGAACCGATTTACTTAAAATTTTGTGCAGAGCATTTTTGTGTGATTTCCTTGAGGGTGAATTTAAATTTCATCTAAAATGGGTAGCTCACAAGCAACCATTTAGCTTTTTTTTTCAAATTTTATCAAAAATGGCTAAAACAATTTTCATTCAAATTTACAGCCATAATGAACAAAGTAATTGTAAGAAAACTGCATTTCAGGTTTTCGTTTAAAAAATTTGTTTAAACCGTTCCAATCTATGTTACTTTAGACAAAAAAAAAAGAATTGTTTTTCACGGGTTATTTCACGGAATTGACAGATCCTCCAAGAATTACTCTTGTCATAAAAAATTGCTTCTCACCTTAGCCGTTTGAATTTGTAGGTCCCCTTCATTCCTGCCAATAGCACGCACACAGAAATGGTTGAGAGTTGTAAGGCCCTGGTTCTATACGAGCTGCTGTGCCATGTAATTTTATTATTTATTTTTAAACAAAATGGCGCAAAATTTTAAACGATTTAGTACGATGTTAAAGCCATTTTATCATACTAAAATTGCTTTAACATCGTACTAAATCGTTTAAAATTTTGCGCTAATATTTTTTTGTTTTCATAATATTTAAAATGCACAACGCGACGGATGAAAGTATGTAAGTGTCCACAACTTTGGATTCATTCAAGTAAATTTATTAAATTTAACTTATTAAGTTTTAAAATGTTTTTAAAATTTGTTGGTTGCATTTAGCAGTTTTTATTTCACTTATTCATGACAATCTCCTTCCATTTATGATATTTTTCATTCCCATAATCCAATTCTTTAAGATGAGAAACAGAGATATATTCTACTACCTGCAAAATTTTATACGATAGCAACATGTTGCGAAGTTCAACAAAAAATTAATGAAAATCAATTTTACCCTACACTTTATATACCCAAAATAATTTACCGTTTGTTTGATAGCTTGAGCTATACATAAAAAATAAAGCAGTTTCAGCTCGGCTTGGCATGAGAAGAAGGCCGTTTGTTTCTGGTTTTCATGCTTTTCTTCTGAAATCGCATTGTTTAAATGTAATTTTTTTGTAAATTAATTTAACGTTTTTTTTTTCATTTTTGTTTGTTAAACCAGAAGCAGACATTTTCAAAGGCTACAATTTATTATCGTTCAAAATGTAAGTTTCTATTTTAATAAAATGAACTTTATCTATATACCACGTGTTTTATATTTGCCTTGTATATTCCCAGGGCTAAGATCCACTTGTTAGTGGTCTTAATAATTGCTTCAATGTGCCGTCTTAATCAAGTGGAATCGATTAAATTCTGTGAAGATGGAGAGTTTGAATGCAAAGATGGATCATGTATTGTGTCGGAAAAAGTGTGCGACTCCCACAGAGATTGCCCAGATAACTCTGATGAGAGAGATTGTGGTAGGTTTGCCGCAACAAAATTTGATCTAAAATATATACTTATCGTTTTCTTTGTTTTTTTTTTTAAGACTATAAATTATGTCGAAAGCCCAACTATTTTCAGTGCTCCGATGGCAAAACATGTATTCCATTAGAATATGTTTGCAATGGCGATGAAAATTGTCCAGATGGTGGAGATGAGTTGCAATGTGATGGTAGGAGAAGTGGGCCTTTGGAGAATTGCACCGATACCGAGTACACGTGTGATGATAAAAGTTGTATTCCATTGCATTTCATGTGCGATGGGAAGAAGGATTGTCATGATGGATCAGACGAGTCGGCGGGATGTTTGAAGGCTGAACACGAATGTTCGGGATATTTCTGTTTGAATCGAAAATGTTTGGAGAGTCATTTATGGGTGTGCGATGGAGTTGATGATTGTGGCGATGGCAGTGATGAGAAGGGATGCGGTAAGTTGATCTTTTGTTCAAATTTAAATCTAAAAAAAATTTGAAGCGGGCTTAAACACGTGATTTTCGGTTATTCATGATAAGAAATTTATAGTTTTAATCAATTATTAATTCCTTAAGAAAAATGGAATGTATGTAAAAAATTCCTTTTAAATGCATCACTGTGTTCATTTGCATACATCGACCTTGAGCGTTGTGGTGGATTTACACGAGTGAAAAATTCTTTTAATTTGTTTTAAAAAATATACAGTGTGGGGTCTAATCGTGGATCTCGAGGGAATTTTGTTTTCCTGCTGTCGTGAATTTCCCCCGGAATAAATTTCCCTCCAACAAAAATCGCAATACAATGAGACACAAAATCCCCTCAAAAATGTATAGCCGATATCAATAAATTTATCAAATATTGAATTGATGTTAACTTATATGCCAGATTTAGACAACTGGCAAGTTGTTATTATTTCTTTCATTTTATTATCATTTATGACTTCATAGGCGTGTAAAAGTTGTGAAAGTGTAAAAAAAGAAATATGCCAATATTTTCGGGACACAAAAATTGATTAGAGCGATTTACGTTTAATTTTGCCATTAAACTGGCACCATGTAGACATTCGCCTGACATACTTTTGCAAGCAATGATATTATACAAGAAGGATTGAATTTGCTCATTATTTTGTGGCGCCTTTCGTGTAAATCCTAAAATATGTGCCATTATATTTTTGTTCATAAAAAAAACAAACTGAAAATTGGGACTGTTGTTAAATACTGTAACTCATTATAATTTTAGAAAAGGCACAAGAAAAGCCTTTTAAGAAAAATTGCCAATTTACTTGCAGACTTCGTGTAAAAATATGTAAGTCATTATTGAATTTTTAATATCCATTATATTGTCATTTTATCTGAGAGAAATTAATGAAATCAGTCAGTTGTGTAATTTCAGCATAAAGAAATGGAAGGTTTTTGTAGAAATACCTTTTTTATAATTGAAAAATATAATTTTATTATTTAATAAGGAAAAGTTAGAATTTTTGTTAAAAACAAGTAACTTCTTTGCTTTTTCTCTCCATTTTTGATAAAAATGATTTTATGGTTTCTTTATTAAGCTTCACAATTTAAATACACAAACATGCTTTTCATTTCTTTTAGTCAAAAATTCAAAAAGTAATGCATTTTTTTTTTCAAATTTCAGCAACATTTTATACTATTTTATATATGCATACTTACAGTCGTATTTATAAACCCATTCCAAAGTATGTCTAACTTTGGACAGCTATCCAAGTTCAAAACCTAATTTATAATCATGTTCCATCGAGTGTCTAACTTAGACACTGAAATTGGTTGTCCAAACCTATTCTAAAGTGGGTACGTTCAATGAACAAAAAATTGAAAAATAATCTTCAAATGAACGAAATGTTCATTGAACGTAGCCAAATGCTCACGAAATTGACAGATTACAGGGATGTGATTGAGTGATTGAGAACATTTGTAGGCCACTGTTGGAATGCGCGTTTATAAATAAGGAGATGTCTAACTATTTTGACAATGGCTAGCTGGACAACTGTCCAAGAGTGTTCTAAGGAAATCTAATAAATACTTAACTGACTGTTAATTTATAGAAAAATTAATTAAATAATAAAAAAAGTCACCAAACGTTTTTTGGTTGAAGTAGCAGCATCCCTAAATTTTAAAATTTTAATGTGTTTTTTACAAAAAATACAAAAAGAAATATTTAAATTTTTGTTTGCTGTAGGTACATACTTACGGACATTTTTAAAACTTTTTTGCCAAAATATCTCGAAAATTGTTTTAACGATTTTGATAAAACATCGATTTTTTTAGTACCTGTAAGCGGTTTCTATAAGAAATATTTTTCGTTTTCGTGTCAAAATTTCGAGGTTTTCACTAAAACTAACATATTGATAATTCCAGAAATGTGGTTGTAGTTGTAGTATTGTTAAACCATAGTACTGTGGTATATCTGTTAAATTTTGGCGACAAAAATGCATTTCTCATGGAAACTTATGAATTTGGGGGCGCTGAATTCAGTGGTGGTACTGGATACTTTTTGTTTTCGAAAAAGGGCTTTATAATTTTGTTCAAAATATGGTACGAAATTTCAAAATTGAACAAAAAAAAAAATTCTAAATGTTATGAATTTAGTCAAAGTTTAAATAATTTGTTTTTGAATGCGTACTCATACAAAAACGATTCCAAATTTAGGTATGTACAAAATTAAAAAAAGCAATTCAAAATGTTTCAGATACCCCGGTGATAAGAACCAAATGAATCGTATTTATTAGATTTTTGTCTATTTAGACACTGTCTAACTATTTTCAAATTGGTTATAGAAATATGCTTTATTTAATAAAAATAAATATCACATTATTCACGGTTAAGACAATCTACTCTTTTGTCTAAGTTAGGCAGCTATAAGACAATAATAAACAAGGTTTTTGAACACATTTTTCAAAGTTGGTCAGTTGTCTAAAGTTAGACAACGTTTATAAATAATACCAAATATTTAAAGCTTTCCTTTTTTATTTTATTGGAAATGATTTTTAGACAAGAACTGTTTATTTATTCTGATATAAAATTTTGAGAGTTAAAATTTTTAAAATTAATCAAAAAACTTAAAATAATCCGAAATAAAAGTTGTTGTATTTATTACACGAGAATAAGAAGTTTTGTAATTTATTCGTAATCTTAAATAGAAGTTATAAAAGTGTCGCTGTATTTTATTAATAGGTATCTGAAGACAGATATTTGACAGTTATAAAAAAAGCTTTCATATTTAGTTTGTAGCTTTTATAGTTGTCAAAATTTTCCATTAAGTTTCCATCAGAATCCATCAATGTTGTTCTAAAAATTATATAATATATAATATATAAGTAAAAAACCATCAAAATTGTAGCACAAATACTAGTTCTACACTTCTAATCCATTGGGAAAATTATGAAAAAATTTGGACTTGCTTTTTTAAATTTGGTACTTTTTTTAATTGAAATTTTGTACCATATTATGACCTTAATTGTAAAGCCCTCCCCTCCAGTATCTCCAAATCATAAAATGTACAAAATTTAATTGCTTTTTGTCAAAAATTGGCGGGAGAAATGAATAATGTCGTCAAAATTCAGCCGACTGATGTGGTTCGCCTTCGCTTAGTTTGCCTGAAAGTTTAGATGTACCTACATCAAACCTAACAGGTTGACAAATTAGCTTTAAACTTATTACATAGAATTTATGTAGGTACATGTGATTCCTTATAGGAAAAAAGATATTGGGCCTTTGCAAATTTTATCGAAAACAACTGAAACGATTTTAACTGAACCTTATCTTATTATACAAAAACTTTAAAAAATACATGAATTTTTCAAAAGTTTTGTATAATAAGCTTGGGTCACAAGAGCAAATTTGGAAGTTTTTTTTGAATTGTTATTAATTTGTCAACTTTATTTATTTTTCGTCAAATTTTGGCAGTTTTTTAACATTTACATTTTTTGTTTTAATTCAGTTTGGAATTGCAAATTGGAGCAACAACTATTCCTCTGCCATGACAATGATACCTGTATCGACTTGGCTAAAGTTTGCGATGGCAAATCCGACTGTCATGATCAAAGTGATGAAAATGGAAAATGTAAAGATTCCAATTCGAATTGTGATTCCAAACAATGCCCCCATGATAGTACATGTCATTTGCTTCCAACTGGCCCAGAGTGTCTATGTTCAGCAGGCTACAAGTACAATAATGAACACAATACCTGCGAAGATATAAACGAATGTGATACCTATGGAATTTGCAGTCAAGGTTGCATCAACAAGATGGGTTCCTACATGTGCTATTGTGATGAAAAGTACAAACTCAAATCTGATAATAAGACTTGTGTGGTTAAGAGTGGCGAACCTTTGCTTTTGTACACAACTCAGAAAACCGTTGTTGGAATGTATTTGAAGTCAAGGCATATTTATACAGTAGCTAGCAATTTAAGTTTGGTAATTGGAGTGGCATACGATGGGCAGAATATCTATTGGACGAATATTCACCATGAGTCTGAGAGCATTGTTAAGGCACGAGAAGATGGTTCGAAGCAGGAAATTCTACTCACTTCGGGACTTGACGCTCCCGAAGACCTGGCTGTTGATTGGTTAACTGGGAATATCTATTTCTCTGATAATGTCCTCAGGCACATAGCTGTTTGTTCGAATAATGGTCACTATTGCATGCCACTTGTTGTGATTGACGTCCATCAGCCACGTGGAATAGCTCTGTGGCCTCAAAAGGGTCTTATGTTCTGGACGGATTGGGGTATGAGACCGATGATTGCAAGAGCTTCCATGGATGGCGCTGATCCTGTGGCACTTATTAAATCAGACATTCATTGGCCCAATGGAATAACTCTTGACATTCCCAATGAACGCTTCTACTGGGTCGATGCCAAGCTGATGACTATCGAGAGTGCCAAGATGGACGGAACTGACCGCAGACTGGTATTATCTGATATCCTTAAACATCCCTATGGCATCGCTGTGTTTGAGGACAATTTGTATTGGTCCGATTGGGGTACCAAAAGTGTTCATACCTGCCACAAATTCACCGGCAAAGGTCATGAAGTTTTAGCTAAGGATCGTCGGATCTATGCAGTTCATGTCTATCATTCTGCTTTACAGCAGAGAGTTGATAACCCTTGCAAGGATCGCCGGTGCTCGCATTTATGTCTTTTAGCATCTAATAACACCGCAACTTGTGGTTGTCCCGATGGAATGTCCTTGGCAATAGATCGAACCCGATGCACCAAAACAATGAAGAAACAGAAACTATTTGTTGGTTTGAAAAATATCATTTTGGAAATGGAACATACCACTTTTGGAAAGCACAGAGTCATCCAGGAGTATACGTTACCCATATTCATACATCAAATGGCTTATAATGCAGTTAACGGTACATTGATAATTGCTGACACTATCCAAAAGATAATTGCCGAATATGATACAATTAATAAAGAGCTAAAAACATTAATTCATGGAAACTTGGGAAATATCACTGGAATGGCTTTTGGTAAATTTTAATTTAAATATTTGCTCTGTAAAGGCTGAAGAAACAAAATTATATACTTTCAGATCAACTGGCTCAAAATCTGTATTGGACCGATTCGGAAAGACACACCGTAGAAACTTACTCCATGCGAATGAGGCAACGTGCGATTGTACACTTTTTCTACGGCGTAGATGTCCCGATTGGTATTGGACTCTTGCCAGATGAGGGGTAAGTCTTTGGTTACCGAAATTTTATGTTTTTAGCCTAGTTTTTTCTACTGATAGTAAACTCTACATGCGTTTGTAATTTTTTTTTATTGTGGGAATTTTTTGGGGAGGTTTATTTTTGTGTTTAGGGGGGGGGGGGGGCGTGTTTGGGATTATTAGATTAAGAAAAACAGTAAATTCTAGAAATAGATAATACGAGAAATTTTGTTTTTTTTTAGAAAAATGTTCATCGCCTTGAAGTCATCCAAAAACATCCACATAGATTTAAAAACTCTAGGTGGCCACGGTGATCACACCCACGTCTTTGAAGATATCCTTGGAATGGGAGCTATTCAAATAGTCCCCGACTATGATACCCACACTCTATACTGGGTAGATACCGAGGGTGGAAAAATTGAATTCTCAATGTTCGAAGAATTGCACAACTTCCCCCTGCGAACGCGACTTGTTCAGCCCATATCTATGGCTCTCATCGATGATGATATCTTCTGGACAACATTGCGGTCTCCAAACATCTATTGGACTCACAAAAGTAATTTGGGATCGGTGAAAAAATTCCAATTGGAGATTTCCAGTATGAAAATGGTCGATAAGATTCAATTGCTATCAAGCCATCAGCAGACGATTTTCGATCATCCCTGTTTACATGACAACGGCAAATGCTCACATGTTTGTGTATCGTCGGGAAAGAACTCACAGCAATGCTTGTGTCCTTCAGGATATTTGTTTAAAGATTCGCGGAATCAAACCTGTATTGAAGCTTTGGACTGTGAATTCCGTTGTAAGTCAGGTGAATGCTTGACTAATTCAAGACGATGCAATGGTCATAAAGACTGCCCCGATGGTTCCGATGAAGAATCCTGTGACCAGAAGGCCAAGAAGACACGAGTTATCTGCGCATTCGACGAGTTTATGTGTCATGACTCCCTGCAGTGTGTGCTGAATGAGGTTCGGTGCAATAAACACAGAGACTGCAAAGACGGCAGTGATGAAGAACATTGTGAAGGATTCGGTAAGTAATCATATATGGAAAGTCTGAAATATCTTTTGAGCTTTGAAAAATCTTTATTTTTATAAGATGAACTCAAGAAATGCCATGCTCATCAATTTGCCTGTGAAAATAGACGCTGTATTGACTTAAGTAGCATTTGTGATGGCTTCGATGACTGTGGTGATAGGTCAGATGAAATCCATTGTAATAAGAAAGGTGAAGTCTCGAAATTAGGGTGTGGAAATCAAATGTTCCAGTGCGCGTCTGGTACGTGCATTTCTAAGAGTTGGGAGTGTGACGGCCATGTTGATTGCACTGACGGGTCTGACGAACATGATAAGTGCAGTAAGTTTTGCAACAAAAAAAAAGAAATCCTTGACACTACATAAACTTATCTCTTTTAATGTTTTAGCTGTGAAAATTTGCGGCAAGGGTATGCATAAATGCAACATCGGTCAGTGTATTGACGAAAAACTGTTGTGTGATGGTCACAATGACTGCGGTGATAACTCCGATGAAGTGCTTTGCATTGACGACAAGCCCAAAATTTCTTGTGGAGCCGGTGAGGATGAGTTTGACAGTCTGGGGAAACCGAAAAAGTTCCAATGTCCATCGGATCCAACGATTTGTTTGGACATGAAGGCCAAGTGCAATGGAACGGCAGAATGTCCACGGGGTGAGGATGAAGTCGGCTGCCATGGATGCAGCGTGTATGAGTTCCAGTGCAAGACAACCATGGAGTGCATACGCAAGGAATTCCATTGCGATGGAGAAAAGGATTGTCACGACGGAAGCGATGAGCTGAATTGTGATCGGTATAATTCAAGCACTCACTCGCAATTTGTTAAAGCCTGTGAGCCCGGTATGTTCGACTGCAAGGATGGGACTTGTATCGATGAGTCTCGGACCTGCGATGGCAAGGATGATTGTGACAGTGGGCAAGATGAAAGTAACATGTGCAAAACCGCCTGTGGGAAGGGAACGTGTGATCACAAATGTCGTCCGACTCCATTCGGTGCCAAGTGTAGCTGTTTTGATGGTTACAAGTTGGATGTAGATCAAAAGAAATGCCTTGACATCGATGAGTGCGTTGAAGGACCCAATCCGTGTGCACAGGTTTGTGCAAACACAAACGGAGGCTACCGGTGTTCTTGTTACAGTGGTTTCATGCTGACTCCCGACAAAGTTAGTTGCAAATCCCTCGATAGCCGCTATTCCTTATTCTTCACCACTCACAATGAAATCCGTAGCCTGAGCGAGTCTCCAATAACCTTGATGGTGGTGTGGTCAGTGAACGACACCAAGATAACTGGACTTGATCTCGATATCAAATGGAAGAAGTTATTTTACACCACCGAGGATGGCAATGGCTTGTTCCAATTTGATATTGAGAAACAAGAAGTCACCCAAGGCCTAGTCGTCGAGAGCCCTACAAAGGTAGCTGTTGATTGGATAACAGGAAATGTCTACGTTGTAAGTCGAAACAATAATTACAGAATAAAAGTGTGCAATTTTGGGCAGAAAATGTGTGCTGATGTAATTAAGCTTGCTGCAATCGAAGTTGTCCGGTCTCTTGCTATTGACGCTGTTGGGCGAAAATTGTTTTACGCAGCTGTGATTGCAGAGGGTTTTAGTACTCCAACTACACATATTTGCATCGCAGGGCTTGATGGATCCAAACATGCAATTATAGCCACGAAACAAGCTTTGGTAACGGCTCTTGAAGTTGATATCTACAAACAGGAGTTGTACTTTGTTGATGCTCATTCGAGGACCTTGCAGTCGTTAAGTTATCGCCGAGGCAGTGATCGAGCTATAAAGACTGTTGTTCGCAAAGAAAACGCAATAATTCATCCATCGGCCTTAAGTATTCATGAAAATATAGCATTCATTGTAAACACAGGAGCCAAAGAAGCTGTTCGTTGTCATCTTTATGGCAATGCATCTTGTCAAGCTTTCTACCTGAACGTTTTTAATGCCGAAGACATCGTTGTGGATAGTTCGTCTCGTCAGAAACTAGTGACCAATGTGTGTGACCACAAAAAATGTTCGGGTCTTTGTGTTCAGGGTCCGTTTGGATATGAGTGTATGTGTCCAGATGGTTCCATTGTCGATGAATACTACAAATGTTCCCAAACATCTTCCAACGAAATCACATCTAGCCTATTTGCCAATGAGACCGATAATGAAGCCTCAACGGCTTCTACAGCTGCAGTTGTGTGGTATACTTTGTTGGGAGTTCTGGTGATAGCTGGCATCGTGGCAGGGTACATTTATGCAAACAACAAACAAGGACATCGAAATTTCAATATCAACATGCATTTCCAGAATCCATTGTCACGTTTCCAAAATTCTGCACCAGCATCAGGAGGAGGAGCAACCGGCTATAGCGCCGGGGAGGAAAAACTTCAATTTAACTTACCTATTCCGAGATTATTACGCGGCTCGAAAGGGTCAGAACTCGTCTTGGACACGAACAGAGAGGTTAGTCAAAAGGTATGTTAAAGATGTGAGTAAGAAGAAAAAAATGTGTTTTTTTTTTATTTTTCAGGCGAAAGGCGTCAACGCGGCTGGGAATACCGGAAGATCATCGAGTTTACTTCTGGAGGAACCCGATACTGATAACTCCGGAAGTTTGGCAAATTTCGACGATGATCAACGAGCACGTTTAGTTCCTTAAAGCAATGTTTTTTAATGTCTATTGAAAGAATGTATTTATTGAGGTTTAAATTCGGTTTTTCTTTGTCAATATTTTTCGGTAAGTTGTATTTTATGTTAAGAATTTATAAAGATTTTTGTTGCTAAATTTGTAAAATGTTGAAAAAATTAAAGTTATTAAAGCTCTGCGAGCGATAAAATAAAATTAAATAATCAGTTTACAAAATGTATGTGTGGTATCTAAGTAAATCTTTAAAAAAAATCGAACTTTCTGCGTTTTTTTTCAAGTTTTTGGAATTTTTAAAAATTTTGTCAGGTTCTTGAGTAAAACATTTTATCATATTCGGTCGATTGGTTGATTTAACAATCAGCCAACCAGAAGTTAAGCACTATGAACTGTAAATTGTACGTACATAGATGCAGTTTTTTATCCCTTCATAAAAGAGCAATAAATTAAGAATCTGAAAAATGGTTATAAATGGTACCTCCCACAGAACTATTTTTTTTATTTTCGATTTTATAAAAATGGTTCAACTGAATTTGTAAATTTTTTTTTAGAAAATTTTCCAAATCTTTTTTTTTTTTTTTATTTTTAAAAAAAGTTTCAATTTTTTATTTTTAATAAAAGTTTCAATTTTTTATTTTTAAAAAAAGTTTCAATTTTTATTTTAATAATGTTTTTTAATAACTCGAAAACGACTTGGTCGATTTTTATTAAACTTAGCACCCAGCAGTTTTTTGACATTATCTAGAAGATTTTAAATGCAAATTATTCTTATAACCAAAAATAACGGTACCCCCCATACAAATGTTATAAAACAAGTATGAAAAATCTCATTTTTCTCAAAAACGACTCCGACTACGATTTTGATTAAAATTTGTATGTGTACGATAGTAGATCACTGAAAAATTATCGATTAAAAATGTCATCTCTCATAGAACCATTTTTTTGGTTCTCAACTATCTCACTATCTGTTAAACCGATTTTTATCAAATTATACCAGAGCTTCTAATAAATCTCAATAATATTGCATTTCAAGATTAAAAAAAAAAATACAATAAATTTTGGATGTAAAAAAAGAAAACCAAATACCAAAAGTATTCCCAAATGCAAATTTTTTGAAGACTCGATATTTCGAAAATGGGGGGATAATTTTTTTTCCTAAAATGTTTTGCAAATTTTGTAAATAAAAAATTAATTTTTTAAAAACCGCTCCAACGTTTTTAAAATGTTTTCTCATAAATTAAGATTTATTTAAGAAATCAGATGGTGTACATTGCGTTGGTGTCAAAAAAGTTTCAAAAGTTATTTAATGAATTTATTTCTTATTATATTGATTTTTTAACAAGTTTTCAGTCTAAGGAGTGTAAGTACCATGTATACCTATTTTTAAACCACAGTGTGATCGCACATAAGAGCAAGTTCGTTCGACCCAGTCGTACATTTTATTTTTAATTATATTCTGAAAATATTTTCATAAATGTTTTTGCGAAGTGTATTTTCCAGGACATAAACCATTCTATACGTCAACCACATGGCATTTATACAGCTTTTTAAGTGAATGTTCAAACCATTTAAGCTTTGTTTTTAATGTGTTGTCTAAATTAATACAGTCAGCGACATTATTTATTGCTTTTTCGATTTTTAATTTCATCTCGATTCCGTCAGGTAATTTAAAAACAATTTAAAAATATTCTTAATTACAATAAGGGTATTCATGCAACGAGAAAAGTTTACCAATTGTGTAAAAAGAATAGTTTACGCAAAAGATTGCGTGAACGTCCTTTTTATTTATTTGGATAAATGCTGCGTAATTGAATCAGCTGTTCGTTAAACGTCATGTTAAAAGTCACAACGACGTTTGTATAAGTTTATCCAAATAAACTTGTATAAGTTTCCGCAACAAAATCCTTAGATAATTTTATCCAATTTGCGTAAACCATTTTCCATACAAAATTTGACAGTTAATTTACCAAAAGATAAATTTATCCAAAAGATAAACTTATCTGTCTGTGTTTTACGACGTTGAATGAATCCCCCTAATATATGTACATATATAAAATATATTTACATGGCAATTTAATTTAAAAAAATTTTTTTTTTTTGATTAAAATGTATTAATATCTATTATCTTTGTTGTTGATTTATTTATATGGATTTATATCTGTTTGTCTTTCTGTCTGTATGTCCTTTAAGCTGCAGCCTTAACGGGTGGCTCGCTTTTCTTTAAACTTGGTGCCTAGCGTTTTTCAGACATTTCCCCCACACGTTTTTTAATTTTTTTTAGGATTAAAAATAACGGTACCTGCCGTACAATTTTTTTTTAGCAAATAATAAAAATTCAATTTTCTCATAAACGTGTCCGCAACTTTTTTTTTAATTTAGTAATTTTTTTTACAAAAAGGCAACCATTTTATAAACAAAATTTTTCAGAAAAATTGTCATAAATGTTTCATCCCATAGAAGCATTTTTTGATTTTAGATTTTCTCAAAAATGGATCAGCTGACCAATTTTTTTTTTTAATATTATTTATTATTTAATAGGTATTATTTAGCAAATTTAAACCAAAAAATATTCTCATAACACAAAATAATGGTACCTACCATACAAATGTTTAAAAACCGGTAAGGAAAATCTTATTTTTCTCGAAAACGACTCCTACAATTTTGATTAAAATTTTTTTGTGTACTCATATCTGTACGATCTATCATATTATTGGAAAGAAAATAGTTATCTATCGATTAAATATGATATCTCTCATAGAACCATTTTTTTGGTTTTTGACTATCTTATTATCTGCTGAACCGATTTTAACGGACAAGAGCATCTGATACATTTGAATAAAATTGCATATCAAAATCTTCAAGATAAATAATTTTTTGGATTTTAAAAAAAAATGTTCAATGGTATTTTTTGAAAATTAGATGTTTCGAAAATGAGTAGGTAGATGATTTTTTTTTTTAAATTAATTTTTTAACTTTGCATTCATAAAGGCTTAAAAATGGCGCACCAATTTTTGTCCTTAAAAATATTTTCCAAATTTTATGTACATATAAAAAAATAATTAAAAAAAAAGCTCGAACGATTTATAATTATGTCTTATAAATGGAAATTTATGTAAGAAATCAGATGGCGTACATTGCGTTGGTGTCAAAACAATTTCAGATCAATTCATTTCTAATTATATACATATTTAACAATTTTTTAGTTCCTAATACATTTATCTTTTAATATGTTGTGTTGATGGTTTCCACGTTCATCCAGATAAAGGACCAAAAGGGGTTGGTTAAAAGACTATTTTAAAATTTTAAAATAGACTGTTATATGTTTTTTTTTCTATCTCATCTAGCTCTTTAGTTTGGGCGTGGTTTTTACTTTTAACTAGATTGACTGTTCAAACAAATGTCGCGGAATAGACTAAGTGTCATTATTGTCGCTTAAATAACTTAGTCCACGTAATAACTCGATACTTGTACCTCAAATAAAAATAAGAATCAAAGACAATATAAAATAAATATATTTAAATGTGCTCTCATTCGTATCTTAGTCATCTTCCAATTTTTGTTTTTTGAGAATCTTAAAAAATTTAACAGCTACATTAAACTGTAACCTCATTCTGGAACAAACCGGTCATATACTTCCATTGGGAGATCTTTTAAGTCACATCAGGCACTTTAAATTAATAACAATAACAAATATAAAAGAAGGAAGAGAACCCAAGGGACTTTCAGTGTCGCTACTCAACTCACACCAAAATGGCAAGTTCTTTTTATTTTTTTTTTTAAATCAGTTTATTAAGAAAATTATCTTCCAGAAAGTTTTCATCATTTTACTAATCTGCCTACATTCAGCAGTGTTTGTTACAAGTTTACACCTCTGGAGTTTTCATCCGCCAGATTTTAACGCTCTTATTCCAGCGAATATTTGGATCAAACCAGGTGCTAATGTAGCTCGCCGCATAGAAAAGGATTCTAAGCATAAATTCAATGATGAAACACCTAATCAACCATGGATTATTCATCAGAATAATTACATTAAGCCAGGTGATGTTGTTGCCAAAGTTCCCGAAGAATACAAATAAAAAATAAATTATTTAAAATTCTTTTTTTTTCGTTTTTTATTTCAATATTTCTAAAATATCTACATTATATAACAATTACTATTGATTAGTTTCTATGAGCATTCGATGAAATCACTTAATGCTTCTTATCGTAAACGTAACCTCCATTGCTACCGTACTGGGTATCCAAAGATGATTCGTATACGTTGGAAACAACTGGAACTGCAACTGGAGCTGGAGCACTTACTGTATGAATGATATTGCTACCTCCGCTAAGTCCAAGACCACTTCCTACAAGACCACCTCCAACAAGACCACTTCCAACAAGACCACCTCCAACAAGACCATGACCACCGATGAGTCCAGAACCTTGGTAGCCAGAGTCAATGATTCCTCCAGAAAGACCAGAAAGACCAGAATCATAAGCGCTGATAAGACCACTGTTTCCGTAATAACGACCGCCTCCAACTAGACCACCGCTTCCAATTAGACCACCGCTTCCAATTAGACCACCGCTTCCAATTAGACCACCGCTTCCAATTAGACCACCGCTTCCAATAAGGCCGCTATCGTATCCGCCACCAATTACTTGAACACTTGGAGCAACATTAACTTGACGAGAGTATGTAACCTCAGGATGAAGATGTTGTTGTGTTGTGTAGGTGCTTACAATAGGCCTTGAGATAACTGCATCAGAAACTTGGTTGTAGTTGATTACGGGAGTAGAAACTTTTGGTGGCAAATAGCTGCTAGATAAATGACTAACATCAGCTGCTGCCAAACCAACAATAGCGAGGACAATGAGGAATTTCTGTAAAAGATACAAATAAAAAAAAAATTAAATGTGTATACGTCATAATCTTTAATGCTACATTATTGCATCAGGTGCTAATTATAAGTTCCAGATAAAGAGTTTCTGGATTCTAAGTGATTTTTTACTGAACTAAAAAAAGATGTTGCCTCATATTTGTCATCACAAATGTTCATTAATTAAAAACTCTTTTTTAAATCATCAAAGTTCAGTAAATCTGTTATTTGAAAAAAAAAACTACCGGAAGGCTTAGCCTTTTTATCTTCTTGGTAGTGAAGGAATGAAAAACAAAGAATCACCGCCATTTAAGAAAGATTTAAATTTAAAAGTTGATCGGTGAAAGAACAACATTTTTTTTTTCAATAAAAATTAAAATAAATTTACGAAAAAATTTGTGTGCCATAAAATGCAAATGATGACCTTTCAAAGAATTAATGTTCAATTAGAGACTTTTTGAAAAAAAAGAATGTTAGATAATATTTCTTTTATTATTGGAGCGGTGCTATAGGGGAAATTTTGGAATCGTAAAAAATTATTTTTAATCCTTGATTTTATGACCTTCTGCCCTAGACCAAAATTAAGTAACTAAAGAGCCAATGTGCTGTTAACATGTTGTTTTAACATTTACATGGAAAAAAGTTGACAAGGACCAAAACTATGTCCTTAAATATAAAACAATTAAAAAAAATGAAATCAAAATGTATTCGAAAGCATTTTCACAAGAGTTAAACGAAGACTCATTGAAGGAATAAAATGACAGAAGAAAATATTGAAAGTTTTTAAAGGATCGGTTCTTAATTTTTCTCACTACAATGCAAATGCAGGAAATTTAATTCCAAATGTTGTTTATGGCAGACTCATTGAAGCTCAGACAAAATATTTAAAAATGTACGTTTTTTTTTTATTGAACAATGAATGATCCTAATTTTGTGTTCCAAAAAGTCCTTGTTGAAAACAACTATTAGCAGGCATTTTTCTTTAAAAAAGGATTATTTCAAAATTTATGAAGAAATGGAAGGATAATTTTTAAATATCCTTTTAACGACGCACAATTAGTTCGAGTGAACCGAAGTCCTAAGAATCCTTTATTTTGGATTTTTTTTTTTTAATTTTAAACAATTTAACTAAAATTCACTTCTTTCTTAAATTTTCTGAACTTTATTAAAATAAATTAAATAAACAAATAATTATGCACATTTGTCACAAATTTTAATTTAATTTTCTTATACTAACCATTTTAATAGTTGAAATCTTTGAACTAAAACTACTCGAAAGGAACTTAAGAACTGATGATGAACCATATCTTGCAAAGACATTTATATCAAAAAAAAAACTTATTTGGATCAAAATGTTGCTTGGTAAAAACAAAAACAAAAATTAAAATAAATGCTTAAAAAGATGATAAGCTAAAATACAACAAAAATAAAACTAAAAAGTATAAGAAAGGTGTGTCATAATTAAAAACAAGATTCATAGGTAGGCAAATACACACACTCAACCTATGCAGAAGATGAATCAAGTAAAGGCAGGTGCTTGGAAACGGTTTTTTGCTTTTTGTATAAAAACCTGTTCCAAGAAGAGTGCTGCCTGGTCGGTGGCTTTTAACAAAAAAAAATAATAACACAAATTTAACATAATAATAAATGTGCTCCTATTTAATTAAGTAAACTATATACATAAGGTTAAGTTTGCAATTAAATACTGCGGTTCCTCAATTATTGCAATTTGATATCTGATCGAATTTTAAATCGGAAGAAGATCGATGATAAGAGTAACCTACCGTTAAAGATTTATTTATTAATAATTATATTTATGGTCATAAATAGTTAATATATTTTTTATGCAAATATTCAGGTTGGTATTACAAAGAATTGATTGAAATAAGAACAAAATTAAATTGATTTTTCGATAAACAAAAAGTGAAAAATGACGCAACAATTTAGATTTATTTATTATACTTTTTACTTTTAAGGTTGATTTTTCATATTTTAAATCAGGAAATTTTGATCCAGTAAAAAATTTCAGTTATTGGGGCGTAGTTTATTTTCCATTATTTTGGAGGTTTATATTTTATTTAATTTTAGGTTTTTTATTTTCAAACTTATTACTTGTACACATAGTAATAGTGTTTTCAACATTTTAACTTTACAAAAAATACATTCTTAGTAAAATCAAACAGTTTTCGCATTTTTATGATTAAAAACTTTCATTCCAATAAAATAGTTCCTACTCGATACAATCGTTGTATCGACCTTGGGTTGTACCAGTAACCTAAATCGGACCAACTGTTGTATGTATCAATCATACTATACAAATTCTATGCTGAAATGCTTACGACATTACAATGTATGTATGGGTATGTCGGTGGAACAGTTGCACAGTGTTGCGACATGACATTAATTATTTTTTACTCCTAGAATTGATTTATTTATTTAAGTCAAAACTAATTAATATCTAGCGTACAATATGTTTCTTAGAATAACTATAAATTATAAAATGTTCTTTTAAAGTTAATGTTTGATACATTATACAATTTCAACATATTATTTTAAGATAAATTCCGTTCGTAGTTGGTACGATAGTGCGTTATATAAATACGTTTTGGAACATTAAAGTTAACGCAGGACAAAAGGATCAAAGCATCAATAGGTGTGTTTTTTTTTGCAAGCCCGGGGGGAATTGCACTTAAAAAACGACCACGGGGATTAGTGACAGCATCACAGAAACAAAATGGAGTTTTCATACAAACTATTGATAACAAGTATATAATTCACGCCAGTAACACAGTTTTTCTGTGTGCTTAGGTTAAGCATGGAGAATTCTCTGGGTTTAGCTTAGCCCGTAGAGGATTAGTTGTTGTTGTATTTAACATGGTGATTGTTTAACACCAACGTCGTGTTGTTCATCCAATTCCCTCCAGGCTTACAAAAAAACACGCATAATATAACCGTCACTTAGTTTAATAATAAAAACAAAACATAAATATTCATTTTTAATATTCTACATCTACTCTCTAGATTAGTGAGTTTGAGTCGGCTATTGTATGAGAGAAGATTTTATGAGTTCTGCCAGTCTAAGCCTCTGACAGCAAAATTTAAGAATCTTTTTTGAATTCTTATTTAATGGCAGTTTTAAAAGGGAGACCACACTTGGCAAGCATAATCTATGATGGGCCTATCAAATGAAGTAAAGAGTAGTAAAAAAACTGACGTAATTCCCTTTTTTTCCATCCTAGGACTTATTACAAATCACCTTAGTATATTGCCCCAATACTATTTAAGATAATATGTCAACATCATAAACATATGTGAGACAATAAGAGTACTTAAACATTTGCAGAAGATCATTAATAAATAATATAAAAAGAATTATACCCAAATGTTTGCCCTGTGGAACTCCAGGATTCACGTCAAAACTTTTTGAATGATAGTCATTAAAATTCACAGAGTAGGATATGACAAGCAAATAACATTTAAGCCAAGCTATGTGCCTGTTTACACAGTAGTTTTATTAAAAGACGCATACAGTGAGCCAGGTAGATTTATGTGTGCGTAGAAACGAGAAGTGTAAATTTCATGTTAAAATCCTTCTCGTTTCTACGCACATAAAATCTATCTGTCTCACTGGATGCGCCTTTCAGTAAAACGAACGGTGTAAACAAGAACTACGGGTATGGAATTTTCGTTAATACCCAACTTGCTAATTTTTTGGAGTAAAACATTATGCGATAGTTTGTCAAATCCCTTACTAAAATCTGTCAGAACACAATACGTTTGTTTTTTATTTTAAACGGAATTAATACAAAACTCCGTTAACTATGTATATTAGAAAAGTGACAGTTGGCCCTTTGAAAATCTATGTTGGTTTGGAACAATAAACGATTTTGTGTAAAAACTTAATGTTTTGCAAATAATTGCTTCGAAAAATTTCGAAATCGCCGAGAGTTTGGCTATTGGACGACAAATTATCAATTTTATCGTTTCATCCTTTTTTATGTAAAGAAATAGTAAAAATTGTTTCCATGCATGAAGACATTTACACGAAGACAGTGACCAATTAAAAAGAGAAGCAAGTGGTATCGATAAAAAAAAATCGAACTCAATCGAACAAAGATAGCGAAGTCGAAAAAAGTGGGTCTCGCAATTCCTTCCGTCCTTTCAGCTGCAGCCTAAACGGGTGGGTTGATTTTCTTTAAATTTGGTGCCTAGCTTTTTTTTCAGTTTTTTTAGGACCAAAAATAACGTAGGTACAGTTTTTTTAGCAAATAATGAAAATCTCATTTTTCTCAAAAATGTGTCGACAAATTTTACAAAAACGTTTTTATAAAAAAAAAATTCGGAAAAACGGTTGTAAATTTTACCTTCCATAGAATAGTTTTTTTGATTTTCGATTTTATCAAAAACGGCTCAATTGATTTTGACTAATTTTTTATAGAAATCTTTAAAATTTTTTTTTAAAAGAATTGTATACCTGCCAAAGTTTTCAAATTTTATTTTTTTGATTTTTAAAAAAAGTTTCAATTTTTTTTGAGAACTTAATAATTAGAAAACGACTTGGTCGATTTTTATTAAACTTGGCATTTGGCTGTTTTTTTTTTACATTATACAGCAGATTTTAAATAAAAATTATGCTTATGACCGAAAATAACGGTACCTGTCAAACAAGTGTTTAAAAACCCTTATGGTATTTTTCTCAAAAAAGAAAATTATTTTTTGAAAATTCGATATTTCGAAAATGTGTAGATGATTTTTTTTTAAATTAATTTTTAAATTCCGCATTAATAAATACTAACAAATGGCGTACCATTTTTTTTCTTAAAAATATTTTGAAATTTTTATATAAAAAAAATATTTTTTTTTTAACCGCTTCAATGATTTTCAATTTTGCTGTCATAAATTGACATTTGTGTAAGAAATCAGATGGTGTACATCGCGTTGGTGTCAAAACAATTTCAGTTTTTAATCAATTTATTTCTTGTTATATTGATTTTGTAACAACTTTTCAGTCTAAAGTGTAAGTTTCATGTGTATGTCCAACACATTACTAATTTGTACATATTTATGTACTCACATAATATTTCCTTAACCTAAATTACGCTTTTGGCAAGCGGTATAAAATATAGGCTCCCATAACTTACTTTTTTCTTTTAAAATCAAATGAATGGATCTAAATTATTCAGTCTTTAAAAGCACAGTGTGATAGCACATAAAAGCAAGTTCGTGCGACCCAGTCGTGCATTTTATTCAGAACGGATTAAAATGAATATTGATTGCATAATTTGTAGTCTGACGTTTAAAAGTGAAGTCAATGAATGCAATGTTTTAATTGAATTCTATAAATGATTTTTATAAAGACTGCATTCACAAAAGACTTAATTCTTTTACAAGCCTGTTTTGTTAACAATGGTTTCGAAAATACCAAACAATCATAATTTAAGGATAATTTAAGGCTCATCAGTTTGGTTCGAATGAAAAGTCTCACTAATCACCAAACGAGTAAAGCCTGAACCAAACCAATCAATGATTAATCAGAGTTTTGTGTTGCAAACTTTAAAAGTAGCCTATATTATATTTCTTCTTACATAGCCCTCCTAGCTTTATCACAAAATCAGTTAGCTTCAAAGATTAGTACGCATAAACAGACAAGACTGACGACAAACATTTTAAAAACGATGAATTTGTTTTTCATAACATGCAAATAACAAAATTAGTTCAAAAAATGTCCATAAGTACCTACATATGAATTTTAAATTTAATGATAGGCACTCTCATGTTATTTACATATGCATGTATTTTTTTTTCACCTATGCCGTATTACTCGTAACATTGAAAAATCTTAATAAATACATTTACTTTAAACATCAAGTAAATTTAACATGCCCTTTTATTCATTAAAAAGTAGGTAATCAGTTATTATGTAAATAAGGCTGTTGATGTGGTCAATCTTATTATAGCAACTTCTGGTTTTCATCTGTTCGAATTGATTTCATTAATCTCTTTAAAGAAAAAATAAAATAAAATAAAAATAATACTAAAAGAAAGTTAAATAAGAGAAGTAGTTCGGCCTTGATGAGATTTTAGAAACCTGAACTGGAATAAAGTATATTATTCGTCGAGCAAGAGTTGAGGATATAATTACTTAATATACATATATGTATATATATATGTAGTTTGGATTAACTTGGTATTGGTATAATTTATTACTAACTATAAAAGAGTAATTTAAAGGTTAGCCATTCACTTGACCATCATGGTAACGAAAGAGTTTCAGTTTGAAATGCAAGAAGCCTACATTTTTGCTAAGCTCACTATTGAACTTGATTCTTTTTTGAACAAATTATTTCGGAGAAATTGACAATTTGAAAATTAAATCGAACACTTCAAAGGTACAAACATAGTTACGTAACTATTTTTTTTTGTACTTTCCCAAATAAGGTGTTTAATTTTGTGATAAACATATTCCCAAGGTAAAATTATATGTTTAATTTTATTTTGTAAATATTACTGAATTTATTAAATTTTATGAAATTCTGTGATATTTTCAAAAGATCTAAAGACAACGTTAGGGTTAGTTTATAATTTATGTAAAGTTTGCTAAAATTTAATTTAGTGTAGCAAAATTATAAAATGGTAAATTAAAGTACTTAATGTATGTATTTGTATTTTGTATATATGTATATTTTATACGAGTTCTTTTTATTTGTTTTTATTTATTTCTCAATGATAACATGATAACACTTTTAGAATAAATTTACATATTCGAGTATTGTTCACAAACAACGGAATTAAACTATTAAATTTGTTTTTATTTTTATTTTTATTTTAACATTTAATTTTTGTTATAAATAAAATATAAACCAAAAGGTCCTTCTAAATGCCCTTCATGAAAAAAAATCCCAACTAAAATTATAATACATATACATACAAATTAAAAAATTGTGCACTTCCTTAAAAATAAAAAAAAAATTGAACTAGTTCTTTTTTTTAATTGTGAATGACTCATTTATTATATAGAACAAAACAAAACAAGATATTATTTAGTATATATTGTATACAAATATAAAAAAAACTTTCAGTTTCATTTGGTGTTTATAATTAATTCAAAAGTAATAAAAAATAACTGATATTTTATTCAAGAATTAAGATAAAATAGCATGACTGCTCTTAGAGTGTTAATTTATACACGAATTGTTTTTTTTTTTTTTAAACTAAACCACAAGCAATAGAATCTCTTCCGAAACGTTTGATGAAATAATATTGATTTAAATAGTTAGACGTTATATAAAATAAAATTAAAAACTAGGTTGCATGAATTTGCTCTTAATTTTCAAGTTAATTTTAAATTAATTTAAATAGAATTTGTTGCCAAGCATTTTGTATGCTTATACTATTGGTCACAATAAATTCATCACTTTGGCTTACTTTGGTTGATGAATCAAAAAAAAAAAAAATGTATATCTAAATTTGTAGCTAATTACTTGCCAATTTGTTGTGCAAACCAACAATTTTAAGAATTTTAATGAATATAAAAAAAAACCGTTCGTGCTACATATTTCTACTTGGTTCAAAAACAATTGTATTTAAAAAGCAAACATTTTAGACACTAAGAGAGTAATTGTTTTAGTATTTTCATCCGCTAACTTTAGACTTATCTAAGTGGAAACTTTATGAACTTTAGGAAATCATGTGCGCCAAAAATGTTTGCTTTGCTCAGCAAATTAGCATTTAATTAGTTACAAACTATTTTGTAAAATTTTTCTTTTATCGAAAACAATTTACTTAACTAATTTTAATAAGTTTTGTTTTTTTGTACAGAAAATTATTTAAAAAGCTTAAAATTATTGTATATCACTTAAAATATATAATTTTTGTTAAATTTTTGATGAATACTAAATATTTTAAAAACGAATTAGTCTATTTTTTTAGCTTAAAGTCTTGGTGGTTTTTTTCACACAATCTAAAAGAATATAAAGATTGTTATTGATCAAAATAACCGTTGCTAACATACAACTGGAAAAAAACAAACATTTTGTCGGTGTGGCGAAATTGATATACCATAGACACACTTCCTAAATTAATTTAACTGCATAATGCATATACAAGTCGTTATTAAGAGTTCAAAGATCCCACATATAACCGCTTTTTTTCATTTTTGACTTTCTTATCATTGGCAGTCGGCTTACTTGAATTAAATTTTTTTTACAAAGGTTTCCAAAAAATGTTAATAATATTAAAAGTTTTAAAGAATCATGTATTGCATTTCTAAAACTTATTTTTTGATATTTCAAATGATGATTTTTTTTTAATATAATTTTTAATAGCACTTTAATTAATCTTGATTTTATAAAATTTTAATAAACAAACAGAAAAAAACTGCGCAAACGATTTTTAATTTTTACTTGCGATATGTATGTAAAGTAACACACATACATAGATATATTGGCTGTTATGGATTTGTACCAAAATTCTAGATTTTGATCAAACTTTCATAACGATATTAGGGAAGACTTAAAAAGTGGTATCTAGCGTAATTTGGTTATTCGTCCGTTTTTTTTTTAATTTTTTAAGACCAAAAATAACACTGTATTTGTCATATTTTTTTTTTTTGCATTTTTATAAAAAAAACTTATTTTTCTCAAAAATGGTGCCACACATTTTATTTTTTAACCAGTAATTGGGAACATAGGCTGCTTGATTTAAATAAATTTTTCAATGGAGTGTATTTAAAAAAGTTCAAATAGTAGGTACAGTGGTTACTAAATAAAAAAAATGTTCATGGATTTTTTAACCGATTTAAAATAAATTTTGTATACAAGAGCTTCTTATAAGTTCAAATTATTGTATCCAAACTTGCAAAAAAATTATTTTGGATTAAAAACATTTCTCTGAATAATACTTACTTGAGTATAAAATATCTTATGTCAAAAACTTAAAAAAAAGTAAGTATCTTAAGTCAATTTTTAAAATTTTTTAGGAGAGCAAAAAATCTTTCGAAAGAAGCTTCCCAAAAAACCTTTAAATCATAGACCTCTTAGAATAAACTTTTTAGAGGTCAAATTTTATGAACTTTTTTTTAAATTTTATTATAAAAACATATTGTTAATATTAATTTATTAAGTTATAGGGAAAATTATGACTTAAGATAGTTTGCCTTTTTTAAATTTATTTTAAATTATTGATTTCAAAAATCTTAAGTTGAGATAAGATACTTTGATTTCTTAAGTTCGGTATCTTAAGTCCACTTAAGATGTTTTACCTTTTCACAATTATTACAAACTCTTAAGATCAAATAATCTTAAGTATACTTAAAATTTTGTAATTCGCTTCAACACAACATGTTATGTGGACTTAAGATATTTTACCTTGTGTCACCATGCTATTTTCCAACATAAGATGATTTTTTTTCCTTTGTAAAAAGGAAACGGAGTGAGATAGAAGAATTCGGATAAGACAGAACTGTGCGCCTCTGTGTTGTTAATAGGGTTTATTAAAAAAAAGCAAGTCATCTTAAATCGACTTAAGATATTTTACCTTTTCAGTCGAAAAATATTTTTCAGATTTAATTTATTTTCTAATGTAAATTTATAATCGAGCTTTTATTCAAATAAAAGTTTCAGTAATATTAAGTAAAGCTGTTTTTTCTGTAATAGAACGCTGATAAACTGTCTCGGAATAAGGACCCAGAAAAGAAAATTTAATGAACACTGTTATCTTGATCTAATTTTTGTAGGAGAACAAAATCAATTTTCTTCTCCTATTTATCAATCTAATATCAAAACAAGCTATGTATATATGTATTTATTTTTCTGCTATATAAATATAATAGAAAATACTTATCCACTTGCGTTTAGTGCTTTAATCAGGTTTATTTTAAATATTTATCCATTCTAATAATAAAAAATAAATAATTATTATATAACCGTAATTATATCTTTTATTAATATATATATATTATTTATTATAATGTTTATTATGCCATTTATATATTCTCATCAACCAAATAAATTTGCATTTAATGACAGAATGAAAACAAGATTAAAAAAATTTTTCTCCTCTCGTGTGCACTGGTTCAGTCTTTCTTGGAATAACAAAATGCAAGATTATAAATTTAATTTAATATATTTAAAATAAGTTCAGTCACTTAAATTGAATTTTGGTTTCATAATGCAAACATCAATATTGACTTGCTCTACAAGTAGGTAAGCCACTACGTCTAAACGGATAGACATATTTTTAAAATTTTGTTAAAAGCGATTTTATTCAGAATTCCCATAAAAGATATAATTTCGAATGATTGCCTTTCAGGTTTTTGTTGGTGGGTGTTGACGTTTTTGTTTTTTTTTTTAATTACTATATAATTTATCATGAATTTATCTAAAATTATGTCCTGTCTTGGCCTCCTTAGCAATTTATTTTACATTTTGAAGGTTTTTTCATCACAGTTTTATTTCTTGTTAAAAATCTCTTTTTCAAAAATATAAAATTTTGTATTCACATTAATTTGCTAAAGACTTATTCTTTTGACTAATGCTAAATAAGCAACAAATATATGTCCCTTAGCAATATACCAGGAGAATTTTCAAATCAAGTGAAGGTAGGTAATATAAAAATAAATAATTGAATAGGTACTTAAATTATTGTTTTCAAAGAAGTTGAATTTTTCAGAGAAAGGTACACTCGGGCGTATGTGTACTTTACTTATTTTCTTTTAAAGCATTTTTTTGGCTTTGTGTTTGTACACCTTATGCTGATTTGTGATGCCAATTGTAAGTTTATATGGCACGATAATTTTGGTGTCGCAAAATAATAATAGATTTTTGTAGAGGCACTAAATACCAGAATTTTTTTTACTATTGGAGAAGGAGTCTATCTCTCCCCCGATTAGAAGGAAGGCAGTTAAAAAAAATGCTTGAAATAAAAAAAAGAAGGAGAGGTTTTTGTGTAATAGTAAAGTAACACTTGTCATTAGGCTGCCAAGCTTTCGCTCCATCAAAATAATAGCCGCATTTTATTTTCTACAGACTTGGATCAGGAAAATAAAACAATACGGATCTTAATGATAACAGTGTTGTATGCTCATCTCTTTTTTTCTTTTGTTTGTTTATTTTTCATGTAGATACTGTCTTTTTTCTTTAGACTACAGTTTGTACCCCCTAACGACTGAAGAGCCGTCTACCCGCTAGAGTGAAAACTTATTTTAAGATCCTTAAAATAGATCCAGATACAGAGCAGGATCCAAAGTTTTTGTTGTATTATGTGTTAAACGATGATTCCGATGCAGATCCGTAGATAATAAAACGCGGCTAATATTGAAGGTTTTTGAATGAAACAACAACACTTAAGTGATCTACCACCAAGTTTTCATAGGCTGGTGTTATAGATATTTCACGACTGCCACGCCGATAATCAGACTCTTTTTTAGCTGCGCTTGGTCATTTGATCAATTTTATTTGAAAAACTTCAACGAAAAAAAAAAAAACAATATTTAAAAAACAACGTCAACTGAAGTACTATACCATTTTTTAAAGTCAACAGTCTGTTTATTTATTTATTTTATATTCCATTTAAATCAAGTTATTTCAATTAACAGTTTTTGAAAAAATAAGATACATTCAAATTTAAAATTAAAAAAAAAAAAACAATACAAATGTGTACTAATTTCTTCTAAATTTGTAAAATAAAACACTAAATTGGCACTACGTATTAACTGCCCATATCCATTCTTAAGCAGATTCTGAAAACCAGATGGTTCTATGTCTTCAAGTTTTTGAGAAAATTGATTTGATATAATATATTCAATCATCAGGCAAGTGTCTGTGTGTGAACAATGTTCTTTTAGAATATTACCTTGGGTGGCCTGTTTCGCGGGTTCCAAATTTATCTACTAGGATTTAGTTCGACGTTAATTTTTGTAGTACTATTGAACTAACATATAAATATATACATATTTGAGTGTTGGTATATAATCTTCTTATTCGTAATCGCCAAACACCGATTGTTTCGGTTATTTTCCACAAGGAGAGATAGTTAATTGAATTGTCAATGGAATAAATATAATATAATATATTCACACAAAAATGATCGCCGGTGAAGTCATTGACTCCATGTTTAAACAAATGAATACTTTGAACAGCGTGTAAGAACACACAAATTAATTTTTTAATGGCTGGAACATTAATGTTCGTATTTTTAAATAGCAAATGAAAAAAAAGTAAACAGAATTCAAATTTCAATTGTAAATTTTGTTAATATATGTACATATAATTTTATTTTCGATTTAAGTTTATAACAAAGTAAGTTTTTGTTTATAATTTTTTTTAATTTCTTCTTTTATTTTTACAGAACTATTATGTACATTTGTTGTGACAGCTGATCAGGAGTGCCACATTTCAAATTAAAAAACAATCTGTTGCTCAATGCACATTGTAAAAAAACAAAAGCTATTCACAGTACAGTAGGATTTTACACGAGTTACAAATACAACATCCACAGTAGAATTACTGCCAATAAAAGCAGAAGTAGAATCCTACTGCGGATAGGTTTGTGACGTTTATTCGAGTATCGAATGGAATTTTGGTGGTTTTGTTTTCAGATGTTGGTGGGATTGACTATCATTTGCATCTCGATGGCTGTGTTTATAAAGTAGTTGTGTGTTTTTCATGGCTGTTTTTCTATTGACCAAAAAAATCAATCTATCATTTTCGATTCAACCAAAAAAATCAATTGATTTTATTCGTTATCGGTTTTTTTAAAATTTGATTTAAAGAAAAATGCATTTAAATGCACTTCTGATTGAAGAACTACATAGAATTCAGTTAAAAAGTCATTATATGATCTAACAAAAATGATCGCCGATGACGTCATCACATGATACATAAACGACAACTTACTTCGACCATAATCTACGAACAAACCCCTTTCCTGAAACATATGTTTATCGCTGCCTTTTCCTGAAGAATTTATTTTTATTGCTGAAACCGAAATGTCTGACAAAGGAAAAAGGTAAAAAGAAAATTAATATAAATTATATGATTAAACAATTCTAATCAGGAAGGTTAGAACGAACTGGACAAAAAAAAGAACTGAAGCGTTATTGGATTTTTATGCGGCGAGGGCCGAAGAGTTTCAGCTTCGTTTCCACTTTCACTGGACTCCAACAGTTCACGCAAAATCTACAATTATTTCATGAATTATTTAAGAAAGAATATCTTTTTCTATGTTTTCTTACCATATCTTCTGAAAAATTGTCCATTTTATGTAACTATAATTAATTTTTGGCTCAAGTTATTTTTTGTTTTCCTTTTCATTTGTAGCAAACTTTCTTTTATTTGTATTTTTTTTTTAGATTATTCTGACAGCTGTTATTCGGTAGTACCAAACGTGAAATATAAAAACCAGGCTACTGCCGATGCGTTTTTTTGGGAATTTCTTACTGTACTATGTATAGATTCCCAAAAAAACACGGCTAATGTCATAAAGCGAAGAAATGGTTTTTAAATAAAAAATAAACTAAATCTTACTACATCAATTCGTTCTAGAATTTATAAAGGGCAATACATATATTATGTAAATTATCAATCGTGAAACACGCGTTTAAATAAACACCATGTTCAACTTTAAAGACGATTTAGTGTTTTTATTTATGTACCTACCAATCACATAATAAATTAAACATGCCTGTTTTTAATTAGCACTTTATTCTAATAAATTGACAGCTGTCAAAATCGTATTAATTTTGTTTTGTAAAATAAACTGCTTTACTTTACTATAGCACACATACATTATATTATATTGATTGAATAATGAGTTCCGTTGAACAAGACAATCATTGAAGACCTTTATTTTGAACGATCTGGTCTATTGGCATAAGAATTGGCAAATGAATTATTCCTTTGACAGAATATGATGATACTCATTTTTTACGTTAAGTTTTTTTTTTTGTTGCAGTAATAATCATGTGCAGTAGTGTTTTTCAAGAAGAAATAACCTCAACTTCCAACAAAGGGGTGACAATTTCAGTGGAAACAAAAGCAACCACAGAAGATAAAAATGTTTGTTTTTTCTCTTTTGCTATGATCTGTCAAACTGACAACGCAAATGTCATGCTATCACTATCAAATTTATAACTAACATTTATTATAAATTTTCATTTTAACCAAGGTTCGAAGAACGATAAAATATGATTCGTTCTCTCGCGAAAAATTCGTAAGGGAATTTTATTTTTGATTCGATCGCGAATCTTATTTTTTGGTTCCTTTAAAATAAAATTCGTTTTCGCGAACGAATCATATCTGTTGCGATCTGTAAAATATGGTTCGTTCGCGAATTTATCACGTGGGAACTATTGAAGATCCATTCGCGAACCGTTCAAATAAAAAAAAATGTCATTTTAGATTTTATATAAATATCATATAAATTTTAGTAAATAGAGATATTTTGTATCGTAACTAATACCACACAACATTTAAAAATCACTCTTCTTTATGTCAATTAAGAGCGATTTACTTTTTTCTTATCGAACTGACACACTTCCAGTTCCTGATGGTTGTTCATTAACCCCCGAATCATTAATATTAACACTATTTATTATTGTATAGTGCCTTTCTATGTTTCCTGTCACTTTCTTCTCTTTCTTTCTTTTTTTTTCACAAATTAAACAAGTTGATTCGCCAACTACTTCTTCATTACAAGAAACTTATTTATCTAACTCAAATGTTTTTACTTTCCCCATTTCAACAAAAATCATTTAAAAAATAAATCACTTCACAAACGCACTGAATGGATACTTGATGACGAATGATTCTTTTTACGGATCTTTTCGGATCCTTATCGCGAGCGAACCATATTCTACCTGAAATTTATTTTTCCGATCTCTCGCGAACGAGAGATACAGAAAAAAATGGATATAGTTCGTTCGTGAGAGAACTATAAATTTTTATGGATCGAACATTTTATCGTTCGCGAACTATTTTTTTATGGTTCGTGAGAAGATCGGTAAAGAATGATAAAGATCCGTATTTTATGATTCGCGAGCGATATTTTACGAACCCTGATTTTAACAAACATTTATCAGTTCAATTCATTGAACCATGTAAACTACTTTTACATTCAGTTTTTTCCAAACTTTGACCAAAAGTGCCAATTGTCACGATTTGTCACCATATTCTATAATATCTAAGCAAAATTCTGTTCCCTACTTCACAAATTAGGTATGTAGCTCCGGGCAGAAGAGAACTCTTGCGAGTTAATTTACTTATTCGATTGGGCCTTGTAAAGTACTTTTTAGTATCGGGTTTTCGAATTGGGACTTGACAATTTTGAATTTAATTTGTGAACGCATCCTTTCACTAATCATCGAACTGTCATTGTCAATTTATTCAGTAAACTCAATATTTTTATCATGGACCATTTGAAGCAACGTACGTTCTCCGATTGGGCTCTGGAGAAGATGCGCCAAGATGATGGATTTCATCGCAAAATAATCATCTTTAGTGACGTTTACTTCCCAGTTGATGATGAATGGGACGCTTTAATTTTGGCAAAAGAAAAATCTAATCTCAATGTATAATAACAATAATTTACTATGTAACATTTTTAACTGATGGTGTCGCGGTTGATAACTACATTATTGAAGTTTTTTTTAAACTAATTTCAGCACAAAGTAGTTGACTGCCATAGTACACATATTAAAGGTAATATCATTTGCGTTTTCATTTTTGTTCAGTTCTGTGCATCTGTCAAAATTGAGGAAAATGTTGGATCCACTGGCCCTTTTCTTGTCTAATTTCAATATTTCGTTGCTGTTTCTGATGATGCGGTGAGTATAGTTTTTTTGATCAATTGAACAGAAATTAAATTTCTGACACTTCCAACCTTGACAACCTGCGTAATATATTATATTAGATTTGTGTACTGTGGTTGACTGCAGCCAGAATTACTTGGCATTAGATACTGGAGCCCAAAGGAACACGCACCTAATTAATAAATTCACCTTCCTGACAATTTCTGCAAATGACATTTTTTTTCAACAGAAATCGGAAGGTTAACGTTTTGTCAAAAAAAGAAGAAAATGTATTGACAATTCCTGAATTTCTTGTGCATGTATTTTTTGATACCAAAATAAATAAAAAATAACATAAAATTAAAGAAATTTGTGTTTTTATTGCAATAAATTTAAACTTGCAAATAATTTTTAATATCTTTTGCTTCTGTTATGATTCTTTTTTAATTATTCCTGGCAACCCTTGTTTTTGACGTTTAAGAAAAATTCGCTTGTCTCATTTAATTTATAGCGCAATGGGAATCTTTTAACATTCTAAATTCATTGCATATTATATTCGCTCCGAATGTTTGGCATAGGTTTAGGGGAGCAAAACATTTTTTGGCAATTGATAGAATTTCTTCTCGACTCTTCTAAATCTGATAGACCACTAATTTCTGTTAAAAAAAGTCTGGAATAAAATTAAGTTCTTAATAATAATCTTTTACTAATTTCTACATTTCTTCATGTTTTCAGTTTTTAAACATTTCGGACTCAAACCGTACTTCACGTAGCGTCACGACTTTTTCAATGATAAAAACGTTGCATATAACTAGGCGAAATGCATCGCTTAACATTATTGTGAATTAAACTTTTCAAGTGTTATCATAATCAGGTTATACAATTTGAGTTTCGGTTAAGAAAATAACTGAATTATTTTAATTTTTTGTAGTTAGGATCAGTTGCATAAAAATGGCAACCATCATAATAAATTATTATGATTTTCTTATACTATGAGATTCAAAAACTCGCCTTTTTATGTACTTGGTCTTGTTTCGCCCCCTGATTCAATTTTGTAAACAATGTGTTTCAACTGGGACCATACATAAATATATGTACGTATCAACTGACAAGTCATTAAACTGGTAGTAGTAGGTGTCCCTCTCGCACGTTTTATTAATAATTCCACTGCTATTGATGCCAAAATCATTTTCAAAACCGCAAAGTGAATATATCACAGAGGAACTTAATGCTTATTAGCACCGATATTTTAAACTTTGTCACTGCAAAAAGTTTCTAGTTAGGTAAGGTATCTTCTTCTTCACATCTTTGTTGACACCATTTCTCAAGTTAAAACCCCAATTTCTTCTTCTGTGCAGATCCGGACGATTATGAATTCATCTCTTAATACGCCTTTGCACTCTACATACATATACTGTTTATGCTGTGGCCCTGGTGCTATGCGCTCAAGCTCTCCACAGTAAATCTCTATACGTATGTACATACGTATATAAGCGTATGTACCTGCTTGGTGGCAAAGCGCAGAATATAAATTGCCTACCTCCTTCATACACGTGCACAACAATCGGAAGACATGACACGATTAGCATTTTTCATTAAATCACGATATTATGTCGAATGAATAAATTTTAACAAAATTCTGAGCTTATGTCGCTGTTTTGTCGCAAATACACTCATGCAATCTAGAGATCCCATACTCGAGTCGAAGGTACTTACGAATGAAGTGAATTTCTTCGGGAAGGTTGTTGGATTTCAGTCACTTTTTTTGAATTTTTAATTTGGATTGGCACGAGACGCACTTTTAGTTTAATGGTTTAGTCTTTTGTTCCATAGATGGCGCCACTGCCGTTTTGGAATATTTAAATTACATAAATATGAACAAATTTAAATGGGACGCAACGGTAAATTTTTAATTTTAAAGAAAATCAATTCTGCCATTTCAAATCATATGCATTTTTTTTCGGAGAAAGATTTTAAAGTCACAAGAATTCGTCTTTAATTCAACATTATCATTATTTGGTGAAATTCACCTGCATTCGACTGCATTTTACATCCGGCATACGGCACTTGATTCATCTATGGGGACTGCAGAATCCAACGACTAAAAAGTTGAAAAAGTTGTGCAACAATAATGAAGTAATGAGTCCCCCGTCTCATCAGGTCGTTGGGACCTTGCACCTCGCTCCCATCAGGCATAAGCATGATGCGTGATTTAAGCGTCCATGACCAGCTTCTTAGCTGTGTGTTTGTGTGTGTGTGCCTGTGCAACTATATACAGATTGAAAATTGGTTTTGCATGCGTAGTCCTTTTGGAAACTTAAAGTACTCATACTCCCTGCTAGGCTACGCATAATTTATACAAATAATACACAATAAAGAGACTGAGATTGGAGTATGTCTCGGTACCGTGTCCGTCCGTTTCTAATCATCAGTTCATTTAGGTTTGTGGCTATCTCGTTTTGTGTTCCTGCTTCGAGTGGATATTTACCTATAGAGAAATTTTCAAAGTCGTTCTCGTCTTAGTCCTCGAGTTAAGCGCTGTGTCTCTGTCAACTTGACCAAAAGATATGGTCTAATCACTGGGGCACTATGTGTCTCTGTACAGTTTTTAAGTGAACAGGGGGGTGTTGGTGGCGTGGTGTAATGCCATTGCTCGAAGTCAAATCGAACGCAGAGTCGTGAGTTAGAGTTATTTGAATGCATTTAGACAGTCGTCGTCGTCGTCGTCGTCGTTGTCGTATGGACCGCTGCTGATGTCGCAGACAAAGTGTGTGTACGCGTCCGGGGTCGTAGTCGTATCTGGCAGATACTTTTTATTTTTTATTTCTGTATAAATACACACAGGGGACAAGTGGTACATGATGTTATGTGTCAACAGCTTAATTTCGCAAATCAGATATAAATCGTATAGCTAAGCTGGTATTTGGGGTTGTTCCCTGCCGCGCACCAGTGTCACCACGTCTTCTTTTCTTCCATCCCGCTAGAGGAGTAATTTATGTGACATGTTCTGAGATTGCTTAGACTCGAGTTCGTTAAGCACCCAATGACACATATGAAACCTAGGTATATACAACAAGCTTTGTGGTGCGGAGAGTCCTGATGTGGATGGTGGTGTGGTGGCTTTGAGAGTTTAGTTTTGTGTCGCAGGGGTCTTATCAATCAATCAATCAAAAATATCGAGCCCGGTAAAATTCCTAAGCTAATGTTGTCAGAAGTGGTTTTCGATTGAAACTACTATCGATTAAGTGACAGACTATATACAATTGGTTTCCGATTGGCTTTGATTGATGGGTGCAGTGTGTTGCGCAGCGGCGCAGTATTTCTAAGCTGGAGGCCATAAGGCAATTTAATATAAATTTACACATAAATATATCTAGATGTAAATTTGAATGTAAATATATGTACGTTGTTCACGATGGAATTAAATTATTGGGCGATTCGGACGCAACGCAACTGGTGGTCGGTTAACCTAATTTATGCAAACGAGATTAGGCTTGAGTGCGGGGTATTAATTTTGTTTTCAATTGTAAGTAGTAATTTGTATATGGCAAGTTGGAACTAATCTTATATCGACATTATACATGTGTTTGCGCTGAACTTAAATGCGTTGAGTTATTATATCGATGAGGAAAATATAATTGTCTTGGTCTTGGAATTAGATTGATTTGAATTGCGTGTATAAGTAGCTTAGTTGAAGAACTGCTACATTTCAAGGTCTGTTTATTGTTGCAAGATTATATAACACAGATATTGAGAGTACGACTATATATTGGAATTATATAAGTCATTTCTGTAGTTTTGAACAAAATTGAGTCATTATTTTTGTATCGATAGGTCAATGAAGAGGTGGAAAGAATAAAGTCACCTTAGTTTGTAGAACGTTAAGTTTTATTACTCATATTATTATGAATAAAAAATAGTGGTGAAAATGTAGCTAACATTATTTGTCCACGTGTGTAGGAACTTTAAAATATATAGCTGCAGTTTTCCCAGCCAGAGACGGAGCCTCTTACTTATCTAAGGTGTTGCTAGAGTATACTGTATAGACCAGGGCTGAAACAATTTTAGGAAGCAATTTTGGTTGAGTCACGGTGTTCATTTACTGCATCGCAGCTTCTTGACTCTGGAATATGTAAGGGTGTCAATAATGCGAGCAGAAAAATAGAACCTTTCTAACATCCATGCATATTGCATATAGAAGCTATATTTTTGTCCAAGCCTATAAAAGATAACAAAAAATGAGATGGTGGAAAAAGCCTAGATAAGATTTAACATTCTTAGAGCTAAGCTCCTTTATAGAGCCAAATTGTACCAACAAATTATCACTAATCACTAAGCAACTTATCCTAAATTTTGATAACATTCTCTTGCCAAGTAACGGTACATGAACATTAAGTAATAACACCGCAACATAATCGTATGAAGATTAATGATAGGTTAAGGACCCAATGTGTGTTATCATTTTGCTATTGATAATTTCCATGAAAGCTTTTAAATTTTTTTGAGCTATCGAATCAACCAATTTAGATTTTCATTAAGTGCGATTTGGAATTGAATTTTATGTTTTATATCAGTTTTTGTTTGTTATTGATTAAGAATGTTATTAAGTATGATACATAGTAGTTTTCAAAATTAGTTTTATTTTAATTTTAATGCTTTTCAAATAGAAAAAAGCATTGCAACATTAAAGAACTTGGATGTTGAGGCGACAATATTGCTGTTTAAGTAAAACTAAATTTTAAAAGCTCTTCGACTTTTTCATAATTTCAACGACATATCGTTTTATTTTAGCTCTAATATGAAATTTTCCAAATCGGTGAAGGTCAAAATTTGAACTATTACTTCATTAAGGCTGACAGGCGTGAAACTGCCCTAGTGAAGAACGTGTTATATAATCTTTATGCAGATGCCTAACTAAAAAACTATTTAAAAAAAACACACCAAAAGAGAATATTTATGCCGTATATAGTAAGCGGTTCTTTTTTACTAATTAAATTTTGAGCTGATAACATCGGTACTATAGGTATGTTTAAGTTAAAAATTACGGTCTCCTATCGGATGCTGAAAAGTTGGTATTTTGATGCCTTTTATCACAGCTAAGGAAAGCCGTATTGTAGTTCAGGATAATCTCGAAGAAAGCAAGCAAATCTCGTGTTAAAAAGATAAAAATAACTCTAACCATTTACCATCTGTATTTTTAGATATGTATTTAAGCAAAATATATAATATATAATTTCATCAAAAACGTATTCTAAATAACGCTTTATTGCATACATACGAGTATGTATATAATAGGTACAAAGTTATTTTGCTATGAGCTATAGGAGTAATCTCAACGGTAGTAATCTGATTCTAGCCCAGAGCTAATTCGACGGAAAAACAAATGAGCGGTGAGCTTCCTTAAAAAGTAAGAGGGGGTTAACGGTACAAATTTAATTCCGGCCCCCACAACTCGCAAAGCAACATACAAGGGTGAAGAAATATGTGCAGCTAGCGGTTTTTATAACACCAAAAAGGTACTTTTTACTGATACACGAATGCAACAAAAAAATTTACAGATTTTACTCATAGAGTAACTATGGGGACATTGGAAATGACTTGTATTACGTCGATAAAACAAAATCATGCCAAATCTTAGAGATTTTTATTTTGTATACTATTGTTGCAATATAACTTCACAAACTGTCTTAGAAACCATTCTACAGTCTGAAGTACCAATTTGTATATTTAATGTCACTTCCCAGTTGGTGGTTAAATTAATTTGTTAATTTTTTTTAATAAGGTGAATCTTAGTTTTAATTGTGGCTTATCTCGCAATTACACAATCATATACTCATTTTCATCCGCACCGGTACAGCACTTATACACGAAATTAAAAATACATATAGGTACCATCTATCTTAACGTATATCTAGGCATTTGACATTTTTGCATAACTAAGCATTGCAGAAAGGTTATTGGATTATTACAGATCGATTAAAGCATACATATATACGGTTCAACTTAGTTCTCGACTCAGTCGGTTGTTGTTCAAATCAACCTGTGTGTTGGCTTGTTATTTGATCAATTTGAGTTGATGAGAAAATCAAGATTTTGAATTTTTTTCAAATTGATTTACAAGTATTTCAAATTATTGAACTATGAATATTGTATAAAGCCAACACATTCGATTTACTGTCCAGGTAAACCTTTTTTAAATCAAGACAAAATTTACAAAAAATTTGATACGAAGCCCAACCTCACTGCTAATTGTTTTTGTTCTATAATATTTTATTTTAAAATATTTTTAAATCATCTTTTAATCATTTTAAGAATATCGAATCGCGTAATTTTTTTTACAAAAAAAAAATGTTTTTGACACTTGGAGCTGTATTCTTTTAACTGAGTTTATGAAATAATGTGTGGCCGAGCGGCGAGCATCAATTTAGTTGATAACCAATTGACCATTGAATAGTTTATGGACTACTTTAAGATGAAGCAGCGTTGTTCCTGGGAAAAAAAATGTTGGGGCCATTTTTGGGGCCATTTTAACATTTTTGGGGCCACTTACTTTTTCCGTATTTAATAAAACTGGTATCGAAATTCGATCATCTGAGCGACAAAATATGATTTCACATATGGCTATTTTTACACAATGTAGTCGACCGATTCACATACTCTCTTCTTATGGCACTTCTAATTAATATTAACTTTTAAATGGTAGCTATATTTTTTATTGTAACCAAATAAAATATTAGGTTATATTTCGTATTTTTGTGTTTAGTATTTTTATAATTTAATAAATTTTTTTTATAAAAAGCAACATAAGATGTACAACATAAAATATTTAATATTTAAAATGTCCACAGGTAAAATTTTTTAGATAACCTTTAAAGCTCATAAGAGCAGTAATAACTTCATAGCTGAGTCTATTTCGATTGTCTGTTTAAATATTATTAAGAGGTAAACTTAAAATATTAATCGCGAAAGAGTAAATGTTATTATATAAAAAAATTTCATAAAAATTTTTCTTGTTTTTAAGACTGGCCCATAATTTAACCGAATCTAATTGTTCCTCGGAGGAATCTATTTCTTCTATTATATTCGGAAGCTCTAAAACCAAGACATCTTTAGAACATTCAAATAAACTAGGAAATTTGTTTAATAGAATCTCGTTAAATTGAATTGATTGCGTTCTGCAAAATTAGCATATGGATGATAGTAAATATCGATTACTTTGAAATTACCGATTTCTAAAATTTTTAAATTATGTTTTATTATGCTGTTCAAAATTAGTTACTTTGGTTTGTGAATTTGACGATTTTGGGGCCATTTCGTGATGGCCCGGGGCACGGGGCCAAAATAAAAATCTTGGGGCCAAATGGCCCAATTGGGCACTTTGGCACAACGCTGAGATGAAGCCTAAAATTGTATTTGCATTTCAGGACCTTAACCTTGAAGATCTGACCATTAGTGCTTAAGTTATAATTTTATTAAAGAGGTTCAAGTAGGTAGCTATACATATTCTAGGTTAAACAATCAAATTGATTTTGAAGTAATTAAAGTTTTTACCCAAACGTTGTCTAGCATATTCTAGGTTCTTAAGGTTGATTTAGAAAAAAATCAACTTTTGTCACATTTTACCTTAATTTTAAGACTTTAATCCCAAACATCCGATTATTAGAATAGAAGTTAGAAGCTAACCAAGACCTTAACCTTGATGATTTGTTCCTTAGGACTTAAGTCATAATTTTGTATAAGAATATCAAGTAGGTACCTATGGATATTCTAGGTTAAACAATCAAACTGATTCAGAAGTAAGTCAAGTTTTGTCGAAAGCATTTTCTTGTCTAACATTTTACCTTCATTTTCAGAGCGTAACCTCAAACATCCGATGATTAGAACAGAATATATCAGCTTACAAAATCGACCCTTTTCGATTATAATATTTTATTTGTTTAATAATTATTCCTTTTTCGTGACCTTCAATTCTTATATAATATATCTAGATACAGAAAGAAAGACCTGAAGCCCACAGAAATAGGATTCAAATATATTGAATTTTATTTGTTTAGTTAAGTTAATTCTACCTCTTGTCTGATTAACCTAAACATACTTTAACCTTGAGCATCTGGCCCTTAAGTTATAAGTTTGATTTAGAAGTTAGTAAAGTTTTTACCCAAACTATGCATATTCTAGGTTCAACAATCGATTGATTTAAAAGACTGACATTTTACCTTAATTTTAAGACCTTAACCTCAAACATCCGATTATTAGAACAGAAGTTATAATCCAAACAAACCAACCAAATCCAACCTTTACGATTTTATTATTTGTAAAATAACTACTAGTTACAAATGTTCATGCGCATACTTACATGTATACATACATATACATACTTACATAAACATAATGTATATCATTTTTGCAAGCAAATTTTGTTTGCCACGTGGTTTTTTTATTGCACACACTCCACCGTCTTCTCCCTTCTATCAATATGTTCTTTATAGGTACGTACCTATATATGTATAGGTACATACACATTTTGTTTGTTTTTTTTTTTTTCTTTTGCCGTGATGAAATTAGTTCTAAAAAGACAATTTTTCAAGTTTCTAGTATGAAATTTTGAACGCCTTTGCAAACAATTTTTTTTGTAGCTTGTCATAAATATTGAACATCCAATAATTATAACCAAAGTTATAGGCTTCTAAGTGGGCTCAAATCGAGCATTTTTCGAATTTAATAATTCCTCCACTGAATCTCGCCCATTGGCAATGTTCAACATGTAGGTACGCTGGCTGAAATTCATCACTTGTGTTTTTTTCTTCATTTTATTCATTTTGGTAGTTTCTTTGGTAACACCAACCAAAAATTCAATCTTTCTCCCCCTATACGCTAGAGTTCATTGTCTATCTTTGTTCATTTTGGTAACACCATACTTTTATCAAAACGACCTTATAAACATTTTCAATGCTAAAACATTTATGTATTTATTTATGTATGTACATTGAATGTCAAATTTTAATGTTGATCTACTTTTCTGAACATACCAACATCATAACTTTCCTAAAAAGGGTCAAGTACATGTGGTTTAAAAATTTGTTTTGTATTAAATTTTTGTTTCTATTAAATATTCAATTTAATAAGGTTTCATATATAGTTTTATGTGACTGCGCAACGATTTCATAAAAAATGCAGTCCGATATTCTAGCTAAATTTTAAGACCTTAATCACAGATAATAAACTATACAGATGTAGCATCCAAATGGGAAAAAATGTCCATGAAAACGAAATTAGAGAACTGTTATTGCATGCAACTTTTACTGCATGCAAATGCGTCCAACTTTTATTGCATGCAATTGCATGAAACTTTTATTTTGCATGCAAATATATGCATTTTCATGCAACTTCATGCAACTTTTGCTGTATGCAACTGCATGCAACTTTTATTGCATGCAACTTCATGCAACTTTTATTGCATGCAACTGCGTGCAACTTCATACAATTTTTATTGCATGCAACTTTCATTGCATACAACTACATGCAACTTCATGCAACTTTTATTGCATGCAACTGCATGCAACTTCATGCAACTTTTATTGCATGCAACTGCATGTAACTTCATGCAACTTTTATTGCATGCAACTGCATGCAACTTCATGCAACTTTTATTGCATGCAACTGCATGCAACTTTTATTGCATGCAACTGCATGCAACTTCATGCAACTTTTATTGCATGCAACTGCGTGCAACTTTTATTGCATGCAACTGCATGCAACTTTAATTGCATGCAACTGCATGCAACTTCATGCAACTTTAATTGCATGCAACTGCATGCAACTTTTATTGCATGCAAATGCATGCAACTTCATGCAACTTTTATTGCATGCAATTGCATGCAACTTCATGCAACTTTTATTGCATGAAACTGCATGCAACTTTTATTGCATACAACTGCGTGCAACTTTTATTGCATGCAACCTTATGCAACTTTTATTGCATGCAACTTCATGCAACTTTTATTGCATGCAACTGCATGCAACTGCGTGCAACTTTTATTGCATGAAACTGCATGTAACTTTTGTTGCATGTAAATGCATGCAACTTCATGCAACTTCATGCAACTTTTATTGCATGCAACTGCATGCAACTGCGTGCAACTTTTACTGCATGAAACTGCATGTAACTTTTGTTGCATGTAAATGCATGCTACTTCATGCAACTTCATGCAACTTTTATTGCATGCAACTGCATGCAACTTCATGCAACTTTTATTGCATGCATCTGCATGCAACTTCATGCAACTTTTACTGCATGCAACTTCATGCAACTTTTATTGCATGCAACTTCATGCAACTTTTATTGCATGCAACTTCATGCAACTTTTATTGCATGCAACTGCGTGCAACTTTTATTGCATGCAACTGCATGCAACTTTTATTGCATGTAACTGCATGCAACTGCATGCAACTTCATGCAACTTTTATTGCATGCAACTTCATGCAACTTTTATTGCATGCAACTTCATGCAACTTTTATTGCATGCAACTGCGTGCAACTTTTATTGCATGCAACTGCATGCAACTTTTATTGCATGCAACTGCATGCAACTTTTATTGCATGCAACTGCATGCAACTGCATGCAACTTTTATTGCATGTAACTGCATACAACTTCATGCAACTTTTATTGCATGCAACTTCATGCAACTTTTATTGCATGCAACTGCATGCAACTTTAATTGCATGCAACTGCATGCAACTTCATGCAACTTTTATTGCATGCATCTATGTACATGCAACTTCATGCAACTTTTATTGCATGCAACATGTATGATGCAACATGTTGCATTTAACATCATACATCAGAATCATACATGTTGGATCATACATGTTGCATCATACATGTTGCATCATACATGTTGCATCATACATGTTGCATCATACATGTAGCATCATACATGTTGCATCATACATGTTGGATCATACATGTTGCATCACACGTGTTAGATCATACATGTTGCATCATACATGTTGCATCATACATGTTGGATCATACATGTTGGATCATACATGTATGATTTAGCATGCAACATGTTGCATAATACATGTTGTATCATACATGTTTTATCACAATTTTATTGCAAAAAGCTTTTATTACATGCAACTTCATGCAACTTTTATTGCATGCAACTGCATGCAACATTATGCAACTTTTATTGCATGCAACTTCATGCAACTTTTATTGCATGCAACTTCATGCAACTTTTATTGCATGCAACTGCATGCAACTTCACGCAACTTTTATTGCATGCAACTGCATGCAACTTCATGCATCTGCATGCAACTTCATGCATCTGCATGCAACTTCATGCAACTTTTACTGCATGCAACTGCATGCAACTTCATGCAACTTTTATTGCATGCAACTTCATGCAACTTTTATTGCATGCAACTTCATGCAACTTTTATTGCATGCAACTGCGTGCAACTTTTATTGCATGCAACTGCATGCAACTTTAATTGCATGCAACTGCATGCAACTTCATGCAACTTTAATTGCATGCAACTGCATGCAACTGCATGCAACTTTTATTGCATGCAACTTCATGCAACTGCATGCAACTTCATGCAACTTTTATTGCATGCAAATGCATGCAACTTCATGCAACTTTTATTGCATGCAACTGCATGCAACTTTTATTGCATAACTTTATGCAACTTTTATTGCATGCAACTACATGCAACTTAATGCAACTTTTATTGTATGCAACTGCGTGCAACTTTTATTGCATGCAACTTCATGCAACTTTTATTGCACGCAACTGCATGCAACTTCATGCAACTTTTATTGCATGCAGCTGCATGCAACTTCATGCAACTTTTATTGCATGCAACTGCATGCAACTTCATGCAACTTTTATTGCATGCAATTGCATGCAACTTCATGAAACTTTTATTGCAAGCAACTGCATGCAACTTCATGCAACTTTTATTGCATGCAACTTTTATTGCATGCAACTTGCTATTGTTTTCCTATGCTATTTTTTTTTGAATGATGCTCTGCTCGAACTTTTCTCTCATGGTATTTTTCTCGTAAAATTCTATGTTTTACTGGTAATTCCTAAATTTGAATTTTTAGCCGCCTTTTACTATTGCGTCGCGATTTGCGAATCCTCATGCTTGTTTTTTTTTATGTAGATACGTATGTCTTTTTTCTTCACACTACAAGTTGCTTTACCTTACCATTATGTGGATCCATAAAAAACCCCGATAGACACATAGATCCTATATCGTTTTTGTAGATAATAAAATGAGGCTTTATTTAATAGGTTCAAGTAGGTGCCTATGCATATTCTAGGGTAAACAATTAAAATGATTTAGAAGTTAGTAAAGTTTTTACTCAAACGTTGTCTAGCATATTTTAGGTTCTTTAGATTCATTTAGAAAAAAAAATCAGCCTTTTTCATATTTTTCCTTAATTTTGAGACTTTAACCTCAAACATCCGATTATTAGAATAGAAGTTAGAAGCTAACCAAGACCTTAACCTTGATGATCTCGTCCTTAGAACTTAAGTCATAATTTTGTATAAGAGGTTCAAGTAGGTACCTATGGATATTCTAGGTTAAACAATCAAACTGATTCAGAAGTAAGTCAAGTTTTGTCGAAAGCATTTTCTAGTCTAACATTTTACCTTCATTTTCAGAGCGTAACCTCAAACATCCTTGTTGAACAGATATATTTACAAGTAGTTCTTAATGTTATGTTATGTGTCATAATAGATAATATTACATTTTGATATTTTTTAAGTTCTGTTGGTACATAAGGGCCAAGGGGCCTACACCACAATTTTTTTTTGTTTTTAATAAAAATTATTTGAAAAATTTGTCATTAATGGGTTATAATATATATCGGCTTGTTCACATCCGGTTGTCAAGTCGAATTTTTGTTTAACTGTTTAACTTTTTTATTGAACAGATATATTTACAATTGGTTCTTAATTCTATGTTACATAATAATATTACATTTTGGTATTTTTAAGTTTTGTTGGCACATAAGGGGCCTAACTATATACATTGTTTTTTTTTTTTTTTTAATAAAATTAATTGAAAAATTGTCATTGGTTGGATTACGTATGATATATACATTAAAGATTATTCTTCTCGGGTTGTTCAAATCCGGTTGTCTTGTGATGTCGGGTAGGGGTGGCTTCTAGCCACGGTGGTAGGTTGACGCTGCGTCCTCGTAAAATTGGATTGCCTCGTCATCGTTGATAAAAATAATTCCTTCGTCCAGTATGGCTGTCACATCTAGGTATCTTGGCTCGGGATGTCTCTCTTCGCTAAAAATAGTCCTGACCAGTGGGTTTTGATGGTTGCACAGGTTACTTGTCACTTTTTTTGCAGCGATTGTCAGGAATTTATCCAGTGGAGTGATTCCTGATTCTTCGTAGAGCCTTTGGTTGCTAAAGTGCTTTTGTCGTTGTCGGTCAAAATGGAGTCCTGTGCAGATCCGCAGAATTTTCCTCTCAAACGCTCCAAGCTTTTTCATGCTGGTTTTGGAAATGGTGAACCAGACTGGGAAACAGTATGTAATGATGGGCCTGACAAGTTGCTTGTAGAGAAGCAACTTTGTCTTTTGACTGAGTCCATTTCTTTTCCGCATTAAAGGGTGGATTAGATGGAAGGCGTAATTTCCCTTTTTGAGAACTGCCGTTGCATGTGGGTTGAAACGTAATTTCTCGTCAAAGTTGATACCCAGGTATTTTATTTTTGGCTTCGTTCTAAGTTGCGATCCGTTGGGCAGACTTACAGTGATGCTTTGGCAACTTGCAGCAGAGCGTGTGTTTCGACGTCCTACGGGTCTTCTGAAGCAAGCTAATTCAGATTTGGCTGAATTGATTTTGATGCCCCATCTTTCGTAGTATTCCCAAAGGCGTCTTACGTGCTCTTCTACTCTCCGGGCCGCAATGACCGGGGAAAGTGATTTTGCGTACGTTAACGAGTCATCAGCATAGAGCAAATTCATTGCGTTATTCGGTTGGGGTTGGTCGGACGTGTATATGTTGTAGAGATACGGTCCGAGCTTTGATCCTTGAGCAACTCCCGCTCCGATGGTTTTAGTTGTCGAATGGCTGTTTTCAATCTGGACGAAAAAGGACCTGGAATTGAGAAAACTGAAAATAATTTTAATTAGTGAAGCTGAAAAATTAAAAAGGGTTAGTTTGTATATTAGCCCCTGTATCCAAATGCTGTCAAATGCTTTCTCTATATCGAGGAAGCATCCAACAGCAACCTGGTGATTATTGAGAGTGCTGGCAATATCGTTTTGAAACCTAAGAAGCGGATGAAGCGTAGAATAGTTTTCTCGAAATCCAAACTGCATATTAGGGGTGATGTGTTTGGTGTTGCAAACCGATTTAATCCTCCGAAGAATAAGTCCTTCCAGGATTTTGCTGATGTTGCTTAGCAGGGAGATGGGGCGATATCCTGAAACCGTGCTTCTATCGGATTTTTTTGGTAGAGGCACAATCTTAGCTGTCTTCCATCTCTTCGGGAAATAGCAATTGTTGATGCAGTTGTTCAGCAGGATCGCAAGGAATAGCATCATGACTTGGGGAAACTTTCTTAAGATGTAATTAGATATCGTGTCTGGTCCGGATGATTTCTTAGGTCGTCCACTGTGTATTAGCTCAGCTACTTCTTCGGGGTTTGTGAAACTCCCAGTCGGCACGGGATCACTGGCAAGGTTATCATCGGTGAAGATGGTAATTTCGGTGTTTGTTTGCTGCAGCCGTTGTATTGTTGTTTCGACTTCCTCGAGGAATGCAGGGTCGTTGGGTGGATTTGGCATAAAATTTCCTTCGAAATATTCCGCAAATGCTTCCGCTTTATCTTGAGCAGTCATGACTTCCCCTTGCGTGGTGCTGATTGTTTCTGGTATTTGTTGTCTTTTCCCAATAATCCTGTTGATTTCCTTAAATGCGTCGGGTCCGGGTTTGATGTTTTGCAGCCTTTTTTGGAACTGATTGTTGTTGTAATGTTGGAGAGCATTCCTTAACATAACGTGTGTGCACTGTAGTTCGCTCTTCACGCTTCGGTAGTTGCTGTTGGCTGTATTAAATTCCCTTTGTTGGATTCTTTGCAGTCGTTTTCGCAGTCGTTGTCGATGTTCATACAATTTGATAATCCCTTCTGGTAGATGCTGGTATCTGTCCCTCGAAGTTATTGGTCTCTTCTGTTCGTCTAAAGCGTTGGTTATGGTGACTTCCATTGCTTCTATGGCTTCTTCTATTTCGTTGTTGGCGAGGTTTCTGTTGGCATCCGGCATCATTATTGTCTCCTCAATTTTTCTTTGTAGCCGTTCGATATCCAAGTGCTTGTAGTTGATGTATTTCTCGCTCACTTCTGGATGTATTGCAGTAAACGGCTGGTGCAGTTTGATGTTGAGTTCCACTGGCTCGTGATCTCCATCTCCTGTTAGGGTCCGGCACGTGTAGTTCTGCAGTTCAGGGACGATGTTGATGAAGTTGGATGATATCAGGTAGAAGTCTAGCCATGACGGCGTTCTTGGGAAAGTTGGTTTCGGTTGCGAGACCACTGTGAATGAGTGTTGCTCGAACTCTTCATCCAACCAGTTCACAATGAAGTTTCCAGCGTCAGATGGTGTTGGGTCATGCCATCGTGGGTGTCTTGCATTAAAATCGCCTCCAATGAGTCCATAGGTGTGCTGAGCCGTTATGTTGCTGAAAATAGAGAGATCGTGATTAATATCAGTTTGTCGGGCACTGCATTTGTAAGTCGAATTTTTGAATATTCTCACGTCCTCTTGTTATATTTTATGCTACGACATAGTGTGAACTAAAAAGGCGATGAAATAAATAAAATTATTTTGAATGGTGACGTGGCCTTCGTTGAACATTGTGATATCGGTGGGTGGTAAGTACCTGGTATATCTTGGTTGAATGTTTATATAGGGTGCTGGTTTGTGTGTTGGATGATGATGAAGGATGTTGATGCCAGATCGGACGACTCTAAGAAACGGCCAGTAACGGAATTTAATTTTATGGGTAGTGGGTTATAGGGGTCCAAGGTGTAATACTATATTATGTAGATGGATTTAGGAGCTCCTTTAAAATATTTGGTTGTAATAATAAAGTTATATCCACATCAGTAACCAACCTGTAGATTTCCATTTACAGGCATGTGAATTGTGAGTAGTACATTCAAATCCAAGTTTTAACTTTTAAAAAAGGGTAAACAGATTAAATCACTTACGGAATAACTCAACAAATAATAAAGGATAATAATCTTACAAGACCTTAAAGCCAACCTTTGACATCGGTACTGTATAGTTCAAGGATCACGTATTCCTTTAATTCAATGGTTTCTGGATATAGTTATCTAATAAGGTTGTTTATATTCAAGTATATTTAAAAATAATTATTATTAGCTTCATTAGTCAAACGTGTTCCCAACTTAAATGAGACATTACTTCAAATTTTGTTTTTATCATATAAAAATAAACAGCAATTAAATAATTTATAATAATATGTTGCCAGCGAAATATTTCTTGTCAAAAATAAAAATTCTAGAAAGGAATAGCATAATCTTTTTAATGAAAAGAATTTCCTGATTTCACAGGCAAATGTAAATATGTATCTCTCAGTGATAGAAATATCAAAATACTGTTTTTAGGATAATAAAATGAAAAGTCGACTTTTTGTAATTTTCGTTTTTAATTATAATCTTTTTGCATGTAGGTATATAATATGTCTAGGCCCAAAAACTTATCCTTTGATACACTTTGATAATAATTCTTACATTCTGCTCTGTCAAACATTTGGAATATTATATGCTTAAATCATTTGTTCATTTTTATTCACATGATGTGCAAATGAATAAAGTTCACAGAACATCTACATATCACACAGCAAACATATATGTATGTATAATTTCAAAATAAGAAAAATTAAAAATAGAAAGCTTTTAATCCTGGCACGAAGACGAAAGGACCCTTGAATCCATAAGAACCCGAAAATTCACAAATAAAATAAATACATATAACAAAAAAAAAAGAAATAAACTAACATTTTACATGCGCCCATATGTATATAGCAAATCTTATCCTCCATATATGTCCTTGCATTATTATGCTCGCTGAACTTAATTTTGTTTTTATTTTTGCAGATTTTTTGGAGAGCAACTTTCTCCTCAAACCAACTACCTTTCGACAGTATCAGAGGCATCAGGCATTTAGAACCACCCCATATTACCCCCAACACACAGTTTTGGTTCAGTGCATTTATTATTATTTGTGAATGTCCTGGCAGAGTATATTTATATACATAAAGAAAGCAAAACAAAACGAAATGAAACTTTTTCACCGAGTGCTCCCACGAGATAGGGGAACCCCGAATATGAAAGAACCTACCCAAACATCTTTTCACTTCGGTTACTTCTTAATGAGGACCGAGGGATATTCTCGCGGATGTTTTGCTAATGGAATTTTTCGTCCTTCTGATTGTGTATATGAAAACCAAGGTAAAACTACATAAGGTAAAAAAAGGGGGGTGGAGTAAGAAGAAGAACTCGTCGTGCAACGTGCCAGTTGTAATTTTTGTCAAGAAGCTATAAATGAAATGGAATACTATGGTAGGTGAGGGAGGACTATGACAAACCAAGAGGGAGAGTGTTTTGAATTCACCTTCTGAAGATGCAAGAGATGGGGCTTGAATTGAGGCCGAAAATAAAAACAATAGCAAATGCATTTTTAACGTCAATAAAATGGATATAGAAGGAACACGAACCCTTCTTCTTTCACTATACTGCTGATGCTACTGCTGCTGTTAATTATTTTTAACATCCTACATGTTGCCAAAAAAAGAAGGATTTTTTTTCCTTCAAAAAAAAAAGGACATACTAAACGGATGGATGAACGCTGCTGTCTTTGGTTAGTTCATAGGAAAGTCTTATGGAATTGAACAGGGAAAAAGGATCAGTGCATTAATTTTTAATATCAAAATAGCTGTGACAGACTGTCGAAAATGATTGTTTTTTATTTACCTGATTTTGTTCAGGAGTTGAGTTCAGTGCAGCGAAGTTTAATTAAGATAGATATTTAAGGGTGCATTCGAGCAAACAAGGTTTTTTTGACAAACAAAAAATAAAACAGAAATAGGAATTATTTTTGTCGAATTTGTTGTGATGGCACAGATATGCAGGTTTGAAAATTTAGAAAAAGTCTAAGGTTTATAGACAAAGTATGTTTTTTTCTTTTTTAAATTACCATATGCCTTATACATTTGTTCATTGAGCAGGAAGTTCAACTCATTTCCTTTTCTTATCAGAATTTGTAGCATGTCGATCTTTGTTTTTCCAATTAAATCTATACTATTTTCGATTAAAATTATTTACTATTAAAATACATCATTGAATAAAAATGTTGTCGTCAGAGAACTGGTTTCCGTTCAGTGTGAATTTTGTGCCAAACATAGTTGTACCACCGCACTTTTGAATGTAGTAGAAGACATAGAGAGCAATTAGACGAAGATCATGTTACTTTTCTTGCCTTACTGGACTTCTCAAAGGCATTTGATATGGGTAATCACTCTATCCCCATTGATAAGTTACAAAGAGAACAGGCTGTATCCTTAGGGACTGCTTCATTAGAATTTCTTCATTTAGTAAAGGGTGTTCCACAAGGATCAATTTTGGGTATGTACATGGTTGTGAAATATTTTATAACTGTGATACTGTATGCAAAAGAAAGCTGCAAGTAACATTTAATTGTACTCTTCGCTATATTTATAATCTAAGAAGATTTGACCATATTTCGCATATGGAAAATAGTTTATTGGATATGTCCTTTTTCAATTATATAAAGTTTCGTACCCTGGTTTTATTATTTACAATCATTAAAACAAAGCAGCAGCAGATTATGATAGAATCCGGTTTTTGGCATCCAACAGATCTGCTTGTTTGATTTTACCACAGTTCACCTGCCTAACATCCGAAAGACAATTTTTTATTTCTGCTATTCGCCTTTGGAATACACTTCTGCGCAACTTAAGAGAGCTGAGTGACTGACACGCATCGATTTAGGGAAGAATTAAGGCTGTTCTTCTCTAACCGGGGCAACTAACTTTGATTTAAGCCACCCTTCCTCATTTACCTTTCGTCATGCAAAATCAATTAATAAAATTTATCTTTTTGAATATTTTAAAACTAAAAATTGCAAAGATTAATATATAGGTACATATTTTGTTTTATGTAATTAATAATCTCATCTTTTAACTTTTATAATTTTGTTTTTATTTAATTATTACTTCTAGTTCATTCTCTTTTTAAATTTGTTTATTTATCGATCTCATTTAAATACAATTTTGTAATTTATAATTGATAACTTTTCACAGACTTAAAAGTGTACTCAATATATTTGAATCCTATTTCTGTGGGCTTCAGGTCTTTCTTTCTTTATCTACTTTTTGATAGACGACGTTTCGTAGATAAAGAAAGAAAGACCTGAAGCCCACAGAAATAGGATTCAAATATATTGAATTAAGAATTAAAGGTCACGAAAAAGGAATAATTAAAAGTGTACTCTTATTGTGAATTGTAATATTCTTCTTAATAAATACTAAAATACCAAATAATACATTAAATCAAAGCTACTCTGATATAATAATACTGGGGTAAGTGCATATTCAAAATATGCAAAGGGGAAGTGCATAACTAAAGCCCGGGGTAAGTGCATTTTTTGAATATGCACTTATACCCCGGGCTTCAGTTATGCACTTCCCCCTTCATAGTAATTTGAAGGGGCAAGTGCATACCATGGCCAAAAACGTATCTATATCGGTAAATCACCACAACTGAATACATGCTTATTATAAACAACATTTAAACAATACACTTACCACTTATTTTTTTTTTGTTATTTCCTTAAAATATAAAAACTAGCGGAGTTATATTCTCCCATACCCGACTTTGCCGGTAACCAAAAACAAACTGATTTCAAAATGTCTAAAATATGTAAACAAAAACATTTGTCAGTGCTGCAAATTTTCTTGTTTTATAAAGAAAATATATTTAACGTCCGTGTTCATAAATTAAACATTTTTTTCCAATTAAACTGTAACTTTGTTGGGCAGGGTATACACTTACCCCACCTTACCTTATCAAAGATCTTGAATTAAATAATCATAATTGAAAGTTGTCCCCATCCCCACATCTTATTTCATTTTTGAATTTAAAACATTTCCCGCTGAACCGCCATCTTTTGGTTTTAGCTTGTACTAATTTTGAAGCAAATCAGTTTACTCGATTAGACTCTAATTAAAATTACACTGGCCACAACTATACGCATACGCACAGGGTGAAGATATAATACTTTGCACAAAATGCAAGCACAATAGTCTACATTTTATAACTAAAAAAGCTTGTCCGACCATCTTTTATAATGTTGGAACTAAAAGCAATAAAACTATCGATAAGTGTCTTCGATTTCAACAGCATCCCGGACCATATTCATATAGAGCGAAAAAAAATATTAAAGCCATATAGTCAGCGTTTCGTCAGTATAGTAGCAGTTGATGCCTTTAATACAAAGCTAAGTAGAAGCTTTATTGAATCTTGTTTATTTCATTTTGTTTCTGTGCTGCGCAGCTTTTTTGCATTTCTCAAATAATAAACAATTATGACACACACTCAAATTGTTTGCATGTCTAGTAAAAATATTCTTCAAATCCTTCATCATGGAGGAGAATTACAACAGGATGGGCTGGATATGATTAAATAGTTTACTCAACTTTACCACCACCGCCGCCGCCTCCACCACGATACTTTTACTTCCGCGCTGTAATTTGAAATGAGCCACCAACTTTGGCGATTTTTCAATATGTCAACTCGTCGAGGAACAAACACACATTCACGTACACACACACTCACAAATAACAATCCTGAATTCGAGGGCAAAAACTCAGAAAAATTGGTTTATAAGACAAATTGCTTCCGTTCACGAAACGATAGCAACTATACACTATATATACGGCAACAAACATCAAGGACTCTCTATCCCGAATGTTGGGAATATCAGACCATAACAAAAATTCCTAAGATATAGAAAGGAGATATTTTAAGGAAAATCTAAATCTATCATGTGTTAACAAGAGTGTAAGCTGTTGTTTTTTTTTTTTGAAGTCTGTGTCTGTGTTTATTTGTGCAAAACATTAGTAATGTCTGTATCAGTTAAACTGTCTAATAGTAAATACTTGTCGCAGGACTCCTAGAGTTCGATGTCCCGTACTACTTTATACAACTCAAGCACAGATGACAAATTTGTTTTTATTTTTCCATAAGGTAAAAACATAACAAACTCATCGGTTATGAACTTTTGTTATCCTTCTTCTTGTCCGGACTTTTTTTTCTTCGATGTAATAGAATCATTCATTTGCATAATATATACGCGAATTGCATGAGAGGCATAGAGGACCTGATATTATCCAATGAATCGTTTTTTTTTCTTCAAATAATAATTGTTCTTGTTTGTCGGTTTCTTATACATATACTCAATCGGGACAAAAATAAAGGAATATAGTTCAATGTTTAGTAATTTTACAATAATCCAATGTTAGTACATACGTTATTAATATAGACTTAAACTTAAAACAGGGGTGGAATCGTGTAAGGTGATTTGTGATAAGTGATTGTCACAATCAACCAAATTCGTCTGTGTAAGATGATATCACATTTGATAGCTAAAGAGCTATCACATCAAAAATGTGATTGTCATTTTTCAACACATTTGAAGTTTTTGCCGCAGTACGACTAGAGTTACCACCAGCCTATAAAAATTGTACAACTTTTTCTGAGTTCTCTCTTGAACGAAAAAGTTACCTACTTCTCGGAACATGAAGAAAATATAAGAATTTAATTGCAAAGACGTCATTTTCCTTCTAAAATTTCCATAGCTTATAACAAATATTTGAAAAGTTCACTATGGCAACCATATTTTTGACAAATGTCATTTGAAAGTATTCATCAATCGAATTCAATTAATTTGAATAACCTTACCCAGACGGAAAACTCAATGACAATCGCATGTGACTATATGGTTGATTTGACAATCACTTATCATCTTAGCCGATTCTACCCCAGGGTTTTGAGCTAACAATGTAAAACTAGGCACAAATCATTGGCATACAATGAAATTAAAATTATTTTAGTGGAAGCAAAAAGCCATTTGTCACTATTTGGACTCGTTAAAACTAAACTCAAGACTTAAGACCAAAAGAACCGAAGGTGCCTTCAATACGCAGCTGTATACTGTGCGGAATTTTTCGGTAAACTATCAGCAGCATCAGTAAAGTTACTGGTTCATTTGCAGTTATAAAACTTGAATCGTTTTGACCAATTATTACCAAATAGAATTTACATAGGAAGCTCAAAACCTCCCAGAAAGAATAGCGTTTCGAGTAGTTAAAGTTGAATTGAAGGATTATTCGCATAAATTTACTATTTTTCATTTATGTATACACAACATTTTCTACTTCACACTAAAAGCATAAATGCATGCATCAGGACAAAATATGCGCCCTTTTTTAGTCTTAAACTCTCACTTAACACTCAATATCACTGTATGACCACCTTTGAATGCAAATTCCATTCTTTGAAGATTAATCTTTCGTGTTCTCTTCCAATCTGGTATGACAAGCTCGTACATAAGTTCCTTTTAATCTTGGCACTTGGGCAAGAGTGTGCTGCAGTAAAATCTCAGTCCATAGCCAAACGATGCCACCAGCTCCTATAACCACCCGCCATTGTCGCCACCGATGCCGCCGTGCCACTCCACGCCGCTGCCGCAACCGCACCTTCTTCCTTTATGGATTAAGATGTTTTCAGGCCTGAGGGCTGCATAATCTGCACATGATTACCTCCTCATCGCGCTCGCATAATGAACTGATAAAAAACTTTGCATTTTGCCAGAGGAGGATGATCTCTACCAGGCGGTTTTGCACCTGAGACATGAGATGGGCCTCCTCCAAAAACCAAAAAACAATGGAAAAAACAAACAGTTACGGCTGGCGCATTGATGGCTATATATATACTACGAGTATGAAGACGTGCGGCAACATGTTGCACCAACAGTGTTGTTGTAACCGAGTCCAGAGGCTATCACACGCCACAAAAGAACTGTTTTTTTTTTTTTTTGGTTTTTAATATGTTACTACATTTATCCAAAGATATTGATATCCCGATAAATATCACTGCAGAGAGAGAGATCGCTGTTCAGGCTGAGGCTCAGGCTCATTATGGATTCAGCGCCGATTTGTTTGTAGCCCCCATTTGACTCACAATCGATTCTATCGCGCGCATTTATTATGTTTTGTATGTTGCTGCTGTTGATGTCGTTGTTTTGTTGCATATAAACCTTCCGAATAAATGTTTGCATGCCTATAGCATATACCTACGTAACGTTAAGTGAGTGCGGGTTCAAGAGAAGGAAGTTTGCTAACACAACGCATATATGTCTGATGGCTCATCCATTCAGGCACGCTGCGCTGAAGGCGAGAAAAAAAGAACAAACCATAACAAAATCTGTAAATCCGACGTTTTGACCGATTTTTTTTTTAAAGAAATTTCACCAGCTTGAATGATTTTTATTAAGCTTTAAAATTTAAAAGACAAATATTTGTTATTACTTTTTTTTCAAAAATATCAAAAAAGTCATTTTCATAGTTCATGACATTCAGAAATGCGTTATACGAAATAATGGTAAATTTGATTTGGAAATAAAGCCAAATATATTAATACACAACAAAAGAAAAGATACAAAATTTGAAGAATATGTTACTGTAAAACTATCTACTGAATGTGGAAATTCTAGAATTAACCGTTACTCTTCGCTTAGCTTATGTTAATTGTTCATTCGCCAGGTAGAGCCAATGTCAGTTTACGTGGATCTGGATGGGCACAGGAAATTAAAATAAAACAAATGTTGTCCTGACAAAAAAAAAAACAGCTTTTTGGCACATTAATTCTGAAAGCATATGGAAGTCCTACAAAAAATTAACAAATTAACAACAACCATCTGGTGAATTTACAAAATATTCTTCATTTACCGTATAATCCAAAATCCCGAAAACTCAAAATCCAGAAAACACAAAACTCTGAAAATTCAAAACCCAAAATCCCTAAAACCCATTATCTAAAGAACCCAAAATCCAAAAATCCAGCTAAGAAACAAGAAAACATAAAACACAAAACACCGAAAGCCTTAAATCTTGAAAACCCTAAAGTTTTCTATAGTCCTAAAGTCCCTAAAACCCTGAGAAACCAGGAAAATAAAAATCCAGGAAAAACAAATTTCAGAAAATTCAAAATCCCGAAATCCCAACAAAATTCTTCAAATTGTTGAATAAATACGTCATCAAAATCCTCTGCTGACCTAAAGATTAAGACCTAAAATTAAAAAAACTTTCATTTATCTAATTTTTCGGGAGTGTTATTTCGGAAAAAAATGGGAATTATTTCAATGTGGTTTTCGGTTTTGAGTTTTCTTGGTTTTCGGTTTTCGAAAACTTTTAAGAGTTAATTTTTGTAAGGTCTGTAAAATTATTTCTGTTCCAGAGTTTGCCATAATTTTGTATACATTAAAATTTCTATTTTTCGATGTTGTACCACAAAGGCTGCCTTAAAGCTTTTTATATCTACATGAAGAACTGCATTAGTTGTTGCTTAGTTGGTGCATACCTTCGATGTCCATGTTTCAAACTAGGCTTCCCGACATTTTTGTAAAAAGGTTTAGAATTTAACAACAAAAAATGCAAAAACATACAAAGTTACGTCTTTTTACTTCAAGAGAAAACCTGAAAGGTATATTGATAAAATTTTGATTTTTGTTTGCGGTTTCAACTGAAAGTCGAAGATTAATAAAATGTTACAAACAATAATTTACATAAAACGATTATAACGAAAGGACTTCATTATCAAAATGAAGATATGCTCAGAAAATTTGTATAAAGCTTATTAAGGGAAATCATAGTTTCTGTAAGGCTTCCGAAACGAAGTTGTCTCAAAAACTAGCCATTCAATAAGTGAAAAAATCCATAAATGTAGGAACAGAGAGTGCTCTCTTTCTCGATTTTATTTAATGTTCTAAAATCTTGGTATATAGTTGAATATTTTTCAATGTGATATAAAAGCGTTTTGTTAAAAAATAAACATATATATAATTATTCATCACCTTAAACTTAAAAAAAATATGAAATGTAAAAAAATATGTGCGCAAAATTTGGTGCGATGTTAAAGTTAAGTCAAGAAACAGGATTTTCAATTTTTTTTTAAATTTTTAGCATCGTACTATCTTTTTAACATTTAGCTAAAGTTAAAATCACAAATGCTTATTTTATGTGTTTAGTATCATATTAATTCCAAATACTACTTTGACGATTACAAATGTGAAAATGGTATGTTTGTTTACTTGTTTGCATGAACTCCGACCCTTTAGGCATTGTTCAGCTTATTATGAAAAAAGTGTAGTTAAAAAATGATTCAAACTCAGAAAATTTTGTTGGAAAATAATTAATTTACATGCTAATATCCTAACATCAGTGTCATAATTTTTATATTTGAAACCAAATTTAAATGATTTTGACGTTTATTTGTTTCCTCTTTACTTAGGTATGTTTATCTTTTAAATTTGACGGATCAGAAGCAATCTTTTCGATCAATTATAACTTAAACTTCAGCTTAATAGTAATTGGTCTAAAGCTTTGAAAAATTAATGTTACCAATTTAATTGAAATAATAAAGCACCTTCATGGTGAAATTTCGAAACTATAACCCAACAATTTTTTTCGATTTTTTTCGAATTTGTTTTATTTGAATTTGCATTTTTTCTGCACAAAACTTTGCATATGCCAGGGATGAGGAGAATATACATACAACAGCTGGACATAATGTTTTGTGCGTTTGTTCGTTGTGGTTTGGATTTGGATATTTATATGAAATGGAATTCATGTTTAGTATTCCCTATATACATAATATATCCTCACTGAGAATGCATTGGGACAAAATATTTGCATATATGTAAGTAGTAGGTATGCAATGCGCCCAAGGATCGAAAATATATGTATACTTTACTCTTCTGCAATGAAGATGTCACTGGATTTTTGGGAGACAATGTGTCCAGGATTTTATGAGACGGACGAAACGAAACTCATGAATGAATGGAGGAATTTTTGAGTCTGTTTTTTTTTTTTTTTTTTTTTTAACTTGGCTACCTTACTTGCCTTACTGGCAACTGCTGCTTTAGCTAAAGTGAGTGACTTTGGAATTTTATTTGAATATCTCTACGGAAGAGGTCATGGTATGGAAATTAGCAGTTGGTATAATAAGTCGTAGTTTTTGGATTGTATTCTTGTTGAAATGTTAATCGCATTGGAGAAACGGATAAAATTTCGTAGCTTGACTTAACATATACTGATGTAGGTATACCGAGAGTAGGGTTTGTGGTCGTGGTATAGTTAAGAATAATTTAGACTTATTTGAGTGGGTCGAACAAAATTTTCAAAACTGTGACGTGAAATCAAAAACCGTAGTTGTAAATAAAGTGGACCTGGTTTTAAAATTGAATCCGTAAGCGTTCACACATCTGGAATTTTTCTTATCACATTACCAATCAAATTGGCACCAAGATAAACCCTAAGCAAGAATGAACTAAAGTATCAGCACATCTTTTTTGTTTAACTGCATTTAAATGTACATTGTAAATTTATGTGACCGAAAATTCGACAAATTATGAGGCGTGTAAAAACGGAATAAGTTACGTGTACCTACATAAGCAGCGTTACTTTATTTTTCTTTCCTACAAATATAAACATAGGTAGGGGGAAAGCGGGAGACTTGATCATACGGGAGACTTGAGCCACTCTCAATAATTCTCTAAAGATCCACTCAAATCTTTCATGAGTAAAGCCAAACGTTGCATACAGTGATCCGTTACTTGCACACAAAAATAATTCTACGTCGTCTGTTGACTTTAGCTGGTGAAATTAAAATGGTGTTTTTTGGTGCAAAAAGTTAAAACAAAAAAAAAATGTTTTTTCGTGGTAGAAAGTTTCTTTGACTTGGTAATTAAAAATAGTTAACATTATCTTATAAAACAATTATTCTAGTTTGTTAATATTAGAACAAAATAATGCTAGCTAGTGTTTCACAAAAGTTATTAATTTTTAATAGTGAAAAAACGTGAACGGGAGACTTGAGCCAGTTTCTTAGGGGAGACTTGATCAGTGGTTCAAGTCTTCCTTTTGCTGCGATTTATTGTCAGGTATGTTATAAATGCAGGAGTTTCTTTCTTTTTCAGCTATTGAAAATGCCATTTGTAACAAAAGAAAAGAAGAAGCAGCAAAAAAGAATGTGGTTCCCAAAGATATCATTGAGGCTGCATTAAAAGAAATAAATCAAGCTTCAATAAAAAAAATGTTTCTGATTTTTTACAAATTTGAAAGAAGTCTGTGAAAAGTTTGGTTTCGAACCCCAGAACATTTATAACTGCGACGAAACTGGATGCACAACTGTCCAAAAATGTCCAAAGGTTCTGGCAGCAAAAAAAAATCATCAGGTTGGACAGGCAATCTCTGTAGAGAGGGGAACACTTGTTACCGTGTGTTTCGCAATCAATGCAATCGAAAATAGTATTCCTCCATTCTTGGTTTTTCCCAGAGTTAAGTTCAATGAAGGTTTTGTTTCAAATTGACCTGAAGGATCTGGGGGGGATGCCTACCCAACGGCGTGGATGACGTCGAATGGATTCCTCAAATATCTTCATCACTTCTAAAATATAATAAAAATGAATTCTAATAAGATATGAACTGATTACATTATTTGTTTTGTCGTTTTACTTGAAGAATTTAAGTATGATCAAGTCTCCCCAAGGCGGTGGTCAAGTCTCCCGGCTAGGCGGGAGACTTGAGCCAAAAATCTGTTCCCAATCATTTAACATTTGGAAAAAATCAGTCCGGTGTATATAAAGTTTGTGAGATTATTCTTAAAATAGATAAATGTATCTTTAAAAAGGTGTATCCAACATGTGGCTAAGATGAGTAGAAAAGTTTTTATGAACGATTTAACAAAAAGTGGCTCAAGTCTCCCGCCTTCCCCCTACCATATGATCGTTATCGTAACTGATTTTGAATTTGGCTCTAAATGAAACGTGTTTGTCTCAATAAAAAAAAAATATCTTCAGCGAACTGATCAGAAAATAATTTTCCCCCAAATCACGATCCTTTGGGACTTTAATGTGCCTCCCGATTTGCACCTCGCATAGGTTAAATTCTTAAACCACAAAAAAAAAAAACAAATTTCATGAAAGAAGAAAGAATGAGGTACCTACACTCGTACACAAGATTGCGTGACTGGGTCCACCCTGTCAAATCCGCAGGCCTTTGCGCAACTTATTCGACATAATCCATATATTCTAACCGAAGCAATCTAGCGTATAGCGTTCTAACACTCCCAATTGTCATTAAAACAAACAATAGACCTCACGAATTATATTGGGGGAAGACTCTACAAGAATGAGCCGTTCTTGTTCCTATAGTTAGGTACCAGTAGGTAAGGTACTACAGCTAACCTATACTATATAATGTCTGTCGTCATTGTCGGTCGCATGTTTCTGGTAGAAAAAGTTTTTGCAAAACGATGAATTCTAGAAAGATGCTATAGCTGGCATAGCCGCACAAAGGCCAAACTTCTACAACAAATAATAGTTCACGATTATTTTTCTGTTGGACTTTTCGGTCTGACGCGACTCGCTCGATTCGATGTAGAAATTTTGTACCTTCAGGAATTCATGGGACGTGTGTATTTTGGCTTAAGAAATGAATCCACCTACAATATACCTACGTAAAATAGCCAGAGTTAGAGTTAGGGATGAGGCTAAGGCTATTGCTATACACGAGAGAGAAATGAGTCAACAAGAAGAGAAGAATTTAACAATGTCATTCTTTTTAGATGCAAACGTTTTCTTTGACCGAAAATTATATGAGAAATGTTATAAGTGTACATGAGCGCACTTGAATGACTAAGAAATATGGGCGCTAAATGCATTAGAATATTTAGTTACTATTTGTGAAACATATAAATTTAAAGTTAACGATGGGAAAGTAGATAACTTGAATACTTTGTAGTTAAATAAACTTTAATTTATTATGATAATTTCGAATTTGCAATTCTATGTTTTCAATGTTTGTTTTTACTTTGTTAAGGTGATATTTGGTAAGCGAAGAATTCTCTCAAAAAGCGTTAACACCTGGTTATGTTTATTGGTTTATTGATTATTAATTTTGAGGTTTAATGTTTTCTATGTTATTTTTTTTTTGCTTAAAAAATACGAAGTTAAGTTGAAGCTTAAACAAAGGGTTAAGGTTTTAAACTAGTATTTCATTGATTGCGACAATTTCAATTTCGCCATGCAATGTTTTCTATGTTTTTTTTCTAAATTCATGTGAAGTTAACGCACTTTCTCAAAAAGGAGTTATTGAAATGTTCATTAGTCGTAAATTAGTTTTGAAAAAAAAGAAAACGTTTGTGGAATATTTTCTACGTTTTCTATGTTTTTTTAAGTTTGATTTTTTTCGACTGCGATTATAGTTCTTTTTGAAATTTGAACTTGACTCGAGTAGGTACTTACTACTTTGCAAGTTTTTAACCCTCATTAACTACACTTTAAAAAAGGGCCCTTTAAAAACTATTTTTTTTGTCGACCACTCCTGTCCATTCCAGCCTATTTGCAAAAAAAAAAAACACTTTACCTACACAAAAGAGTAAAATAGTTTTTCTCTCCCTTTTATAGTGCAAGTGTAAGAAAGTCGTGCATCTTATTCGATGTATCGCACTTGAGGGCACGCACGATTTCACTGCTCGTTCAGCACTCTCTGTCCAACGAAAGCCAAGATACTTCCCTTTATTATCCTACTACAACAACAACTGCCAGAGAAGATATCACTGCCCCGCATCACTTTAGTGTCTAAACTGCCCATGCCGATTTACAACTTCATATATCCCTGGCAGCAATGTGAATAGCGCAACCAGGACAAAGTACTTCAACCAAAGCGCACACAGGTTGTATAATACTTGTGTCCATCCATCGGGGGAACGATGTCAACAAATCGCGCGTTTTTCGAATACGCGCGCGCACGCTTTTTCCCTGTGCGACACCGATCAGTACCGAAAATTCCAAAACTGCCAGGCGACACTCCTAAGTCGAGGCACGAAAAACTAATTTAAATTTAAATGGCCAAAGCACGACGATGGACGACGACTCCACAGAATAACTCCTATACCGCCTCCGCGCCGCCGACAGTCCTTAGCATATTATCACCAGAAATGTGCAGGTGGAGGTGGAACAAGGTGGTGCGGAAGGACTTAACAGGAGGAGGAAGAGGAGGTAGAGGATTAAAGGTTATCTGCGCACTGCTGCAATTAGTTGGCACCGATCGCGGAACCAATCACACGCCAGCCACCGGCTGAACAAAAAAAAATAAAATAACAAACACAAAAAAAAAAAAACACAGAAAACAAAAACAGCAGAGCAACAAACATGACTTCCACTTTGTGTCCTAATTGAAATTATGTGATAACAGGTTACAACTGTTGTTTCCCAGATTCCTAAGGAGTAAGGAGCAGGCACAGAGACAAATATCTCCAGAAGGCTAAAAGTGTTTGAAGCTGGTTTATGGGGTCCTGCCTCTTTAACGCGCGACACCAGTTTTCCATGTTTTGCCAACGAAGAACTTTTGTTGCTCCCAGGTCAGGTGTAGTGTGTGTTTTTTTTGTATATATAGTTTTCGTGGAGTTTTGTCTGCTGTCCCTGAAGTTGGACATCAGCGACAGGGAATTCATGTTGCATTACATCAAGTGGATTTGATCAGGAAGAACAGGTACATTACTCTTGAAGTCCTGAGGAAATCTCAGTTACTTACTAGTTAGTTTTTATGTTTATCCTACAGCGGCGGCGGAGGCAGCGTCAGCAGCGACTGTAAGTATTGGTGGTAGTAAAGAGGGTGAGAGAGAAATGAATTTCCTGTTCAAAGGCGAGCTAAGGGAGGAGAAGAAGAGAAGGCGATGCTGTTTGACTGCTGTGGAAAGACACAAACAGTTCATGTCACATAGGCGCACATTAAATGAATGTACTACAAGCTGAATGAACGCCGAAGTCATTAGTTTGCTTTATGTCAATGCGGTGCTTGCTAGAGGTGGAGAAAAAAACGAGGCACGGAGGCAAATTTCCTTTCAGAAATTGGATTTTCAGAGGCATATGTGGACAAACTGAATGCGATGAGGGGTGGTGTTTTTAAATTAAATTCGTGAAATCTGATTTTATGTTTCCCATTTATAAACTAGAAGATTGGACATTCCGATATCTACATACATATATAATATATCAACGTACCTAATAATAGTTTCTACACGTTATATTCATATGTATAATAATTTTACAAAAAATAAAACAATACTTATTTGTTGAAAAATTTAATTATTAATTTACATATAAGTTCAGGTACCTACCTATATCACTATGGATTTTACATCTTAACCTAAGAAATGAGATAGGTATATAACGTTTGATCCTCAAACTCAACATGACAAACATTTCCAGTAAAAATTTGCGCCAAATTCTTACGGGCTGGACTACACCTAATCAAAATTTGCATGCAAGATGTTATGCAATATTTTATTTGCAGCTTAATACAAATAATTATTTTTTAATAACAACTCTTAACCTTATTCGTCATGAGTACTCTGGTTCTTAGTCATTTTTTATGTATGATGATATTTGATCATTTATCTGTCTAATTTTATTGAAAATTTGGATTTGATGATCAGTGAAAATGATGCAATTAATTAAAAAACTAATTCATGCTTTTTCCGACGTTTCTCCGGTTATGTTCCGGCTTCATCAGGGGTAAAGGTAATTTATCTTTAAACAAAATACAATTTTGATATAATTCTTACATATGTATGTTTAAGTAAACTGTCATCTAATTATAAATATATTTTTTCTGGCACTTACTTTTTGTTGAGTTATTTTACATTTAGAAAATTAAAATTTTGTTTATATTAAATTAAATTAACATTTAAAAACAATATGAAAATAAGTAAATAAATAATTTAACATTGAACACTTTTTTGCAAACAAAATTAAAACATATATCACTGAATGTTAGGAGATGGCAATGCTGTATATTGATCTAGTTTTCTTTCGGGGTTTCCTTTATGTATCCAAAAATTAGTTTTTACTCTGGCCAGTAGATGGATTTTAAAGCTTTTTAAGCTTTTTAAATGGTAAGAAAAGTGTAAAGGAAAAGACAGTATCTACATGAAAAATAAATAAACAGGGAAGAAAGAGAAAAGCATACAACATCGTTTTCATTTGGAGCCGTATCATTTTATTATATCGGGGTGAACAATTTTAGCAACAGGGTTTTATCCCAATGAGTGGAAAATGGCTAAGATTTTACATATTCCAAAAAATGAGCATGATTTTAGACCAATTTCAATACTTCCCTTCCTATCTAAAGTTTTCGAAAAAGTTATACAAATCCAAATTAATTGTTATCTCCGGAACAAAAATTTGTTATCAACAAAGCAATCTGGATTTCGACAAAAACACAGCTGTTTTACAGCACTTATAAATGTTGTAGAAGACATAAGAGGGACATTAGATGAAGGGAACGTAACATTTTTAATACTTCTGGATTTTTCAAAGACATTTGATACAGTTGATCATTTGAATCTTTGCCAAAAGTTAGCGCGACTGTACAACTTTTCTAATTCTGCGGTTCGTCTGATTTATTCCTATCTAACTGAAAGAAAGCAGGCTGTGATGGTGAATGGTAGGTTATCGAATTTTCTTTCAACGTCAAGAGGTGTACCCCAGGGATCGATGCTTGGTCCCCTTTTGTTCTCTATATACATAAATTAACTGCCTCAAATCATTTCACAAACTAAAATACAAATGTATGCTGATGACGTTCAATAATATAAAAGCTGCCCTCTCGGATTGATTGAAGATTCTGTCTCAGTCTTGAACGAAGAATTACAAATTATTTTAATTTTCGGTAAGAAAAATGGCTTGTTCTTAAATCCAAGCAAATCTAAATGTATTATCATTTCCAAGAAACCGGTAGACTTGTCATACTTTCCACAAATCTTTCTCGATGGTCTTTCTATAGAGTATGTAGAAACCGTGAAAAACTTAGGAATGATATTTAATCGGAAGCTAACTTGGGGCACACATATCAATAGAACTGTAGGTAAGGTCTATGGAGTGCTTCGTACTTTATGGGCCACCCAATACTATATTCCACTCAAAACTAGAATAATGCTCTCCAAATCGTTAATTATTCCTTTACTGATTTACGGATGTGAAATATACGGAAATTGTGACTCCATAAGCAGAAGAAAGTTAAACGTTGCATATAATAGCATTGCTAGATATATCTTTGGTTTATGAAGGTATGAAAGAATATCTTCATTTTCAAAAGCAATATATAATCTCACTTTCGATAATCTCGTTCGCTATAGGACTTTAATCTTGCTGTTTAGGATAATGCAATCTCATCAACCTTGCTATATTTATAACAGATTACATATGTCTTCATCAACTAGGTCACCAAATCTTCTAATATCTCGATTTACTTGTTTAACCTCTGAGCGGCAGTTCTTTATTTTTGCGACTCGGTTATGGAACGCACTTCCTCGAAATTTAAAAAGAATTAGTGACATTAATATCTTTAAGAAAGAGTTAGGGGTACATTTATCCCAACATTAATTAATTAATTTTCTCATTTTTATATTTTGCTCAAGGTAGAAAGAAAAAGGAAATGTTGATTGTGGGAAAGTAACATGAAAAGAAATGGAATATTAATAAATAAATCATAAATTTAATTTAAGTAATAAAGTTTTCTAATGGATTAGAATAAGTATTTTGAAAGGCTGTATAAAATATTTAAGTTTAAATTAGATTATAATAAATATTCATTACAAACTTGTATTAGCTTATAAGATAATGTATCTTAAAATGCAAGTAGGTATACGAATAAATAAATAAACAATGGGGTTATTGGCGATAATAAAACGTGGCTATTGTAGCAGCATTCAAATACACCAGGTGCTTCATTATAATTGTAGAAGTAAATGCTGTCTCAACGCTTAACTGTCGCTATGTTTTACATAGATGCTAACGCTCCATGCTTTTTAAAGAATGCAGTCTTTTGTTAATGACTTCAATAATAAGATTTAATTCATTGATTTCTTTTTGAGACTTCAGAGTTTAAATTATGCAATCACCATTCAATTGAATCAAAAAGCTAAAATAATGTTTTTTCCCTTTCATTTTTTTCATCAATTAAATGCAACCCTTTGCATTTTTTGCATTCCGTTCCATTCTTTGCATTCTTTTGCATAGCACTCTATTGCGTTCACACATGAGAAATGGCAATGCAAAATATGCAAAGAATGAAAAATAATACAAAAGAAGGCAAGGAATGCAATTAAAAGAATGCATGCATTCCCAACAGATTGCATTCAATTGAGTAGCCATGTTCAAGAAAATGAGATCTAGGAGATCTCAGCAATCTCAGTTATATGAACAGGATTCCTCATCACCAAAATTTCATAGTTTTGCTGTCAAAACTCTGAGGAAAAAAAATCTTGGATGCACTTGCTCACCTTTTGAGTGAGAAAATTCTCTGAGATCTGATTTTTCTGAACTCGCCAATTGTTATAAAATGAATGCGGAAGAAATGATTGCAATCACCATAAAGGTGATTGCATAGTTTGAAGCCTGCAGTCTCAAAGTGAAGTCAATGAATACAACCATTCAATTAAATTCAATAAATAATTTTTAAAGGCTGCATATTGACAAAAGATTGCATTTTTTTACAAGCCTGCGACGCACGCCACGCACGCCTCACAGTGCCAACAAAACTGCTTTCCTATCCCCCTTTTAACACCAACTATTAGGCTGATCAAACAAGGTATCTTTATAGAGTATATATGTCTTATTGGCATATAGTTCAAATAACATTAAAGAACAAAACATTGTGCGGAAAACTATTAGTATAACCGCGCTTACCTCTATGTCAAAATATTTAACAGCATAAATTGTTTTAAGCTCAACACAATACAGGTTTTTGCATCAAAATACAATTAACGTTTAAACGGCTATTAAAATAATTTCATATTAAAAATAAATAATTTATACCTAAAATAGTAATAAACCAAACTCCACACTTTTTTTTTGTTGCTGAAACATTCTGTCAGGTTTTAAAATAACTGACATTTGACGTTCAGACGCCATCATCCTCACTTTTACTGTCCTGTAAAAGTTACCTTGCCCATTATCAAAACAAAAGACAGGTAAGCTACATAGTATGTATGAACATTGTACGTACCTACGTCCTACACACCTTAGTGGCTTCTTCTTTGTCTAAAAAAATTTAATTTCTTTCCATAGTCTGCCCTGGCGTTCGAAAATATTCTCTGTCAGTGCAATTGTAAGTTGTGTGTTGTTTTTTTTTTTTTGTTGGACTGACAGACAAGCTTAAAGTTTTTTTTTTTTTTTCAAGTCTGCTCCAAACTCATGCCATCAACAACAACGATATAAGAGTTCGATATGCAAATCGCTATATGTGGGGATCTCAGTGCGACCACTTTTGGACGTTGTATAGGTATACGCAACATACTTGGTCTCATAAAACATTTCCTTATGGTAATTGACTCACATTACCAACGAACCAGAGAGTATTTTCCAACATGGGCCCTATATTATTTATAAACGATGCGATATCTGCAATGCAAAAAAAAAAAAAAATATGACAGCAACTGTCAAATTCCAAATTTGAATGATGTCATGCAAATGCGCTGCGTCGCATTAGGAGATAACCTCGATGGCAGCTACTTAAGGTGCGCGCCTATATGTAAACCACGTTCCACTCCACAGTGGGCCTGCCGTCCGTTCGTCCATCCGTCCGTCTTTGGCCGCAGGGAAGACCAGTCCAGGCCATATTATACAATTCGAATAATTGCCAAGTAAATACCATTTAAGGCCCGTCGGAGCTGGTGTAATTACTTAGGGATATAAAGGATAGTCTTTCTTTGTATATGTATTTCAAATTAAAAATTCTTCTTTAAGAAGATGTGACATCTCCAACTGGACTACAAACAGATGGTGGAAGATGCATTTTAAATCAGAACCTCCGGATTTCGGGTCAATTAAACAAAGAAAAACACTTTGAGACAGAAAGAAAAAGAAAAGAAGAAAATTTGACAAGAGCCTCAGGAAGAAGAAGAAGAAGCAGTTAAAAGAGCAAAGCGGCCCGATGACTTCGTCATCGTCGTCTTTGTCGACGTCGAATCCCCTTAGACTGTTGCCAGACATTTCGGACCAGGAGACAATAATTCAAACACAGCCACCGACACGAGGCGAACAAGGTCAGACACTCTGGCTATGGATGGAGAGATTCACAGAGGCATAAAATTAGCCTTAAGCAACGACAACGGACAGTTAGTTTACCTGCGAGGGGTTGGAGACGAGGAATATAAGCAGATAGGTATACAAACCGCAAAATTGACGATGACTGGAGCACTGTGACGTTGAAGTGCAAATGAGGTTTGCCTCTTTGGATTTCGAATTCATTTTGACTGCACAATTTTTGTGAGTTTAACTTGTACCTTTCTTTTGGTTTAAAAGAAGGAAATGGGTGCATGTGAGGGAAATTTTGGGGATTTTTTTTTTCATTTTTCTTTATAAGTGCAGTATAATAATGTAGGTATAGGTATACTTGTGTCAGCCACCCTACGTGGCGCATATTCCCTCCTGGTAGTGAATTCCGTAAAGACAAGGACGATCAGACATAGGCCATCCCCAAAAGTTTGCTAAAAATAGTATCCTCTCAAAATAGTATTCTAATAAAATTTCGTTATAAAACCTGAATTATAACGCAAAGAGCAAGTGTCTTTGAATTTAAAAAACGTTGTATAAAAATATTAACCTAAATATAATTAGAGCAAAATTTAAGAAGCAGGAAATTCGTTCTTAAAATTGCTAAAGCTTATTTTTCTTACAAAAGTACTGAAAAAACATTTTGCACGTCACATTATGCAATTCGCACTTTAAACTCCACACTTTAAAATCGGTAATTTGCACTTAGCACGCAGTAAAACGCACTCAGCACTTCATACTCTATATTTTCCATTCCACAATTAGGACTTCGCTCTTTCCACTTCGCACTTCACATTTCGGACCTCTAACTTCGCAATGTGAAGCGCAATGTGTGTTTTGTGAAGTGCACCACTAATTTCGCACTCCACACTTTAAATTGCGCAATTTGCACATAGTTCTTCGCACTTAGCACTTCGCAACCCACACTTCACATAGTTCGCGAAGTGCGTTGTGCAGAGTGCAAATGGCGGAGTTTTTGTGAAATGCGTTGTGCGAAGTTCGAAATGCGAAGATTAATTTTAGAAAATTCATGTTTTTTTACAGGGTCAATACTGTGTCAAGCTTAAGTGGTGAAAATCAACAAATTCTTTGATTTTCTCGCCAAACAGAAAATAAAGCTATTTAAAAAAAAAGTAGTGTTAAATTTGTCTTTTTAAGTTTAATTTTTGATCCTAATGAGGTGTGAATTTAAACCTGAAGACCTAGAAATTGTTCTCAACAATCCATGGTTTTCTATAAAGTAACTTAGATCTCTACCAAGAAGATTCAGTTTTTCCAGAGCTGTGTTCACTCTGAGTGAAACATACAAACATACGTATAGGTACATAGTTACTTTAGAAAAGTTCTTCTTACATTTTTAATAATATATTATGACATCACAGGCAGTGAATAACATTACAACCAACTTATATCTCTGTGGAAACATCTAATTTCATACTTTTAGACTACCATCCGCACGTATAATAAGCTATAACATGCCTCGTAGATTGTTTTCGATAATCTCTAATAAACAGATTTTTGTGAAGCGATAAAGTTAAAAAAAACCCTCACAACTTGATCACACATTCAACACAAAAAGTATATATGGAAGAGAAGATCATAACAAGTCACACGGGCACGTTTTTACGTATATAGCTCACGCAGCAATTACTTATACACTGTTCCGAGGTATATACCATAACAACGCGCGCGCGAAAGATGCAAGATGATATCACAAGACCTACCATCTCACCGAATTCTATCCCAATAGATAAATATATTCCCAACTCCACCTTAAGGATATACACATATAATACGATATGATGAGCAGAAATCGTGAACTTTTTGTAGAAACGTAATCCAAGACCTAGGCCACGCATAAAATTCCGCAGTCAGCGAGGAAATCTTTAATCTTTAAGGAACTTTATGGTGATATGGCATTTAATTTGCCACAACTTTTATATACAAGGACTGGACTCGAGGATAGGGTGACCATTCAGATTGAAATTAAATAATTTTACCAAAGTAACTTCCTCGCAAAAGTTCTTAAAAGTTCTTTTATTTTTTTTTTAAAGATTTCTTCATTAAATAAAAGCCTTTTACTATACATTCTTCTTTGAAAAGCAAAGGATAGCACAAAACCCCTAACTAACTTTAAAAAAAAAAAAAAAACACACAAAATTCGAAAAAATGAATGAAATATTTATTTGAATCGATAGTTTGAACCTTGCAATTTAATGTTTAAAGATAATTTCATGCAAATGTTGACCGCGGCTGCGTCTCAGGTAGCCCATCCGCTGAGTCCAATTTTGGCATACTCTTTCGCACATATCGGCCGGTATCTCACGAATGAATGCATGGATGTTGGCTTCCAGTGCGTCAATCGAAGCGGGCTTGTCCCTATAGACATTAGCCTTGACATACCCCCACAAAAAATAATCTAATGGTGTCAAATCGCACGATCTAGGCGGCCAATTGACCGGCCCGAAACGTGAAATTAACTGTTCACCAAACTCGCCTCGCAATTGCGCCATTGTTTCGCGTGCTGTGTGGCATGTGGCACCGTCTTGTTGAAACCACATATCATGCAAGTCAAGAACTTCCATTTCGGGCAAAAAAAAGTTTGTTATCATCGCTCGGTAGCGTTCACCATTGACAGTAACACTGCGATTCGCATCATCTTTGAAGAAATATGGCCCAATAATGCCGCCGGCCCATAAACCGCACCAAACAGTGGCTTTTTCGGGATGCATTGGTAGCTGTTGCAATGCTTCTGGCTGATCTTCACTCCAAATGCGGCAATTTTGCTTATTTACGTACCCATTCAACCAAAAATGAGCCTCATCGCTGAACACAATTTTTCGATAAAAAAGCGGATCCTCGGCCAGCTTTCCAAGAGCCCATTCACCAAAAATTCGGCGTTGTGGTAGGTCGGCTGGCTTTAGTTCTTGCACCAGCTGTATCTTAAAAGGCTTTACGCCCAAATCCTTCCGCAAAATTTTCCACGTAGTGCTGTAACAAAGGCCTAACTGCTGGGAACGGCGCCGAATCGACATTTCGCGGTCTTCTGTCACACTAGCTGATACGGCCGCAATATTTTCTTCACTACGCACAGTACGTAAACGTGTTGGTGGTTTAATGTCCAAAAAAGTAAATTTGGTGCGAAATTTGGTCACAATCTTCCGAATAGACTGCTCAGAAGGTCGAGAATGCCGACCATAAAATTAAAGCAGCGCGCGATGAACATTTCGAACCGAGCACGAATTTTGATAGTAAAATTCAATAATTTGCAAGCGTTGTTCATTTGTAAGACGATCCATGGTTAAATTGCAAACCAAACTGAAGCTGTTTGACAGTGACACAAGGTACTAAACACACGTCAGCTGTCAAAACCAGTGTTGCCAAAACCAAACCAGCTAAAAAATCACCCGTTACATAGGTAAGTCAAAACCAATCAGGAACTCTATATTAATCATTGCGGTCAGTTCTTGGAACTTTTTAGGCAATTCTTGTTTAAAATCATCGCATAAACATAAACAGTATAGTCTGGTCACCCTAACTTACGGGGCATAACTTTTGTCCGCGGATCATGTCGTCGTCAATGCCCCATAGTGCCATATGGATGGCGTATAGTTCCTGCTGCTATACTCTCTTGGAAGTAAATATAATAAAGCTGGAAAACTCATGACGATGTTATTTTTCTTTTTTAGCAGCAGCAGCAGCAAAAGGCTCAAAGTAAAAATTCTTCCTTCTGCAGTAGGTAGAGTACATCAGACGAATGATGGCGCTCTGGTGTCGCCCTGCTTCTTTTTATACACATGAAGAATGCGTGCATCTATGAGTCGTGATCATTGCGCACGCTATGATTGAACTGCACGCGGAGGATCCTGTATACTCGTCTTCTCATTGGAGTTACATAGTTGTACAATATCTGAAACTAAAATATAAAACTCGACTAAAATGTTATTCCATAAGATCAGTATACTTATATACTAAGATGAAAAGCAGCACGGGGTAAGGAGAAAGATTATTATCAAAGAAGTAAAATTCGAAGAGGTTTATTCACTTTGTCGCAAAGACCACTGTTTTGTGAGAACCACGGTTGCCGGAGTAAAATTTTGAAAGTAATGAAAATAAAAATTAAAAGAAACGAAAGAAAAGAAAATTATTGAAAACCATTGACATTTTGCAACATTTAATTAAAAAAAAATATTTATAAGGAATATCGTTTAATTTATATATTCTAAAATTTTCGATGATGAAGGCTTTCTTTCTATAAAAAAACAAAGCGGCAACTATGGGCGGTGAATTAAATAAGAATAATCCAGGAGACTATTCAATTCATATAAAATCTATTTTCCCACGCACAGGGGCCATGGAAACACCAGAACAAAGGAAAAGGTATACTATACGAGTTATGATGACCCTGATCTTTCTTCAATGACATCGTAAATATGATTACACATAATAATGATTTTATTTGTGCTATTTTGTCGCAGTGAATATTATCGATCGAAAAGATATCTTGTGTCTTCATCGCCATTTAGAGGATCAAGCTTAAGACGATAGACTTAGGTCGAAATCTAAATAAATATATTTTGTTTTTTTGTCTGTATTCGGTTTTGTTGTTCGTTATATAGTTAAAAAAAAAAATAATTTCTCGTTATACTGATGGCAGAAATCAGGGAGGCAGTTATAAGGTCAATATTCAAGAATTTCCATGCCTGAAACTGAGTATCAATTTAGTCTTAAACTTTGATACGTTTATACTTTGATACTTCTTACAAATGTACTATCGCTGAACCTATCAATCCTCAATTTTTTTTACATTTACTAGAAAGAAATAAAATATTTATTTCACCTGTTTAGTCCAGATTTACTTTTTATGGACTAAAATAAACCATAACTATGAAATGAACCATATCACCTCGAAAAAAAAAACATATATAATTTTTTTGAATCTAAGCTTAAAAGTAACCCCGAATACCTTCTTACAGACGCTTAAAAGTGATTTACATATTTATTGATTTAAAACAAAATTGTTTTTAATTTTCATTCAACCACATATGTACTTAGTATTACAAATAATTTCATTTTATTTTTTTGCTTAGTGCTTAAAACAAAATTAATCCATTTATATATATATCTATTATCTACATAATTGCAATAACGCAAATGGCACCTAATTGCAGAAAGTTATATACGCTATAACAAAAGATTGGAGATGCCGGGGATCGAACCCGGGGCCTTTCACATGCAAAGCGAACGCTCTACCACTGAGCTACATCCCCCTCCAAAATTTGCATATCTTATGGGGTTTTAGAATTTACTAGGTACATAAGTTAAAAATGTTTACTATTTCATTAATGCTTTGCTTTGCTTGCAATGATAAAAAGCTACTGTCAATATACATATATACAGGTGATATATTTTTATATATTACTAAAATGAATTATTAAAAAAAAACAAAAATTTAATTTTAATTTTATTTTAATTGTCAGTCAAACTCAAGTAGTCTTGCGGTGCGGAAATAAAGCCCGTGGGTTTTATTTCCCAACATAAAAGGAAATAACATTCGCGGGATTTTTTTCCTCATTTAAATGGAAACAAAAGCTATGGGTTTTAATTTCTTTTTCTGGTAGATTTTATTTCGAAGAATATAAGGAAATAAAACACATTCACTAAAAAACAAAAACAAAAATTTTTTGGACAATGTTGGAACGCTTCGCGGGTTTTAAGGATTTTAATAATGGAAGACGATATCAGCCAAATAGCCGTTACGACAGCGGTGATAACCTCTTCGAGAAATATCCACGGTCAGGAAACTTTTCTTGCAAAATTGCGATTGTGTCGTTTTGTGTGGCACTTAACGCAATTTTTCTAGTTAATTTTATCAATTTCAATACGTTGTTGAAGCGTGTATCGTTCTATTTTTAGTAATAGCGTAGTTTTTACTTGTCAAATGTCAAAAGATGACAGCTTCAAAAGTGACAGTTTCCCAAATAGCGGGTTATTCAAAATGAAACCTCTTATTGGAAAACCCCTTATTATATACCTACTAACTCCAAATGTCACTTTGGCAACTGAACTGTCGATGTTTTAGGCGTGTTCAGGAGTTTATTAGAAAATAGGCTTAGTTACAAAATGTTTAAAACTTTAAAGTTACAACATTTTTAAGAAGTATCATGCTAATACCTTAACACCAGGCTATTGCTTTATTTGACGTTTTTCTTTTTAAGTTCAGAGTAGAGCTCTGCTTTGAACAGAGTCTGAATACCTACATTGAGCGATCTCTGAACAGACTGTTCTGAGAGTTCAGATATATTTAAAAAAAAAACATGCTTCACCAGCTGTCACGATGGAAAAAAAATAATTTTAGTGTTGTAAGTAAATTTATTAAATTATTTTACCTTCTTTTGCAGGTCGACTGTTCTCCTCCGCCATTTTATGTTCTGCTGTTCAACTCCGTGTGCTCTATCAATTTATTCTGAGCTCATAGAGTGTGCTCAGAAACTCAAGAAATACAAAATTGGAGCTTTCATTGCTCTGAGCTAAAAAAGAAACAAGATTTTTTTTTTTAAATTTTGTGTCAATGTTTAAAGCCTCAAATCTTTGATCTCTATCTTCAATAAAATGTATTTAGTAGATATTTTTTTATCTAAAGACATTCTTCATAGCATCAATTTTATTCGTATAAAAAGATGCAAATCGGAGATTCTTTAAGAGTATTTTTCTCAACGCAATATGGCTTCAAGCTCATATATTTTATCAGAAAGGAAACTTTGTTTTGCATAGATTTTCGCTTGAAAATAGTTTATTAGTAGTTCTTTTCCTTGACTCTTAACATATATGTGAATGTCAATGTCCAAAGCATTGCTCTCCATGAAGTGCAACTACATGAGGTTTTAAGTGAATTCGAAATGAGAATTCCCCGAGATGGGGCCTCCATATAGAAAAGTAATAAATGAAAGACAACACAAATGACACATTTCTATTCGTCGTTCATCAGGGATGATTTTTATGCAGGGTATTCAAAAAAGAAAACACAAAACCCTTTGCAATCAAAATAAAATTTTAAATACAAGTTTTGGTTTACAATACCAAACTTATATAAGTCACCGCGCGGCTCCAAAAAAGTAGTTTTCATCATACCGTTCGCATGTGAAGCCAGTGTAACTCGAGCTAGAAACAAAATGGACGATTTAATTTGCTTGAAATTAAGGACATTTTTATGAGGAAAAACTCAAAATGTTTTAGCTTTTCTATAGGACGAGTAGCTTCCATGTAACTACAATAATTTTGGTTCATTTAAATTTTCGTGAAAATGACTCTTACAATTTTGATTAAATTTGTAATTAATCTTTTAGCTTCTGCCTGAAATCTTGTTTATCTTTTTGTCATATGATTTGCCAGATCTTAGATTAAGACGTTCAATATTATTTAAAAGTTGCGTTTCTCCGAAACACCCAGTACGTATAAATAGACAGAAACCTTTCGATACGCAACAAAGCCTCTCACTGAGATTACCTCCACATAAAAATAAAGCAGGACTTTGCCATCGCACTATACACTTTGTCCCACAACAACAACGACGACCTAAATTTGTTTCCCTCATCCCGATTTGAGCGGAGAGTTAGCTGGACATTTTAAAGTTGGAAAGTTTATGACGGTGCATAAAATTTGCATGTTTTTTTTATTATGCGTTCTATGGGGCTATATACCACCAGCACTGCACAGAATCTCTAAAAACCTTGGTATCGTCAAAAGGAATAACAACAGATTTATTATGTATTCTTTATTTATAAAATGCTTTTTGATGTTTTAATCAAAATAGGGATGGGTATAACTGCAGCTTACGGATAAGAAGGCACAGAACAGCTAAACAAATAGGAAGATACTCGTATAGCATAGGTAGGATAAAGTATAATAGCGAACCATAATTTTAAATGAAATGGAGATGAGATGAGGTTGATGATGGAACATTTATATCTTTACTGATCTACCTAATGTTGACATAACAGTCAGAAGAATTTAATGCGTGCTTTGTGGACGCAAAATTTAAATTTTGATTGATCGTGCGGTAAAAATGCAATATGTAGCTAAATGAGGAAGAAACAATGATATTGTTTGAATACGTTTTTTAAAATTGGTTTGGTTAAAAGTAGACTTGTAGTAGAGTAACTTTTTAGTTACAATCACTCAAATAACAACATCTAATATAATGAATATTTTTTTTAGTCACTAGTCGGTCAAATATATGTATGTACGCTGCTATATTGTTTGCATCTGTTACTCCACACTTTACCCTGCCCCTAGAAAATAACAATATTTTTTCACAGTCATTTTTTATTGATTTTTGTGATTCTTAGTTTTTATGCCAAGTTTATGCAAGTAGTTTTTTTTTCATTTTGTGGAGTCCCTTTCTCAATTCGCATTAAGACCCATTGGAATTACAATTAATAATTTTTTTTAAATTTTATATACCGTTGCCCAAGAAAATTGTTGACGACTGAATATGCCCTAATCGGAGCAACAGAGTTGCGTTAGCGGGACAGAGAACCTAAATATGGAGTTAAAATCTTTGGAACCCGCGAGGCCGCGAAGCGAGCCACCCAAGGTACTGTTGTACAAAAAAACTGTTGACAATCGTTTTTTGTTCTTTGGTTCAAAAAAGAGCAATTAAAAACCACAGCTTTTGTTTGCATTTCGAAAAAGAAAAAATCTAGAGGTGGAATCGCGTAAGGCGATAGTTGATTGTCGGTTTTGATTATCAACTATTCGTTGCTCTGTGTAAATCGATCGCCAAAAATTGTTTTATCTTTGGCATCACTTGAAATTCTGTCAAGAATTAATTTTTGTATTTTTGTATAAAAATTTTACATTTTATAAATATTAAAAATAATAATTTTTGTTTCTCTAAGATCTCATTCGACAAAGCAACAAATTGCCATTCTCTGTAAATTTATGGAAAAACACCCTGAACTGGCCAAATCTTACACCGCTAGCTCAAGCTCTGGGACGAACAACCCAAACATTGCAGTGTTATTTGGGTTGTTATTTTTTATTCTTAAGACACACTTTTTACTATAGATATTATTTTTTTTATTAAAAAACCAACAAATTTTAAGACGACCGCATCAAACTTTTTATGAAAATGACATAAATGTATGAAAACGACACCTAAAAAGCTGTCACTTAATATCAGTACAAAAAAACTATTGTCGATTTGATAATCACCCACGGGCTTTATTTTCATGGGGCTTATTGGACTGCACCTTTATGAAAAGTATCGAGAGAGAATTTTTGAAAAGCTCATAGAAAAACAAAAGCTTTGAGAGCGGGTCGCAAAATTAGAACCGGCCATATACAAATTTTAAGAACAAAAAATGTATGTAAGCGTCTTCTTGGTAACTTTATAATCTTTGACATAACTTCCATTATATTAATAATGATATTTTTAGACTTTTTGCACTAGACGCGTATATTTTCTGACTCAAATGCAGATATAAACTAAGTTGAAGAGAAATTTCTACGAAAATTCATCTTCAAATGCAATTCCAACCTTCAGTTTCGACACTCTTCTAAGTTTATCTGCATCACTATACCTAACTCGTAGTTGTTGCCATGACGAATAAACTATTCGCCACCTTTTAATATTACCATCATTAAAATAAAAAGTTGTTCACTTAACGCAAAGTTTAGTATTTAGCTTGGCAGCAGCACAAAACCGTGAGATTCAGCCGCACAAATAAACAAAAAAAAAATACACTGGTAGTGCGATTAGGTGGTTATATAGTTAGCGATCGGGACGGGAGCGTATCGTAGTAAAAAGCTACATAGCTATTTTATATCTACCACACGCTGCCGTGCAATTATTTGCCGGCTCTAATTAGCGCGAATAAATTAATTAAGCAGTTGCATTTATGAAATTAATGTGCGCTAATAATATGTACGCACATCAGCCTTGGACCAATTTATATATGTATGTACCTATAGCTGCGCCCATTGTATAGCTTGATAAGAGACTTCGAGCAAAAAGGTCTGTTGCGTGCAATTTCTACTTAAGTTAGACACAGACAGACCTTTGTTTTGCATTTAACTGCGTTTATTGCGTTCCTTCTGATGGGAGGAAGAAAACCTAATGTAGCTGACGTTTTACGGAGTTTGTTTTTTTTTGCTTTGTTTTATTAAATTGGTACCATTTAAGTGTGTGCTGCAATTTAATGACTTCTTCGTTGCCGTCTTCTATACACAATGGTCGTCATAGTCGTCGTCGTCGCTTCGTCGTCGTCATGCCTGACATATAATCAATTTTATTTAAATTTGTTTGACGTTTCTTGATGTTTTGTTGTTGTTGTTAGCAATGGCTGTATTGTGTTGTTTTTGTTAAACTTCTTCCGTTAACTTAAATGGTTTGGCGGTGAAAATTGGCACCTGCAGCTGGTGATTCGCTTTGTAGTTTGTGGTGAATGGTGCTTGCAAGTTATGTTTTGGTTTGACATGGAGGAGTGCAGCTTTTGATGCAGACAGTGTGGCAGGCAATCATAAATGTTTGAAGTGTTTAAATAGGATGGGTATAGGTATAATTCATGAGTCATGATAGAGAAGTTTTTAGTTAAAAAAAAAAAAAAACAAATGAAAATCTGGGAAAATACTTTTCTGGGAATTAAAACAAACAAACATACAAATATAACAATTACATAAATGTCTATGGCAGGTACATTTTGAACGGTTTTATTTATGTACTATGTTCATAAATGTACAGTGAAAGCTCTACTCATGGTCCCCCAATATTTGTCCGGTTATGAGAACTGTCCGGTGAAGGGTAAGAAATAGAAAAACTTTCTTTTTTAACTTCATATTAAATTTTTATTATTAAAAAATGACATCGCTCAAAATATAACGGTACCTACGCGATGAGAAAAGGAAACTTAGTAACTCGGGAAATCTCCTAATAAGGTTTCAACATAACATCGCTCTGTCCGGTTATTAGAGTTTCGCGTCCGTTTACCGGAGATTTTCTATGGATTTGCTTACGTATTTAACATATAATAGAATCTATACTGAGAACGGACCTTCTGTTTTTTTTTTTGCTTCATTTGTTGATAAAAAATAATCCCTAAATAAAATTATGTGTCCGCGTATGGGAGATTTTCTATCTTTAATGAGCAAGAAAAAATGTCTGCGTCCGTTTATGAGAGTGTCCGTTTATAGGAAAGTAATTTGTATGAAAAAAAAGTTGGTCCCGAAAATGTGTCCGTTTAAGGGAATTGTCCGCTTATTGGAGCTGTCCGCAAGTAGAGTTTTCACTGTATATGGATATGTATAACGATGGGAAGGGAAAAGCTAGAAAGAAAGTCCCATAATCCATACATTTGTTTACCGTTTAAAGAATTGCGAAAAAGAAGATTGTTTGGTAAGCGGTTACTATAAGATATGTATGTATATAGCGACGCAATACAGGTCCTTGTTACTCTTTTGCAGAATTTCGATGGTATCGGCCCGATTTATTTCTTGTTATGCTGGTGATCAGTATTCACGTAATTATGCATCATGATGGGTAAAAAAAAGAATTCCACCAGGTACCCATAGGAAAATACAAAAAATTAAGACTGAACGCGGAGCCGAGTATTGGTGTGTTTAAATTCCCATTACTTTTACATTTTCTCTATTATCTGCTCTCAATATTCATCCAATTGAAATCGCTAAAATTTGATTTTTTATAAATTACTCTAGACTGCGTTCATATAAGTACTACATGTCTGTTACTGTTACTTCCCTTGGAAATATGGCCAATCCAAAAAAAAAATAAATAACACGTCTGGAGTAGTGACGAAGAGAAAGATTAACATGGTATATTTACATTTACTTTTCCTGGGCCAAAAACCCATCAAAATAATTTCAAGAACATAAACTTGTATAGCTACAGCCACGACGAATAGTATACGATGGAAATGTTAGTGCTATTGCCAAGGTCCTTTTCCCGTGCTATTAGTTTTTTTGGATTGAAAAATGAGTGTGAAGTACTATACCTAGTTTAAGTTAAAGTGAGAAGATGTAGGGAAGGTTGTAGGGAAGAAAAAAAAATATAAACAATGCACACCTTTTATCTGAATTTTTAAACTTCGCCATCGCCAAACCATTGCATCTCCTGAACGCTCTCACTTATGTCCCATCTTAATCTGGAACGAAACAAATATACAAGGTGTTCCGAATAAATTCACTTCTATGGGATTAAAATCAATTTAATTTTAAAATTAATTCTTTTATTTAGGAAAATATAATCCATAATATTTCTTTTTACGAAGTATCAGGAAAATTATACAAAAAATAAAAAAATAATGTTAAGAACAAATTTCGAACTGCAAACGCACAAAACCAGTATTTTGTACATTAATAAATTTTCGTAAAAATTTACTTGAAAAGAAAAAAAAACATGAAAAATAAATGGCAAACATTTTCAACACAAAATGTTTGTAATTTTTTTCCTTCAAAACTTTGATTTTGAAAACAAATTTTTTCAAAACTAGTCGCTAAGAAAATTTCATTTAAAAATAAATAAAAAAAAGGACTTCTGGCTTTAAAAAAAGGTATAACATGTCATTAATGGAGTTGATTAATTTTAACAAAGTAAGTTGGTTAAATGTAATTATGAAAGTATTGGGAAATTGGACGTTATTTAATATCATTCAAGTACACACATTTCTTAATATCAAACAAGTAAGCTGGTTAATTTCAACAAACTTAGTTGGTTAATTGTAATTTAGATGGTATTCTAAAATTAGTGTAGGTTGTTTAAATTCAACCAATTAATTACTGACTCAAAACGGTTCTTGTGGTCTTTACAAATTTATCCCCATTTGATTTAAACTCCATTGCCTTTTCGAAGAAATAAAATATTTAGCCTTATTTTGAGTTTCACCCGAACAACATTCCACCCGGAATATTTGACATTTAAATTTTCGCATATTGTGAATTGCACTGGAAATTTCATGTTCGTAAAATTCCTCTTATTGTTAACATTCATTTCGGGTGGAATGTAATGGCATTAAAAGCCTAAATTTCCACTTATTTTTAGTAGGCGAAAGAAATTTCGTTCGGGCGAAATTCACAATAGCTTTTAAAATTTCGGCCAATAAAAAAATTTTAAGGTGAAATATTTTTCGGGTGAACATCACAAGAAGACTGAATCAGCATCTTTTTCATGTGAAAACGAGTTCTAAATTCATATTCCTTATATTAAGTTATATTAAGTTATAATTATAAGTTAAGTTATATTAAGTTTTTCAGTAGTGAGTTAAACCAGCTCCGGACATAAATGTTTTTACATTTAATTAAAGGAGCAGTTTTTTTAGAAGGTCTGGGTATATATCTAAGTTCATGTGGATCCACCAAATAAACTCGGAGTAAATCCCCGAATTTACTTATTAAATTTGGTGAATTAGTACGAGTTTAAATTTAATATCGGACTAAAAAACTTGGCTTAAGAGTTTGAGGGTTCAATTTTGTTAAAGTTCTATCTCAAGCTAAGGATCTAAAACGGAATTCTAATACTTGTTGAAGAAATGAGTTAGAAGTCAATTAAGTTTTATTATTTTCTAAACCCGAGTTTTAAGGTCGTAGAACTTTATCAGGAAATTGGAAGTATAAGTGTCTTTTGCACCACCCTGTTTTGTGGATCTAAACAAAACACATATTCTGAGCCTTCTTAATGAAGCTATCAACCTCTCTTTTGACATTAATTCCTTTTTTCTAGGACTGTGGCTGGCATGGGATGGGAATGGTCTACTGCTGATAGACTTGAATTTCGGAATCAGTCACTTGTACGTAAGGACATTCCAGAGTTTACGGGTTAACTTCCTATTATATGCAGCGATATATATTTTGTGAACTTCAAAGTCTCATCCTGGTCCTTCTAAATTTACTTGTGTGTATTTATAAAGGATACTAATACTAATAATCATATATCGTAGCGTGTTTTTCTTTCCTTCATTTTCTACGCCTCCATGCTCCTGTCCATCAGGTTGGTAGTTTCGCATCTTTTTCAATGCACACATGTATTGTGTTTCGTATAGATACGGTGTGCCCTGTCTCCTGGTCTCTTGTACGTTCTTAAGTCCTGAAAATGTTAAAGTGTGTGTGTGTACATTTTTTATACGATAGAAAAAGTTCCTTTTTTTTTCGTTGAGACTGGCTGAACATTTTTGGAAGTCATTGAACCTCAGTTCTATTCTGCAGAATGTTGGTTGGTATATAGAAGTGAGATGAAGAAGAAGGCGCATTCACATATATGTACATATATATATATATATATATATATATATATATAAAATTATATATAGGAAACTTGATGGGCCAGCAATTTGAAGCTGAAAGAACGCCGCGCCGCGTTATATAGCAATAAAACACATGCCACATGAAAGGCGACTGTCATTGAGTACTTTTTTTTTTTTTTTTTGAAGATTTGATATATAAAGGGGATGTAATATCCTTTCATTTTATTTCTTACAGGTGGATTGTGTTTTGGTTGAGATGATATAGAGAGAGGGTCGTGTGTGGCCATTGCTATGTAGGAAAATATCTACCTATACTTTTGGTTGAATTTGCGCCTCGTCGCGTTTGTTATCATTTTTTTTTTTAACTTTTCTCCTTTAGTTTAAGAACATTCTTTGAGTGGATTTTAGTGGATTAAAATCTCTCTTTTTTATCTTTTGTTCACTGTGGGTTATGTGGAATATTTATTTGAGTGGAACGCCCCTAGATTCACACACATTTCCTGTGAGTATGAATTTTTTTTTTTAAGGAACTAACAGAAGGAAATTTATTATACCTTCCTATAGGGTACTATTATAGTCGTTTTTTATGCTTTTAAGCTCTTCACATATATATAATTCCGTAGCCGTACTTTTTTCACTTTTGAACTTGTTCTATCGAGCAATATATTTTTTTTTTTAATGTGGTTTTAATCCAATCTAAAATTTCAATTATGAAGAAGTATGAGAACTGGCTTTTCGTCATTGTTTGATGGTTAAGTTTAATGCATTTCCATTTCGAAGGAACTCGCTCTTGAAATATGGGAAATATGAATGGATTTAATAAAATCAATTAATTTATTTTTATTCATAGCCAACGCACTTCCTCACCTTCAACCCTTCTTATAATTAACAGCTGAACAATAAATTAAATACCTACCATAACTTCAAGAACTGCATTATAAGTGAAAAGAAAATCTACATGCACCCCACAGGGATGAAACAAATGGGAAATTCCGCACTTAGCCTTGAAACCATGCGGACTGAAAATATATGGGTAATCCTTGCTCAATATATGAACACCACGCAGCAGGAATATACAAAATCCATCAGGACACAGCTTTTGTCACGAGAAAATGTTTTGATTAAAAAGTGAACACACCAACGCACATCGAACAGATTCGCCTGGCTTACCTCATTCATCTTTATACCATACTTCGTTGCGCAACTAATCCTGTAGGCGCTGAAGCTTGATCCACAGAGATGCCAGCCAATGTATGTATGCAAGTAGGCATAAGGAAGTCTTAGCATTTGCAGCATATATATAGTCCTCATCAACATTGCTGCTTTTTGTCTTGATGATTGCTCATTTTACTGCGAAAATGTGCCACTAATTGGAAAACGTTTAAAATTTATTGAGGTGTAACCGCAGTTCGCACCAGTCAACCTCGAGGTTGACGTGAGTCGATATATCAGCTGTAAGGCAGCAGTGGAACTCTCAATGCTTAGGTACTTCTATATAGACTCAAAGTTTGATGGTGCCTGGGTGCCAGCCAAATCGTAATCAAAATAAACAAACAAACCTGCTGCCGGTTGATAGTGATGGATGCGCCTCTCGATGTGTTGGATTTCATGTGGAGTTGCCAGAAAATATGAGCTTCAAACGATGAGTTTAAAAAGCACGCAGGTGGGGGTATATAATTCTGAAAAGTATTGCGGGCTTATAGCAAAGTGTAGCGTCTTGATTACGCCTAATGTCGCGCTCCATTAAGACGATGACAGGTTTAGCAAATGACTCAATCAAATTTGTGGCGAACTAAAAATTGTAGTTTTGTAGCAGCACTGAAAATGGGTTAAAACAGAGAAGAAAAGATGATTGATAGATTATATTTGAAAATGCCTCTGGATAAAGGCTCGAAATGAGGAAAGTTTCATAGAAGGGTAACTGGAAATGCGCATTGTATGGAGAGAGCAGACTATAACGTCACAGTAAGTTACCAAACACAAAATGTTGGTGTGGACAGGTCAGTTTTTGTTCGCCAACTTCTAAGATGTTTAAGATATAGGTGTGTGGTGCAACAATGTATGATGTTGGATTCATACTTTTTTTGGTACGCGCAGCTCCTCCGAAAGCTCCCTAAGCTTAGCTTTGAATTTCAAAATACATTTTCTCGATACATGCACAATGTTGTAACGACCTTAATTGTTGACATTTTTTCCACCCTATTTCTCAACAAAGAAAAAACGAGAACAATCTAATTTAATCGATTTTCTAGCCATTAATGCAAACAGACACCACAAATGGCGCTAACTGTCTATTATTATATCAACTCACCCAAACCAACTCACACAAACATTATTATTATTCAATTTTTGCGTGAATTTACATCCAATGAAAACAACAAGAAGAACCCCACGAAGAAAAATATAAAAGCAAATTAAATTGAAAGAAAGAAAATGACAAAAAAGAACAAAAAAAAAAAAAAAGAACATCAAAACTCGAATAAAATACATAAAATGTCGGGGGTGGTCTCTTTTCGTCAATTGCAATTGAAGTGAAATATTCAGGGTGGAAATGTGGAAGGATTTAGTAGAGCATAACAATGTTGAAATTGAGACACGTGCTGGATTATGTTTGTATGTCAACCACAACCTGCCACAACAGCCATTGAATTGCGGTAGATGTGGGCATTTTCCATTTTGTATGTCAACCGTTGCCGTTTTTGTAAATAGGTATTTCTTTTATTTTATAATTCGAAATTCGATTCCCCTTCAAGTGTCATTTAAATGTCAATTAATGCTACATGATGCGCGTTATCCATTGAACAATCCAATTAGGTGCAATGGTCGCACTCGCACGCATTTTCACACTTGACATGCGATGTGGTGCCATCTTTGTTTGACCATCACCGACAAGGCCCGGGCAGGCCACTATTAAATCCACCACACGTTCAAGTGACAGATTTATGCTATTCACCACCGCGCGGTACAAAAGAGCCGCTCAATGAAACGAATAGCCGCCACTGAGTTGCGCGACGACGACGACGTAGTCAGTCGGTCGTCGCATCCTCATCCGCCTCCGCCCGCTGAACTTTATATAGATATAGGTATAGTGATGTTGATATAATGCTTAAGCTGTAACGCAGCTCACCTTTTACAAACTACTGTCAATTGACAACGCATTTTGTGCGCGGCGTGATGCAGAGGCAAATAAATTAATGAAACGTAATCGCTAGTCCACGTTTAAGTTTAAGAGAGAGAATCATTGCATTGCGGATTCATTCCTAAGCCTTAGGCACACATTCTATGGTGTAGTCGAGGGGTAAAATTGCCACCTTTTTGTCGGTATCACGCTGTCTGTCCCTGTTGCTCTGCCTCTTTTTAAGGATAATTAATGCGTTTGTCGTGCGCAGATTAAATTAAAGTTCGGCGCTCTTTGACGGCTGACGCTGAGATTTATTTGCTCTTCAATATGCGCGTGAGGTTACTTGTGCAATGCGTAAATTAGAACGCGCTGCTCCTCAACAACTGTCATTCGAAGAAATAGATTATGTGAGGAGCGCACATAATTTATGTCAAAATGAGGTTTTTTTTTTACATCAGGGGTGTGTTCAATTGAGGTGAATGAGAAGATGCGTATAATAATTGATAATTATTGCCAATTTAAATTGACACACTATAGAATGTGAATTGTTTTTGATTGAGAAAGATAATAACTCAAATGACAGCTACTCATCGTCGTCGTCGTAGGTAATTACGATGAAAATAATTTTATACCTCTATCAGATGGAAATTTTTGTCAAATATGGTGCGGTGTATAACCGTTCTGCTCTCTTAAATGACATTCTGCATTGTGTGACGCCAACGACGACAACGACGATATGAGAATTATTGGAAACAGGGAAATGCTTTTACGTATGCCTGTCGCATAATATATTGTAGGTTTATGCCACACCATACCTACGCTATAACTAACTATAGTTGGTTTATTTTTGTGTCCGCAAAGTGGCTCAAGTGCATTCACTTGTTAGACCAATCAATGTGACAGCTTGAGTGACGTTTCAATGGTCGATATTTTGGAATTCACCATATAGGTAAGATATTCCTTAGTTTTTTTTTTTGTTCCATTGATGTTGTGTGATAAGAGCATCGGGGTATAAAATGCGGGTAAAGCATTTAGATATGTTTTACCACCTTTTGTTCGGTGTATTTATTATTGTGAATGAATTTAGATATTTTTATTTTATACGTTTGAGAAAAATATTGATTGTTAAGTTGTGTAGGTAGTACCTACAATGGGTAGGTATGATAACTTATATTTAAATAGGTAGGTATAATCATAAAAATGCAATTTCGGATGTGTGTATTTAGGTATTGAGCTTCAAGCTTAATGTGAACAGCTTCGCTAGTTAAATCTATCTATGTCATTTCATATATTATCAAGATTTTCCATGAAATAAATATAACGAAAGATAAACGTAAGATATAAAGTAACTTTAAATATCGTATCTAAACCTAGATATTTATTTAAAATATTAATGTGCGTCGGCCGGGAATCGAACCCGGATCAACTGCTTGGAAGGCAACTATGCTAACCATTACACCACCGACGCAACTGATAATTTTGTGATTTCTACCTTTGGATGATGCTCATTCTGCCTTATGTTTCATAATTTATAATTTTAAATGTAAACTTGATGTTGATACCAAATTTTCAGAAGTTGAACGAACAAATTACTAATATAAACATTTTTTTTTTATTAAAGTTGGAACTCATATGAAAAAGGATCGGAACGCATCACTTTACTTTGAGCTACACTGTGAAATCTATTTCTGAAGATAACCCGATGACTTTGGAATGCAGTACGTGGTTTTAAATGTGTCAAATAGCGAAAGATTATTGGTTTGTTTAAAATCTATGTTCAATAAATTGTAAAAATCCGGACAAAATAACGTGAATATTTTTACAAGAACTTTAAAAAACACAGTGAAAGTGAACCCACTTTTTTGAATAAAAACTTAAAATTAAACTCTTCTTATCAGTTACTATATTCCACGAGACATCAGCGTGACGAGATTTCTTCGGAGTTGCCACTTAAAATTGAATTATAAAATAATTAATTTCTTGCATTTTTTCAATAAAAATAAATTTATGACGCGAGAACATGACAAAGAGAAATGTTTTATCGTATATTATTTCATTGTTTAGAACTGGTTTTAACGAGCGGACAACCACGATGAAAAGTCGTCACTCTGACGTCTCATTCTCTCATCGCAATGCGAATCAGGGTTAGAACTGACAGCAGCGTATTTTGACAGTTGTTATACATCTTGCACAGGGAAAGTCGTGCAGCAGAATTCATTTCATTTATTTTGATCATTAAGATCTCTTGTCGCAATTATTTGTGTTAAAAGAACTGAAATGTTTGACAACTTGTGTAATTTTGTAAAAGAAATACAAAAAAAAAAACTTTTAATAATAAAAACGCCATACACAAAAATAACTAAAGTTTAAAAAAAAAAATTAATTTGGTTACGATGCAGAATTTGGTTGGCTAATTTATCAATAACACTGGCCCTTATTGCGAAGATCAACTATCAATTAATAATTGACATTTATCAATCAATTTTATTAAATGGTATTGTGACTGTCAACTGTGTATTGTGAATGAAAAAAATCGGTATCGTGAAGAACAATTTTTATCGATTTTCTTGTCAGCCGTCAATTTTTCTTTCAGTCGTAAATTTGTAGTTGATCGAGTTCGTGCTGGTTTGAAAAATAACTAAAAAATGTAAGTTTCGAATTAAATAAGTGATAAAATTTTTTATTTTTTTTATTTCCAAAGGTCTCAAAAGCAATTGGCTTTCCAATTCCAAAGGATTGGATGCATCCCTCAAACTTCTTCGCATTCTTGCGATAGCAGGATCATTCAACTCTTCATCTTTACCAAAAAAAGTTCAATTGAAGTCATTTTTTATTTTGTTTTTAATTTATTTCCTCTTACGTGATCTTTTTGTTTGTCAACATAATTTTGATTTTAATTATATTGATTTTCTTGTACGTTCCTCCGCATAAGATAAGTGGGGAACATTGTTTGGAGTCTTAGGGCATTTATTCCTCCACTCATTCCACATTGTTTTCCATATTGGGAGGAAATTAAATCTAAAATTGTCTTGTTCTTGTAAGAAAATTTCTCCCTTAAGACACTCTTCTTATTAATAACTCACTTATTGGTTTCTTCTGAGAATTTGATTTTACTTGTCCCTTCAAAAGATTCCCATTTATTTTCCAAAAAAGTTATGAGTGACTCGTAGAGCTTGGGAGCTAATTCCACGTCTGTTTTGACACTTTATTGAAATTTGAAAAACAACTAGTCTACCGTCTACCCGTGCGAGAATTCTCGCAATTACATATAAGAACCGGCACAAATTATTTTAAAATGAACGGACCTAATAACCACATGCCAAAATATTACTAATTAGAAAGTGGATGTGTTCAATTATTATTGAAATAATATTTAAACAGGTAATTTTAATCCTCATTTGTCAAAATCGTTGTAGTATGGGAGTCGGAAAAGGAATCCAGGCTTTGGAAATAATTTACAAACAATATTCAATTGTAAAGATTTCTAAAATTCTGATAATAAGATAGTTTCGAGGGAATTATCTAAGTGCAGCCAATAGTCAATATAATTTTGCTCCATGTAAGGTGATTATCAAATCGACAATTGTTTTTTGTACTGATATTAAGCGACAGATTTTTAGGTGTCGTTTTCATACATTTATGTCATTTTCATACAAAGTTTGATGCGGTCGGCTTAAAATTGGTTTGTTTTTTTAATAATATAATTAATTTTAAAACCAACACAATAACAAAAATGCAAAAATGATTTAATTCTTGACTGAATTGTAAGTTATTCCAAAGAACAAACAAATTTTGGCAATCGATTTACACAGAGCAACGAATAGTTGATAATCAAAACAGATAATCAAAAAAGCGACAATCAACTATCGCCTTACGCGATTCCACCCCTGCTTTTAATAGTTCCAAGAGCAATTTATATTTGATGCCAAAACTTGTGCCGCCCCGGTATATGGACCTCATAACCCTAGGGTATATTACGTCACTACATAATAAAAAATGTTTTGAGGTTTCCTCAAAAAACTCTATGATGTGATATGTACATATTTAATAATAGTATATATATAGTACATATTTAATAATAATAATGTAATATGTCCACAAGTACAAACGATTTATGTCCACATTTCAAGTGCCACAATTATTATATAAGTGATCTTACTGTCGTCTATCGCAATATGTACTACACTTAAAAACATTGCAAAACAAACAATAGAAAACCAACTGTATCTTATTTAGAAAGCGATAAAAACTTTTAGCTGAACGTCACAACCATTCATTTGTTCCAAATAATATAAGATACTTTAATGATATGGGGAAAACATAACTTCACAATATTATAGACATTATTATTTATCATCAGTTGCGTCGGTGGTGTAATGGTAAGCATAGTTGCCTTCCAAGCAGTTGATCCGGGTTCGATTCCCGGCCGACGCAAAAAACATTTTTTGAAAACTCAGCTCTTGTTCATCACTTAAAATCTTCAAGATCGAGATTATCAATTTGGGGATATGTATAATAACACCTGTTAGTAATTCTGAAAAAAAAGCTTCATGATCTCTCTCAATTTTGTCTATACTTTAAATGACATTAAATTTGGTTTTCAAATGCATCTGAGTAAACAACAACATAGATAAAGTTTTCGGATATCAGATCACAGATGTGTAGTGTTGATTCTTTAATACTTTAGGCATTTTATTGTAGGATAATATTTGAGACATTTTCTCGACATTTCTTCGCACACTTTGGGTTTCCAGTATTCGTCAACAAATAGACAAATGATAACAATATTTGATATTCGATGTATGTAACTGTGAATACGAAATCCCAAATATTTTTGCCATGAAAAGCGTACACTCTATCAAACAGCATTCCTTATTCCTTATTTTTACGAATCAAATGATCACATATTATCTACTTAGTTAAAGCTTTTTATTTTACACATCAAATATACCAACAAGGAAGTATCCTCCCAATCACGTACTAATTCAATCACTCTTCCTCCAACCAAACTATGTACAAACTATAAAACCACTTTTAACCATGATTTCTCACTTTACCCAGCTTTCGCGAAATTATGTGAAATCCTAGAAAATTCCCAGGCATTAACCTGTTCTTATATATTGTGATGTACCTTGGGTTCTAAGGCTGAGGTATACTCGTCGGATCCAGGGTCTAACTAAAGGAGGTACAGAAAACTTTAGTATAAAAGGTCTTTCTTTATTAAGACTCCAAATTAAACAATAAATTCACAAATCTTATATTAATCGTTACAATAAAGTTTGTTATTGATGAATATCGGACGGTTACTGGAACGTCGGTAACACTAGGTATTCTTCGGGCTGTTGTCTTCTTTAGAGAGTCCGGCTCGTACTGCACTTCGGGTTCTTTGCTAGGTTATCTTTATTACGGTCGTAATGAAATATTAGCGACTATCAACGGCTGTTAACCGGCTTATCAACGGCTTTTAACCGGCTTATCAACGGCTTTTAACCGGCTTATCAACGGCTTTTAACCGGCTTATCAACGGCTCTTAACCGGCTTATCAACGGCTCTTAACCGGCTTATCAACGGCTTTTAACCGGCTTATCAACGGCTTTTAACCGGCTTATCAACGGCTTTCAACCGGCTTATCAACGGCTTTTAACCGGCTTATCAACGGCTTTTAACCGGCTTATCAACGGCTTTTAACCGGCTTATCAACGGCTTTTAACCGGGTTATCAACGGCTCTTAACCGGCTTATCAACGGCTTTTAACCGGCTTATCAACGGCTTTTAACCGGCTTATCAACGGCTTTTAACCGGCTTATCAACGGCTTTTAACCGGCTTATCAACGGCTCTTAACCGGCTTATCAACGGCTTTTAACCGGCTTATCAACGGCTTTTAACCGGCTTATCAACGGCTTTTAACCGGCTTATCAACGGCTTTTAACCGGGTTATCAACGGCTCTTAACCGGCTTATCAACGGCTTTTAACCGGCTTATCAACGGCTTTTAACCGGCTTATCAACGGCTTTTAACCGGCTTATCAACGGCTTTTAACCGGCTTATCAACGGCTTTTAACCGGCTTATCAACGGCTCTTAACCGGCTTATCAACGGCTTTTAACCGGCTTATCAACGGCTTTTAACCGGCTTATCAACGGCTTTTAACCGGCTTATCAACGGCTCTTAACCGGCTTATCAACGGCTCTTAACCGGCTTATCAACGGCTTTTAACCGGCTTATATCTATTTTCTACTAAAAGCGAGACCCCTTACCACTGGTGGGGGGAAGTCTTCGTTTATAGTAAATTTTCTAACTTACTTTCCTTTGTTATAATTACTAAATAATTTTATTGAAATATTTTACTCTCCTTTCCGTATTGTATCACCTTTAGACTTTCCGACTTATTTACGACGTGATTGAATTGTTTGACCTTTCCGAATTGATTTTTGGGTGTTGGACGGCTTCCTCTCGTTACCCATTTGGTTATGAGTGAGTGTTAACTCTAATTTTGCAAAGTGCAAATTTTCATACAAACGCCCATATAATTTCGTCGCCCGTCTCTCCCCTACCATTGCTCCATGTAAGCGAGAGTACCTCTATTTGTATTATTTGTATCGCGCCATAATTGGGTTGCGGGTTGCGGGGGAGTTGTTATCGGAATTTGTCTTTAAGTTCTTGTATCAGTTTGTAGTTGACTTATGTTCACCTCTATTTGACTAGGAAATTCACCATCGATGTACTTGATCGTTTCCTTTTCGCGTACCTCTGCTTGGTTTATTCTAATTATTGATTTTGAGTTCACCATACCCATTGGAGTTGTTGTTGTGATGTAATTGGGTATGCATGCATTGGTTGTTAACTCACCACGGCTGTTATCAATGGCCAGTGTAAGACTCTATCCTCATAATCAGTTGATGCTGGGCTTTCCTGGCGTCGATACATGAATGGTTGGTTACGGACGGTCAGGTGGGTGATGTTTTGCTTATGCAAAATATGCCTGAATCCACAGTGGCGGCTGTCAGGGGTAATTTTACTGATGGCGATTTTGTTTGTTTTTAAGTTGCGGGTTGGGAAGAGGGGAAAAATGTAATGCTTCATTACAACCCACTCCTTCTTCGGAGACGAGAACCTTCTCGTCTGTTATGAATGCTTCGGTTATTTTTTTTTTTATTATTCCTTTTTTTTTTTTTTTGTAATTCAAATATTTTAAATCTAGATTCGTCATTTTATTTATATATATATATATTTTTTTTTTAAACCAGATAAACAGTGTTCCTTTTTTTTTAAGATTTCGTCCTTCATTTATGTAATTCATACTTTGTTTAGTTATTTTTTTTTTCCAGATTTCGTATTTCATATAATTCATTTTTATATTTTTTTTTTAATTAATTCACTATTATATTTTTTTTTTTTTGCGGGTTTTTATGTTTTTGTTTTTTTCCATTTTTTCTTTTTTAGTTTGGCCCTAGTTCCACGTTCCGCGTTCCATTTTTCTTTTTTACTAGGACTAATGGTGAGCTGTGGGGGCTGTTAGATGGTTTAATATTTCCATCTCGTAACATCTCGTTTATTTCTTCGTCTATTAACTTTTGCACGGCGGGGTTACGTAGGTAGTGTCTTTGTTTGGAAGGTTGGTCGTTTTTCCAACGGACGTGGTGCACGGTGGCGTCCGTGGTACGGAGTCGTGTGAATTTCGGGAGTTCTTTATTAAGTAAATAATTCAATCGGTTTTGTTGGTTAGGCGGTAATAGTGTCCCACCTACGGCACACAAATGGTCCTGCTTCTTTTCGGTCAGCGGTGCTTCGCCTAGGATCAATTCCTTTCCATCTAGCCATATGGAGAAATTCAACTTTCGGAGAGCGTCCATGCCAATAATTGCTTCTTGAGTCAAATGTTGTAAATACGTTACTTCGCCTTGTATGGATTGGTTTCCTATTTGAAGGGTAACTGTGTAACGTTCTCGGCTAAAAACTTGGCTTCCGTCGGCTAGGTGCACGGGGTGATGTTGGTATCTTACTGGGGTTTTGAGCCTTCGTAGTAAATCTCGGGTTTTCGTATTGATAAAAGACTGGGTTGCCCCGGTGTCTAACAGTGCTCTTATCACTTGATGGTTCAATTTAATCTGGAGGAAGCAGCGCGGGTCAAAACCTAGTTCAGCGAGTTCGCTTCCTTCAGTTCGTATGTTTGTCTGAGTCTCTAGGTTGGTATTTGATTTTATGATCGTAAACTTTTCTGCATTAATCGCTGGCTCGCTTCTTGCTTCTTGCTGGTGTATCCCTTCTTCTCGCTCGGGGGTTGTCAGCGTATCGATCGTTGAGAGGTGATGTGTCTGACACGGGCAGTCTTTGGTTAATCGACCGTCTTCACCGCAGTATGAACAAAATAAACGGAAAGGTCGTCTGCAGTTTACCTTCGAGTGCCCCCTCTGCTTACAGTTCCAGCAGTGAGTAGTGCGATCGTAGCGGTCTGGTACAGGGGTGGGCTGGTAGTTAGGTTGGTAGCCGCGGTCTAATCGCGTCGGCCCTGGTGTCGTTCGGGGTGGCAATCTACTGTTAGTTGAGTTAATGTTTCGGTGGTTTTCGTTCTGGATGCATTCATATTCTGTCGCTAAACTCATTAATTCTTCCAGTGTTTGGAAGTCTCGGCGTCTTATATATAGCTGGTATTCTGGTCGGAGGCGGTCATAGATCTTATCCACGTTGTCTCTAATGCGCATTGATGGGTGCTGGTGGATCAGGTATTGGAAGGCTCTTATAAAATCCTTAGCTTTCTCGTGGGGGTTCTGCCTTCTTTTTGATATTTCGTCTTCTAATTTGTTGACGAATCGAGGAGGAAGAAAATATCCCAGGAAAGCATAATAGAAATCGGACCAAGAATTAAATCTCTCGCGATTGATGCGGTACCATTCCAAGGCAGTACCTTTGAATATCTCCGGAAAAGTGCGGAGCATTTCATGCGTGTGTATGTTGTAACATTCGGTGAGCTCCTCTACACGTTTGATAAATTCGAGGGCATTCCCTGATGAGTCGAACCTGAGCCCCCATTTCCTTACCACATTCATCACTTCTGCTTCCCGGCTAAGCGGGGGTCTTCCTGGGTTCGTATTAGCTGGTGGGTAAGGGTGTGTGTCCATAGGGGTTCGCATTTGTTCCGGGATTGCTGAGTTCGTTGTCGTGTGTGTTTGCTGGCTAGGCACCTCAGGCGTGGGGTGATACCATTCTTTATAAGCTGGTTGCCTGGTCATTCTATCATATTCTGATACGGCAAGGTATACCGAAGTGGGATATGCTGGTGTAAAGCTAGCTTGGGTAGTCAAGGCTCGTGCTGGTTCTGGCCTTGTGAATGTCTGTGCACTTTGCACTTCGGGCGTGGGGTGGTACCATTCTTTATAAGCCGGTTGTCTGGTCATCATGTCGTATTCTGATACGGCACGGTACACCGAAGCGGGGTATACTGAGGTAGGGTTGGTTTGTGCAGTAGCAGTTGCAAAAATTGGAGTCCCTTGCCCTTTGTTATTGGGTACGGGATAATAATAATTAGTATATTTGGTCTGTTGCAGTTTTTTGCCACTTCCGGCTATATCGGTATCTTGTATTGTGTCTCTTGGATTTACGTCTTGGGAGAGGGTAGCTACTGCAGGGGGGAATCCCCACTCTCTTCCGTCTGTGCATTTCTCTACTTCCTCACAAAGATTTTGGGTCGATTTCCGTACCCTTGACTCTTTAATATGGGCACTTAGACGGGCTCTGAGTGTTTTTACGTTCCCTTCGACATCGAGTTTACAACGTTCCATCAGTTCTATAAGTTCTTCTCTCTTAAGAAGATATATGCTAGATAAACTAGCTGAGATGTCATAACTTTCTTCTGTTTCTGACATGTTGTTCCTTTCGGTGGGTTTATTTTCTTTGGGTTTACTTTAGATATCGGTGTTGTTAAGATCGGCCTATCGATCTTCAGGTTCGGTAAGATTGGATTATCAATCTTCAGGTATCGGTTCGGTTAAGATCGGACTATCGACCTTCAGGTGCGGTAAGATTGGATTATCAATCTTCAGGTATCGGTCCGGTAAAGATCGGATTATCGATCTTCAGGTGCGGTAAGATTGGATTATCAATCTTCAGGTATCGGTTCGGTTAAGATCAGATTATCGATCTTCAGGTGCGGTAAGATTGGATTATCAATCTTCAGGTATCGGTTCGGTTAAGATCGGATTATCGATCTTCAGGTGCGGTAAGATTGGATTATCAATCTTCAGGTATCGGTTCGGTTAAGATCGGATTATCGATCTTCAGGTGCGGTAAGATTGGATTATCAACCTTCAGGTATCGGTTCGGTTAAGATCGGATTATCGATCTTCAGGTGCGGTAAAATTGGATTATCAATCTTGAGGTATCGGTTCGGTTAAGATCGGATTATCGATCTTCAGGTGCGGTAAGATTAGATTATCAACCTTCGGATGACGGTTCGGTTTAGATTGTCTTCTCAATCTTCAGGTTTCGGTTAAGTTCTATATAATGTTTCGGTATCGGTTTCTGGAGTTTTAATGTCGTAGGAGTTTAATTCTCTGTTGGAATGGACCTTGAAAAGTCCCTGCTCGGGCGCCAATTTGTGATGTACCTTGGGTTCTAAGGCTGAGGTATACTCGTCGGATCCAGGGTCTAACTAAAGGAGGTACAGAAAACTTTAGTATAAAAGGTCTTTCTTTATTAAGACTCCAAATTAAACAATAAATTCACAAATCTTATATTAATCGTTACAATAAAGTTTGTTATTGATGAATATCGGACGGTTACTGGAACGTCGGTAACACTAGGTATTCTTCGGGCTGTTGTCTTCTTTAGAGAGTCCGGCTCGTACTGCACTTCGGGTTCTTTGCTAGGTTATCTTTATTACGGTCGTAATGAAATATTAGCGACTATCAACGGCTGTTAACCGGCTTATCAACGGCTTTTAACCGGCTTATCAACGGCTTTTAACCGGCTTATCAACGGCTTTTAACCGGCTTATCAACGGCTCTTAACCGGCTTATCAACGGCTCTTAACCGGCTTATCAACGGCTTTTAACCGGCTTATCAACGGCTTTTAACCGGCTTATCAACGGCTTTCAACCGGCTTATCAACGGCTTTTAACCGGCTTATCAACGGCTTTTAACCGGCTTATCAACGGCTTTTAACCGGCTTATCAACGGCTTTTAACCGGGTTATCAACGGCTCTTAACCGGCTTATCAACGGCTTTTAACCGGCTTATCAACGGCTTTTAACCGGCTTATCAACGGCTTTTAACCGGCTTATCAACGGCTTTTAACCGGCTTATCAACGGCTCTTAACCGGCTTATCAACGGCTTTTAACCGGCTTATCAACGGCTTTTAACCGGCTTATCAACGGCTTTTAACCGGCTTATCAACGGCTTTTAACCGGGTTATCAACGGCTCTTAACCGGCTTATCAACGGCTTTTAACCGGCTTATCAACGGCTTTTAACCGGCTTATCAACGGCTTTTAACCGGCTTATCAACGGCTTTTAACCGGCTTATCAACGGCTTTTAACCGGCTTATCAACGGCTCTTAACCGGCTTATCAACGGCTTTTAACCGGCTTATCAACGGCTTTTAACCGGCTTATCAACGGCTTTTAACCGGCTTATCAACGGCTCTTAACCGGCTTATCAACGGCTCTTAACCGGCTTATCAACGGCTTTTAACCGGCTTATATCTATTTTCTACTAAAAGCGAGACCCCTTACCACTGGTGGGGGGAAGTCTTCGTTTATAGTAAATTTTCTAACTTACTTTCCTTTGTTATAATTACTAAATAATTTTATTGAAATATTTTACTCTCCTTTCCGTATTGTATCACCTTTAGACTTTCCGACTTATTTACGACGTGATTGAATTGTTTGACCTTTCCGAATTGATTTTTGGGTGTTGGACGGCTTCCTCTCGTTACCCATTTGGTTATGAGTGAGTGTTAACTCTAATTTTGCAAAGTGCAAATTTTCATACAAACGCCCATATAATTTCGTCGCCCGTCTCTCCCCTACCATTGCTCCATGTAAGCGAGAGTACCTCTATTTGTATTATTTGTATCGCGCCATAATTGGGTTGCGGGTTGCGGGGGAGTTGTTATCGGAATTTGTCTTTAAGTTCTTGTATCAGTTTGTAGTTGACTTATGTTCACCTCTATTTGACTAGGAAATTCACCATCGATGTACTTGATCGTTTCCTTTTCGCGTACCTCTGCTTGGTTTATTCTAATTATTGATTTTGAGTTCACCATACCCATTGGAGTTGTTGTTGTGATGTAATTGGGTATGCATGCATTGGTTGTTAACTCACCACGGCTGTTATCAATGGCCAGTGTAAGACTCTATCCTCATAATCAGTTGATGCTGGGCTTTCCTGGCGTCGATACATGAATGGTTGGTTACGGACGGTCAGGTGGGTGATGTTTTGCTTATGCAAAATATGCCTGAATCCACAGTGGCGGCTGTCAGGGGTAATTTTACTGATGGCGATTTTGTTTGTTTTTAAGTTGCGGGTTGGGAAGAGGGGAAAAATGTAATGCTTCATTACAATATCTATGTATATATGTGTGGATGTCTTAGCAAATGCACCTAACATATATTTCGCGAAACGCAAGTAAATTTCTCGCTCTAAATTCCGCACCATCAGACCATCATCATCTCGAGCGTGTCCACAAAAACTGGAACTCCCAAATTATCACCGCTCCACAATCTTGGCGAGAAAACAAATTAACAGCAACCATGCGAACTCCATCGTCATCATCCCACACCACCAGCCACCATATTGCACTATACTCGGTTTCTACATGTACATTATACTATTCCTGGTGCAACTGGAGCTGATATAGTTGGAAATTACCTATAGCATCGTATAGTTCGATCTTGTATGAACAATTCAGTCAGACCAGGGACCGAAAATAATTTCTGTAATTTTCTTTCCGCGTGAATCGCGACTCGAATTTGTGCGCACATTTCATAGTTTTTTTTTTTTTTTTTGGTTTGGTTGGTTCATCTTCTTCTCATCTATTTGGCCAGGTTCATATCTTGAATCCCAGGTAATTGAAGTAATTGCACTCTAGTTGAACCGGTATGCAGGATTTTCATCATTTCCCTTCTTAACACCCACGATCTTTGGAAATAAGTTTACGCAGTGCAGGGTTCTCTTTCTCGTCCTCCTTCTGATGCCAACTAGGAAGAAAATAATCCACCACCAACATGCACCACCGATAATGATGATGACCAACATGGAAGGTGCTTTGTAACAACTTTATCGGGGAAGTGCACCTTAAATTGGGCCCATTACCGGGATTCACTTGAAAAATCGTGATCTACAACTTTGAAGCTCGAAAAAAAAAACTGTATATACGAGAGGTATAATATACCTCTAAGTTAACGGCAACTTTATTGGAATGAACGACAGCAACAACAACTACAACAACAACGAGTATAATATTGTGAATCGCGCTATGTGCCTAACTGACCTCGCAAGTTCAAATCGCTTCCAAAATCAAATTCAGATCAGGAAAATAGATAATTGCTTGAGCCTGTGCAATCAGTCTGCTGCTACCGACAGACTGGCAAATCATGGGAACCAACATCTGAATCTGGCCAGGAAGCTCTGCTCTAATTCAGCTTAGTTTGTTGTTTAATATATCTACACTGAACAAAAAAAAAAAAAAATAACACGACAGTTAAAATTTTTGTACGGTAAAAAAATGTCAAAAATTGTTTACCCTAAACTTGACGACGACACATTTTCCCATGATTCTATAAAAAAACCTATAAGATTTAAGATTAAATTAAAGTTCAATATATTTTTTGATTATAAATTGGAAAATAAAAAAAGGTAAATATACGCCACCATGTCTTTTTCTGTATAGCAAAAATGTATTTGTTTTTACAATTAGTTTGAAAGAAATAGAAAATGTTGAAAGCGGATTGATTGAGCGCAAACTAAAATATTTAAAAAAATGTAATTTCGTAACTTTATTTCTGCTGTGCGAAATAATAAATATTTACTTAAATTTTAATAGAAGATTTTAATTTTCTATTTTTTTTAATTTTGTATGATTTTATTATTTATAAAAAATAAATATACAAGATTTTTAAATACGGCTAATTGTACACAACTCAAAAATAGCGCATGGATGTCCTGCAATCAAAACGTTTCGAAATATAAGTGAATCAATAGTTGCACGCATATCAGAGCAACTACGGAAGCATTTTCTTAAAAAATTTAAACCACAGGTGGACCAACGCCATTCGATACAAACATATGATTTTCCAATTAAAGGAAAAAGATGTACCTATTGCTGCAAACATACCTTACCTACATACATCTTCTGTCAACTTGCACATTCAGCAATCGAAAACGTCTAAGTAAAATCGTTTTGTCATTTTTATTAAGAATAACATTGATATTTATTTTATTCAATTAAGAAAAAAATTATAATTAAAATTAAAAATTTAACAGAGTTTTTAATTCAACAGCACAAAATGCCGACGATTAAATGATTTTCCTAATACATTTTAAAAAAGTGGGCGTGGCAAAAAACTTTGTATGGGCTAATTGTTAAATAAAAAAAAACATTTCATAAATATTTTATTGCATTTTTTCAATTTTTTTAGTAAACGATTAATTAAATTGGACTTTTGTCAAAAACCACACAATAAGTGGGCGTGGCAAAAATTTTGCATGACTCTTTTGTTCTTAACATGTTATTAATTTTGTTTTTATAGAATTTTTTTTTCAAAAAACAACAATTTTTTAATATAAAACGCCCTTAAAAGTAGGCGTGGAAAAAAGTCTTGTATGGAAGAACCAGGACCTAGTGACTTACAACTCTCAACCATTCCTATGTACTTGATATTGGCAGGAAAGGAGGGGACCTACGATCCGAACGGCCAAGGTAAGAAGCATTTTTTCATGACAAGAGATATTCTTGGAGAATTTGTCAAATCCTTGCAAAAGGCAGTAACTCATGAAAAACTTTTCTGTTTTTAGGTGGAATGGGCTGGGAATCGAACCCAATTACTCCACGAGCTACTACATCGAAAAAAAAATGTTTCTGCATAAAGATTTAATTTTGGTTTTTCGAACAGTTGAATTTTGGAGTTTACGTTTAAGAACATAATCATGTTGAAAAATCTAATTCAAATATTAAAATAATATTAAATTTAAAGTTTATTTTTGTGAAGTGTAGGCCTCTATTAGAGTTTTCAGTCTCGTACTCCGATTGTTGACCTCAAGAGTGCCCCAGAACCTTTTCAGTATATTACATATACCAACATCTATAATAGTTAACCATATCCATATAGCTTGAGGGATTATTCCACACGATCTTTCACCACAAAATTGATCCTCAACCTATCCACAAGCATCAGGAAGTGCCAATTTTTTTTGTTATCCAAACGACATACTATACCGCCATCTACCATCCGATAGATCACATTTGTGGAACATTCGGTAGGTCGTTCTATCACGTTTACACTTTGATGCTCGTTTTGGGAAGATATGCCACCACCAAGTCTGGACAGAATCGATTCGCTTCTTGAAATCTGATAGCACTCTTAACAACAGCCAAAGAACGACTCTACGACGATGACGACGACAACGACACCCAGCAGCAGCGTATCTGTGGGGTAACTTGGCACGTTTAATAAGCAATTTTGTGATTTGGAGCAGATTACGCCGCCTGGTTAGTTGAAGAAGTTGAGTGTGTGTTGGATCAATGCAACCAACAACATCAACCATCATTTGGATGAGATCTGATGCAAGTTCTGGTGATGTGCTTTGTATAAATTGTATTGTGCTTCTTGCTTTTTATATATACATCAGGTATATGTTGAGGATCGAGATCAAGCGGTAAAACGTGCGCCTTTTAGTTATTGAGGATTTATTTCGCTAACTCACAAGATGATGCTGGATGTTGCTGCTGCTGATTTTACTGCCTGCTATGCTTATAGTTCTGATGCCTTTGACGATGATGATGATGCACGGCCAGATGCACTTGACTTCTTTTGTCTTTGACCTTTTTAATGGTTGAAGATCAGACGAATATACACTGCATCAGCCGTCCGTGACAAACAACTTGGAAGAAAACGTGAAACGATTGTTGATCGGAGAATTTTAGGATTGGGAGCGATATATTGATTGTCAAAAAAAGATATTGGCGTCGCGGACGTATATAGAAATCATGGTAATGAAGTTATTCAAGTTCAAATGAAAATATGGAAGCTTATAGAATTATCGAACATGCTTTGGGCATAGGGTAGGGATCTTTATGAGATTTCTAATTACATTTTTCTCTTCAGATTATACGTGGGGATTAAAATTAGAAATTAACTCTTCAAAACCTTAAAAATGGTTAAGACTTCTTAAGATTTAATTATATAAAAAGTGTTTAAAATTATAAAACGAACAAATTTCTTGGTCAAAATTATTCTTTTTCCTTAAAAATCTCTTGCTGATCACCTAGCCGAGTTCATGTATTTTTTCTTTAAAGAAGAAAGAACCTCTCTACCTTTAAGTGCTTAGATCCTTTATTTCTAAAAATTATTAATCTCCTTTGTTAATTTTAAATTATTCTTATAATCGAATTGAAAAAGCTCTTTTACGATATTTCCTTGAAATTTTTTTTCAATATTTTTTTTATCCATCATTCTTTTTCTAGACATAACTTTTAGCGCAGACAACCTATAATAACCCAACCTGTATTTGGTGTCTAATTACTGGCACAAAATTAATGCCTTCGCATCGTATAGCTATATAACTTATTATAACATAACTTCATATAAAAGAAGTCAGTGAGAGCGTAACTAATAATTCCTCGCATGCATCTATTCATTATCTCAGCCCAAATGGTGAAGCTCATGCCAGGTGAGAATAGGGCGTCACATTTGTTGTTGTCATGTTGGGTTTTATCCTCACGAGGCTTATACTTACATATACTCTAAGAGTTCAGGTAGACTTGACACACACGTATATATATGGGGATGAATTACGAATTGCTTCTCAGCTCTTATATGCAAATCCATTGGTATGGCATGGCGTAGCTGCTGAGACTTCAGAGTATAGATAATAAAAAATAAAAACAAAAAGCTAAGAACAACTTCTCTCCCCAGTACCTACCTAAATAAGCTATTCCAATCTATCGTGGTCGAAGCAATTTGTTTTGTGTTGCAAGTGAAATTGATGAGACCGCAGGTAATTGGCTTTAATAATTATTTAAACCGCGTGATGAGGTCGGATCTGCATAGATAGACACACTTGCTATATACCTATACAGTATACATGCAATGTCATGCGATATAATACGCGAGATACCTTACCTTACCTACGTTATATTGGAGAGGTATTTACAAGATAACAAGTACTTATACATATATTCCTTGGTTTCGAACCTCAACGATACAAATATCTGCATATCTTTCTGTCAAACCCAGACCCCTTGCTTGTTGCAAGAGAATGATGAATTCATAATCACGAGCAATTATTGCAAGCGATTAGTATGAAAGTCTGATGACTATAGAAGATGAATGATGGGGGGAAGGTATTTTAGAAGGTTTTTTTTTTTGTTAATAGAGACCCCACGATATTACAAGACGCAAGGGGATACGGTCGGAAGTATAGAATAATAATTAGCAAGATTCACCTGCTAATGTGTTCGCACATCGTAATTTGTTGCTATAACCAGGGTAAGAAAAATATAATTTTAAGATGAAATAAACGTAGAAGATATTTTATAATATGACATAGAAATAAGATAAGGATTTTCTGATCCTGCCAGGAGAGAACAAACTTAAGCCTATAGTTAAACGAAAATAAAAGATAGAGGGTGGTTTTGAATTGTTGGCATGATCAAAGGGTTGTTATGGTTTTTCCAAAAGGCAACTGTCAACTTTAAAAGGAAAATAGAAAAGAAAAAGAAAGAACATAGGAAAACGAAAAGGTGGGCTCAGCAAAGATATAAGAAAAATGGGCGTGGTAGTAGGCGGATTTACAAAAATATAAAACCTGTATCGTACTTTTAAGTTCATTATTATAAAGTTATGAAACTTTCTTAGAGTTGTCAAAAAACATAGAATTTAAATTTAGGACAATTGTGGGCATGAAAGTAGGCGGAAAACACATGTCATGCCTAAATTTAAAGAAAACTTAAAGCAGCAAAATGTTGGCTATAAAGGGACGTTGGAAAATAATACCGTGGCTCAATGTTATTGAACTTACTAAATTACAACGTGATGTGTGACACAAAACGTATTACACGTCAGGTTCACATTTGTAGTTAACTCTACTGCCACCGGCATAGATGTTTACACATCTAAAACTCAAAAAGAAGAAAAAAGGATAATGTGAGATTAAGCAGATATTACTGAAAGCTCCCTTTGAATCTTCCCACCTCATATAGGAAGAAGAAATTCAGGAAATTTTTATGATATCGGTTCTGTAAAGTTTTTGAATCTATTTACCAATAGGTGGTTAAAAAAAAAAAATAAATAAATTTTTTGGAGTTATGGCCCGAGCGGTGAACCAAAGTGATTTACAATTCCCAACCATTCATGTTTTATCAGAAGAGACCTACAATTTTCTGTTCAATACAAATTGCTAAGGGGGCCCACTTTTTCATGCGACTAAGTTTTTATAGAATAAATATTCTAACCAAATTTTTTTTAAGTAAATGGAAATAGAAAAAGATGGCTCACAACGGTTAACTGAGCCCTAACGGCCTTTTGTCTAGCCTTTTGTAAGCTATAATTCTGTCTTAAATGTCTGTATATTGAAATAGATGTATCTCTTGTGTGCCACTTGAAAATCAGTATAGCCAATAACTCATAGATATAAGGGACTTTATTTAGCCGACTGGTTCTGTCGCCAAGCTTGGTATTCGAACTTCACGATGTGTCTGCTGTTCTGTGCTGTTCCCTGTACTGCATGTAGAAGCCACTGATCTCTATATACACTGGATAGTGTATTCATACAAATTTTTTGAGGCAAATTGAAGAACTGTTATAGTCGTGGCTGGTACTTTCATATAACATTATAAAAGCTATTTTTATAATTTTTCGTTGATAATTTCCTGTTATTTTTTCTTCTTTCTTGAAATTTTATTTTTGTAGATAATCTTTTTTCTTGTTTTCCGTCTTTTATCTTTTTCAATATTCACCGCCACCGCCGCAATGCTTGCTGACTTCAAATAAATACTCAATTAACGCAAATATCTTCTATCTCTTTTTTTTTGTTTGTATAGCGTTTGTATTGCGAGATACGAAGGTCGTGGCCGGTACCCCGTCAAAAATATTAAAATTGCCTAAAAAAAACTGTTATACACTATATAGGCTATCCACTACCCAGTGTATTATAGAGATCAGTGGTAGAAGCTCATTAAGGTTATCAATTATCAATACAATATTTGAAGTGTTTATTAACAAAAAATTAAAACAAAAAGCTATATTTTACAAAAATCAATTTTAAATGGTTCTATTGACAAATTTAAAAAGTTGGCCATATTTCGCTTGGTGTTATTTCGTTTATTTTGTTGTTCGAAGTGTCAAATTGAAAAAAGAAAATACTTTTACAATTAACGTGAAACATTCGAAATAACGAAGAAATAATTGCTTGTCAAAATATATTCACAAGGCGATAAATGAGATCGACGATGGTATTAAGGGAATCTCACCTAAAATATATTGACAGTTGAAAGTTTCATCGTTGTTCCTAATTTGAAGATTGCAGCGAAAAATACCCTGGGTTAAGTCTCGTTCAAAATTGACCCAGTATGTGATGGCCCATTTACATGAACAGGATTCTTAGCAAAATTAATCAGTCTTGTTGTAAAAATACTAAGAAAAATAAATTGGAGTCACTTTCTTTTGACAGAGTGAAATATCTAAGATTACACTTTTCTGAACCTGCCTACTTTCTTACAATTTATTTCATCTCTCAGATTTCGATTTTTCATAAAATGAGAAAACAAATTAAACATTTTTCTTAGTATTTGACAGTCAAAATGAGAAATGACAGTTCTTCTGCTGAAAAAATAAAGAAAATGCTTCTCGATTTGATTTAATGACTTCACAGTACTTACTAGTGAAGTGAATTATTACTTAATCTAAGAACGTTAATCATTGCTGATCATATTTTATAAAAGAATTAAACTCAATTGACACTTGACCTTAATTTGAAATAATGACTGTCAGCAATGCTCATTTATTTAAGATATGCAATGTAAGACTAAGGAACTTTTTTTTTAATTAAAAATGTAAATAAGCAAAAAGAAACAACTAATGAAGCAGAGTTCCTTATATGTTCGCCGATTAAAATTTCAAATAGACTAAGGGTCTGTTTCTCAATTTCTGAGTAAAGTTCTAAGTAAGCTAATTAGAACTTTTTTGATATAAAATTGTAGGAAAATCTATCAAGTAAAGTTCTGATTTGCTTACTTAGAGATCGTGAATCAAGCACTAAGACTTAAAATATTGTAAATAATAAATTATACCCCTTGAAAACACTTTGAGTTAAATAAAAATATATTATATGTACATATGTACTTACATAAATATTTAATTTAAAATTGTTGTTTATTAGTTAAAAAAAAAAACTATTAAGAGGATGAATTTGATTTTTGACTTAAATTCGTAAAAATTCACAGTTTTGGAATTAGGACATTATACACATTAATTATTAATCAATTGATGATATCAATAAATAAATACATAAATATTCTCAGTACCTAGATTTATTTAATGAATTAGGTAGGTACATTACTTATTTTTTTCTTTTGTTAAGGCTCCTCAGCTCTCGAAATGCTTCCAAAACGTATGAAAAGAAACTTTGTAACACGACAGCTCTAGTTGTAAGAATCTCTTAATCAGGTTTTTAATACTATTGTAGAATACAGAGATCCTTTGATTCCTCAATGAATTTGTATATCTCCTCGAAATTGATGTTTCCTTAACTGTGGTTCTCAGGATGCTATATAGGCGGTGGTGGCTAACGAAAGAGGCCTAATATGATGACTTTTTGGTGTGATCGTGGTAAAAGTTCCTATATACTTTGAGGAACACAACATTTTTATATTTTTAATACATTTCATTGATTAATCAGCTCATCATTTATCATTTATCATTTATCATTTTTATATTTCTTTCAAAATAAACACTGAATTAAACGATATTTAAAAAAAAAGTACTGAAATGTTTAATAAAACATCCACTCAAAATGGTTTAAATTTTTCAATATTTACTGTAATAGCAAAATTTATTATGATGAACTCCCCATTATCATTTACAGTTATCAATTGATAGTTGTTAAAAATTAAAAATTGGTATTCAACAACCAAATTGACAGAACATTTGATAACTGGGAATGATGCAGAACGTTGTGAATTACAAGATGAATAATTTTTCGAAATAGTTGATCAATTTTATTTTTTTAAATTGACTTTTAATGTACCAAACTTCAATTGCTAAGCGACAATCAGAATATATCGTTTATAAAGAAATTACTATTTGACAGCATTATTAAGGGTGAAATTCATCATTTTGATGATAGGTATAGGAAGACAGCTATACTCTTGGATCAAGTTTATAGTGAATGGCTTAGAAGATTATCAAGAGCCTCAGTCTTTATTATTTAAAATCATAGATAAATAATAAAGGGAGTTACAGGATATTGCATCTAACACAATTAAAAATGATGATTTTTTCAGTCACTTGTTTTCTTTTATTTTTATTTCTTCTTCTTTAAAAATCTAATCGGTTGATCGAACTTCTGAAAGCAAATTGCTGTTGGCTAGTGTTGTGTGTGTATCTGTATACCTACGTTTAACTATCTTTTTTAGTAGTTTTTGTTTAGAATTTCATGCAAAGTCTCATCTTTTAATGCGTCCCATGATAGAAATGTGAGAATTTGTTTTACTCTGTGTAATAATATATCTATTTATTTATATGGAACTTGGGTACCTGTCAGTGTCATTTGGCAAGTTCGTTATACGAAATAATGATTTGCATGGCTAAATTTTAATAAAGGTATATAGTATCTTTTTGTTTTAAATATTTACCTACATAGGTATCAATAAAGATGATTGCAATATATCCCATTTATACATGTGTATGAGAAACAAGATCTTTTGAATCAAATGAAAGTTTCAATTTTTCTCAAATAATTGCATTTTTTTGTCGATAACCTATTTTTAACAAAAATCCAAGTCTTTTATGTTCAATATCTGTTTCTTTCTTATTTACTAATTGTATACTCACATTTCCAATATTTGTATATGTATGTAAATCTCATCGAAAACATCGTCCATCAGCCGACCGTTACAAATTCGCCCTCATCTGGACACACCCATAATATTTCCTGATTGGTTATCAATGCACTAACTGGACTTGCTTGTTGAGTTGTTCGAATTAAAGAAAAAAGAAAAAAAAAAAACTCTTTCATCAAAGGCGCAGGAAATGTAAAGTAAAATTAAAAAAAAAAAAACAAAAATCCAAAAATAAAAAGAAAATTACACGAGCATATCCGAACGAATGACGCCCGCATCCTTTCATTGCTATTCGTTGCATATTGAGTACACCACATTTGTACACAAACAACAGAGAAGCAAAGTATACGTGAAATCCTTGACTAAAGCACCAACAAAATAGAAGATGCAAACCAAAAAAAATAACCATTGCATATGAACATACATATACAATATATAGATATATGTGTATAGATGCGGCGTTGTCATTTTCACTGTGGACCATCAGGACATGCACATATAAAAACCCAAAACAAACGCAGCAAGCTCAAAGGATGCTGTTTCATCCTCATATGCTTTTTTTTTCTGTCTTCTTTTTTTGCAGGCTTTTTCTATATATCGCGCAGCATAAAGCCTTCAATTTCATTATCTCTAAAAGGCTTAGTTTCCTTTGATATCCATGTTAGTTGCACCACGCAAAAAACCAAACTCCAAATGGGTCAATATAAAAACAAAGCCATAGGAAAATATAGAAAGATGCAAACAGGATATTGGACATTCACTCTTGCTCAAAGGACAGTGCGCGCCAAGTATCCTTTTGGAGTACCTACAAAATGGAGTATGGTATACCTTCGGTTCTACATAAATAAATTGCACTGCATAGCTTCGTACGAGTACTATGCAAAAAAAAGAGAAGTAAAATGAACAAAATTTCCAAAGATTAATCGAATCACTCACATGCACATGAGGAGAGTGTATAGCACCGGAGCCGGAGTCGGAGACTCTACTGCACTTAGTTTAAGGACAAAAGGATGCCTTTTTTTTTTCATACATATTCGTATGTTTTCATTTTTCTTCTATTCCTTTTGTGGGTGGAATAGTGACAGGAAAAAATTCTAAACACTCCTTGTGTATGTTCTGCGCTAGTTTCGTTTTTAGTCAGACTTTTCTACATATCGTCCTTGATGCTGGATGTTGTTGATTATTTGCATACACAAACAAAACTCAATTGGACCAATATGGCTGGCGTTCGATATAAATAACGTGTTTTGGTCTTCGTCGCCGTCGCCGTCGTCGTCGTGCTGCAGTTAACATGGAGTTAATCAAACGTTGCATGTATAGAACTATATGAGATATTAGTACATCGAAGAGTTAGAATACACCTATCCAAATGGTTTTGGAGGTTGGATAACATTTTTGATGTCCTGTTTTTGAGAAAAAAAATCAACAAAATAATTGAGTTTTCTTCATAATTTGAATTTGAGGATATAGTGGCATAAATGGAATTTACAATAGAATAATTAAATTTTTTAATAATTTCCATATGAATAGAATACTACTGGCTTCGTAAAAATTTGTCTAGATTTGTAGATCTACTACATTTTTAATTGTCTTCATTGATTTAACTGATATTTTATTTATTTATTTATTTATTAAGTAGCAATAACAACGTTCCTTTTTACATTTGATAGTTACAGGTTAGAGATTTAGGATAAATATTTTCCTTTTCATTAATAATTTAAACTAACATATAATGACAATTAAGTATAATGAAATTGATATTAATAATTCAAGGGAAAGCTACGAACAAAAACCCTTATTTAACTCTTAAAACTAATATTGCATAACTCCCACATTAAGTTTCTTAAATTAGAATGTATATATTAGGTCGTAGTTCCGAAGAAAACAAACATTGCCAAAGGATTCCTTTTATGAAAAGTAAACCATTTAACAAATTCATTCACTCCAAATTTACAGCCCTTTAATATACATATATAGAGTAATATAGTATATTCTAATAATATATATAAAGTTATGGTGCAGATAAACATTTAATCATTTCATTATCAGAGAAAGAACAATTTACATAAAATTTTTGTGTTAAGTTTTCAATAAGGAAGTTCAAAAGACTGACACTAGATTTTTCACGAAGCCTGTAAGTTGAATAACACCATGGTAAATCAAGCATCATTTTTAGAATTTTTTTTTGGCATATTTGAAGCTTAAGTTTGTGAGTTTTGGCACAATCGTTCCAAACAGGAGCACCTTACAGGAGGATGGATTGGAAAATTGACTTAAACATTAAAATTTTATTTCCTTTGCTAAGTTTAGAACTTCCACAAATTAATGGGTAAAGAATTCTTTTATATAGATTTATCTTATTAATAGTAGTAGATATATGTTTTCGAAAATTAAATTTTTTGTCTAATATAACACCAAGATATCGACAATGTTCGGACCAGTCAATGTTTAACTGATATAGTTTAACAAAAAAATATTTTAAACTATTCAAGTTTGTTTATGTGAATATTTTATTGGTAAACCTATGAATTATGGAAATTCAAGTATTTACCGATAAAACCTAGAATTTGTCAGCAAATTTGGTAAAAGTCTGAAATGTTTTATGATGATCCGGTGAATGTCGCTTAGTTTTTTCGAGTGGCCCACTTAGAAAATGCATGGTGGTAAAAATCCCGAATGAATTATGTAAAAAAAAATAAAGGGTCTTCCAACAAGGATTTCTAAACTTTGACAGTTGATAGCGGCCATATTGTTGAAGCTACATCTGTCAAATTGGCTGTCATTTATTTAATCTGTATTGGCAAATCACCATGGATTGATATTGCATTCAACACCACAACACGTGCAAATGATAAAATTGTTTTGTCAAAATGGATATTCTGTTCGAGCAAAGTTCCACGCGCTTCAACATAATTGTCCTACCGAGAGGACTATTGGCAGTCTGGTAGATAAATTTGAGTCCACTGGTTCAGTAAACGATCAACCAACACCCTTACGGACGAAACGCAAGATCTGCCGAAAACGTCGCCGCTTTCCGTGAGAGTGTACTGACAAATTCTAGGCATTCGATTTCACGTCGTTCACAAGAACTTGGTTTTTCGCAGACCACAACTTGACGAATTTTGCGTCGTGGCTTGAGCCAATTTTCATCTAAAAATCATCTTGGGTGTTGAGGCCCATTTTTGGATGAATGGGTACGTCAGCAAACAAAATTGTTGAATTTCGGACGATAGCAATCCACATGAGATCCAAGAGCGTCCAATGCATCCCGAAAAAGTCACTGTTTGGTATCGATTTTGGTCTGGCAGCTTCATCCAGTATCGGCCAGTATCGTCAACGGCGAGAACTACAGGTCGACGATAGCCAACTTCTTTTGGCCTGAATTGGATGATACCAACGACTTGTGGTTTCAACAGGACATCGCTACGTGCATTCTGCACCAGCGATTCGAGGGCATGTTCATTTCACGTGGAGATGATGCGAACTGGCCTCCGAGATCGTGTGATTTGACCCCGTTAGACTTTTTCTTGTTGGGTTTTCTGAAGTTGCAGGAATAAGCGAATAAGCCACAAACCGCAGCGGCCCCCAAATCCAACATAACCTATGCCATCCGTAAAATTCAGCCTGATTTACGCACAAGAGTCATGGGCGAACTTGGCGTTTCGGATGCGCGCCACCCAGAGAAGCCGCGACGGGCATTTGAACGATGTTATATTCCATACATAAGGCATCGATTGGCCTTTCGAACAAATTTAAAATTTTGATCATATCTCACACACACTTTTGTTTTATTTAACGTATTGCATTCAGTGGCGTCTATATTTTTGTTTTATTTAACGTGCTGCATTCAGTGTAGTCTATACGTAATCACACAATAAACATAGTCATTTAACAGCCTTTAACTTAAGTTTCAGTCTTAATTTTTCATCAAAGTGTTTTAGACAAGATGATCAAAAAATTATATGTGAAGTAGATTTTTTTCCCCAATTAGGCAACAGAGACGCTAATTTTGAATTTGTCTTTTAATGTTTTCTATGTTTTTTTCTACTTTCCTAAGTTGACATTAAGTTAGCGAAGTACACCCTCAAAAAAGGGTTAAAACTTGTAATAGTGAATGGTGTATTGTTTAGTAATTTTCTCTTTATTACTCTTTCATAAGTTGTAAAAATGTCAATTTTTTCGAGCAATATTTACTATTCTTTTTAGTTTTTTTGTTTGGTAAATTAATATGGTCTTCAAAAAACTAATTATTTTGAAGGGTTGACTGCTTACTAATGTGCCGTCCATTAGTCACTAATTGGTTGTTAAAAAAAAAAAAAACAAAAAACATTGCACGACAAAATTAAAACTATCACAACCAATTTATGGTTAATAATCAACCTACCTAATTTTTGATACCCGAAAATGGTGCTTTGTTAAGAAGCGTCGTAGTAATAAATCTGACACAGCCTGACTTAAATATCAATGATTCAACTGAGAACGCAGGTTTTAAATACAGATATATCTATTATTATGATATTTAACTTTTAATAACAAATCCACAACAGTAACTCCCTCTATTGAGAACATTTGTATTAATATATTTTTCAAAAATTAATTCAAACATTGAACCAAATTCATTTACATGTTTCAGACAATTTTTCCACTGAGACTACACACTGGACAAATATAATATCCACTTCAAGAAGTTACCTCATAAACATATCTAATATTCCAACTACATATATATCTCAAGAAATGCATTCCCAAGAAAAATAGAAATACCCATTCTGGTGCCCATTTCAACTCATAATAAATTTATCATGCCTTAGTCATCAATTTTAAATGCAGGATCTTTTGCCTATACTATATGAATGGAAGTCCCCGACTCTATAAGAGCGAGGATATAAAAACCCCCATCTATCTACGCCCAACATTTCTAACGTCTTTTAAAATGTTACCCATAGCCATAACAAATTCAACACAAACACGCTGCACATCTGACATTGTCAGCAAGATTCTCTGTTTTTATCCTTATATTCTTGTGCATCTCCGAAACACTCCTTTGCGTTCGTTCCGGCTATACTGCTCTGCTCAATGCCTCTTTGGTCGTTTGCGTTTTCAAGGAATTCTTTGTAAGCTTCTAAAGGCTTCTCACGAAAATTACACAAACTCCCATGAGCGGGGGACGAAATCGTAAAATAGGTAAGGGAATTCATTTTTGTGTGAACTCTAGACCATCATAACAGCCCGCTCACAACACGCAAGGACATTTCAAGGATATTGCATCGAGATAGAAAAATATTATAAAAACAAAAAAAACTGTAAGCACGATAATAAAAATTGAAAATGAGCTGCCATAGCAGTAGCAGGGGAAAGTCGGTAGATATATATGTATGTATTTGTTGTAACTGGTGCATTTGACTGTGACTGCATGCAAGAGTCTTCTAGCTCCTCGTATATATAAAAGAAGATTCGAATGGAACTCGTCTCTCGTTTTCATGCGATATTTTAATAAATAATCCAAAGGACGTGCCATGGATTTTCGTGGCACAAACATAGCCTTTGCTATCTGTTTTCGCACAACGACGACGACGACGACATGGCTACGACACGATGGCGGCAACAGCAACGGTGGTGGTGATGGTGGAAGTTCCGAAAACATAGGTATTATAGTTAGGGGATCTGTTTTTGAAAAATGCATCAAGAACTCCAAAGAATCGGCTCGACTTCCATAAATGTGCGAGTTTGTGTGAGTGAGTTTATTCCCATTTTCCCCAAATTGCCATGCAATCGCCTTTTTTCCATTGAACCTAGGTACATGCACTTTACCTGGATATCTCATTCAAAAACAAAAAAAAACAAAATAAATTGCTAGAAATATAACGAAACGAAAAATGACGAAGCCAAAAAGGGACCAAAAAGAGGATACTCTTCATTTTTTTTTTAAATTTTGATTTTTGTTAATTCTATATACGTTTTCAAAATATCAAATTTTTAGAATTGTCGGAATTATGAAGACTTTTGGGTTTTAAATTTTTTGATTGTGATTTATTCCAAATTTCAGTTTTGTATTTATTTTATTAGATATAATATTAATTTTTTTTAAACAACTTCTGTTTCGTTTGTATGTAATAACCACTATCGCAAATAATACTTTTTCATCAATATTTCGGCATCGTTCCAGGCTCCCATATACCACGGCTGTATGTATATGTACTGTATAATAATGTTCATAAATAAAAAATAAATTGGTTGGCGTAACAGCTTGAAGAACCAGCGCCTTCTGACTTACAACCCTCAACCATTCCTGAGTGCGTGATATTGGCAGCACTGGAGGGGACCTAAATTTTTCTACCGAATCTGAGCGGGTAAGGTGAGAAGCACTTTTTCATGACAAGATCTATGTAGGTACTTTTGGAGAATTTTCAATTCCTTTCACGGGCTGGGAATCGAAACCAAGACCTTCGGCGCGGCGTAACAGTCATACGCAATAACAATTACGCTCCGGGCTACTACCTAATAATGTTCATAGCTGGATGTCGAATTGGCGTTCTTTGGTTATTTTAAATTTTAATTATTGATTCGCAGTTGGGTTCCGAGGTTGAATTGTTTTTTTTAAAAAACTTTAATATTGCCTTCTGTACTAATTTTATTCAACTGGTTTGAATAGTGAGGGCGTGGCGGTGGTGCAATATAAGATTGAATTCTGGTTTTTATAAGAAAACTAAGTTCTGATTGTAATTTTTGGGTTAACTCCAATTCCTTCACTAACTGTTTGTTTTACCAATTCATTTAAATGCACTTCTTTAACTGCCTTTACGTTTACGATCGTTTGTACAAATTTTTCTCTATAAAATAATGATTATATTCTGAAACGGGTTGTGTAATGTATGCTTAGTTTATAAATTGTTCGAGTCGCAGTGCTTTCTTACTTCCTGTTGTTTTCTATTTCACAGATCAATTGTTTGTAAAAGCTCTGAGCTTTTATATTCTAGGTTGCTTACCCTTAGCCAATAGTTTGTATTCATCATCAGATCAGTTTTCTATGAAGGACTTATAACAGTATACTACGATGTCTACATTCTGACCTTCAGAAATCAGAAAAGTTAAGTACAAAACTGCAAAGAAAATATTGGTGGAAACAGTCTGGTTTTGTTGCTTTTTCGGTTTTCGTAATGCAAGTTTTTCTTACTTGAGAGGTTTATAATATCTTACCAGCCTTGTTAAGAAGTAGTTAACCTGACCATTCTCACCAATCTTCTCTTTGTGTCGCTATAAATATCAGATATTATAACTTACTTAGTAACGGATTCCTATAATCCATGAAGGGTTTCAGCCTGAAACACTGCAGTTTTCCACTATCCAAGATCTCTATAAAGCTGTTACCAGATTAAAATATTTACTTGACTGGGGTTTTCTAGAGGTTCAATTCAATTCCTCTATCAATATTCAATACACAAAAATTTAATGTTCCGAACACAACGCAATGTAGCTGCAAATGGTACTGCAGACGATGTTGTAAGAGTTCATCAACTTTCATGAAGAACAAAAGATCCGGAAAAAATTATTGAAGATTTCTGTGCTTATTTGCAATTATTTTTTTTTCTTTAAAATTTATAAAAAGCTGTACAGCTGCATTGTGGACACGTAAAAAATAGCACGTAGGTATGACATTTTTTCACAGCTTTTCCAGTTTCAGTTCCAGTTGCAGAGTTCTATTGTGTTCAAGCAATTACCCTTGATAAGTTTTAGAACAAAATTAGCAGTAGTTTCCTTATTTATAGTTTTTCGTCAAATCTTCACTTCGTGGAATTAATGTTTTGAATGATTCTTGACAATAGTGTTTTGATTTACTTCTGTTTTACAAAAAAAAAAAAAAAATAGTACAACTCCTTGACAGACTTTATTTATATGAAAGTTTTTAGTCTCCACTGTGCTCTTTGGCACATTCGGGTGAAATGCACTTCATAGTGCACCACTCGCATCAACGAAAAACGACCTTTGCACATGGATAAATCCACTTTACGCGAAAAGGACGCGATGCACACGTTTTCATGTGAAATTGTCTTTTACTACCTGCCTCCAAAGACTATCCAGGCTGGATGTTGCATGGTAGGAGTATTATAAGTATTTGGAAGCAGCGGAAGGCTCCAGCTCTCTAGGTTATAAAAATAATATTCCTTGTTTCTTTTATATAATCGTAGGTAGGTATGTATGTGTATGTGTGGGTGCGAGTACTTACACTCGTTGTTGGCAATCTAGCGAATAATGCGCACCAGGACTTGCATTTCGGTTCATCTTGGGGGAGGGTTTGATGATGGGGGTGCTTTTTGCTCCTTAGTGCTTTGTGCTTCGTGTATTTTTCATGCGAAGTAGTTTTATCCCTGTAATGGTTGTTTTGAGCTCTGTTTTCACTAGCAACGACAACGACGAGCCTCCTCACTATGGGAGATAGCGGGCTAGAGCGGCCCAGAGTTTGTTATCCTTTTATTTCCGATGGTTGTTGTTTTTTTTCTTTCGTGCCTTGATGATGATGTAACAAATAATGTTTTTGTTTTCTCAATACTTGTTTTTTGTTTGTTGTTAGTTGTACTTTTCAAAAGTAGTTTGTGTGTAATAAAAATGTCCTTGGTGCGCTTGGTGAATTATTTTCAATATTTTATCAGTCAATAACTTGACAAATGGTGGCAGTGTTATGTCGTAAGGTATGGAAAGGTATAAAAAGGATAGGAGGGCTTTGGATAGTTATGTTGATCAACGAGTAAGGTTGGTGGAAATTACTTTAACGAATGCGGTGTTATGCTTACGTTAGGTACGAGTATATGGAAGCATGTCCTTCTCTATAGAAGGTGGTTTGGATATTTTATGAGTGCTGCATTGTGAGGTGTAATACATGCCACGAATGCAGAACTTCATATACATACAGGTACGAAACAGAAGTAGTATAGGTATGCATATATGTTTGCGATGATATTGGATGGGTACACGACGGACTATGTTTACTGACAGTATAGGCAACAGCTGGATCACATTATACGATTTATGAGACTTCAGCTGAGCGAAATTGGTTTTTGTTTACTCTAAGGGCGAAATTCTACTGCGAATTTTAGATAGGCAATAATTTCTGCACACCGACCGTTCGTTGTAGCGTTTGAAGCTTTTTTATTTTGTTGAAGGCTGTGGAAATAATTCTGGTTATCGTTACTTTTTTTTCGGAAGGTAGGAAGTTAAGTGGAGATTTTATAATTTTGTATAAGTGCTGTGTGTTGTTTAAATAATATATTAATATTCATTTTACCTAACGAACTTAACTGATATTCTGTTATGGATAGACCATAAACTAGGCACAATGATTGTTTGAGAAAAAAAAAAGAGAACTGAACTGAGCTTGTAAGAATCTTTAAATTTATAAATTTTTCGCAAAACTAACAAATACTAAAATGTTTTTTCCGACACTTTTTTCTTCATATAAAAATTAAAATGTCAAAACTGCTGTGCGTGAATAGTTAAAAGTTGGTGAACTCTTGCAGCACCGTTTATGATTGCGCTGTGTTGTGTTATATTCTTAACATTTAATGTGTGAATATTAAATATTTTGACAGCTTTTCAGCTTCTCTAGTTGCAGCTCCGTTCATTGTACTATTTTCAGACTGTAAAAAAGTTTTTATGTTGATTTATTAATTTTTGTTGAATTTCAACTGATTAAACATTAGATAACAAACGCGTAGATCAAAAAACTTTTATTGTGTTATTTATTTAAAGCAAACAATTTAACTCTTTAAAATTTCTTAATTTAAGAATTTTGATAATTTTTTAATGATGTCATGATGGTAATAGAATTTCCAAAAAGTAACTATGCGTCGGCCGGGAATCGAACCCGGATCAACTGCTTGGAAGGCAACTATGCTTACCATTACACCACCGACGCAGTTATTAATATTTGAAGTCTGACATAACATATTGTTATATTAAACCCGCTCAACTTGATATCATGATCAATTTTGGATAAACACATTAAACACATTGGCGCAAAATTTAAAACAGCCTGATGTTAAGGTATTAGGATGATAGGTAACTTCTTAACAATTTACTTATTTAAAAGCTCTTTGTGGTAGCTCACCCAAGTGTTTGTTGTTTCAATTATAGCTTCATTAAAAATGTTTTAGTTCTAAATATTTTTTAACTATTATCATATTAAACCTATTTTGTTAATAAACTTCAGCTAAACACGCCTAAATTTGGTTGATAATTTAAACTCGTCGTGTTGTGTAATGTAAAACCAGCACTTGAATATTTAATATGATATTTACACATCTTAACCGTGAGTCCCGGCACTCACAGTCTTTTAATTATTTCAGTAAACGTAGGTTTACCACGTTTACGAGGACTTTACGACGTTGCATGAATACCCCTAATATAATAGTTGAGATTAAATTTTGGAGTGTCTGGAATAGTTTGACAATCAATGGGATTGTAGAAAATTATTTTTTTTTATTAAAGGTTGAAATTTAAGGATGCGTTCGTTGTTATTTTTTAATGTTTATGCTTTGTTTTCATTAGAAACAAAATGCGTTTGCTTGAAAACTTAAGCTACGGTTAGACGGTCAACGTAAATATAATCAATGCGTAAACTCCTTGACGTCACACAAAATCATCAGTGGACACAATTTTGTTACTAGAAAAGTTGCAATCTGTGTAAAAATGTGAACGCTTCTGGATTCGATTCCTAAATTAAATCTAGATGCTATTTGCACTTTCTGCTGACAATTCACATTAAAAATAAACTGAATAAAAGCAAGATGCAGTTCGTTCCCTACCCGTCAAGTAAGAGTGGTAATTTCTATTACAGGATAGACAAGTACATGTAAAATCCAACAAAATTGATGTTTTATATTTCATGTAGGAAATTGAGCACAATTGTGTTTGCATTTAGAACAAAATACTTAATACACGTTAAAAGTTCGTCCCCTGTCACTCAAGTAAAAGTCTCAAATTCCATTGAACAATGGTTAGAACGTTCTTCTTCTATTAAATGTCGATATATGAAAGTGAATTTAGAAATAGTTCAATCAAAAGCGAAGCTTCCCCCAGAAATGACCAAAATGTCATTCCCAAAGAAAACATTAATGACAGATTTAGACACCTGATATGTTTTCAACCATATATGTTTATATTTTGAATGAATCTAAAATTTGTAGTTGTATTTTTACCTCAAACAACGTTAAGTTTTTAAAAATATTATTTTTGACTACTAGACGCAAATTGAAAAAAAAAATGTTAGAAAAACTGCGAGATACATTCTTCTCTGTCATTTCAATCCTTCAACAGTTACTCAATGCTTATCGAACTCAACCTGCATATAACCATTCCCTCTTATTTAACTTCAGATATAAAAGACAATATTTTTCCAACACATCCCTTTATTTTTTAAAAAGTAAATTAGTTATAAGTAGCCAAGTAGGTATTTCGTTAATTTCGTATTTGTTTTGGAAAAAAATCACCCAGTGATGATCTTAAATAGTATAAAATGAAAATAAAATAAATTTAAATAGTATATGATAATTGTGGTAGTATATACGCGCAACAATGCTAGTCCAAATAAATGGGGATTTTAACCCTTTTTCATTTTTATTTTTATCCAAATAATTTTGCACTGATTGTGGCATGCATACCAACTTTGGGACGATTTTCACGTTTTATTTCGACTTGCATTGCTGTGCTAGCTAAAGGTTTCCAATAAAAAAGGCCTTATAATTTACAACACAGCCGTAAAAATCTTAGGCCATAGAACTATGGTGTTTTAATATATTTTTTTTTTTTTCGTTGAAATGATTAAGTCACTTAATTATGTTGCTAGCGATAATTGATTAACAAAGATAAAATGATTAATTGAGCTCCTAACTAGTAACAATAAAATATAGACAAATGAATCATCATATTTAATGTTGTGTAGATTATTTAAAATAATATTTCATGAAGAACTAATACCAAATTCCCACAAAATATTAACTGTAATATGTAATAGAATGAGTAGAAGGTCATTGGATAAAGGCGGGTGAACATGAACATATTCAATAATCCTTAAAATTGAATTTTTTCCTGGGTATTCGCATATGTATAATGTATATACATATGTATGTCTATGTACATACTTATATGTATCTGATTTCTACGTTTTGAAAAAATTCTATACTAACTGTGAAAAATGTAAACTGGCTTAAATTCACAGCTTCCGATTAAATTCCTTTAAAAACGTGACACAAAAGATGTTTTTTATTCATCCCTTTAGGAGATTTCCTGTTTTTTCATTGCCTGAAATGAAAATATTTAAATGGATTTTGCAAAAAACTCTTCACAAAAAAAAAGAAGAATTTTCTTCTCGTTCTCAACAATTTATCGATAGGTATACAATGTAACACGCTTCAATGGCTATTTGAATTGTTCGAATCAAGTGTCCCGAAGGATACACTTTTTATGTAGGTATAGCTCTGTTTTGTATGTATGTTTGTGTGTAATATTAAGAACACTATGTAAATACATACTAATATCAATACCATGAGCCAGCCACACTTCAAAATTTCCAATTCAAAAATTCCGCATTCGCATTTATGCAAAATGAATTATCCTTAGAAAAATCAAAAAAGGACCACCACGGCGCGGCGCGGCTGGCCTGGCGGTATAAAAGTGATGACGAAAAAAACTGTATACATATACTATTTATATGTATTTTAGAACAAGAGAAATCAAGAACTCTCCAGGTGGTAGACAGGTGGAAAAAAGCTTTCACTATATAATTTCTACCTTTTTCGCATTCCTCCATCATCAGACGTACGTACATATAAACTGCCCCACTCCGAACTGTCTGGGTTATAAATGCCCAAAAATATAGTCCTTTTCAGCGTTTAATCGATTTTTCGAAGGCCCCCGACCGACCGACGTCTGGAGGAATCTGGATTCGGGAATAATTTATTGTACCTTTTTCCGGTTGATGTGAGTCGCACACACAGAGCAATTGTTCCAAGCTGCCGCCCATTCCTATATACACCCCCAAATGGGGGTGAATCTTTCATTGATGTTATGCCATTTAGGCTGAGAGTGTATGCACTCAGTATACAAACCTCGTTCACCCTCTTGCCACAAAGCCTTAATTGGATGAGAAAGATTCGATGGACAGACGACGAACGATGAACGTGCGAAGATTGCAACAAGGATATGGAAATCGCATCAGGCAACAGCAGCAGACACATCCCCAGATTAAGAAGTCGTCAGGGTCTCGTATATCACGGACATAGCTGCCGCCGCACTGCACCGCAGTCGACAACGACGACGATATGCGGCGAAACGCATCATCAATGGATGTGCATCCAGAAGTTGCAGTAGCAGCAGCAAGCATGTCATCATTCAACCGCGGACATCATCGGTAGGTCGACCGAACTGCGCTGAGATGGCGAGATAACTTTAATTGGTCTATTACGTCAGATCACATCACGTCACCGTTGAGTTGCAATTTTGTCTCTTCTCCTTAGTGGGTTCGTCTGCACTGATTGACATTCGGTGGAGTGTTCCGATGTCCTTTCAATTATATGGGTGGTTGTGATCTTTGGGTAATGTCCTCGCGATCGTTTGATCGTACCGAACCAACGGAAGCCGAGTGTGTGTACAACAGAAACAAAACCGCATCATCGTCATCGGGAGTAAGCGTGCTGGATGGATAAAGCGCCATCGTGCAAATTCATCACTTACCGTGGTAGTGATGCACATTGACAACATGGATGCGAATATGTAGCCACGAATGAGAGAGGGTATTTCCATCATTATGTCGGCTTCGTAAATGCGCACGTCAATCAAGATGAAGTGAAGATATCCTTTTCTTCGTCTCATCATGATCACGATGATGATGATGATGATCATCATCATCATCGTCAGTGTATTAGAGTAAAATCCTTTGACGAGAGATTGATTGTCGAGGATGAGGTATCAGCTTATGGTCTTAGTGTTTTGTATATCATGCTATGCTAAGCTACAGGCTTCATGGTAAAGCAATTATGTTCTCGATGAGTTGTGGCTTTATTTTTGAATTTTAATGAGGAAACTAAGAATGATTTGAATAGAGAATAAGCAGATCCAAATCGTAGGCTTTTTTAATTAAACCAGCTTTAATTGATATTTTTCTATTTATTTAATGATAATTTTTTTAATTTTTGGGTTTTATTATCGGATAATTTAATTATTTTAAAATAAAAAAATCAATACATTATAGTATTGTCATTCTACATAAATGTTCTTATATCAATAAAACCGTTACTTGTTTGGGTCTTTCCACACAAGAGGAAGGAATATTTTTGTTTTTAATTTCCTCGAAATAATTCATGAGTTGTTAACAGAAAATATTTAATAACAATTGGCATTTTTAATTTGTAAGTGCAATAAAATTTTGCAAAGAAGTGGTTCGGATTATTAAATCGGTAAAAAAAGAGTGACTATAATAGTTGAGATAAAGTTTTGGAATCTCTGGATTTAGTTTGACACTCGATCGGGTTGCAGAAAAATATTTTGTATTGAAGGTTGGGGGGCTTTGCTTATTTAAGGATGTGTTCGTTGATCTTTTTTCAATTTTATAACCCAAATCTTGCGGGTTGAAAAATAAGCTGCGGTTAGACAGTACAGAAAACGCAAATAATCAATACGTTGATACCTTGATGTTACAAAAAAATATCAGTGCACACAATGTTGTCCCTAAATGTTGGTATGTTGATATGTTGATATGTTTACATGTAAATTGTATCAACGTGTGATAATTTCTGACTTTTATTTAGAAAACAAAAATTCAAATGCATTTTCTATTCATTTCAGAAGAAGAGCTGCCATTTGATAAACAATCACCATTAGTGCTTTATTCTGGTTACAGTACGCACTAAATATGATTTCATTCATTTTCTTAAGATAGTGAGTTCACCGTGTAAATGGTCTAAAACCTGGAGTTTTGTCGTGTAAATATTGTGAGAATAATTTTCCTCATTTTTCTTTGACTTCGGGTAGATAAATATCGTCAAGAATTGTTTTTTTTATTGTGTTGGGTGAGACAGAAATTTGGCAGCTATTGTGCCTTTTTTTTTTTTTTTTTAAATAGAAATAATTTAAAACAATTTTTAACTCAAGCAAGGTGAAGTTTTTAAAAAATATGGTGCGTATTCATTGTCTGTAGTTTTATTTGTTTTACTAAATAGCAGTTTGTGTTCTATTGGATCAACTAATGTATCTAAGTAATATATATAAATAAATTCTTTTGTTTTTATAAAAATAAACTTTAAATTAAACTTTACTTCAAACTTAGCAACAGTTTAAAAATGACCAAATTCAAAAATAAGTTTTATTATATGAAAAATTAAAAAAAAAACAGATATGCTTTCTTTTTGTTATTTCAATGGGTACTCAAAGCTAATCAAACTCAACCTGCATATAACAAATAACTTGGATTCTAATTCAACTTCACATAAAATAAGACAATATTTTTCCAACACATCCTTTAGGTATTTCAGAAAATGAATTTGTTATTCGTTGGTGTTTTATGTTTTATTTTGGGAAAGAATCAACTAGTGGGGAATTAAAATAGTATAAAATGGTAAGACAAAATAAATGTAAATATAAAAATTATATTAATTTATGGGCAACAATGCTAGTCCGAATTTATTTTTTGTTTCCAAATAATCATACTTTATAAAGACGTTGAAGAAGTAGAAAACGCAAATACATAGAAATGGGCAGATTTAAATAAAACAACGTTAAGAAATATTTTTAACCGGTATGGTAAACAAACTGTAAAAATTTAATCGAAATCATTTAAATAATTTTTGGTTCTATAGGTTTCACAAACAAAATATGTAAAAACTCTACGACCTTCCTGTTTAAAATTCTTAAAAAAAATAAAATACTGTTTTTCTAGTTTTGATATTCTAGTACTCTGATAGATTATTGTAGTAGGTATACGCGTTCTATATTTCCAAACAAAGAAGGAATGGATTTTTGAAGTAGTTTGAATCGTTTTGTCCTATAGTAAGTCACCGGGGTGTACAGAATTGGCCGCATTTCCAAAAGCTTCCTAATGGCATTGCACATGAGCTGTGATCTGCAAATGCATTTAAACATTTAAAAGCAATTTTTAGAGTAAATAGCATCTATTTTTTGTTTTAACTTTTCGACGGAGCAAATAGTTGATGATTGATACAAATTAACATAAACATCTGCCAAGCACGTAGCCAGAGGGGGGGCTTGATGGGCTGAAGCCCCCCCCCCCCCGAAAGTCTAAAATAAAAACTAAAACTTTCTAATATATAGTATTATTTCCTTTGTAGAGCTCTTCAAATACATCTCAATAAGTGTTGAAGAAATAACGAGCAGAACGTGGGCGATGTCTTCGAAGGCATCAACACTTTTGACAGCGGTCCAAAAATGTGATTTCCTAGTTAGCCCCATTGTATGCGAAAATCTGTTCAGTTTAACGCTGCCTTTATCAGTTTTCCTACAAAACAAATCCTTAGATTTCGTTTCTGCAATCGACCGCACCAAAGAAGTTCTGAATTCTCTTGAGAACATCAGAGAAAAAGCCGAAGATTTTTTCAGAGAGGCTTTTCAATCCGCATCTAAACTTGCCGTAGACTTATTTGAAGTTGAATTAAGAGCTCCAAGAACTTCATTGAAACAAACAACGCGTTCCAATTCAGAAACCTTTTCTACTGAATTCTATTTAAGAGTGTCTGTATTGATTCCTTGCATAGATTCGTTAATACAAAATCTTACGGACAGATTCATTATCAACGAAGACGATCTACCATCATTTCAAGCTCTTCTCTGTTTTTCTGCGGTTGGGCGAGTCAATGAAATGGAAAAGCTAACATGTTACTATGATAATGCAATTTCGTTGTCAGCTGTGAAAGTTGAGTACATTCTCTGGTGCGAAAAAATATCGTCGATTGATCCTTCTATCGAAGTTTTAAAATTGCTTGATATATGTGACAAGACTAACTTTAGAGGTATAAACTACTTCTTGCTTACGGTTTTGGCCACGCTTCTAGTGACCACAGCTAGTGTTGAAAGAACCTTTTCAACTATGAAAAGGATTAAAACAGTGTCCCGAAGAGTTATGGGGAATGGAAGATTAAGCTCACTTGCTATGATATCTGCTCATTCAGATATTAATGTGGATCCAGATAAGGTGATTGATCTCATGTCAAAAAGAAAATCAAGACGTCTTCTGCCTTGAAAAAATGTGTGTATAAAAAAATAATTTAAGTATATGTTCGTTTGAGTATACTAATAAAAATCAATAAATTGGGATATATATAATTTTTTGTTTAAAGAATTCCTCGTAAACTTTGGAAGCAAGCCCCCCCCCCCCCCCCGAACCAAAATCCTGGCTACGGCACTGACATCTGCGTGTAAAATTAGTTTAAACTACTAAAATTTCCAATTTAATATTTTTTTACGGGACCAGAAACGTATCTTCTGAGAACTGTCAAATGTAAATTCGCAATCTAAAACCAGTGAACGCATTCCACAAAACAAGCGAATAAAAAAATTCGTTCAAAATTAACCTCAAATTTTGTTCATCGACTGAAAATGAAACAAAAATTAGTGAATTTATAGAAAAAACGGTAAAATCCTACGCAAATCGAAGTCAAAAGGACGCATTTTTAAAGTACCACAAGAGAAAAATGTGCCAGGAGGTTCTAGTGCATTGTACCAGAAACCACTGAAGCTACTACAACATAATAAAACTCACATCAAATCTAGCTTTTCTTAAAATAATTTCGCTTAAGACTCATTTTACTTGTTTATTTACTTTTTCTTTTTATATGACAATTCGCATTGCTCAGCGATCAAAAGAATTACATTATGTGAATGAAATGTCAAAATTCGCTATTGTTCGCAATTCACAGTTCGTGTCTCATATGCAATTATGCAATGCACCTTAAAATATATTGCTCCTAAGGAAAAAAGTGTCATTATCTTTTTTGTGGAGAATTGTTGCCTTCAAAATTTTGCAAGCAAATAATAGAACAATTTAGAATTTAAAAAACTTTGTCGAATTCATCCCACAAATGAAAAACATAAATTGAATTTCGGCAAACAACACGAGTCAATAAATTTAAGCCCGATGGTGATTTTATAGAGATCGAAACGCGCCACTCTCGCTAAAACAAAATAATTGTTTAATGTTGTGAAATATTAAAAAAACAAATTTATATTATTTTTAAAAAGGTAAAAAAAATAAATTTTATTTTCTTTTTTTCTCGAAATTTCACACAAAATGGAGACTACACCACGATTAAATATATCATTAAAGTTCTCCATCAGAATTCAGATTTTGTTGGAATTCTTTCAAAGCCAAAATTTAATTGGTCTGGGCTATAGTTCTGTTATGATATTAAATTTTGTTGATAGTATTTGTGTAGTTATTTCGAGCTGCTTGAGAAACATCAAAGTTATACAACTCCAGAACTTACAAAAATAACCTTAAAATCTCTTCGAAAACATTTCATGTGGTTAATAGCTTTATTATTTTTATAAAGTTAAACTCTTCCAAATTGCTCGTTCACATCATAACTCTCCTTTTGATATTCTGCTTCCCTGTTGATATTGATGATGATCTCGACTTACAGCAATAACTAGTGAATATTTATGCCACGATCATATCTCCCTCAGCACACCACTCAATATAATTTCAATTCGCTGCGGTCCAATATACTGAGAGGCTGTAATGTTTAACATGTCCCAATTATCTAATCTTCATCCTAACTGAATTTGTTAGACAAGCCATGCTATGCTTCGAGATATCGCAACTCCGCACATGGATTTATCTAAATCTGCGTTTCTAAATTTCAATCCCTAGGTAGGTGAATGGTGTCCGTCGTCTTCGTCGTCGTATAGTTGTTGCATCGCAGTCTGTATCATCAACTGCGTGAGCAATTTCCAAACGATCACCTTTCCGCAGCAATTTCCCTGCGAATACACCCAGAGAGAAAGATAACTACCAGATATGGTCTTTTGGACCATAGAAGCACGTCCACCCGTCCATCATCATCGGCATATACGAGTACATATGTAAGCGAGAATGTAGCAGCGAGCGGCGCGTATGCAGCAAAAGCCTTGTAATCTTATCTTTCTCCAAGATGAGAGGCTTCCTCGAGCTCTTATAACATAGATGTGTGGTGTTCTATGTCTCGACCTCCATACAAAGCAAAAATCAAAACAAGGGCTTTCGGTTTTATTTTGCCCGCGCCCATATTGGACCGACCGGGACTTCTCATCTCTTCGTCGTCGTCGTCCGTCGTCGTCGCGACTATCTAAAGCTATCAGTTTATGCCGAGCACTTAGATGGATAGATTTAGCACTGTTGTTATAAATTGTTGCTGTTTTAGTATAGAAGTGGTGATGGAGCTGGATTAGTTGCTTCTGCTCTTGCCGGTTATTGTTATCTGTTTTGTATTCATCACTTGTGTAATGGCCATGAAATAGCTATGCAATCCAACATGCTATAAAGAGTGTATATAAGTTGGGGGTGGTGTGGGAGAATGATTTGCTGAAACACGAATTTCTCATTCATTCATTTGAACCTTTGTATAGCTTCGTACGTTTAGATAGGTAGGTATACATATAATGCACATCCAGAAATACTTTCATATAGGAGATTTTATTATTACCTTGTAATCGACCAAAGTGAAAATTATGCTGTGCAAATTGCCTCCGATTTATTTGGAAAATTACTTGAGATCCGTTAGAGGTGTTATAAAGACTAAATTGAAGGCGTAAAGCCTTTTAACTTATTTTCTCATGAATTTACTTTCAAAAGTGTTGAGAGATATTGATTGAGCTATTTTAAATTTTTAATAATTTCACAAGAATTAATTCCTCTTTACCCAAACTAAGCTTGCTAAGACAGAAGAAGCTTTAGCTAGAAGTTAGAATGCCCCAAAAAATATAGCTTTCGGGCGATGAAGCTGATAATAAATCAGTGATTAACGCAAAGTATCACGTTTTTTCAGATTTTTTTGACATTTCCAGCCCTCGCATATCGCTAAGTATTACTTCTAAAAAACCTAAGGTTTTATTTTTAGTACCAAAATGTGACGTTAATACTTTTTTAATTTTCTCATAAAAAGCTTCAACGATTTTTATAAAACTTCATGCGTAAAATGTTTAAAGTAATTGGCGCAAAATTTTAAACGATTTAGTAAGATGTTAATGGATTTTTATCATATTAAAAATGCTTTAACATTATACTAAATCGTTCAAAATTTTGCCCCATTGTTACCAAATTGCGTTCCAGGATTTTTGGTTTAAAATTTACAGAGTTTTTTTTTACCTTAAACAAAAAATAAAATAAATATAATCTTTTTTTCATATTTTTGTTTTATTTAACTGTCGCCATTTTTCCTTCACTATATCATTTTAATAAAATTACTAACCATTACTTAAAATCTTTCAAATTAAAAAGCAACAACGGAATTATTTTCAGAAGCTGACCCCATAAAACAATTAATATTGGTTGGTATTAATATAGTATTCCTAAGTTCGAGACATTCTGATTCATGTTTACATTCCAATTAACCCGAGGCACTTTGATGCCTATTTCTCTTCCATATATACTCTCTATAAACGAACATCCAAATTAGAGCGATACCCTTCGAGGCACGACTATTTTTAGTTATATTTCCCACAGGCCTACTGGAGCCATTTATGTCATCTCCCCACATACACCCTTTTCTTGGAATACTCACTCGTACACATCATGGTCCGGTCTATTTGGCAAATAGAGTTTGCTAGCAGCGCCATACCCATTTGTGGGGGCACCTTTGTATACAATAAATCGCATAAATCAAAACGACATCACACAGAAAAATAGAGACTTGCCTTGACTTTAGAGCTTCATCCAAGGATAAGCACACAATCACAAGAAAGAAGAGATACATATAAACATAGACCCTTGCCAAGGCAAGAAGAAACACGACAAAAACCTTGATGCGACTGTTACGAATTGTTTATTCCAGAATTTATGTACTCCAATCAGCAATGAGTAGCAACAACATCCCGATCCGACGGCATGGAACCAAAAGCCCCATCATATAGCAAGCAAAAGATTGTCAAGGTGAGACAAGGCACAGAAAAACGAGGAAGATCCCCAAATGCTCTTGTTGAAACGAATTCACCCAGGTAATCAGGAAAAATCACACAAAACCCATCCACTTGCTTCTGCGCTGTATACTGCGCCTGCGCACAGTTCCAAGACTGTTTATACCTTTAGGTAGGTATATAGCTAAGGCATCAGAGGAGAAGAAGTTCAATTGCCCCCTCATACCCACCAACTAGGTTTTATTTCTTCTTCGTCGTCGCTTCTTATGGTTTCTGTTAATTTTTATGGAACTCTATGTTTACCGAAGCCCTAAAATCACGAAGCAAATCGTGCACGACTATTTTGCGTGAGCCATGATCAATCCCAGTCGAGCGAGAATTTTTGTATAAGCTAGGTACCTGCCCCTAGGTTGCGAATCCACCACAGGGGCAAAGCAAAAATCGCGGCTATAAGTCTATTGTTACATAAGTCGAGCGTTACGATTAAAAACGTTCCTGGGTTAAACTCTGAGACTTTTTAGATGAACGCCATAGAGACGTGTAGCTCATTTGATTGTATGGACTTTTCCTTTTGTTTCCATGGAAAAGCGGACCAAAAATGTGCGCGCCTATATACCTACTCGTAGATATTTGCCTGGCGTTCCTCATTGGATATCTATAGTGAATTTTTTTGTTTGGTTTTCCTTGGCGAGAAGGTTGAAAAAATCGTGGATCTTATTGCAAAGCTGTAGGTACTATAGAGCTGCGAAGGGAAGTGCAACCGGAGGGGTGGAGAGTTTCAGGTTCAATTGTTATGGCTTGCAATATAAAAAAATTGGGGACTTTTGTTTTAACTGATGGTTGGTTGCATTGCAGGTTGATATGAAGTGCGGATTTGTTTTTGTCTTCCTTTAGAAAGGGTTTATATATGAAGGCTGGGATATGTGTGAAAGTCAAATGAAGTTATTTATTTCAATTGCATCAGTTTATTGTTTATTTTATGCTGAAACATTTTCGGATAAAAATTTTATTAATATGATGTTCGTTATATATTCAATAATTCGGTTGTATGATCGAACCCGAGATTTAAAATTAAGTATGACAGATGACAAATGGGTCCTCCAATTATACCTGACATGTCAGTCTCCATGATTTTAGGACAAGAGATAGTCTTGCAGGGTTTGTCAATTCCTCGCAAGAGGCAGTAACCCTTGAAAACATTTCTGCTTTTAAGTGGTATAGGCTGGGAATCGATCCCAAGACCTTCGGCGTAACAGTCTACAGTGGCCAGCAATTGTGATTGTAAAATTTGATACATTTTGAAAAGGACTTCTAAAAATCATTAATAATTTTTAGAAGACATTTTAAAGTGCGATTTATCTTTTATAACGTCAAACATTTTGTTGGTCCTTCGAGCCGGATCAACATGTTTGGCGTTATAAAAGATAAATCGCACTTTAAAATGCCTTCTTAAAAGCCACTATTAAAATCTCCAAAAATAAAACATAACTATAACTATTCAATTATAAAATTTCGAATAAGTATTTTACTATGCCCTCCATATAACCTTCATCAGTATGTCGCAAAAGAGTAGGTATGAAATGGTATAATTTTTAGTAGGTGCACCAAATACACCACATTGGCTGATTTCAGAGTATGTTGATGACGTAGGTGGAGAACCAGCATTCAACAGTAATTTCAAAGCTCCGTTTAAATTTTAAAAATAATATCTTGCCCGAACGTAAAAGCATTTTAATTATTTTTCACGTTGAACATATTTTTAATCTTCTGCCCATATTATCAAACTTTAATTCTGTCTGATGGAAAAATTTCATAATAATGTCACAAATATAAGCTATACTTCCTGCCCTTCTCCAAAGTATAAACGTCATTCAATAATGGTCCTTCGAGCCAAATCATATTGATCAAGGCTCCATTAGATAATTAACAAAATGAAATCCAACCTCATAGAAAGACACATTTTCCTAATGGGTTTCTTTTCAAATGAAGCTTATAGTCCATTTCATCTGTGAAGAATGATCTCTCTATAACATATACTCTTATAAAATGTCGTCAAAGCAAGAGGTATACTCCTTTAGCTAATTAAAATCCTTTAATTCGCTTAAACGCGCGTTTTTGGTTTCACATCGGTTCAGTATTTCATTATTCTGGCTAACTCACTATAAATACCATATGTGAATATAAAGCAGTTTGGTCCTTAAGGGGGTCATCCCGTTAGGGGTTTTTTAAACTTGAGCAAAAAAAATTAACTCTTTTATTCATTCAAACGTCAGTTGTCGTCGTAGTTTGTGTATGTCGTCTTGTCTGTCGATGGCACCCAATTTCTTTTATATCCAATCCTTTCGTCCGCTGGCCATTTCATGTTTCGTTATATGGTTGCCCTCTATGCAAATTCAATCGAACAGGGAAATGCAATTAGCCTGTTGTTGAAGTTCCCAGAATTAATTAAAAAAACCGAAGCAGAAACGGAACAGGAACAGGAACACACGGGGCCGCAAGAGCTAAAAAAAAAAAATCAAAAATGGAAAAACGATATTCGGTGAAATAGTGAATTTTTTCCAGCTTTGCCTTTCAATATCGCACAAAGGACATCATCTTTATCATCATCGTACCTATATATAGAATGGAGAGATGCCTGCTGCTTGGCCACCCAATCAGTGGAAAGAGTCACATCTTCCACTGATTGGAACCACAACCTGATGAATTGTATAGCAAAAGTATATGTGAGTATATCTAACCATCGCATCATCTGAATTCTAGATAAAGGACGAAGAATTCTTTTCTGCTATTGATTACTGCCACCCTGGTGCACATCGAACAAACTCAATTATATTTCTTCCAATTGCATGGTTGATGCATGTTTTTCATGTTTGCATACACACACACACACACACATGAATACACCTATACTTTTATTATCCTTATATCAATATGAAAACATGAAGGAAAAAACTACATATTCTGATAAGGACATGAGTGTAGAAAAGAAATGCCAGACAAAGGATCTATCTGGGAATATATGAAAAAAACAAAAGATTCTCAATTTTTTTGTTAAAATCAGCTTGCTATCCGTTCGTCCGAGCTCCACCGAGGATGCAGTAATTAACGCCCAGAAGGAGCAGCAATAAGGATGGCCTGAAATAGTACGGAAATGGTGAACATACACGTATCGTATATGGTTGTGCACGACGACGCCTAACTCCCATTGGTGGTTTTGACGGTGCAAACGTTCGTTCCTATATTTTCTTTTTTCCTATTTTAAGACTCAAATTCGATACCAAGTCGATATAGAGGTGGACTGGACGTGGAGGGATTTGGATTCTTTTTTGTGCACTGCTCCTTTGCATGGAGTGTATAATTGAAAGGGATGCAGCAGCAGGACGATGCTATCCTGCTGCTGCTGCGTCGCATGTGCACAGGTATAACAACACAACCCACAGAGATACAAAAACGCCCATGAGAGCTGGAACATATAGAACTAAAGCCGTAGCCGGAGCCGTGTATACATCGTACACACCATGATGTGGTCAAATCAAAGGGTGAAATTAATTGCAGCAATACCAACGGCAACGATAACAGGACGAAAGACCTGCCTTTCACCCACTATACCCGTGCTCTTGTCGCTGCTCCAATCGATTGCAACCGGAAAAGCATCAGCCAGGAGAAGCGGCGCACCCAGTACCATCAAGCGCATATCAGCCTGGCGTTTTTTTTGAAAACTTCATTCGATGTGTCTATGCGAGCATCGCCGCCGTATTCGTGGTAGGTTGCCTTTGATCGGCGAATATATAGCTGGACGAACAAGTAAGAGGAAAAAAGGATGCACCCACAGGATATACTGATTCGCAAAATTTCCATACAACACCGCATCAGCATAGACCTATGAAAGGATACTACATAACACACAATATGGTGATTAGGATATGAAGGACGCGATTGGAGGGAAGGCTCCACCTTATACGATTTCAACGACCGGCGACTATGAGGAAGTTCATTGTTTCTCGGTTACTCGGAGTCAGTATGTTGAGTTGGTATGGTAGGTAGCCTATATGAAAAAATTCATGGGAAGATATTTATAAGAGTATAAGAAATTTATTTGCACTTGTTGGTGAGATTTATGACGAATAATTCTAATAATTTTATTTTTAACATTTCAAAGAATGAACCTATGAAAGCATATGGCTATATGTAATGCATGTTCATGTGAGTAATCAGAAGGTAAAATTTGTGTATACTTTATATTAATAATGAAAATGCCTTAAAGGTACTTTTGTTTAAGGGATATTTAAAATGGTTAGACTAACGACTTCCTGGTCTCATTTTCATTTGATTTCATCGGAAACAATTTACAATTTTTATAGAATGAAAGTCAAAGACAAACTATTTACAGTATTCCCCGCTTACTTATCCCTCACCCAATACAGATTTGAATAATTCTTAACCAAAAATATATAAATAAATGTTTTGATAATCGGCCAAAAAGAAATAATAAGAAAATATAAGGCAATTGCAGTCAGAATAATAATCATATTTATTTCGTCACCTACAGCTCGCACCTGGAATTATTTCAAGAGGTCGGACGAAGTTTCAACAATTAGAAGCTCCCAAGAACGCTGTCCCAGCTAAACTTCTTCCTGATATCATCCAACTTTATATGATACCTATGGTTCCAGAACTGTAGAACTACAAGTATTAGACCCTAACGCTTGACTACGAGGTAGTGTAACTCAACATCAAACTGCACCAGCCGTTTACTGCAACACATCCACTAGGATATCGAAAGATTACGAAGAAAAATTCAAGAGAAAATATAGAGATGCCAGTTTCCAAAAGAAACCTTAAAAATATGCCAAAAATGAAATAGAGCAAGCAATAGGAGCAATGGAGGTCACCATAACCCACGCCTTGGACGAATAGAAGAGACCATTGATTCCGAGGGACAAATACAAGCATTTACCAGAAGGGATTACCAAATTATATAAACATCTACGGCGACTGCAAAGAATCCAATAAAGGGAATTTAATACGGTCAACAATAATTGCCAAAGCATGAAAATCGAAATACAGTGAACACACGTTATGTTAAAGAATGCTCTTCAACATTATAACAAAAACCAATTCCAAAAAGGGCTGCAAAACATCAAACCAGGACCCGATGCATTCAAGGAAATTAACAGAGTTATCGGAAAAAGACAACAAGTATCAGAAACAAATCAGCTGCCGGCTGGCGGAAGTCATGACTCATGACTGCCAGGATAAAGCGGAAGCCTTTGTGGAATATTTTGAAGGAAATTTAGTGCCAAATTCACCCGACGACTCTGTATTCCTGGAGAAAGTCGAAACAACAATACAACGGGTGTAACAATCAGACACTGAAATTAGCATCTTCAACGATGATAACAGTGCCAGTGATCCTGAGTCGACTGAAAGTTTCACTATTAGCAATGAGTACTAATATTAGTAGCTGAGCTAATATATAGTGGACGACATAAAAAATCATCCGGACCACACCAGACACGATTTCTAATTAAATCTTAAGGAAGTTTCCCAAATTCATGATGCTATTCTTTGCGATCCTTTCTGCGTCAACAATTGCTATTTCTTGAAGAGATGGAAGACATCTATGATTGTTACTCTACAAATAAAATCTGATAGAATCATGGTTCCTGGATATCGCCCCATTTCTCTGCTAGGCAACACAAGCTTATCCCGGGAAAGACTTATGCTTCCTCCGAAATCGGTTTGCAACACCAACAACTTCATCCCCAATGTGCAGTTCGGTTTTCGAGAGAACCATTCCACGCTTCATTCACTCCTTATGTTTCAAAACGATAATTGCCTATTGTCAGCATACTGAACAACCAACAGGTTACAGTTGGATGCTTCTTCGATTTAGAGAAAGCATTTGACAGCATTTGAATACAGGAACTAATATACAAACTAACCCTTTTTAATTTTTCAGCTTCATTTATTAAAATTATTTTCAGTTTTCTTACTTCTAGGTCATTTTTCGTCAAGATTGAAAACAGCTATTCGATAACCAAAAACATCAATTGCTCAAGGATCAACAACAACATTATACAAGTCTGACCAACCACCAACCTTAACCCAACAAAGCAATGAATTTGCTGTTTGCTGACGATTCATTAACATAAGGAAAATCATAATCCCCGATCATTGCGGCCCGAAGAGTAGAAGAGCAAGTCTTTTGGAGTACTGCGAAGATAGGGTATCAAAATCAAATCAGTCAAATCTAAATTGGCTTGTTCAGAATACCCATATGGCTCGTAAGACCTGATCTGCTGTAAGTTGCAAGGGCAGTCCTCAAAAAGCGCAATTGCGATATCCATCTTTTCCACACCCCCTAATGAGGAAAAAGAAATTCAAAAGACAAAGTTGCTTCTCTACAAGGAACTTATTACGCCCATCATAACATACTATTTTCCAGTCTTGTTCACCATTTTCAAAACCAGCATCAAAAAGCTTGGAGCGTTTGAGAGAACAATAATTCTGCGGATCTGCAGTGGACTCTATTTGTACCTACAACGACAGAAGCACTTAAGGCCCTACGAGTAAAAAAAACAATGTGTAAAGTTATGTGCCAACAAAACTTAAAAATACCAAAATATAATATTAATATGTAACATGGAATTAAGAACCAATTGTAAATTTATCTGTTCAATAAAAAAGTTAAACAATTAAACAACGGTTTGACTTAAATGATTCTCTTCTTTTCGAATTGGAAGAGCAGAGAATATAAGCTTGTAGCAGAAATCACTAAATCAGTTTGTAGCAACTGTAATAGCTTCAAATTCCTTTTCTGGGTGCATTCGTTTAACAGTAAAGTTAAACCTTTTTGGTCCTAAATAAACCATAGCCACCAATATTACTACTTACCTCTTACCTTAGTGAATTGTAGTCTCGAATAAGACTTCAAAAACGTATGACTTCCTTGCAATCATTGGTGCAAGTTCTTATATTTAGGTCAAAGTCAGTTAACTAGCAATTATCCCATCTCGGGCAATATGTTTTGCTTTGCTATGTCTATATGAAACCTGACATCAAGATCTAAATCCAATCTTAATGCGCAAAATAAATAATCAACCACCACTCTGGGCAATGCGGTTCCTGTGTACAAACATCCAGTCTTCGCTTTGGACGGTCGTCGTCGTCGGTCGGTCGTCCAAGCAAAAAACATAGTCAATCAATCCATTGGTGGTCCTAGTGCGCGATAACGCCCCCAGTTTTTGGTGCACGCACGATTCCATAAGGAAAACAGTCCCATAGGTATACAAACATCGACGGCGCAGTGGTGGCGGCGAGGACCCAGTAGTGTAGGCGTTATCTAAACCTTGTCGTATAAGCTCCACACAAAGTTACAACTTGTAGCCGAGATTCGAGTAACAATCACTCTTGCTTGTACTGTTGCAGTTTTCAGTTGAAGTTGAAGTTGGAGCCAAGTGCATTGTGCAATTAAAACGGTACCGAGTAATTATGTTGTCATTACGAGAAGAGATTTGCATGCACTCCGTCTGGATCATGATGGAGTTCCGAATGCTGGAGGAGTCTAAACTCGGTTGGGCTCGGTACAATTTCAGTTTATCTTCGCAGCTATACAACAACATCGAGCTCTAATAGAGGTCGTATGTTCTTGCAGGGAAAAACGTGATGATTCCACTTGTGCGACAAAATGAACCACACAAGATGATTGTACATAGGAAAATACCTTGTTGTTCTAGTTCCTGGGATTCAGATAGGATATAAGTATGTAACTACAGCACCACCACCGTGACTACGGCTATACATATAGGATACGATGATGACAACTATACGACGATGATTATACGGCGGAGATGATGAGAGGAGAAGTTGTGAAGATTTAGGACTTGGTGTGTAACGCACACCTGATACAGCTCAGGCATGTTGGTGGATTAGTGGGCGAAAATGGCGCACCATTAGGTGGAAGATAAATGCGATAACCAATCCGTATCGTATCTGCGTTTTAAGGACTTAAAGAAGAAATTGTGAAGTTTATATAATCGCCCATGAAAATATCGTTTAAAGTTCTGCAGCAATTTAAAGTTTACAATGTAAGCAGAATATACAGATTGCACTCTTGATATTGACAAATGAAATTAGTTCTGCTTAAGATTTGGTTCAACTTGCCTTATGATAATGTCAAGAAAGCAGTTCTTTAATGTTCGAACGTTCCCCGAGGCTATCATTAGGACTATAGGAGCGACTACTTGTTATAGTAGTTCCGAGCCTCTAAGTACGAATGCCGACATTCATGACACCACCGCAATGCCCAACCGATGCCATGAACAATTTAACGTCGCAAAGTTATTATCTTAAGTGCAGAGGACCAGTTGGAATTCCTTCAGAAGTGCCACCATTGACCTATGATGGGTTTCCCAAGATATCAAAACTTCTGGTTTATAAAAAGTGCCGGCTTGCGCATGCAATCAATACTGCAGACTTTAGAATCAGAGCTTCAAAAGAAATAGCCTTTTGGAGCTCTACCGTAAAAAAAAAAATAATAAAAAAATATCTTCTAAGGAGCAAACAAAACGGAAGAGAAGCTGGCGGTGAAGTCTATATAAGGCTGTTACTCCAACGATCTACCCAAAGCTCAAAGACAAGAACGGAGACCTGCCGAGAAGAGAATGGGAGAGATGGCCTACCAATCGAACTATTTAAAGCAAGGGAAGATGGATTGGTAAGGAGTATTCACCTACTTATCTGTTAAATTTCGCTGTTTTTTTTGGATTAAAAATGATTAAAAGTATTATAAAGTCCTGTCTCAAATATCAAAAGATACCCTAGCCTATCGAATACCTTGATAAACAGAAAAGACGCAAATAAGCTTGCTTTTTTCCATTATTAGCTTGGACATGTTTTATTCTCTTAGGCCCAGATTTGCAGTGCAAAATTGTCCAAGATTTATATTATTTATAGCTGATAGATTAGTGCCCCTCACCTAAGCTGTTTATAAATAAATAAATAAATTGGTTGGCGTGACAGCTCGTGTAGAACCAGGGCCTAGTGACTTACAACTCTCAACCATTCCTGTATGCGTGTTATTAGCAGTAATAGAGGAGAACTACAATTTTCTGTTGAATCCGAACGGATTGGGTTAGAAACACTTTTTCATGACAAGAGATACTCTTGGAGGATTTGTCAATTCCTCGCAAGATGCCGTAACCCGTGAAAAAACATTTCTGTTTTTAGGTGGCATCGAACCCACGACCTTCGGCGTAACATTCCAACGCATTAAACCATTACGCCACGGGCTACTACACCTTAGCCGTTTGGATGCAGTAAATATTGTAGGTCCTCTTCATTTTTGTCAATAACACGTACATATGTAGGTATGGGTTGAGTTGAGTTGTAAATCACTATACCATGGTTCTATACGAGCTGTCACGCCACGCTACCGCACCACATTAATTTTTTGATAATTACTCTATAGGAAAAAGGTAAACCTACTCTCTAAATAAGATTTTACTCAGTACATTGTACAAAATTTGCATAAATATACAAGAACAAAAGAATATTTCGTTCATTTTGTGATTTGAGAAAGTTAACATCGATTGTATCAAAACTTGCAACATTTTGGAAGCAAACTTTAAAGTTCAAGATCAAAGGTCTAAAAATCAACGAACTTCCAACAATAAAAACGCACCCAAGCTTATAACATCTCCATGATATCCAAAGGATACAAAAAAAACGTCTCTCTGGGAGCGTGCGCAAACAAAAAACCACCACCACCAATCGCTTGAATTGGTAACAACAAAATGTCACGTTTTTCATGGTCGAAATGCATACATAAATCCGTCGTCATCGTCGTTGCCGTCTAAGTCGTCGATCCTGGGCCTTCTTAGCACAACACAAGCTGCAACAGTCGTGAGGTCTCCCGTCGTCCTATTAATTTGTAGCATTGTGTGTGGTGCTGGTTGAAGCTTGGTGTGTGCACCTAGACATCCCTCATAAGTTCACTTGCTATAATAGCTTACCTATAGGGCGCACATCGATATCTCTATATAGTCTAGGAGCCTTGAGAATATTAGAGGGCAGAGCCGGTGGTGGTGGCTTCGCAGCGTCCCAAGTTCCAAGGGACTGGGGCTGGGGGGAGACAGACAGAAAAAGGCGAACCGAACAAATGCAAATCTTCTTAACCTCACATTGACACTGATATATCTGTTCAATGATCTGATTGCTTCCCGAATGAATCGTAACCAAGCGGCGACGAAGGCAACAACGACGACGACGCGACGAAGGAGGATCATCGACTCCACCAAAACCCTGTGCGGGACAAAATTGATCTGATTTCAATTTCGCGCAGAGCTAGAAATGTCTCCGTGCGACAACCGTATATGCTGCAACGAGGACGACCATCGCTCGTCGACGAAGATGACAACGACCTGCGACGAGCAGAGTATGATGGCGGCGGCAATGTGGATGTGGGAACGATGATGAGGCAAACGTGGATGATGATGATGATGATGATGATGATGGTGATGGCGAGGCAGCCATAGCAGTAACCAGAGTGCTCTCTGATGTAGCATGTGGCTGCGCGCGATGCACCATTTAAGGTCGTGATGCGTTCCCGTGTTGTAAAGTGAAAGATTCGAAATTGATAATTTCATTTGAGTAGAGAGCAAGAAAAGTCTTTGGATTTGGTCCACACAGCACAGCTGGGACTCAGGCTCAGGACAGCATTCAGGATGGGAATCAAAGTCAGCTACAAAATATCCATATCCCCCCTCTTGCGCTCCACAAGTATTTCAGATGCCAAGGAATTCACTGGAAATAATGAATAATGCTAACCAGGATATATAATATAAGTAGGTACATTGCGGAACGATGATGGAATGCAGCTTTGCTGCGAAATCATTCTGCAAGAAGTTGTTAATTTAAGAAAGGTTATTCTATGTCCATTGATGGGAAATGCGAATATTGCAGTCATACATCACAAACAGGCACAAGACTTTGATTTGACGTTCGCGCTGGATTTCAAATTATGAAATATGAAAAATACTTTTTATGATGCGGTATAAGATCTATGCAATTTCGGATGATAGCTAGCAAAGTGCAGTGACCGACAGGAGGTGTTGTTTTTAAAAATTTGAAGATGTTTCAATTCGGCTACAGATGTATAATAAGTGATAAGTCGTGACTACTTTAAATTAATTTTTTTTGTTTGAAATATCTGTGGTGTTAAGAGACCGAAGTATGCTCGGCCGTTGTAAGCCGAACTCGGTCGATCGAACCAAACGTATAGAACGGAAAGAGAGCGCGTACACCAGTGAAGCGACATCGTCCGATGACGTCCGTTAATAAGCGATCAACCGGCATATCCCAACATGTTTGGATTTTTCGTCAGTTGTCCGGTTAATTCTTGATAAAGTTTATACCTACAAATAAAAAAAAAAGGAAAAAATTGAAACTGAAAAGTTAATTAATTGCATTCATAAAGGGCACCTCTCTAGGACAAATTTTCTATTGCTAAAATACTATGGGCCGAAATTTCATCAGAGATGGAACTGACTGTTGTAGACCTAAAGAAAAAATGGGTTAATTTGAGAGATCAATTCCGAAAGGAAGGCATTTATTTATTTACCGTATTTTTCTTTAAAAGTACTGCTATCTTTTTAGAAGAAATCGAAGGAGCATGCGAAGCGTGCGATAAAGAAAATAGAGGGAAACCATAGCATTATAATGGGTGATTTTTTAAGAGGTTTAGAACTTTTTTAAAAAAAAAAACACAAAAAATTCGAAAAAATGAATGAAATATTTATTTGAATTGATAGTTTGAACCTTGCAATTTAATGTTTAAAGATAATTTCATGCAAATGTTGACCGCGGCTGCGTCTCAGGTAGCCCATCCGCTGAGTCCAATTTTGGCATACTCTTTCACACATATCGGCCGGTATCTCACGAATGAATGCATGGATGTTGGCTTCCAGTGCGTCAATCGAAGCGGGCTTGTCCCTATAGACATTAGCCTTGACATACCCCCACACAAATTAATCTAATGGTGTCAAATCGCACGATCTAGGCGGCCAATTGACCGGCCCGAAACGTGAAATTAACTGTTCACCAAACTCGCCTCGCAATTGCGCCATTGTTTCGCGTGCTGTGTGGCATGTGGCACCGTCTTATTGAAACCACATATCATGCAAGTCAAGAACTTCCATTTCGGGCAAAAAAAAGTTTGTTATCATCGCTCGGTAGCGTTCACCATTGACAGTAACGCTGCGATTCGCATCATCTTTGAAGAAATATGGCCCAATAATGCCGCCGGCCCATAAACCGCACCAAACAGTAGCTTTTTCGGGATGCATTGGTAGCTGTTGCAATGCTTCTGGCTGATCTTCACTCCAAATGCGGCAATTTTGCTTATTTACGTACCCATTCAACCAAAAATGAGCCTCATCGCTGAACACAATTTTTCGATAAATAAGCGGATCCTCGGCCAGCTTTCCAAGAGCCCATTCACCAAAAATTCGGCGTTGTGGTAGGTCGGCTGGCTTTAGTTCTTGCACCAGCTGTATCTTAAAAGGCTTTACGCCCAAATCCTTCCGCAAAATTTTCCACGTAGTGCTGTAACAAAGGCCTAACTGCTGGGAACGGCGCCGAATCGACATTTCGCGGTCTTCTGTCACACTAGCTGATACGGCCGCAATATTTTCTTCACTACGCACAGTACGTAAACGTGTTGGTGGTTTAATGTCCAACAAAGTAAATTTGGTGCGAAATTTGGTCACAATCTTCCGAATAGACTGCTCAGAAGGTCGAGAATGCCGACCATAAAATGGAAGCAGCGCGCGATGAACATTTCGAACCGAGCACGAATTTTGATAGTAAAATTCAATAATTTGCAAGCGTTGTTCATTTGTAAGACGATCCATGGTTAAATTGCAAACCAAACTGAAGCTGTTTGACAGTGACACAAGGTACTAAACACACGTCAGCTGTCAAAACCAGTGTTGCCAAAACCAAACCAGCTAAAAAATCACCCGTTAGAATTAGGCTCGGAAATTTTACCCAAATGTAAAAAGGAACAGCTCAAGGTTGGAGGGTCCGAAACCGAAGACTTCAAAGTAGTAGAATAGCAGTCGATACTGATCATTTCCGCTATTATGTATATTGTTTCCCATTCAATTCAAACGATGAAGACTAATAATTCCGTCTCGGTGAATTATAAACTAATAATATACAAGTCCATAAAGCTGCTTATGGACTTGTAGCCGAACGGCTTTAAAGGCAAGCACTAACTTGATTAATATAGAAGTATGCACAAGCTCATCGGAAGAAATCATGACTGATGAATGGAACCTCATTATCATGAGTTGACAAACGATTTAATAAACTGTATATGGGCTTTACAACGTTACTTATCAAGCTAAAAAACTAATAAAGTAAGAAGTAAGAATCTCCGTTGATTTATTGGTCAAGTTTTGAGTTTCGGATTCTGGGATTACATTTATACGATAAAATAAAGAAAAGACGGTAACAATAATGTTCATTTACAATACAGTATGAAGTCAAAAACAATCAAAAACCTCAATTTTTTTATTTTAAAATCAATACTTCCCGATACGGCTCTTTCGGACAGAATATAACTACTGCTAACTTCATTAGTTACAAAGTTAAGGTTTCCCAAGTAAGTAGCGTTGCGTCGAAATTAATAAAAACTTTTTAAGCCTAAATTTATAGTTGAAGTATTGGGATTGGAAGTTTCCTCTGCCTGAAGCACATAGTACTTATATTATCTAGAGAACCGACTTATACCCTCTTGACTAAAACACCCGCAAATTTTATTTGGGTACAGTAAGAGAAAACTCTCTTATTTTTCTCTTTTTATCTTATCGGTGAATCTATATGATGCTTGATGGCTGATCTACAATGCGACGAGAAAGCGAAACGTCAACTTGACAACATCTCTTCACTGTTTTCCTCTCTTAATGGCGAACTTAAAATAATGAAATAATACTTAATAAAGCATTTATCGTCGTCCCGTCAATTTTTTGTAACTTATGACGCGACAAAATGACGAGAAATGCTTTAATAAGTAGACTTTACTTCTAGTTCATGAATGATGCGACGAGAAAAAGAGTTGTGTTAAGAGTGATGAGATCTCTCTTCGTAAAAAACAGTTTCAAATAATAAAAATATACATAAAGTAAAGAGGTTCTTGTCACGTCAATTATTCTAAACGAGCAGAAATTAGAGACACGCTTTATTGTGTATTCATTCATTGTTGAATCTGGTTTTTAAGAGATCACAATTACGAAGAGAACTCGTTACGCTGACACTCGTTTTTTCGTCGCATTGTCAAATAAGCTTGACTAAAAACTTTATCGATTTATGTTACTTTAGAGGACATTATTTATGCTTGTTTGGCCCGAAAGTTCTGGATTTAACCACAGGTTATAAGGACGCTCAAAAATTAATATTTCTAAATTAGCTTTATTTTATGTTTAACCTTCACTTTGTTTTCTTCACTTTTTCAAGGCCTTTAATTTATTAGACTTTAACATTCTTTTTAACAACTCGTTAACCTAAATAATTGAGGATGAAAAACGTCATGTTTAAATTTCAATTGACAGAATAAAGTTCTTTCAAGCTCTTGTATGCATAAACAATTTTAGTTTAGACTTCACAATTCATCCATAATTTATAATTTCCGTTTAAACTTGGCTAATCGAGCCTTCTTTAGATTTCAGGTTCCCTTAATTTTCCCATTTTTCATGTCTCAGAAAAATTGTTAATATACTAATACTACGTTGATCTTATATGTTGGATGGTTGCTCTATTTGACCAGAAAAGAGAAGTTAACAATCTATAAATTGAACTAGTTCAACAGTAATTATCTCCTATAGATTAAAAGTCAATGTCCTTATAGATGTTTGCTGGACTATCATCAATAGGTGATTAACGATGCTAGCGGCAAAACAAATTAAAATTCCGCCTTCCTTCCTTACTATAGAAATTGCTGGGCGCAACAGTTTGAACTGCCTAGATATAACCCATTCTCTATACATATATATTTAAACCTAACCCAAACCCACGCACAATTGAATCAGCTTTTGCAGGTGCTCATCTGCGTGTAAAATAGAAAACGCGTTTTTCGTCCACCATCCTTTATCGATATAGGTATATGGATACTTCGTCAAATGGCACGATGGGCGGTTAATTGAAGCCTTCATCGCGCGAAAAACGCCAGACCTAAAGGCAATTTCAGGGAAAAAACCGTCGGCACAATCCATTAAAATATAGGTAAAGCAATATAAGTGTTTTGATAGGATATGCCAGGCGCACTCGCATATATATAAACGAATATGTACTCTTCACTCATTAATCCAACTCGCGCTCATTAATCGCACGCATGCATTCATGTCCTAAAGGAGGCCTACCGCGCCGGCCACCAGCCACCATATCCACCTACCGCCTGTGCTGTGGGGCCCATTAAACACGAGCCCATTACAAACAGCGCAACAAGCTTCACAACATGGGGTCTCCGTTCCCGGCCAGCAAATCTACATACACACCATTAATACACACAGTTATAATATACGCCCGATGATGACGACTTGGTCCTGCTGCTGGCTGCGGTGCAAAACAACCTACGCATTCTATTTGCGCGCCATTTATTGACGCGAGCGCTGCAATTACTGTAATGGATGTCAATTTCTTATCAAATCACACGAATTAATTTTGCGATAATTAATGGCTGCGCATACGAATTTGTATATATACCCGAACGGTTAGTTGGTCGATCGTAGAGCGGAAAGTTGAATAGTGCGCAGAGGCGCACCGCATGCAAAACCCCCAAAGGCGAGCCCCAGTAAGTCGCGGTACGATCGCGGACACAGCACATAAACATACAGCCCACGGGTGCCGAATACCGGTTGCGATGTTTCAAGTTGCAACCAACGCAAAAACGATGCCAGAGCAAGTGAAGTAGGGCGGCGGTTTAATGGTATCATTCCGCATAATTGAGATGTCAGACTGACAGGAGTTGCGGCACAGCGGCAAACAGCAACGGATTTAACGACACATCCCCAAGGTGACGATGGCACACACGCATTCATTCTTGGCGCAAAATATTCGCTGGCGCTGAATGGCGGTGCGGTTTTCTCTGAAGTCACCAAGTGTCAACTAGCGCTGGTGGCAGCTTCCGAACGCGCTTACACACTTATCTGACACTAATGCTGTCAGCTTAACGGCTGAGAGTCTTTCGCACCGGAATGAGGTGTGAAATTAATAATCGCCCGTTCTGTTTGCAGTGACATTTTGCGTTAAGCGAGTGACGATGCGTGGCATTTGCAAACCGGGCTGGGTGGTGATGGAGCACCCTGCGCGCCATAAAGTGGGCTGACTGCGACAGACGAAGAAGAGAGTGGTGACAATTTATGTGAATATGTTGGGTTGGTTGGGGAAACATAAAAAAAAAAAGAAAAGAAAATAACAACCAAGGAGGCTGTTTTAGTGGCCGGTCGATCCAATATTGGATGCGATAAATGACGGATGTGACATCTTAATGGCATGCAAATTGGTATTCAAATGTCAACCTGAATGTCGATAAATGATGAGTGATTGAATGGGTATCATCGTCATCAGGTAATTGAATGAATGAAAGTTGGGGCATGAGACTGGCAAATCGATTTTTATTGGAAGTTTTTAAACGGACGCGCAGAGTTACATATGTATGTAGAAGGTAATTTAAATTGACAGTGTGATGACGAATTTTATTTTTTTATTTCTTTTAAAGAATGTGACTTTCTTGAATAAAGAGATTCTACGTGGCTTTTGGGATTTTTGAGTGTTAATTAATAGGTTTTTGTTTGTGATTTATATGTTTGTCTCAATGGGCTATGCATCCATGATTTAATGTAGTTTTTGTGTATTCGTAAAGTTGAGTTGTTTCAAAATAAAGAAAGAAATTTAAATATTAATGCAACGTAAAAAATGTCTATATTCAAACTTTTACGAAAACCAGCTTCCTTTCCTATAGTGACATAGTTAAATATCTCACGGGTTACAGTACTTAGGTTAGGTTAGGTTAGGTTGAAGTGGTTGTCAGCGGAGAACCGACACACTTAGACCAATTGTTGGCCCATTGTGGTACCACTTTTGGATCTGGAAAAGCTTTTCCTTACTCAATTAAACCATTTTGAGCTCCTTATAAAGCGTGCAAGATTACTTATAGAAGTATTTGCTAGATCACTCGTATCGTTGTAGTATAGAAGTCTCCCAGATGGAGTCTACGTCTCTGTGACAGAGCAGGACAGATACAAAGAAGGTGAGGAATTGTTTCCTACTCTTTCTTATTAATGCAGCTTCTGCAGGAATCATTTGAGTAGACGTCTAGCAGCCTAGCGTGCCTACCTATTAGACAGTGTCCGCTTATTACACCTATTACGGAGCTAATTTGCAATCTGCTTAAAGATATCAATTGCTTAGAGCGTTTCAGATCCAGCTTTGGCCAGATTTGTTTTGTCATTAAGTACTTGCTTATATAACATTATTTTCTTCTGGAGTTCTTATCAAGTATAATCATTACATTTTTCTTTATTTCAGTTTTGATGTGCTTTTTCCATTTAAGGTTGGCATCCAAAGTCATTTCAACCCATTTGATAGTATTTCTGCAAGTGAAAGATCTACTGTTCATAAAAATTGGGACATCTGTAAGCTTGTTGTTTGTAACGTTTCTATGAGTTATTTTGGTGTCAATGAGTTTTAACGCCATTTTTACATCTAATCTTTCATTTTATCGGCTGTATTTTGCAATTGTCTGTAGCCATCACAATAAATTTATCAAGGACTAATATGGCAGTATCATATCTGCAAAGGTGCCCATGGTAGCATTGTTGTCCACTAGAATATACCTAGTATATAACATAAAACAGTGTTGGTCCTATGACACTTCCTTGTGGTACATCAGATTAATTTTCCAATTCGTCGATTCTATCATTCTGGTAAGTACCTACCCTAAAACATTCAAGAGATGTTTGGCGAAGCAATCAGTCTTAAAAAAAAAATTTCCAATAAATCTGAATTTTGATGGAAATTCTTCTTAGAATTTCCTAAAACGTACCTACCCTAAATTTCCACCAGGCTTTTAATTTTGTCCGATGAAAGGGAAAACATTCAGTATGAATGAATAATACGAAAACTATCAGTTTTTTTGAGAAGCGTCAAGGTAAACATTTTACGTGTAAATTGTACACAAAAAAGATTCAGAGAAATTTCCAGATTTTTCTTTAAATTTATTTTTATCTTGAAATTTCTTCCAAAAAACTGATAATTTTCGATCAACTTAATTTTTCCTCTTTCATCGCACAAATTCAATAGACCTTCTGTAGTGGAATAGAAAATAAAAGACTAAGTAAACCTTTCATCATTCATGTTGACGATCTGGAAAAAAAAAATAGTGGAAAATCGAACCGTATCACAGACGATAAATGGAAGCTTTCAGCTCTGTATAGGCAAAGATTTTTTTCTCGCAACTTGTTCTAATGATTTAAGCTCACTTCTGTGTTCATTATTTGCGTTAAGTTGATTCACATCAGTGTCAAATAAACAAAATTTGTTCGTATAAATTCTTTGTCTACTATTATTTTGCAGGTGACGATATGAAAAATTTCTATTTCATTATATCACCATATTAAGCTTAAATAAAAACAATTTCATCTTTTTACCTTTACGCTCTAAAAAGGTAAAAGTATAGGTACAAGTATGATATGAATTTTTAATTCCTTTCAGGATAACAGAGGTAAACAAAAACCTCTACTACCCTTTACCTTGATAACATTCCTATAGGGAACCAAAAAAAGACTCACTTCTTGCTGTCAGAGCTTTCGAAACTTTCCAACTTCATACTTATAGCCCTTCTTCATACCTCGCCCTCACTAAAGTCCACCTGACAATTTTGCTTTTATAATGTAGGAAGACGGGTAAAGGTATACTGTATAAGGTTTATTTTTTTTTTATTTTTGTGTTTGTCGAACACTGTCAGGCTGACTTCTACCGGATACACGATGTCAGACATTGTGTGGATGCCAAAGAAAAACTCAGGTAAATTTGCTGTGCTAAGGCGGTATAGTATAGTGATGGTTTTGGAAGTGGTGGCGGTGCTGGGTTGAAACGGCAGCGGCGGCGATCAAAAGAAGAATGAAATCATCAAAATAAGGTAACCTGGCCAAAAAGCGAGATGGAAACTTGGAGCTGTGTATATAATGGGTGATTTTTTAAGAGGTTTAGAACTTTAAAAAAAAAAAAAACACAAAACATTCGAAAAAATGAATGAAATATTTATTTGAATCGATAGTTTGAACCTTGCAATTTAATGTTTAAAGATAATTTCATGCAAATGTTGACCGCGGCTGCGTCTCAGGTAGCCCATCCGCTGAGTCCAATTTTGGCATACTCTTTCACACATATCGGCCGGTATCTCACGAATGAATGCATGGATGTTGGCTTCCAGTGCGTCAATCGAAGCGGGCTTGTCCCTATAGACATTAGCCTTGACATACCCCCACAAAAAATAATCTAATGGTGTCAAATCGCACGATCTAGGCGGCCAATTGACCGGCCCGAAACGTGAAATTAACTGTTCACCAAACTCGCCTCGCCATTGTTTCGCGTGCTGTGTGGCATGTGGCACCGTCTTGTTGAAACCACATATCATGCAAGTCAAGAATTTCCATTTCGGGCAAAAAAAAGTTTGTTATCATCGCTCGGTAGCGTTCACCATTGACAGTAACGCTGCGATTCGCATCATCTTTGAAGAAATATGGCCCAATAATGCCGCCGGCCCATAAACGCACCAAACAGTGGCTTTTTCGGGATGCATTGGTAGCTGTTGCAATGCTTCTGGCTGATCTTCACTCCAAATGCGGCAATTTTGCTTATTTACGTACCCATTCAACCAAAAATGAGCCTCATCGATGCCGACCATAAAATGAAAGCAGCGCGCTATGAACATTTCGAACCGAGCACGAATTTTGATAGTAAAATTCAATAATTTGCAAGCGTTGTTCATTTGTAAGACGATCCATGGTTAAATTGCAAACCAAACTGAAGCTGTTTGACAGTGACACAAGGTACTAAACACACGTCAGCTGTCAAAACCAGTGTTGCCAAAACCAAACCAGCTAAAAAATCACCCGTTATATACAAACATACATAAGTTGAATTTTGAATTTTTGGCATTTTCGGCAGAATAAGTGAGAGGCTCTTTGTGTTTTGGTTTTTTGGCCCAGGTTGTATTTTGTTTTAGTATTGCCACCGTGTTTACTCCCGAATTCTTTCTATATTATACCGTATATGAGCTTTGAAAAAAAAGGTGGCCCACAAGTCAGTAGAAGAACCAAACTCACCTTCTCTGATGTGTTTTTATTTTGCTTATAGTCTGAGCTAATCGTGTATTTTGAAAATAAATCCTTTCCGGAAGTCAGTTACTTTGGGACATAAGTTCTGAGCATTTGTCTGTGGAATTTTTATTTTTTGTTTTGTAAACAACTTTTTGCTTGTTTTCCTCCTACATATGTATATAAATATGTGAAGCTTTATCTAGTTATTTTCATTTACATATGTCTGTATGAAGCTTTAAAGGCGTATATTAGGAAGGAACAAAATATTTGGGATACGGTGAAGGTACATAAGACACATGGATTGGATATTCGCATAAATTCTTTTGACAGAAAACATTATTTTGTGATGGTTTCGCTTCTATTTTAATATGGAATACCTCTTATAATATTTGTCTATATTCTTCGTGTTTTATTGGCTAGGCCCCTGCGGTAGATGGTAGGGGGGGGGGGTGAATCTAATGGCAGTTTTATTTTGTTAAAATGAATGATCGTAACTTTGGTTTAAAGTTCTAAACACCAGAGATATTGCATGAAATGTTCGTGATAGCAAAAGCCAAGCCATCTTATGTCTGGTTTTACTTAAAACAAAAATTTTATATAATTTTTAAAGGAAATTTTTTATTTAAAAACATACGACGTAGTATATAATGTAAATTGTACACTTTTGTAAAAATGATTAGTATCTACAAAAGGGTCTGAAAAAGCAATACTTTGAAATTTCAGTTGCATTCAAAAAATTGTCGGTATACAGAAATAATGGTATTCTATCAAATGCTTGCAATGTTGTCTACAGTCTAATCTACCAGCCAGACTGTGATATATATTTTGCGACATCGATTTGATTTGGGATTGTCAATAATCTACAGCTTTCCTATACATAAGTGGAAATGAAGTCTGAGACTTCGGATAAAAACAAATAAAACATTGTTGAAAGTTTGGAATCTGATATGCCATCAGAACAAAAAATCCATAAATTAATAATTTCAGAGTTAGAAAAAAAAAAAAAAAACTGACGATCCGTGTATAGGTACATATTTACTTTTTATGTGTCATTAGAACAATATTGTTTTTTTTTATTCAAAATAACTTTTTACGGCCTTTAGTTCACAAAAAATTTTCATTTCTTCCCGGCGATCTTAATTGGGCTCATCAGTTGACTAGTGAGGGCCTTGTCAATATGAAATTTTTGATTTTAGTTTTAATTTTAGAAGGAATAGTCCATACGAGACAATCGGAAAGTATACATACATATATCGTCACCTCTCTGTCAAAACCTCGTAAGTTAATAATGACAACGTGTTTAGATCTCAAAATCAATTTGTAGAACCGAGAAGGTCTTAAAACTGGTTGAAACTGGTCCGAGGTAAAAAGAATTATAATACAGTAACGACGCATTCATACTTCTGCAGCTAAGCGGTTTTGACTGAAATTCGACGATACGTGTATTTTTTCAATTGGTAAAAATTCACGATGAGGAAGTTATTGACAATATAGAAAAGTAAACAGGGGTTAAATATTTTGAATGCATCACATTCTAAAGCCATCTACCTTCTAAGTTTGAATGTGGTTGTAAAAGAAGTAAGTCGCCCAGCGTGACACATGCTAAAACAAGGTATAAATATTTTTTTGTCGAGTTTTTAGAAATTAGGAATATGACTTGCACTTCGCCCCGCGTGCGAAAGAGTTTCTCAGTGGTTATGAATTTTCATCTCTGACAGACACCGTCACCAGTTTGCGGAACTTTGTATGGGAGAGCGGACAAAAATCACTAAAAATTAGACCGTCTAATCAGGGATGAAAATCAATGGGATAAGGAAATATTAATTTTCGCCCACTACCACGCCCACTTTAAAAAATATAATATCGTGTTCAAAATGGATGAGAAACCGGTCTGTCGTCTAAGTTAATGTTTATACTTGAGAAATTCAGAAAAAAAAGTTTTTTTCCAACCCCCAATTTTTTGGTGTTTTGTTGACTTTTTTGTATGGAACCGTTTGTGAAAATCTAACTAATCTATTTAAATAAAATTTTAAAATATAAAAAAGAATAGTACCTAATTCCAAATTTCTCTAGTATCTACAATTTTTGTATGTATATGAGTCGAATTAGGTGAGCCCCTTGGGGTCGGGGAGGGGAGATTATCTAGTGTTTATTTTTAAAAGGATTCCGCTAGGGAAATTCCTACTTAAACTTTCTTGTATTCAATGAATTTATTTATTTGAATTTTTTATCTTGATGAAAAGATTTTATTTTATAATGAGCTGCGGTGTCCGAGTGGTTAAGAAGATGGACTTGAAATCCATTGGGTTCTACCCGCACAGGGTCGAGTACTGTCCGCAGCGTTGATTTTAATTTCAAAAGTAGTCGAGTCAATGAGATCTTCCATTTTCGTGATAAAATTTCAAACCTATTTTTTGAAAGTATACCTTGCGTTTGGCACACATATTTCACATATAAAATATGTTTGAAGAAAAAATTAGGATTGAATTTGGATAGAATTTAATAAAATAAACTTGGTCCAATAATGTATTACCATCGTATAGTTTAATATTTAAGACTTTTCCAAGAATCCTTGTTGTTAAAAATAAATTTATGGAGGAAGAATTTTTGGATGTAATCCACGCTAAGTCTGTCTTGTTTCTTGTTAAATGGTTTTGTTTTTTTTTTTTGTTTAAAGCAATATTTAGTGAGAACTAATAATTGCAGTAGTTACTTCCAAGTTAATACCAGATTTACTATCAGTGATTCTTATTTAATTATTTGAAAAAAATAAAAACGAGAAGATATTTTTTATACAAATTAACAAAGGAGTAAGTTTTTGACATTAATTGGCACCTAAAATATTTGCTTGATTATTGGTTTTAAAACAGCTTACAACTTTATTTTGACTTTGCTTGTGTTTGCCTTTAAACAAAGGTTTTTAATAAAAATTATTGAAACATTCGACTCATTTTTAAGCACTCTTTAAATCTTATGAATAATTTGAATTGAACTAACCATGAGCTTTGGTGTCCGAGTGATTAAGGAGATGGACTTGAAATCCATTGGGTTTTACCCGAATAGGTTCGAATCCTGTCCGCAGCGTTTTCGTTGTGTGTCGAAATATTGTTTTTAAATATTTACATTAAACTGATTATTCTTCTTATATCTTTAACAATATTTATTTATTTATTTACATTAAGCACTCTTAAAACATTTGCGTGTTCATACGCAAGAAACATAATAATCGATTTAAAAATTTTCTGTACCTACGTGCACAAAACTCTTTACTTAAATAAATTTACCAATATATTTATTCCAAGCCATAAACTGCGTACCGTAGAACTTTATATCTACTTCTATTCAAAGTTCTTCGAGTTAATTAAAAACAATTTTCTTTTCCAACTATATAATATCGCAGAGATCCATATAAATAGTAGGTGTAAAGTTAACCATAATGTTCACCAGTAACGCATACTACGCGTTCATTTCTGGAATTTAACATTGCGAAAATCTTTTTAAAAGAAAAAATCTAAAGAATATAAGGAATAGATGTAAGAGAATGAAGGACCTGTTTTTATACGACCATAGTCTCCATAGTATTGCCCGGAACCACAATGTTTTGTCTCATTAGTCTCCCACTACGTGAATTAAGATAATCTCACAGGTTGTAGGACTAATGAATTGCTCTCTGATTTCAATTGAACGATTACGCGAGATTCTCTTCTAATTCCACGTACGAATACGACCCAGCAGTGAGGCATAGTTTTATTCATTAGCTAAAAGCATTTGTTAATAGTGTTGCCATTGATGTTGTTTTGACAAACTGTGTAATCATTTAAAAAAGCATAAGAAGAATTGAAATATTTAATTTAAAAAAAATAAATTATGGTGTACCTCAAGGCTTCGTTTTGTCATCGACTTTATTTCTCGCCCGTAGTAACCCTTTCGGAAACTTCTAATCAGCTTTTCATATTTGTTTCTATTTTAACATCTTTATTGTTTGCATAAGAAACCTACTGAAACGTCAACCTCAGCGTATTAAAAGCTCATTCAATTTTGATCTGCACAGAGCTTTGCCTTGTGAGGACTTAAACAAATTTGAACCCACGATATCTAGGAACCCACGACAGTTTACTCTCGAGGCAAACTTCGGATGAACCTATACTGTAAAGTAATGAGAATTCTCTTTCAGCCGCACTGCACAAATGTGAAATGCTCTATATTCGGCTCTATATTCTAAACCACAAAGAAATTCGCATTGATATCGTCAATGAAAAAACTGCATTGGCAACACTCCTATCTATTTCTTTACCTGTTCTACGTATTGACTTTGTGCAAATGTTTCACCATTTCTGGTGTCTGCGGAATCTCAACTTCCAAGTTTCTTCGATTTCTTTCTCTGCTATACAGAATATTGAAGAAGTATATATAGGTACCTAACATATGTACCTAAAGGTACATCTTCGAAGAGGACTCCGACGTGAAGGAGAAGATGTATGCACCTTGACATTGGTGGTAAGTAATTTCCATTTGTCACGAGAAATGATTTCTACGAGATTTGAAATTCATGATGCAACCCAGCAACAGCAGCAGCAGCAGCTCCGCAATTTGAAGAAGACAGTACCTAACCTACCCATAGAGTGAAGTGATGTTGTTCCTGCTTCGATATCCTTCCTCAGTGATCGCAGTTTGCTTTGTGCATCTGTGAGGGAATTCAAAATGTGAGCTAATGATGTAGGAGGAGCCGAATAGAGTATACCCACTGTTCTCGTATAATACTCGTAGGTATGTGCTTCTGGGGAGCTCCCTAATTTGGGAGGCTTTTCTTAATGGATTGATATGGCACAATTGGTTGTTGTGTTTGGATTTTTATTGTTTGCATTTTGCTTTTCTCGGTTTTGGTTTTAATTACCACACTAAATAAATGGATGATGTTGGTTGGCAGAGATTTGTCATCTATCGCTGCTGCTGTGCTGGCATTTATATAGAGTTTTATTTTGTGAATAGAAGATACAGATACCTGTATTCAATATTATTGCAATCGTTAGGCATTTAAAAGAAGTGGAGTTGAATAAAATATTTCCGAGAGTCATTAAGATTTGCAAACGGAATAAGATATTGATGGCTAAGAAATGAAGTTGATAGACTAAAATATTTATGAGCTCTTGATAACGATAAAAAAAAAATTCAACATTATTTTGGAAAGAAGTTCTTCGTGGATCTTGATATTTCGCAATATTTTCATTTCATCTAATATAATGTATAGGAGTTTTAGGTTTGGGTTTATTTTTTTTGTAAACTTTGTTTTGTATGTTTATTTTTTATTTACGACTTAAGTAGAAATTAACTTCTACTTTCATGTGCTTTGTTCCAATTCAATGTCTTTTGCTTATAATTAAGGTCCACTAAATGTAATACATATTTAAGCAATTATTTCTCACTTGCAGACAACAGCTTCGGGATGTCGGGATGTTACTGCAGAAATCAGAAAACAAGCACGCTGCATTACTATACAACCAACATCATATCAACAACACCATCATCATCCGACCAATATACAGCAGTCACCCACAACCCATCGAATTCATTATTAACCACGTGCCTCATGGACCACACAACTCATTTTTCAATATACATGAATATTTTTTGTTGTTACAGTTCACACTTTATCTTAGTAAGAAACATAATAAGCCAACGTATCAAAATTGAGGTTTGTCGACTCAGCGACAAGACTGAACTCATTTGCTTCCGAACACCATCAGTGACTGTCTTAAGACAAAGGCTGTGTTGCTATCAAAGTGAAGCTCCCAGACAAAACCGAAGCAGCAGTAAAAAAAATAACAAAATACTTGGTAATTAACTTTTCCAACAAACTGAAATTCAAGAGATATGCTGACTATGTTGAAGAGAGCCAACTTTTTTCTGCACTAGTGCATCCGCTCCTCTGAAATCGAAATGAACTGAGTAAATGCTTTCCAGAAGCATTATCAGGAACCTATTAGAAGACCATCGAAACCCAGAAGAAAAACAACTTCTCCAGCAACAGCTATAACCTAGTGACAGGTATCTATACTCCCGAGCCATTACCAACGATCAATTTGAAGACATCATCCACAACGCAGCTTCAGATTCTTTTTCCTGTAAAGGCGAAACGTTTTCGTTCTAAAATAACCCTAAAATTGTTGTTACACCCTTCTCGTTGTATTGAGTTTGTATTATTTCCAGATATCAGCAAAATTATTAGGTTATACGAAATATTTTTTTGTTCCGAATTTGTTGGCTTCAAAAAAAAAAAAACACGGGACGGTGGCGTTAATAGCTTTTCTCGATAGGGGAGATGAGTTTTAAATTCCATACATATTTTTTTATAAAATTGCATTATTAAACTATGACTTCATCCGCTGTGATTCCAAACCATGTCTCCTACGTTTTTAACTCAACAAGAGGAGAAGCAGCAGATGGCTTCACAGAAAAAATTGTGAAGATAATAATAAATTTATCACCGGCTTTGCCAATTTAAAATGAAGCGTGTACGAAGAGCACCAAAAATCCTTCTAATATATTTTCATGATTAAGAAATTTCTCTCAAAAATCCAGAATATTAAAGTCGAGAAATAGATTAAACACCACTACCAGGGTAAGAACCTCAGTACTAAAATTTCGGAGAAGATTTGTAAAAAAGTGGAATAAATTAAAAATGTCCGGAGTAGGTTTGAAAACAAAAGAAAAACTCAAATTTTCAAACACTGTTTTCTAAACAAAAAAAATTATTTTAACAAACATACAAATTAAAAAAAAAATAAATCACATACATGTTAGAGTTGAAAATACTTTGTACTTAAAATCACTGTAAATATTAGAGATCATTGAATATAATTTGAAGAAAATGTCAGAAAATAAATATAAAAAGAGGAATCTGTTCTCCTGGAGTTCAATATAATTTGGACTGCGAAAGGAGTAAGCCAAGGGAAATATTGGCACAGAATCCGGCCTTTATTATACATATGTAACTTCCATTCGATTCAGAACATATGTAATTAAATTTTAGATTCGAACAGTCAAATTCAGAGTTGGTTAAAAAATTATATAACACAGCGTGGTTTGTCTTAAGAATTTTTGAATTTTTCAGTGTGGAAAAAACGAGTAGATCTCAAAAAAGCGGAGTGGAGGAGTAGATTTATTTTCTTTCTTAAAATTGGAGTAAATTTACTCCGATTGGAGTAAGGATCTAACGCTGACCACTACAGAAAAGATATATAGCATAGCTGTTTTTGAGGGTAGTAGCTGTGTATTACGTTTCATCCGTTAAAAGTTAATAAACTTTTACAGATTGTTGGTGAAGTGAAAGACTCATGGGTGGGATTAATCCCCTTGACTATAAACGCAACTGCCCGGTGGTATACCTCTTCCGCAGAAGTCTATGCCTTGGAATAGCTAGTTCCTAACCTTAAATTTTTCAATATTAACACAAAATTTAAAAAAAACTGACAACTTTAAAACCCAAAAGCTAAATTATTGACAGAATTTAAACAAAAATCCAATAAAAAATTCGTGTTTAATCTCCTTGGTTCAGTGCCACTTTCTGTTCTGTAGTATTCGTTCATTTATTCAACCCCCTTTGCAGCAATGAAATGCGTCCTACACTATATATACCTAATATCCATCAACTTTATACTCTAAGATTGTTAATGAATATCTCATTTATACATTCTTACTCTCACTTCCCTCACCATCATCCATACATATCTCTTCGCATCAAAGTCATTTTCCCTCATTTCGTGCTCTTGGCTCTTTGCTTTCTTCTAAAACTTTTCCATCTCCTTATTTCCTTTGTTATGCTTTTTATTGTCGTCCTTCAAGAAAAACCATATATTCTCAAGGATTACAGTCATTTCTGAAGAATGAGACACACCATCAAGGAAAATCCAAAAATTCATCAATCTTTGCCAATCCAAAAAAAAAAAATACAAAAAAAAAATTTGTAAACTGATGCACTATGCCAACTTGACTCCCCCCAAAAAATGCAGCCATCATACAAAAAATAAAAACCGCAAGGTTTGGTGGTATGTCAAGGAAGAAAAAAGTTTCCTTCTGCTTTCTTGTCGGCGGCGGAAGTCTTAAGGACACATCCTGCAAAACACTATTTTGATCTTAAAAAGTGAACCTAGTTTGTATAGTAGCTCTCCCCCCCCATCCCCGGTGGTGGTGCTGTGGAGCCCGTAGGACGCATAGAGCCTGTCAAACATTGTGGCCAATTGCATCCAGCTGCATAAAATATCGGCGACTTTTAGAAACAGCTCAGGAAAACACAAAGAGGATGAGGCTCGTAAATGAAGGAAGACCATTTTTTGTTATGCTCCTATATTTTTGTTCTATGACGAAGAAGACGACGAAGTCTTTTGAATGATTTTTAAGGCAATATGGGTGGCATCAGAATTCGCTGGTCCTGCTACAGCAGGTTCTCAGGCTTGATTTTTTTTTTTCATTTTATTTCGCTGACGATGAAAAATTACTACTCACTGTGTGAGACTTGCTTTTCTTCTAAAATATACCGTGTGGGCCTTGATGGTTGTATTTCATTTTCGTTTTTCCAGGATCCTCATGAAAATATCCTGCATTCTGATGCACGGCTGAACATTGCTGGTTAATGCTATACTTTATATATGTAAAGGTATACCTACTGATGTTGTCCTGGTAAAGGATGAGCATGGTGTGTGGTTGATGGTGGGGCTATATGTATTAAGTGAAGAACTGTGCTGTTTTTGTTCGCCTTTATTATTTTTCATCTATTTCTCAGAACGCTGTCAAAATCTCTTTCGCACACAATGGGGGCGTTCAGAGAGTAGGTATAAGGCAAATGGAATAAACGAAGGAATCACTATATTATTTCAAGAAACAGAATAAGTAGTACCCTATTTCCGTTAATATTAAAGGATTCACCGGAAATCCGTTGCTGGCAAGGTCTATATTATGTCAACAATTTTCTTGGATTAAAAGCTTTGCAAATTGGGGATTTTGTTGAAATGTCTAGGAGCTTTACCAAAATTCTTTATCATGATTTCTTACGAAAAATATAAATAGAGTGTAATAGCGGATTTATCCCCCTACACGTTTTTAAATTCAGGTATGTCTTTTGAAAAAAACTTTCATTTAAGTCCATCGGAGCTTGTCATACCGAATTTTTATCCTGAAGTTTTTAAACATTTTTAAACCAATCCCACTTCTGAACCATAGTAACGCAGCATTCCGTTTATTTCGTTTGAATGATTCAAACTATAATATTTTTTTGTAGAATTTTTCAAAACAAACTAACCACACCCTAACGGAGAAAAGTGAATGCAAAAACAAAACAAAACAAAGCAAAATAAAAAACACATCGAAACATCTGAATGAAGAAAATTGAGGTTAGGGTTGAAAACGTTTTTCTTCTGCGGGTTAAAAGTCTCTTCGTTATATAGCTTCTTTTTTTTTTTTCTTTTAATTTTTTACTTCCTTCAGGAGAAAGGGCCACATATAAGAAGAGTAACGATGGATGGATAAGTGAATGAATGGTGGTCGCCTTTGTGAGTGCATCGAAGAACTATAGCTCTGGCAGGCAGCCGCCTACTCCCACGCCCCCTACTGTCGCTGCCAAACACTCTGAATCGCATTAATCTTCTGCATTTCTGTCCAACTCATGACGAATCATTTTTCAACTGCGGCAACCATACACACGAATGTCGTATGTACATATATGTATATTCTTAGACAACAACGACGACTCCGTTGAGGAATGCAGTTTCGATAATGGATTTTGGGTTTTGGCCAAAATATAAAGTCTGGGTATATAAAATCCGATATAATTTGAGGAGGTATGTTTGGGAATAAATGCAGCATGCGATGAGTGTATTTTTTTCTTTTGTTATTTTTGTTATTTTTCAGTGGTGCCCAGGCGTGTATATCTCTATGGATGTTGAGGGAACAGAATATACCTAGTAAAAGTGTCGTCGTCGTAATGTTTGTCAGTGAAATTATAATCAATAAGACGACGACGACGACGACGACTACGACGACGATGGAGTTGGCACACCTGCATCAGGTCATGTCAAAGAAGAAAAAAAAAAATAGGTAGGTACTCAAAGTAGTATGCTAGGATGACATCATTCAGAGCCAAGTTGCCAGTTGCTGAAACAACAGAATTCCTCCACGTTTTCCTGGTCCATAGTGCACCAGAAAATAACTCGATTCAATGTAAGCGATCAACCTGTGTAACTGAACGCGACATCCAGCACAGTGATCGTGACATCCCCTGTGGTTCTTTCGATGCTAATTTGTTGCAGTTGCGAGTGTGGTGCATCTTTTTCAATGATGCAAAATGATGGTATACATTTATTTATATACAAAATAAAACATGAAGAGGAAAATTTCACTTAACTACAAGTACATATCTATTTTCCCATTTTAAAATCAGTTGGAGATCCAATAAAGACGTGACTTTTAATAAAATATTCAGTTCAAAGTGTGTCATTTTATAAAAAATTTACTGACCGAAATTTGTGTTTTAAGGCCACCATTAAAATTTTACTTTAATCTTACGACAATGTTTTTACAAGGAGAAGTTGTGAACTTGCCAAAAAAATTATTCCGTGAAATTTAATGGAGGCCAAACTTCCTCAACAATTATTGTTAAGAAAAAAATCTTGTTTAATACAAATTTTGTATTATGCTGTTAAATCTAACAAGAGATACTCTTTGAGGATTTGTCAATTCCTTGCAAGAGATAGTAACCCGTGAAAAACATTTATTATTTCAATTTTTAGGTGGTTTATGCTGGGAATGGAACCCAAGACCTTCGGCCAGGGCCGGAGCAACTATATGTACAAGATGTGCAAATGAACAGGGAGCAAATTCTAGGAGCGTATTACCAGGAAAATGTAATCTGATCTTGTGCAAACAAATATGTACTGCCATTTGCATTTTAACCACAAAACTCGCTCAAATTATCCCAAAATAACATCCATCACAACATACCTACCGGGGATACCTCAATAAAAAAAACCGCATTGAAAGTCTACCTTTTCGAAAAAGTGGAAAAGTCTTATGCATGTATATCAGTGTATGTATAATGTGTGCAGATATAAAAAAGGAGCGCTTTCTGCAAATCTTGCACATGGCAGAAGCTTGGCTGAGGCCTGCCCTGCCATTTTACTCAAATATTTAAGTCGTCTCTAAATTTTATTATTGGTAGGGCCCAATGAGTTAATAGAATATTATTTAGACTCACGAACTACACAACTTTACAAGAACAAATATTGGGCGCCGCACGCGCTTTATTGACACAAGTGAAGTTTTGCGCCTCAAAAAATGTGTCAAAAAATCATTTCCTTGTAAGAATCAATAGGTACTGTGAGACAGGCAAATTGTATAATACAATAAAAAATTGTATTGAAAATAAGTACTTCCATTTCTAATATAGGTCAGTTTGTTCGGCACAGAATTATGGCCAAAAGAATATCCAAATGTATGGCACAGATTGAGGCCAAAAGAGTGTCCTCGCAGCAATTACCCACAAAATATGATGGGCTGTGAAAACTCTCAGCAACAATTTCAGTCGCAGCGAAAAAATCCGGCAAATCAAAAAAAACCGACAACCAAACAACCACATGCAAATAAGTGGACGTTTTGTATTTTTTTTTTTCATTTCAACTTTTATTTGTAGTTTTATAATTTAAGTCTTACTTTTCTAAAAGAGAATTAATTTTATGTATTTTAATAATAAGAGGGAAGTTAATTTGGCCGAATTGGCTGAGATCAAATTTTAGAATGATGAAATTTTAATCAAATGTCAATTGACAATTTAAAGGCCTCCACAAAAGAAAGCACAAAAAACCAGTATTCTGAAATACTGGGTTGCATTAGTTTGTGGAGGAAACACAATGCGGTTAAAATTGTTCGCGTACATTGTGGCTATCCGCACAATGGATTAAGTCAACGTTGCGCTAAATCGAGCACTGAGTGGCGGACAGTCACAATACGCGCGAATACAGTTTCTATAAAGTCTTTGCTTACACACCGACTGTTTGACTACCAAAGTGAAGTAAATATTATTAAGCAATTATTTGTATATACTTTTGTTTATTTGAATCTAGTGTTTGAATCTAACACTTGATTTAAGAGTCTAAATTTTAGAGTCAATTTCTTGTACTAGATTCTATACGGCTATACATATACAGGTGTTGGCAACCCTGGTTCGGAAATAAAAAGACGTCAATTTATTTATCTGCCTCAATAAAAATTAATTTTTTACAAGTTTATAAATAAAATTCATATTAGTAATTAAAAAGCAACTATTTTCATTAATTGTTTAATAGTGATAAAGTAAAATAATATAAATTGTATGCTTTAATATTTATATTTTGTTTGTTTGATATTTGCGCGCAACATTCAAGACATAACCTCTATTTCTGCTCATGGAAAGTACATCTCAAATTAAACGTACCCGCAGCGAGAACTCACCAGAATCGATATTACAACAGAAAAACAAAAAATATTATTCTTCAGTACCTAGCCTAAGTAAACCAACAAATATTGCTACAATGGGTGATGTTTTTTCTTGGGATACCTTTGATATGAAAATGAAAATTATGTTTGAGGATGTTGTCAAAAAAGAAGACATTCGAGCACTACAGGATGAAATCATAATGGTAAAAAACGAAAACGTCCAACTTCGAAAAGAAATAGGTGACATAAAAAACAGACTTCAATATTTTGACCAAAAATTTCGGCGAAATAATGTTGTTGTTAGTGGTCTCAAATGCAGGAATATCACTGAAGCATCACAATCTATGATGGACTTATGTAACAGAGTTCTCAAAACGAATGTTGTAATCACCAGAACAATTGAGATCAAAACCAACTCTGACTACCTATTTGAATTAGATTCTGTAAGTCAAGTTAATAATATCTTGCATAGCAGTGGTAAACTCAGAGGAAGCGGTATTTATGTGCAGCGTGACTACACAGAATCGGAGCGACAGCAGCGATACCACCTACGCCAGGTGAAAAAAAGTGTACAGGCGGCCAATAAAAACACCAAGTGCTCATTCAAAGGCACTACTTTGTTTGTTGATGATAAGGCATTCAAATGGAATGAGCTAGGTGTTATCGCAACCACCGAAGATGACAGACTGTTTCTTGGAAACCTGTTGGGGCGTACAAATGCTAGCTATGCTGTGACAGTGCAAGATGTGAGACGGAGTACTAAGAAGCAAAATAGTGCGGGGAGTTTAAAACAATAACAACTAGAAGTATGTCAGATTTTATCCTACAATGTTGCTAATTTAGCTAATAAATTATTATTTGGTAATTTGGCAAACACAATCAAAAAAAAAAAGCTGGTAATAGGGTCAAATTTAACTCTGGAGTCTTTTTGTGAACATTTTCGTGAGCTCTTGTCTTCACAAGATCTATTTTCAATGGCAATTTACCCACAACCTTACGTTACTGATGCAATTCTGGACCAACCTATTACACTTACGGAGTTATGCTTTGTGTTGGCCAATACTAAAGACAACAAAGCACCTGGATTGGATAGGATACCATTCGAATTTTACAAAAATGCGCCACTCAGTTTTAAAAATGAAATGGTGTTACTTTTCAATACAATTTTCAATGACGAAATTATCCCTAGCTCCTTTCATGATTCCGTAATTGTTCCCGTATTTAAAAAAGGAGATATAAATTGCGTTTCAAACTATCGGGGCCTGTCCTTATCCGATGCTATTTACAAAATTTTTACAAGTGTGTTGCTGAACCGCATTAACTGTTGGCTGGACGAGAACAACATTATCAACGAGTTTCAAGCTGGATTTCGGAAAGACTATTCTACAGTGGATAACATATTCAGCCTAAACAGCATAGTTCAACTAAGATTCAAGAAGATGAAAAAGGTATATACTTTCTTTGTTGACTTTAAATCGGCTTTTGATACTATCTCGCGCAATGCCTTGTTCTATAAGCTTTCGTCTATTGGCATGTCCACAAAAATGTTAAAAACTTTGGAAGTCCTCTACAATAATACCAAAACAACCATATGGGATGGTGAGTTTACCTCTGATTTTATATTTGTGAACCAAGGACTAAAACAAGGATGTGTGCTCAGCCCAGAAATGTTCTGCATCTATTTAAATGATCTTTATGATGAATTACCTGGTGGCATACTTATTTCTGGCATATGGATCAAAGTTCTCCTTTATGCGGATGACCTTGTCCTCCTAGCAGACAGCCCAAAGATGCTTCAGGAAATGATTGACAAACTAGAGATTTACTGTGCTAAGTGGAACTTAATCGTAAATCTTAATAAATCTAAATGTATGGTTTTTCGACAAGGTATACGTCGCCCAGCTGCTGAAAAATGGTACATCAATGGTACGGAAATAGAAGAGGTAAACGAGTACAAATATCTTGGGGTTCTTCTTACCTACAATCTTAAATACAATAAACATTTGGAAGCTAAACTTGAGAGTTCAAAAAGTGCAATAAATATGACGTGGCTATCGTTCATAAAAAATCCGAATATTATTCACAGCAACAAACTGAAAATTTTCGATGCAGCATCACGGTCGATTATGTGTTACGCCGCTCAGATCTGGGGACAAAATGAATATGATGTGGTCGAAAAACTCCTCCGATTCTTCATTAAGAAAATGCTATGTCTACCTAGCAACACACCAAACTATATGTTGCATCTTGAAACAAGGATCAACAAAATGCACATTTTTACTTTGAAAATGCATTTTGACTACATTCGAAAAGTATTTAAGTATTCAAATAGCCGCTTGCCGAAAATACTAGCTGATGAAACAATTTTAGAATGTACGTATTGGGTAAAAGACTGGCATAGCTTATTCAGATTGACTGATGTCGAATTGGATTTCCATCTGCCAAATATAGATTGGTGTTCTAAACATAATGAGGTTGTTGAAGGACTCGTAAAAGTACACTGGGATGATCATGTTGGCTTGGCACATAGATCACAGTTTCATGATGAATACGCCAATTTAAGGTACGATTCACTATACTTTGATGACAGGCTGAAAGCTAAATGGATTTCACTCATTTTTAAAGCCAGAGGAGGTCTCCTTAACATAAATGCACGAGCATTCAAAAGCAACACTGATGGAATTTGTTCTATTTGCAACACTGATGAACCTGAAAATACATTCCACCTAACAGCGAGATGTCCTATTTACAAAGCTATGCGTAAAAATCACCTGGGAAAAGAAGTGTTAACAAAGGACGAATTTTACACCTTGCTGAATGGCCAGGACTATGAGCGTCTCTACCTATTTCTATCAAATGCATTAAATTATAGATATTTAATTATAAACGAATATAGTTAAATCGTTCTTGCAGAATAATATAAAACTTTTAACTTGCCAATCTGACATACAACAAACAGTTATTGTCATAATATTTTTTGATTTATTTTTAAAAGTAATGCTAAATCTTCATTAAATTGTAGTAAACTCCAAATGTTATTATTATTTTAAATGATCTTTAATGTATCAATTACTTTTGTAAATTATGTTCTTGTATTACAAATAAAATATTATTATTATTATTATTATTATTATTATTATTATACAGGTGTATTTATTAGATTTTTGACTAGGCTCGACTGTTCGAAATAGTTGGAATTGGAAATATGCTTTATTTGATTAAACAAAATGTTGAATTAGCGAGTTTAAGACATTCGAGTCTGTTGCCTAAAGTACGGTAACTCAAATATCAACTAAACATGTCCATCTAAAACTTAGGCAACTGTGCAAAGTTAGACAACATTTATAAATACCCGATATATTTTAGCGAGTCATATTTGACAAAAAATGTGCGTCGGCCGGGAATCGAACCCGGATCAACTGCTTGGAAGGCAACTATGCTTACCATTACACCACCGACGCAGCTTAACGTTATATTTTCAAATTTGCAGAATATTTTTATTTCAATCTGTTTCATTATCAAAAACTTAAGTCATCATATCTTTCAGCTGTGTATAACTTTTTGAATAAATATAATAAGTAGCTGTAGAACAAGCTTTAATTGCTTCTTAGTCACGAAATGTGTTAAAAATTGATATAATATTTGTGCTTGTTTATCTTAATAATATGCAAAAAAATAAATATGAAAACAAATAAGAAGACAGCTGAATAGACCTTGGTTGCGTTGAAATTATAGCTTAGACCTGGATGGGGATATGTGAAAAAAACTTGTTCAAGATAGCCGATTGTTGTGACGATGATAAATTATGCTTTCAGAGTTTTAGTCCAATTCCATATTTTTGTTTAAATCAATGGTGCACAATTTTAAACAGCCTATAATATTAAGGTATTATAGCATGATTTTACTTTTCAATTTTCTAACTTTAAAAAAAATTTAAACATTTTTTAATTAGTATCATTTACTAGATCTGTTTTCTTAGTAAACTGCAGCTGAACAGACCTAATTGAGGTTCTTAAAAAAAAGTAAACAAACATAGACTGCTTTTAAACGCTGCAATTACCCCCTGCGATTTTTAAGCACATAGGCGGGGGATTTATGCGGTGGCCGGGGTAAACAAAGTTGCAGAGGTTGAAATAATTGCAGAGTTATCGCTCTTTCTTCTATGTGCTTTTTCCTATTGTTTGACAAATAAATGTGGGGAGGGTAAAAGGGGAACACAATAATAACACTCTCAAGTTTTAGTTAATTTAGTTTAATTCAGTGAATTCATAAAAAAAGTATAAATGTAGACACTTCAAATTTAATTTAATAAATTATTTAACATAGTTCAATTTTTAGATATAAGTTTAATTTAATATTACATTTAAAGTTTTAGTTTTAAATTATATTTAGTTCAGATAAAAACTTGACAAGAAAGAAACAAAAAAAAAAGACAAGATCTCGTGGCTTCTAGCGTTTCGTTTTTTTATCGTTGCCTGTTGTTCGTTGCGGGTTCAAACTGCAAGTCCCTCGAGTTCCTTCTCTCACTTCTTTTCCCATTTCGTATTTTACTGTCTTCGTTTCGTGTTTTGAATCTCCGGTAATCACGCGATTGCGGTAGCTAATATGACGAAGAGTAGGAGAACGCGGACTTAGGGACAGCTTAGAGCATTCTAATCCCACATAAATTGAAGAAAGAGTGTGAAGAGATACTTCCTTCTTATTTGACAAAAATTGCAGCTTTTAAAATTTACAGCGTTTGTATGGATGCTGCCATAAGAAAGAAATTCAAAAGAGAAACCCCGTTAAAAATTGCAGTCGTCTAAAAGCAGTCATAACATTTTTACATTTGCAATTGTCAAAGTGACATTCGCATTAATTATGATACTTAAAATATACAAGAGGCATTTGGTGATTTTATCTTCGATAAAATGTTAAGTAAAAAGATAGTATGATGCTAACTAGTTTAAAATTTGGATAATTCTGTTTTTAACTCGGCATTACACATTAAACTGCTTTTACATCAAATTAAATTGTCTAAAGTGTTGCCCCAATATTTGAAAAAACAGTATTTCTAATTTATCTTATCGAGTTTTTTGCTCAATCATTTAATCTTAAATCAAAAACACGAATCAAATCTAAAAAAAAAAAACAATAAAAACCACCCATTCGGAGAAAAATAATTGAAACCAATCTTTTCAGAATAAAAAAAAAAATTTATTAAAAAGTAAATTAATTTCAAAACAAATTTCCATAGGTACTTTAGTACCGTAAATGTATGAAAATATATTTTCCATCAGCATAGACACTCCCATTGCATTCTCCTTCTTCTTCTTAAAAAAAAATGAAAATAAATCTCGAAAACAATGGCATCAATCTTCAAAACCAAAAGTCCACCTACTGTCAGATTCATAAAATAAAAAAAAGTCGTCTATTCTAAAAATGCAAAACAAAAATTTAACAAATCCAAAAAAATACCAAAATAAAAAAAATTGCACAACCAAAAGCACTGTAGGTATATACCTATGCATTAAAAACCAGAAAAACCATCCATTACTGAACTTCCATCATGAGTATCCACGAAGTCCTGATGTATCAGTAGCTAGAAATCTATGAGTTTTTTCTACTCCATGTAGTATGTATATGCAAATTTGTAACGCAACAAAACAAAGATATTTACCACACCTCCTACGCCCATGCACTCTTTCTAAAAAAAAAAAAAAACGAAGAATTATCCTGCATTTTTGGAAAGAGAAGGTATACCTAAAAAAAAACTTCAATACATATCTTCTCTCAAAAAAAAAAAAAAACTCTAAAAAAGTCTTTGTGTCCTGCAAATGAAGCAAAAACCTTCCTTTTTCCAAAACCTTAAAAAGCAAAATAATAATAACGTCCTCCTGTCCATCTGAGATCCGCCAACGATGACTTGCATCCGATGATTTTATACCTCCCACAGACCACATACACACACAGGACATTCTTATAGTCCTCTACTATGTGATGCGGTGCAAGGACGAAAAACTAGATTTAATGCTGATGGGGCATTTTGGCCTGCACCTAGGCCAATGCTGATGCTTTTCAAACGCTGATGCTGACGAAAAAGAATGACTTCCTCTTAGAGGTTTTTTTTTTTTGTTTTTCTGTAAAAAGTCCTTGATGGGGTGTTTTTTTTTGTTTATTTGCTGCATGCGAAAAAGGATATTGCGCCAACACAGCACAACCAGCCCAAAATCCAGATCCATCAGAGGAGCAGCAGCATTAAAAAAAAAATAATAGAAACAAAAAAAAACACCAAAAGAGCGTGTGTTATATAGCTATTCGTATAAAGAATGATTAATCGAATAACTAGGATCCTTGTTTTGTTGTGTTTGGCTTAATGTGCAGGCGTTGCACATGGCAGTAGCCATTACTTCCACTTCTCATGACAGCTCAGACCGAGGATATCGCACAACTCTATACACGACTATATCCTTTGAACGGACGACGTTTCGGAATTTCGGTGTTTGCGAGAGTGTGCATCATCAGAATTGTGATCTTTTTATTTGCTTAGCGCCTTTGGGAAAAAAAGGAACGACGACGATGAATTCTTCTTTTTTTGTTTTTTGTGAATGCCCACCAATCAAAGGATTTTCGTTTCGTACAGAGAAATAACAATTTTTTGTCCATCCATACTTTTGCTTTTGCTTCTACTGCATCATCAGACAACAGGATTAGATTGAAAGGATTTTGAATCTAAAAAGTACGTATTGTTTTTTCTTCCTTTATCTCAGCGCCTTGTAAATGGGTTGCATCCACTAATAGGATAGACTGAGTATATGTAGATAGTAGGTATTTGTCGAATGACATTTTTCATCATCAAACCCAACGTCATCATCGATGGAGAGGGTCCACTTTTCAGTTTTCCAACCGACCAACGACGACAGCGACGAAAAAATCCTGTAATCCTATCAGAAAGAAGCTTTTTTGTCACTCACTCCATTGCATCTATATCTTTCAGGATATATGAAGGATGCCCTAATCCGGATCTGTCATTCGTAAATTCAGACAAAGGATCTAGGTGGACTATATAGCAGGCGGCGAGCAAAATCCACGAAAAAAAAAATTGTTAACATTCTTTTTTTTTTTTTTTTATAAATATGTATTCTACAAAACAAAATGAAATGCAGAGACACAGTGGAGAGAATGTATAGAGAAAGGCATGGGATGATAATAATAGCCAGGATAAACAAATATTTATTTAATCCTTTCACTTCCCGCTGAACGATCAAAGTGCGGCAATGCTTTTGTGTGCACATAATTCACAGAGCTAGGTTGCGCCTGCAATGAGGTGAGCAATAGTTCCATCTCTCAGTAAACAGAAAAAAAAAAATTAAAAAAAGCCATCATAAACGCGAGTCCTTGAAGAAAGCTCGTCGTTATATTTTTTTTTTTCCTTCTTCTTCCTTACATTACAATTAAGGCGTTGGAGCATGATGGTGGTCATAACATAATCCTTCTGCCAGAATGAAATCGGGTTTTAGTTGTTACAATTTTTTTTTGTCTCAATCTTCATCCGCTGAAAATATAAACAAAATAAAAGTGAAAAAAAGGATAATCAAAGAACAAGTGGCACGGGGTGGTCTGTAGGTTTCGCGAGGGTATAGAAAGGTAGGTTGTAAGTAAAAAATAAAAAAAAACAATACAAAAAATGTATTGTGTTGTGTTCAGCGATTTATCGCTGTCCTTGCAAACTTTTTTATATCCTTAATAAAAAAAAACTAAAAAATAAAAAACACAAAATTACTAAAAGAAAAACAAAATTAAAATCGGTAAAAACTTGATGTATCCATTTTTATCCTTATTTTTTTTTTTTTTGAATTTTTTTATAGGTATAAATTTTCTTCGTGGTGGCATTTTTCTTCCAAGTGAATGCAGGTCTTTTTTTGGAATTCAGATAATGGTGTTGTCGGTGGTGGTGGCTTTGAGGGACTATGGTGGGTAGTTTGCAGAATGAAGCAAAAATGGAGAAAGGGCTCCCTTTTTTTTGTCTGTGTTGCAATACAACAAAGGACTTTTGCTGCGCGCATTCGAGCTTGTGAATGGTTCGTTAACATCGGTTCAAATGACATTTTCTTTAGATTTTTGTTTTCTATTTATTTATTTTTTTTTATACATTTTCCGTTTTTTATTTTTTATATTTTATTTCGTTGTAAATTGAAGGAAACAAAAAAAAAAAATGTCAAAAACTAGGATAAACTCATTCGGATAGGAAACAAAGAATACAAGTTAAATGGTCACTTTTCGTATTGTGTCGATGTCCTGATTTTTGTGACAAAAACAAAATCATGTTTATGAGCATTTTGTGAGATGTTGGAGGAAATAAGGTTTTGGCTTTTGTGGTTGACAAAATAAGAAAAAGTGTCAGAAATGACAGTTTTAAAATTGGGTTTCTCTTTTGTTGTTTTATAACTTTATTTGTGAAATATATTTCAAAATTAAAATGCTTTTATTATACAATAATGGTAAATAAAAAGTTTTACTTTTATTTACGGCCAAGGCCATCATAAAATAAAGCTCTTCGCTCTATGGACTTTTACCTTAAATTAGAAAGACTGTTAAAAAATATAGAGGCAAATACTGAATTAATTATTTAAAAAAAAATTCACTGTTTTCTTTCTATAGCGGAAATATCATTTAGGTACTCAATTACTTCAGTGCTATAGAGTTAACTATGAGTTAAACCCGACCAGAGTAAGTTCGTCCTCCAAAGAAATAGAAATATATTAATACTTAGAAGTAAACTAATGATCGACTGTCTTATTATATAAAAATCAATTAAGTCATTAACGAGGTATTTGCGAATAACCTACAAATAAGGCAATTTTCTCAAAAAAATTACAAAATCTTTTTTGCAAAATGTAAATTTTTTGACAAAATGATAAAGCTTATGATGACAATAATTTCTTATTATAATTTTATTTATTTTATGCGGTTTATAGGAAGAAAGTCACACCCGTAATATGGACTTCTCATTAATTGAAACAAATTCAAAAACAAAAATTGGAACCATTCTACATACATAATTTTATTAATTTTCAGTTTGAAGCTTATTTTGATAATTAAGTGTACAACGCCATCTATCGGATAAGTTGATAAACTTTTTGCTCACGTGCACTTCACCTTTAAAATAAATATGTAGTGCAGAGCAATCGAATGAATGGTTAGTTTTTTAATTTTAGATAATTTTAATATTTTGGTGTTCAGCGCCATCTCTTCGAAAGTTTGAAAAAGAAAGAAAAAAGATAACAAAATTAACAACCTGATGATTAGTTATTGGATGAGTTTATTTTTATATAATTACAGTCGTATTTCTAAACCCATTCCAAAGTATGTCTAACTTTGAACAGCTGTCCAAGTCCAAAACCTTATTTATAATCATGTTCCATCGAGTGTCTAACTAAGGCACTAAAATTGGTTGTCCAAACCTATTCTAAAGTGAAAAATTGAAAAATAATCTTCAAATGAACGAAATGTTCATTGAACGTAGCCAAATGCTCACGAAATTTACAGATGTGACAGGGATGTAAGAGAGTGTATGAGAACATTTGTAGGCCACTGTTTGGAATGCGTTTATAAAAATAAGGAGATGTGCAACTATTTAGACAATGGCTAGCTGGACAACTGTCCAAGAGTGTTCTGAGGAAATCTAATAAATACGACTGTTAGTGTTTAATGCTCATAGTAAAAAAAAACTCGCATAAAATAAACACAATCAAAAGCACTGTGTCCATTTCCATAAACATAAATGTAAAATGTATATTCTTTGTAAGAAAAACACTGATAAAAGAAACATTTCTCAAACCACTAGCTTTCCATTTTCTATGTTAATGTGTTCTGATTAAAGAAGCTTTTTTAAAAAAAAAACAATCGCGAAATGCATGAAATGTAAGCATACCCTTATGAAAAATGTCAAACAAAGCAAGCAAAATGTCATTCATGTGTCAATTTGACATTGAGCGGGTTCAATGTATAATTTTTAGAGCTTCTGTAGAGCTGTCATATATATAATAAAATGACTTTTAGTGACTTTATGTTACGTTTAGTTTCGTTTTATCTGAATTTTCAGAATCTTATCTAGCCTAGTAGTATTTTTTGTTTGTCAAACTTAGTCCATTTTTTGTTCGTGTTCCTCTTTTGCAGATCATCTGCACAGTTCAAAAATTAAAACGAAATCCCAAACACGAAAAAAAACTCAATCCAAATATATATTTAGTTATATATGTATCTACCATCAGCCTTTTTTGAAGCAAAGATACACCATCATCAAGCAAGCTCATGTCACAACTTTGCCAACCTAAACTACTTGTTTATTTATATAAAAAAAAAAATAACTCTACCAACGCATGCCTGATGATGGAATCGGTTCCTGTATCATGATGGCGTGAGGTCGCACATCAGCATCAACCATGACCAGTTGAATTTAAAAAACAAAAACAAAAAACCAAAATAAATAAAAAATGAAATGCATCCGCAAACCTTACGTCAACAAAAACAAATTCTGCGTAATCTGGAGCTGATCTTGCTTCACGGTTGTCTTTCGCAGTCTTGCTGCTTAATGCTTAGTTCTCGCGGAGGAGTTGCGAACTCATTAACACAAAAACGTGAGGGTGGCCAATTTCCCAGCGGATATAACATGCGCTTCGGAGACTGAAACCTCTTTAAGTGGCTCAGCTCGCTAGCTATATGTGATCTGAGTTAGAAGCCACTTGTGCGCTTCTTTTTTTCAATATATACTGAAACCTGAGAGCTGGCATGGATCCGGTTTCACTGCGACTGAAGTCGCGTCTCCGTCTCACAACCGAGATGCGATGGATGCAGATGCGTTTTTTGATGACCAAATTGATTTTACATTCTTCTCCATCGAAGGTTTTTTCTTCGAAAATGAAGACGCCGCGCCATGCATCCGATGTGGACCAGAACTGGGACCGAGAGGTTTGCGACTGAAAGAGAAAACAAAACACATCATTTGGAGCCTTGTTGCATCGTTCGACGCAAATCATTTCCCAGCCATTTACTTGTGCATTTTATTCAATCTACACTGTCGAATCACCACCGCGCGCGCCGCTACCACCGTTGCTTGTTTTCGTCGACAACATGCAGGTCTTAGCTACTTTAAGTCATTGTGTTGCTGCTTGATCATCGATTTCCCAGAAACATCATCTGCTTCACGTCAATTCAGACATCCGTCATGTTTTTTGATGCACGTTGCACTCGAATGAGTTTTTTCTTTCAACTTTTTTTTTTTCCTGCTCTTGTCGAACTGACATCACCCATACTTTGTGGCTCTGCGCACCCAATCAACATCTTGTTGAGGTAGGACCACACCTTCGCATGTGTTTTTGTCCCTAACCTAGGATATAAGGACAAATGAAAGTCATTCGAATGGGGTTCACACTTTTCCTTCATCTTTTCGTGCAACGTTCCATTTACAGCTGAATTTATACGAAAATGATTCACCCTCTAACTTACAAGTAGATAAGGGTAATTATGTTGGCGTCATTCTTGAGTGAGCAGTAGCAGTATAAAATACACAACTTGTCGAATTATTTTGTTGGGGAAGGTTATGGCAAAAATGGTGTAGGTGGGTTCTTTTTTTCTGGTGTTCTTATATCAATAAAGGGTGATGTGTTTGTATATGTATATATTTGTTTTTGTTCTTTTATATAATTTTCCCCCATTTTTTTTTGCAGGACATCCGTTGAGAATGAAAACTTTGACGAGGTAGAATTTCAGATTTAGGTCAAGGATACGATTTCTATGTAAAAATGTAACAAATATTGAGAAGTGGATTTTATTCTATGTATATTATAATTTTAGTGGCTATTGGTCCCTTGGTTATTTTTAAGTATCTACCTGTAAAGTTTACGCAAATGTTTGAGATTCTGATTGCAGATTTTGAGAAGTTTATTTATTTTTTGTAAGATCAATGAAGCAAAGCAAACTTGAATCTTAAGTGGGCTCAATGCGGTCAGTTGTTTTAAAGGTCAAAGAAAAGTAATAACTGTAACAAGCCTCACGTATACACTTATTAGGTTTTTTTTTTTACCTACAAATGTACATTCTTAAATTAACTTGAGTCCACAATGATCTATAAGACTGTGTTTCCAGAAGTAGATTTAGATTAGATTAGATTTTATTTTCTATAGATTATAGTATTCACATAAACACTTTACAATAATAAAGAATGGCTATTTGCCGTCTGCCTGATTGACAACTTTTCAAAATTTTTAGTTTTACAAATTTTTTTTTAACTTTCATTTATAATTCTGTTTCTATAAGCTAATGCTTTTTTACAATATTTGTACAGTTTAAGAACTTGAATTTCATTTTTTATTTTCAGTTTCCAGAAGTATACCGCAGACGGTGGGTAGTCTGCGGAGGTTCTGGGTCTGGTCATGTGGGGTCGTTAAAACAGTAGGTAGTTTTATCCAGCAACATAGCTAGACGCTGTAGATACCGATGCAGTACACAAAAAGGAGTCCCATAAACGTTTTTGTTTTAGAAAGAAATATTACTGAAAACTTATTTAGGTACATATATGCAAAAACGGCCAAGCTTAGTATGTATCTATAACAATTTTCAAAATGAAAAAAATGGCCTATTTGGTATTTTAAAATTTTTACAAGTTTCAAGAAACTAGTTTGCAAGAAATTATAAGCGACATCTGCTGAAAAAATTATTCAATTTAGTGTCAATGTCAAAAATATCGGTTTTTGTTCAATTTCGTGAAATTATTATCAATCACAACAACTGATTGTTTCTATTCGTAAAAGTTTTACAAAACTAAAATCCAAATCTCAGATCTGCTTGACAGCCCGATTCACAATTAAGGAGAAATGTTAGACTGGTTTTTAATAGCAAGCAGCGTTTTTCATTTTAGGTAAAGTATATTTGTAAATTAAGCTAAAATAAAGTTTTTAATTAATTCGTAACAATAGGGTGAAATTAAGTAAAATCAAAGAATTATTTTGTGTTTGAAAGATAATACCTAATCATCACCATATATATTTATATTATTTCAGTAGTCTGGTATAGGGCCATAGCTTGAGCTGGTGGGGCCTCAGGTCAAGATTAAATAGGGGGCCCTATTTCTCAATTACTTCCTAAATATTGGTTAAATCAATTTCAGCAAACAAAATTTATATAATGTTTGTATTTGTTAAGTTGACAAAATTATATCTACTTACAAAAATAAAAGCTTATTAAAATTTTTTTTTTCGTCTTGACAGAAGCGAACTCATTACTTAAATCTATTTCCGTGCTCTTCGATTTTCAATAGATATCAATTCTAAATTGCTGAGTCTTTCCTGCTCCACCATTGTACTTCGTAAGTAGTTTTTGATCAATTCTTTTGATTTAAGTTTTCTTACTGCCTCTTTTGGGCACCACTCGGGTAAACTCGTTTCATTTTTGCGATTTGAAATATTATGCACAGTAATTCTATCCCTATAAATTGGTATATTTATAACAAAACATACATCAGACGGTTCACGCTCGCGAATTAAAAAAAACACGAGCCACATACTAACCGCAGACAGTCGGAGATGCATAGAATTCCAAGAGTTTGTGTATGTACTGTTTTACTAGAATCTTTCCACTTGGGCTGATTATTTCTGCATTTACAAACACGGGTGAAAAAAACTAAAATCTAACACAAATAATGAACATTTCATCCGTCAAATGGACAAAAAACAAAAACACAAATACCTACTTGAATAAAATTTGAGTGGGCACGGTTCAAAACGGTGCAATACATATTTAAATGAATTTTCTACATGCTCAATTTATTATACTAAAAATAGGATCTAAAAATAGAGTTGGATTAGGGTAGGGTTAGATTTTTTTTTGTCAGTTGAAGTTGAGTTGAAATAACTAATAAAGTAAGATTGAGCTGAACGAAGCTAACTTTACAAGGATAAAACTGAATGGAAAGATACATAATGAGATCTCCGTTGGGGCCCCCCTGGTATAAGCATTGCCCACTAATTATAAGGGTTTTAATTTCTTAATGTGTATGTTGTAAGTAAATGAATAAATAAATAAATATCTAAATATTAGATGTGCTAAAATTCATATCCTCTCAATCTGGCTGGATTGGATTTGAGTTGAGTATTTTTTTGACACCGCTAATTATAAGGACCTAATTAGCCCTTTCGCGTGTCATTCTAAAATAAATCTTTTTATATTGGCAGTTATTGGAGGCAAAAGAATTTAATATATAAAAATATTGAAAGAACTTTATTTAAAAAGAAAATTCTGGAATTCATTTTAGACTTAAAGGCTCTCCCAAATCAACGCGGAACAATTAGAACGACGAAACTTTCGGTTGTGAGAATATGAGATTCGCATCGTCGCGTTGATGCGTTGTTACTTTATTTTATCAACCTGTAAATATATTTTGACGGGGAAAAGTTTCATCGTGCGTCGTTGGTCGTTCAAAATTGTTCGCTTTGATTTGACAGAATCTTTAAGAAAATATATAAGATTTTAATGCTGATGTTGCAATTGTTTTGAAAGTTCTGTTTTTTCAAATAATACTTTTTAGAAAATTTCCTTTTTTTTTTTCTTATCTTTTCTTTTCTTTTCTTTTCTTTTCTTTTCTTTTCTTTTCTTTTCTTTTCTTTTCTTTTCTTTTCTTTTCTTTTCTTTTATTTTCTTTTCTTTTCTTTTCATTTGTTTTGTTTTCTTTTTTTTTCTTTTTTTCTTTTATTTCTAAATTTTATATTTTGAAAAGCTGTATTTTGGAAAACATTGAATCTACATGGATGGTTTTGGGTTCAAGTTGAAGAAAATGAAATAATTTTGAAATCGCAAAAGTGTTTCCCTGCTCATATTTTAATTTGTCGCTTACGATATATTGGCGTTTAGGGTTTGGTATTGATGTGGATATAGCCTCAAAAAAAATTGTCTTTGATAAATTTGAGGTATTAAAAAGACGTTAGCTTTAAGTATAAGATTTGCATTTTAAAATACGTACCTGAAATGAAATTTAAAACCTTTGCGTATCCGAAGATATATAATCTACTTAAACTACAAAATAATAAATTTGTTACAGACCTTGACCAAAACTGCAAGTTTGTGCTAAAATGTCAAGACGGATAATAACTAGTCATTAGTCATGATATCTTTATTAACATTTTTTGCTTTGAATTTTATTTAAACGTATATCTTTCGAAATGCGAGTCCTTATAAATTCATCTATCACAATTAAAAATTTTGAAATTTATTGCAACTTTAATAAACTCACCAAAGACCCAAACCCTATTGTTATCTTAAAACGATCAAATTCTTCCGCTTGGTTGTCTTCCGGTGCGTGTTCTAGTTGGTTTAATCAAACATTTTAAGTAAAAAATAATTCTCAGTTTACATTTCAAGTGCATAAATCAACACAAACTCTGTTTGGTAATTTAATTAACGATAACAGCTGAGTTATTAAGCTGCTGATGTACATATGTAGTTACTGCCGCTGCCTTTATCGCTGACGGGACGGTATATATGGAACATACATACATATATATGTAAATGTTAATCACTTTACGCTTTGTTAGAACGCGCATGTTAACAATCGCAATGGAGACAATAAATCATGGCTCATTTGTGCCATACATTGTGTGAAATTGCGTGGAGAAAGGTTTCGTTCGATGATGGAGGCACCACTACATGTGCGGGGTGTAGATGCGTTGCATGTTTAACTTACTACCTATACGGTGCGGTGGCACAAAATGCGGATCATCAGCACTGCGACGACGGCTTCTCAAGATTTGCATATAATTGCGCAGTTTTTTTTTTAATATCTCATCATCGCTTCTATTCATCGTCGTCATACAGTGGGATAAAATTTCCAAATAATTAGAATAAAATCCTGAAATTGTCATAAATGTGCCTAGATTCAATTAAGACACGTAGAGGAAGGGATTCATTGCAATAACTTTTAACAGGCTTGCGGTCTAAGGGCGTTTTCCTCTTAAAAAGGGCGTATTTCAATTTTGCCACTTTTATTTTTTAAACTGTTTTATTTTAATGTCTCTACAAGTTTTTATTATTTTGTAAAAAAAATAGAGAGCTGTTAAATGTATTCAGGTAATAAGAAAATTGTGTTTGGAAACTTTTTCGCTGCATCTTAGGCAAAAAAAGAAAGAGTCGGATATCCAGACCAAAAATGTTCAAAATTGCAAGAACGATTTTAACTTTATTCTACCAGCATATCGCCAACGAAAGTTTCGTGGTAAATAAGAATGAACGAAATCTTTTTAAATTCACACAAATATTTTTGACCTGAAAATGAAATGAAAAATGTGAATAATAGTAGTTAGTATGACAAAATGGCTTTAACATCGTACTAAATCGTTTAAAATTTTGCGCCATTATTATCATTCACATTTTTCATTTAAGTATATAAAACTTTTTTTTTTTCAAATTTGCCATACTTACTTCATAGCGTATCCCACTGTATGCAACTCAGTGCCGTAATCGGTTCAAAGAGGACAGGCATACGCATTTAAAAAAATATACATTTCATCACGGAACACGATGACGCCGATTAATAATCCCATCCAAGCGCATCGTCGTAACTCGTAACGCTATTCATATTTATTTATTTTTATTTTTTTTTTTTTTTGTTAAGAACTAGGTACCTACTAAAGGGAGATGCATGAGTGCTCCGTCGAGAATTAAGCAATCATAAACATCACATCATTGCGCTATCGCCCTAACGCGTCTTCATCATGTTGAGGAATGGCTTTGAAATCTGCAATCATTCGCACATCAAGATGGTGAGGCTATAGGCAGTCAGCCAGCTTTAAGCTATCCAGCCAGCCAGCAGCTGGACTGAATCGGACAAAAATTCCGGTTATTTAAACGCGCGTGCAATCATAATTCCCCAGTTTCCCAGCCCAGTACCGCGGTGAAATCACGGAAGCGCACACGCACGGCTGGCAACACCTGCGTTAATCGAAGAAGATCGGCTGAGTTTCATATAATAATCGTAACCGCAGCGGGACAAGACGCGCATTGCGGGCAGGTAACGATGTGTGAACAAGCTTCGGCCATCCGTTCAATCTTCCAGCGGGTGGCAGGATGACTCTTGAGCACTGATGGTGCTGCGAACGGCCGTCTTTATTATTTCGTTATTTGATTAATTGCATCGAACGGAATCTTCTGCGAGCGTTCTGCCAGCACCACCGACATCATCGTTGGTCAGTTTCGAAGGTAATTAAGCTGTTTGGTCAGCGCTATGGTGATGCCAAAGCTGACAGCAAGAAGAAAAAAAATCGTTAACATTCCTTTCGTTTTATTTGCAACTCTGAAGTGAAATTCCTTAGAAATCTGAGATCGCTTGAAATGTATTTATATGAACATACCAGCACTCATGAGCAGTAGCAGCAGCAGCAGCTGTGCTGCGCATGCGCGCATCAACCTACACACCTTGACTCTGCAAGTTGTCCCAGCACAGCAGAATTTGCTTGCTCCCTGAAGAAATCAATCGAACGAAACGCATCTATAGCCCATGTTGTGACTCGAGTGTCGTGCGAATACGATCGACCACCCTCACGGTTTGGCTTAATGAATAAATACACCATCAGAGCAGGTCCAGTCCAGGCAGGACTGAAGAGCAGCAGCAGTAGAAACATGATCAGCCAGCAAAATGCAACACAGTAGCTCGAGATGGACAGTACGGTGTCACTTGTGCAAGATTGCATCCAGATTACGCAGAATTCTGGGTTCGTTTATGGACGGAACACACAGCACACACACAATAAAACATACTACGCCTAAAACATAAGGTATGTATATGATCAGTATTGTTGATGTTGACGACGACTATACAACGGACACGACCGACGTGATGTTCCTGGACCTGGACCTGGATGGAGTGTAAATGATCTTGCATCGTCATTTCATCGTTTATTTTTTTGTATTGGGGACAAGATGAAGAAGAAGACACAAATGCGTTCCATTAGCGTTCGATGATGACATACCTACAATAAAGGCTTGTTGTTTGTTTGTACGCCAAGAACTTGAAAAGAGCTAAATTCGTAGAAACTTGAAGATAGGCACTGATAAAAGCATGCACTCGTAGTTCCTATGTGAATGGATTTTTAAAATTCGGATTTGACCATACTACTCTACCTACCTAACATAGAAACTTACTTAAGTATCTATAGAGTTAGTTAATGTTATTATCTTAATTTCCCCATTCAAAAAACTTTAAAATGGTGCGTTTTCCGACCTTTGATTTCCGTTGATTTTTTTTTAAATTTCCACAAATATTTATGTCTAAACTCGCTCCCGTACTCAAGAAACGTATTCACTAAAAGGAGCGGATTTATAGAACGATTAATTCTTTTTAGGTTAAATAAGAAAAGTTCTGTGAATTCAACATTTTTGAGAAACTTTCCTCCGAACTCTTCAAAATAAGAAAGCTTGTGGGCGTTTCTGTGCAAAAAGTAATGAAACGGACTTAAATTAGATTAATTCTTCAGAGATACCTCAGAAACCAATTAACCAAGATATAAAGGGAAATATTTTTATAAAAACAGAACATTTCTAATAGATCAAGAAAAATTATGAGTTTTGCAGATTTGAAGTTTTAAACAAATTTAGCAAGTGACTTAAAAGAATTCAGAAGCTCAATTTGTACCAAGACTACTTACAAATCATATCAGCGCTTAAAGACTTTAAACTTTATATTTAACGTTGTCACGATGCATGCAGTTTTTCATAATAAATTCTGGTTGAAGAAACTTCATCGTTGTTTCCTTCCTATAGCAAAGTAGGAACTATTAGGTATGACTTGTCCCTTAGTGAGAGTTTCACAACATACATACATATAGAGGGTCTTCCAATAGGGACTTCCAAACTTTGACAGTTGATGGGGCCATATTGTTGAAGCTACAACTGTCAAATTGATTGTCATTTAATCAGTCTGTTTTGCCAAATCACCATGGATGGATAAAATGTTCAACAACACGTCTAATTAAGTACGGGAAATGTTTCGCGAGCTTCGCCCATTTTAAGGTTGCCATAATCGTCCTACCGAGGGGACTAGTTTTGGCAGTGTGGTGGATAAATTTGAGTTCAAGGGTTCAATGAACCATCAATCAACACCCGTACGTCGACGCAACACAAGATCTGTCAAAAACGTCACCGCTGTCCGAGGAAGAGCGTGTGGAGAAGAATCTAATTTCTGATGCAGTCAATTTTGAGTCGCTCACAAGAACTTGGTCTTTCAAAGAACACAACTTGGCAAATTTTGCGTCGTGACTTGGGCCCTGGAGCACTTGCAAACTGACGCCAATTTTCATCAAAAAATAATCATCAGCGATGAGGCCAATTTCTGGATAAATGAATAGTTACGTCAACAAACAACATTGTCGAATTTGGGACGATATCAATCTACATGATATCCATAGAGCATCCAATGCAACCCAGCTCACGCCACATTGGATATTCTGCACGAGCGATTCGAGGGCATGTTCATTTCACGTGGAGGTGATATGAACTGATCACCGAGATCGTGCGATTTGACCCCATTAGACTTTTTCTTGTAGCGTTTTCTTAAGTTGTAGGCCTATGTGAATAAGCCACAAACCGCAGCCGCCCTCAAGCCAACATAACCCATGTCATCGGTAAAGTTCAGGCTTCTCGTCGAATCCTGACGGGATTCCTCCCATTGTCCTTAAAACTTGCTCAACCACTTACTGATCTTTTTTCGCTTACCATTTCTTCTGGTTTGTTTCCCAAACAGTGGAAAGATTCTTTCATTATACCTATCCATAAAAAAGGACCTAAGAGTGATGTTTCGAACTATAGACATATCCAAAACTTTCGTGTATTCCTTACTAATTTGAGAGTATAGTTCATGACAACTTACTTCTTCATTGTAATTCAATCTTTTCTGATAAACAACATGGCTTCCTCAAAGGTAGATCCATAAAAAAGGACCTAAGAGTGATGTTTCGAACTATAGACATATCCAAAACTTTCGTGTTTCAACAACATCTAATCTCACTGAATTTGTATCTAACACTATTTGTGCCATGGAACTAGTTTTTAAAATTGATGCAATTGCAACTGATTTCAGCAAAGCATTTGATAAAATTTCGCATAATAATTATAATTGTTTTCAAATTGAAATCATACGGTTTCCCATCACTGTTTATCTCTTAGGTTCAGTTCTATTTAAGTGATCGTTTATATACAGTTTTGTTTAGAGGCAGCACTTCCCATCCCATCTGTTCAACATCAGGCGTCCCGCAAGGGAGTCACCTTGGTCCTCTGCTCTTCATGTTAAATGTTAACGACGATGAGCTTATTTTAGAAAGATCGAACCTAGAGATTTATGCTGATGACATGCGTCACTAAACAGTTATCATGCATGGTTGATGCTCAATTACTGCAATCGGACTTAAAAAATTTGTATGCTTGGTGTCAACATAATTTTTTTGAGCTTAACGTTAGTAAGTGTCAAGCCATAACCTACTCTCGGAAGCGTCCTCCTTTTCCTTAGCGTAACTATGTCTTGAATAATATCCAAGTTTCTGTTGTAACTTCCATTCGCGACCTAGGGGTTATTTGTGACAATCAGTTGAATTTCGAGCTCATTATGATTCTATTATTAACAGAGCTAATTCAACCCTAGAATTCGTTAAGCGCTGGTTCAAAGAATTCTCGAATCCGTACGTCACGAAATCCCTATATGTCACTTTTGTAAGGCCTATACTTGAATATGCCTCTCAGGTCTGGTCATCTTACCATCACGTCCACATTCAACGTATTGAAAGCGTCCAACGCATATTCATTAGATTTGCTCTGCGGTGTCTAGGATGGGACAACCCTTTTCAACTCCCCTCCTATGAAATTCGACTTAAATTGATAAATTTACAAACCCTAAGAAAACGTCGCGATAACGCTAACCTCCTGTTTTCACACCAGTTGTTGGCTGGAGGTATTGACTGCGTATCCTTACTTCGCAATGTAAGGCAGAACACAAACCATCGACGTCTCAGATTAATACTACTCTTCTGCATTACCTTTCACCGAACTGAATACGGTCAAAACGAACCTATCACAAGAATGTTGAGATTAGCTAACAATTCTAATATTTCTATGTATCTTGTTATATTCCATTCATAATGGCATCTTTAGCCCTTTCAAACGATTAAAAAAGTTCGTTTATATCTCAAACACGCTTTGTTTTATTTTAATTAAAAGATAGGAACCGCTTAATGAAAGACCCTGTATATGTAAGTAATCGTCTACCATGCCTTTAGTTTCTTTTTCATTTAAAATTAGTTTCTTTGCAAAAACATATTGTTCCTCTATCTTAAGTCATATTGGTAGCAATAAAATTGCGCCATTTGCATCTCAAATCAATTTTCCATAATTTCAAATGCATATTGCAACTAAAGAAACTATAACTATATATGTACAATAAGGTAAATCAAGCCGGAAAGTCTAAAAGAAAAAATATTGCGTATGCTTTTGCTATAAATCATTTTTTTTTTTCTTTCACCTTTTCGGACAGAGAATTGAAATAAAATCCGCTTGTCTTGGGTGCACCCGCAGTTTCAAGTTGAGGGGCCAAGAAGCTGCCACACCACCAGCAAGCAACAACTCTAGGTACTGTATATATACCAAGCCATCAACCAGTAGCCATCGATTTGGCTTCTAATTTGATTTCCACCGAAAAAACGTTGCCATAAATCATCAACCGCAACCGCAATCTCTAGGTCCAACTTACTACCGCCTGCCGTTGTCGCTATTTTACAACTGCTGTGCTGTGAAGCTGGAGGACTAGCGAGGTGAGGTCCATTCTGGAAGAGCACCACATTCAAGTGAACTACCACTATATACTTCACCGGTGCCGCGCCATGGCCATACCGCGCTCACAACACCATTTCTTATCGATTACGTGCAATCGAAATCGATAAATTCTCATTTTTGTTTTTCTATCTTTCGTACCGTAATCATTTTTTTTGTCCGTCGCGTCGCGTCGGTTCGTCCATGATTCCCTGTATATACGATATAAATGTACCCACAAAAAATCTTTCGCTTCCTATATGTGATCTTAGGGATCCAGAGCTTAGAGTTTAGGAACAATGTTATGGGTGGTGTGTGTGGCACTCTGCTGGTGTCCAATTAAAAAGATTGAAGCGGCACAAGACAATGCAACTTCTTACCCAAAGGCATATATACAACTCAAAGAAATACGACCTGGCCAAGACAATACGAATTCGCTTGAGGTAGGCACCTCAGATGTCGGAGCCAGTTCGCCCGAAGGTGAACTTAGCCATGACGATGGCGACCAATTGTTGCCACCGACCGACACTGGTAGAGTGGCGCTTGTGACTATACTGTTGGTGGTCGGTTGCTCTTCCTTGACTTGGCTGCATATGCAATTATTGTATGAGCACTCATACAAGCTCCATAACCAGGTGTGAGCTGGAAGCTTAGATTTATGGTGCTGGCACAATGGTAAATTAATCCAATTGGATATCATCTTTTTTGGAATAATGATAAATAGAAAACAAAATAATAAGTTCCGCTGCGGACAGGATTCGAACCTGTGCGGGTAGAACCCAATGGATTTCAAGTCCATCTCCTTAACCACTCGGACACCGCAGCTCATAATTAAGCCGGGCTAAGATGCCTAAATAAAATCAGTGACAATTCAGCTGCATTTATATTCTGATAACAATTTTTTTCAATTGGTATAAACTGGTCTAATTGATGTATATGATGGTAAAATCCAATATGAACCATTCTACATAATGTACTTAAAATTATTAAGTACATTATGTACACATTTGCGTTTAGATGAAGGTAGGAAATTAAATTATGGTTCGTCAATGAATGAATAAAAAAAAGTGTGCGTCGGCCGGGAATCGAACCCGGATCAACTGCTTGGAAGGCAACTATGCTAACCATTACACCACCGACGCCACATGTCATAAAGGAAAAAGAAAATTTTCATATACTTTTTAACATTAAAACTCTGTATTGGAGTGAAATGTGCTCTGAATAAAATTGACTACACTCCGAAATCACTTGGCTGAGAAGAGATTTTTAGTTTATTTCGTTGCTGAGGCATTTTTTTTTAAGTTTTCGCCAGGACGTTCGGAGTAGTTCGTTTCCACTCCTACTACTCCAAGAAACCAAAATCTTTCGATTGAGTGTTCTGAATTATCTTTTCGGAGTGTTTTCAGTCCCAAAAATTTCATCAAGGAATGGACTTACCTACTTTTCAAAAATGATATCTTAATGCTTGAAGAAAACATTTTGTTATATAGTGACGTTTAGTAGTATGTTTGTACATTTTGGAAGTTTATGTTTTCATATTTAGAAAGAAGTAAATAGTATTAGGAGTAGAGCACTCCGAATGTCCAATCAAAAACGACATACAAAAAAAAGAGCTGTATTGAGTTAAAAAAAAAACTCATAAAAATTTGTGTTTGTGTCCTCACTTTGTAGTTTCTTTTTTTTACAATAATAATGTTTGAAAGAGACAGGTTTCGGAAGTTCAAACATAAATGTCAGATTCTAGATGCTTTCGGACAAAACAATTATGTCACTAACATCGACATGATTGAAGAACAAGACCTTTAATAATGTTTTTCTTACTCTCCGTATATGACTTCCATTCGTTTAAATGATACTTTTCGTTAAAAAAAAGAACAATTACGCTGCGGACAGGATTCGAACCTGTGCGGGTAGAACCCAATGGATTTCAAGTCCATCTCCTTAACCACTCGGACACCGCAGCTCACGATCAAGTGCTGCCAAATAACATAAACGTACTTGGTAAAAAATGTGCTAATGTGCTAAACAACCACTTTTGTATACTTTTAACCATCGTTAGGACATTTAGAAATAACTAATAATAAATGAGCATTTTATAGTGATAAATTTTTTATTTTTGGAAAGAAGATAAATGTTTTATATTTAATTTTGTTCACAGAGAATTTCCGAAAATAGCACATTTTTAACAACATGCAATTTAAAAGGACGATGAAAGTTATGTAACTCCAGAACAAGTGCTTATTCAATTAAAGGTTTTATAGCTATTAAATGTATTAAGAGTGCAATTTATTAAATATTCTATCTTGAATTAAAGAATTCAGTTTTATCGAACAAAAAACACTGCTTTTGTTTTTAGAAGTCATAAAAAAAGCCTTAATATTTTTTGTTTGTGTTTTTGTGTTTTTGTAAATTTGTATTGGTTATTACCTACCTGATAAATACTTCAGCAAAATCTAAAAAAAAATATCACCCATTAAAATACATATTAAAAAAACATAGTTGTCTATATCATGCTGTTAAATAATTTTTGAGGGCTGGTGTTTGTCGAAGTAAGCTCGTCGTATGCTTCATGTGTCACTTGAAATGTTCGAAATCGGTGGGAATGCGTTGTTTATGAATATTTATGAAATAAAAAAAAAAGGATATTATCATTTTTGTTCAATAATTCAATTATTGTAGTACACTGGGGCGTATACTTAATATAATATTTGTTGTATCATCATATGCAACAAAATTGAGAAACCGACACTATACCTTAGCCTATTTATATATTTATATTTTTATATACATATACAAATTTTGTTTTTTAATCAATCAATATGTTTAGATAAATATTTTTCTCTTTGCTCAAATTCGAGTTAAAAATTTAGGTTATTCCTCAATAAAACCGATCAAAATTTTGAACAAAAATAATATCGTTGATAAAAGTACTTAATATATCATTACTACAATAAAATTATTATCGAATTCGATAAGGAATGACAGAAAAAACATGAATGATGTGAGACATGGTAAATAAGGAGCTTGAAACGCTTAAAAAACAGGTACGTTGCAGTTCTGATCTTTTAAGAAACATTTCTAAGAAAAGTTCAGGAAGTCAAAACGAGCGGTAGGTAACAAACAGTACATGACCTGTAAAATCGTTATCAGCTAGCAAAATTTTCCGACTAACTAATGTAAAATATAAAATCTTTCAAGCTGTCCTGAGATAAATTTTGTTCTATTCAGCTCTATATTTGCATTTTTTTGAGCATCAAGAGAAGTATACATTTAATATGTTGCACTTTTAAATTGATCCACCATCATGCACCGCTCTTAAAACGCAAAATTCAGCAATATATCTCACATGTACATATATAGATTAACGCTCTCTTTTGTAAGCGTTTCAAATCATATTATTGTAAACCAAATCAATTCTATTGAATGCAATAAACACTTACTCTAGTTTTGTACTCCACAGTGATCGGTCGTTCTTATTTTAACATGTATGTATGCATTTATTTATAAAATGTATTTGATTCGATTATTTTTACACGTTACTTCTTAAAACCTTAAAATTATAAAACCTCATAAATGCCATCAACCATTACAAATTCCTACCGTGCAAATAATGTTAAATTGATATTAATTTTAGTGTTGACAAAAGTTATACAAAAGTTTTTTTAATTCATTTCCAATTTTAAAATGTAAAAATCCACAATTAAATATTTTCAGAAATTCAATTATTGTAGTACACTGTGGCGCATACTTAATATTTCTTTTTGTTAACTACATACAAATTTAAGGTTTCTTAAATTTGAGGTCAAAACTATGTAGACCCAATAGATTCCAAAATATCAAAACTATCGGATTTGACACAAGGTCTGATATAAATTGTTACTGGACTATTAAAAGACAAGATCAATAAAATTAAAAAAAAAAACTATAATTGTTAAAATTTCACAATATTAGCTGCATCTATTTATATACAAAATTTTTTTTTTTTTTATTTATGAACTTTTTTTTTGTCACTATTACAATTTCAGTAATAGAACATATTCAAACTAAATTTTCCTATTTCCAGCATTAACATCACATTTAACTTTTATTTTTTTGGAAATCGATTTATTTTACAACTGTACATTGTTTCTGCAACTTGGCAGCATTTGAAAATGAGCTGCGGTGTCCGAGTGGTTAAGGAGATGGACTTGAAATCCATTGGGTTCTAGTGCGTAGTGCGTAGTGCGTAGTGCGTAGTGCGTAGTGCGTAGTGCGTAGTGCGTAGTGCGTAGTGCGTAGTGCGTAGTGCGTATCCCAAGTATGCGGTGGATAAATATCGTTACATCTAAACATATGCTAAAGCAAGATGCAATAAAAAATACTAACATTCGATGGAAAAACCTCTCCACTTGTTTGGCGACAAACAAATCTGGCCAACGCTAGATCTGAAGCATTTGCGCATTAGCTCCGTAATAGGCACGCCAGACTGCTAGGCGTCTACTCAAATGATTCCTGCAGAAGCTGCATGGATGAGGAAGAGGTGGAAACAATTCCTCACCTTCTTTGTATTTACTTGTCCTGCTCCGTCACAGAGACGTAGACTCCATTTGGGAGACTTCTACTACAACGATACGATGATCTAGCCAATACTTCTATAATTAAAATTCACGCTTCGTAAGGAGCTCAAAATGGTTTAATTTTTAAGGAAAAGCTTTCCTAGATCCATGTGGTATCACAATAGGCCAACAATGGTCTAAGTGTGTCGGTTCTCTGCAGACAGCCACTTCTAAATAAACTTTTTTATAAAAAATTACTGTCGGCAGGTCCATTGCAATACTGATTTCAAAACACTATGGGGCAACAAATAATTAAAAAAAAAAAAACAAATTCTATGCATGTTTCAAAATATCTTGCAATCATCTTATTCATTGTCAACTTCCAACTGAAATATAGCATCAACACGATGTACCCCTCATTTTGCGTATCTTACAAGAAATTAATTAGAAATTCGCAACGCACAATTCGTATGTATATCGACTGCAATTAAATATCAACAAAAAATGAAACAAACAAACAACAAGCGATCTTCCCCCATCAATAACATCCGCGTCAGATAATTTCCTGCGTGTGTCGAGTTACCTTGTGGCATCGTTCTCTTGGAAATTATGAACCACTCGGGCATATCTGGTGCATCAATCTACACACACACACAGGCTATATGGACGAAGACGACTCCGATTCCGAATCCGAGAATAAGTTGGAGCAACGACAACTATGAAGCTCAAAAGGAAAAGCCGCCACATCGCAAGCGGCATTCGCATACATATATTAACTTGTGTTTCCTGCGTGGTATATACGATGCCACTGGTACGATTAGAGAGGAGTCTTTCGTCTAGAAAAAGAGCCATCTTTCTCTCAACTCCCATCAGCAATCTATTGGTAGGTTAGGTACATATAGGTACTGTTGGGAAGTAGGTATAGATACACCTAATAGAACGGAGCGCAGCACTATATATGTACCTACTCTCGAAAGATGCAATAAACTTTCTGTCAATTGCATTATGCGCCTCAAGCCAAGCGTCGTCGTCTTCGTCGTCGATTGTATGTAGAATTTCTTCTTTGGCAGCAGGGATGGAAGGATGGACGGTGGTGGTATTGAAGGAGCCATCAGATAGCTAGCCATTCGATCACAGAAACCCAGAGTTTCGAAGAACTCCTAGTCTTGGTGGCATCCCTGATGTTTTTCTATCTCCGAGTGTACGTTTCGCGGTGCGCGCAAATGTCCATTATGAACATTAAAATTAGCCCCGTGGAAGATATGCATGAGGACCTCCCAATTTTTGAATCATCCTCTTCCATTCCATTACCCAAGATGTCAGTCAATAATAAACTCTCATGTTATCGAACTCCCTCATTGAATTTCCTATCAAAAGTTGCAGCAAATTATTCAATTGTAGGTATATGTACTTTATTTTGTTGTTGCAAACGGGTTTGAGGTTCAAATACAAAGTTGCTGAAAACAGAATTCGAATAATATCATATCAATTAGCGGTATCCTCATTTGATGATGGGGGTTGATTAGGATCTTCTCTGTACTGTTATTTTGCTGTACCTAACCAATTAAAAGAAAATCAATTGACATTTAAGACTTATGAATATAGATTCTTAAAGTATGTTAATTTAATTGTGTGAATCGATAAGGTAAGTTCTTGGTAGATCATGGTTAGAATAAACATTTAAAGTTGATTTTCAGTGTAACAACAACGTCGCATTGTTTATCAGATCTCTTGATGAATTAGTAGAGATGAGGTTAATCTACAGATCTTGTTTTAAAAATGAGGACGATCAAATCTATGAAAATGATTATAAAAAATCTATGGTAGTGAAAAACTCCCTTTTCACGCTCTTATAACTAAAACTCGCTATGAAGTATTTAAAATTTAACAACAATTCCGATTTTCAACCAAAAAAATATTAAAAAAAAAGTTGGTAACATTCATTCATTTGAATGATTTGCTTCTATAATTTCAATAAATATTAAATATTATTAACGGTTTAAGCAACGGGCCTGAAATACTAATCTACGTTGGAAGCTCATCTGTTTTGTTAAGCAAATAAGAACATTGATACCTTAACTAAATATAAGTACCTAACCTGTCATTATTAGTACATACCAACCATAAACAAAAAAATAACACTCTTGTCTCTCTCTTCTCTTTATTTTTTTGAATTATGACACTATGAAAACCTTTTAGGTATCACCTGATACAAGTAAGTCATGGATAAATAACAAGACTTATTAAAAAAGAATATCTTACAATGATTTCAGATCTAGTGCCAGCTAAACAAACAGCACAACAATAATTTGACAAAATAATATTTTTGAAAAACTTTGTTATCATTATTTACTCTTATGTTTTTATAGATCGAGGTTGCGGTACTATATGGATATAAATTACACACATTCATACATACTTACTAACATATTTCAATCCTAAATGTTTACTATTGATATTTAAAGTTGACTTAGAGTTTTGTCTTGGCCGACTTACATATAGGTGTAGGTACTAGTTTTAAGTAGGGACAGTCGGGGTGGCACCAAAAAAAAAAGAAAAATATATAAAACTTAAAAAAATCAAAAAAAAATATAAAAAGCAATAAAAATCAAAAAAAAATGTTAAAAATGTTAAAAAACGCTGCTGTGGCTGTTCTAGTTTTTAAGTAGTTTTAAGTATTTTTAAGTTTAAAGTAGTTTTAAATAGTTTTAGTTAGCGTTAGCTTTAGTTTAGTTTTTAGGTAGTTGTAAGTTTTAAATAAAATAAAAAATGATATGAGACCAAGTTTTTTTTGTATAAATTCTTTCTTGGTAGAAAACAAAACCGATAAGGAATTTTAGGATTATATTAGTTTTTAGGCCGAAAGGCATGAGTATTAAATTGCTATATAGTTTAACTTAGAGCGCCCGCATGGGGCCAGTAAGTTAGTTGTAAGTTAATGATAAGTAGGCTAGTTTTTATGAATTTTTGTCTAGCTTTAAGTTAGTTATAAGTTTTGAAAAAAACAAAAATGAATCAAAAATGAAAAAAAAAAACAGTTATGTTTAATTCAACTTGAGTTAGAACTATATTGATAAAATGATAATGTGACATAAGATTTCCAAGAAGCATCGGTGGTTCAGTGGTAGAATGCTCGCCTGCCACGCGGGCGGCCCGGGTTCGATTCCCGGCCGATGCATATTATTTTTTAATTATTATATATTTTCTTATTTTATTTAGATTTTTTTTTTTCAAAAAAAGTGCATAGTTTCTAATTCAGATGAAATATATGGCTTAAATGGCCAGAACATTCCACCTGAGAGAAAGAAAATATCCATCGCCACTTAAACCTCTACACACTCTCACAAAAATATATGCATACATACATACATACATACAAACCTCAAACTCCACAAACATACCGTACGAAATGCATCTCGCATGGCAAATCCCAAAAATCAAAGTTTTACCTTCCCCCAAATCGATGCAATAGCCAATCGGGATTCTTGCCGGAAGTTGGGGGCAACCATAACATCACTTCTTTATGACCATCGCTGCAAAGCACAGAGAGGCTCAAAACCAATAACATTGTCGATACACATGAGGCCCACAATCAACCCCCGACAACACCATCAATGCTGCCTGCATGTGTGCGAAAATTATTTTCATCAGCACGGCCGGCAGCACAGCAAGGACGGCACCCGGTAGTGCAACAAACCCGCAATCAATCGAAGTTCCTTACGTTCCAACCCGCAAATCCAAGTTCTCTTTGCCCATTTTGTTACATGCATGCGAAACACACATCTATGTAGGTACATAGCCAAAAGTCAGAAAGTCCTGTTCGTCCTTGTCGACGACGACGACGTTGACGTTGGTCTTTGTTTTGCACCCCTTAACCAACACCAGCACCATATTAACACCACCATCGCATCGCATCGTATCAGGAATGGAGCACCCGCATATCCTTTCTTGCAATCGATGCATGTGCTAATTGCAATGGATTTTCTTTGTGTATGTGTGAATTTGTTGGAAACAACACATACATTGCCACAAATATATTTCTTCGATGAAAAATGGACATTTACTGCACACACCGAAACCCTGGGCCGTATAATGTTTCTCAACAAAACAACGGATTACGTCCAAAAGGCGACGCAAAACTTTCCATTGTGTGCACACACGCAAAAAGCTCAGATAGGTTCACAGTTATCCGGATCTCCGATTCACCTCCCCCTATATAGCCATCCATATTCGAAAACCCGGCCGACTACACTGTACACTGCGATGGGCAAGGATACGCACCCTTGTTTCATATTGAAGTAGCCAAGCTCTGTCAAATGTATATGGGGGATTGCATGCTGGGTTGGTAAATGGGGGTGTGCAGCAGTCGGGTGTGCATGTGGTGCAAGGCTGAAGTAATCATGTTGCATAGAACAGCAACCATCGCCAACCCAGCAGCCAATCGGAGAATTTGCAGAGGGTGTGGCCTGATGATAGCCCCTTCAATTTTTCTAGTGCATTTTGGAGTCACTACCCCTACCGTCATTATCGTCGTCGTCGTCATCGTCGTTGTCGTTGTAGGGGCAATGGAAAGTTTATATTTTTGTTTTATAGTTTTTGCTGTTATTTTTGGGATACGTTTGTTCTTTTGTTTTGTTTCAGATTTTCTTCTTTTTTTAATGTCCTACACACTGAGTTACCAGAGAAAGTTAGAAGAACGAATTCGGGGGAGACAGTGAAATGTAACAAAAAAGAAAAACTATTTCAACTGTTCAATGAGCTTTTATATTTCTGGAATAGAATAGTGGTGCCAGAGGGTGCAAATGATGGTGAATTAATATAGTTTTTACCTACCCAGTAATAGAGAAAGCTTTCTTTTGAGTTTTGCCGACGCCGACGGTGGAATGGATTTGGATTAAATTAGGTTGTGCGTTAATAGAAAATATTTAATTTGATTGGAAAATATTTTTGTTGCAAAATCCTTTGAATGGGTTTTACTTACATATGGTGTTTAAAAAAATTAAACAAAGATTGATATTTCGCTTTAAAAATAGGTAGGTATGTACATATGTACCTATGTAAATTTATTCCATCATGGCACGGTTGCACAAATTATACTTGCTCACATAGAATTGATTTGAAAATTATTTAAAAGTACGAATTTAAAAGCGAAATATGAATAATACATTTTGGCAATTTTAAACCGGCCCTAAGTAGTTATGATCTAAATCAAAAATCACGCGTTAAAAGCTAGATTTGTCTTGTTGGTAATTTCCTTTTTTTAAAAATAGTTTTTTTCAACTTAAACAAAGAGGCTTTGAGTTTAGTTTGAACAACTTTTTGGTTGGATTATCTCTGCAGCTTGTTGACTTGTACTGAAACGAATACACTAATCCAACCATTGGACACTACTTTCAAAAATTCGTAGTTTGCTTGCTTGCACATGAATTTGATGGAAAAAACAAAAGGGGTACATAAGCCACTGAAGTTTGTCTTTCTGCCATTTCGTTCTGATAAGAGTAGAGATCAAGCCTTTGATCTTCAGTTCTTGGTGTCTTCTTCTTTTGTCTTTATTTTCATTTCATTTTCTGGTTCTTTTTCCATAGGTATCTGGCCCAATTTTCTAAATTTCTTGCTTGTTTTCCAAAAAAAGGCTTTTTTCAAATTTTAAGCCAGAAATAATTTCTGGCGTTTTTTACAAAAAAAAAAAAAATCTGGTGTAATTTCAGAATACAAATTTAAAAAATTGATCAAATAGACCAAGCACCATTGAAAGGAGTCTAATGATCGGCGGCGGGGCAGTTTTGAAATACCTATGTATATAACTCCAGCCTTTACCAAAAAACTTGGTGGTAACTTACCCAATCATTATGCTGTTGTTTTAAAAGTTGAAAAAGTTCAAGCTCTATATACATATATGTACATATGTACTGTACATATATCCTTTTAAGCAGACATAGATCTTTTAGGATCGATTATGTGGTTTCCAAGATCGAATGGCTACGTTTTCTAAAATACTTTAAGAACAGATACTCAGATTTTACGATTTAAAATTAAATTTGTGTACGTGTACAGATTTAATTAAAAGGTGATTTGTAATAATAAGTTTAGGAAAAAGCGTGATCAAGCGAGATAATCCGCTCGAAAGGAAGTCCAAATTATTAAATGCAAAGATTTGCAAAGCAGACTTTAAACGCAAATGCAAGGAAAGTGTTTAGAACATATAATTCTAAAGTAAATTGAAATCTATAAGATTTCAAAATAAAAATTGCAAAGAAAATCCCTAAAATTCACGCGATAGTTTTACGAAAGAAGGAATACTATTTCTACTATGTATTGTTTTTACTTCCAACAGATGTTTTTCAAAAAGAATTTTAAAATATAAATTTGAATTAGTGAGGAACTTTTTGAGATTCAAGATTTTAAACAAATATTTACATTTTAATTTATTAGGAGTTTTAAAACTAAAAAAAAAATATCCACGTGTATATCGTACGCTTTTGCTGTTGTGATAAAACAACTATAATGTTACGCTGGTGGTTCCATTAACAATAGATATTAAAGGCAACGTCAATGGCCTGAGTGGGCTTTCTAATGCCAGTATATAAATCATGACCCAGTTTAATTTGTTTCTTCTTTAAAATTAATACAATTGCAAATAAAAAATTGTTAGGTCTGCTTCTTAACTCAACCAAGGGATCCCGTGACATCGCAATTGTACCCAAAATGTATTTTCTTACTTTTTTTCTAGCAGCTTTTGACTTCTTTTAATTTATTTCCAACATCCTTTTCTTGCTTGTTAAACTTTTGTCAACAAATGTGACGTTTACCCAGAAACAAATCAGAAACATCCCAAATGCATTTCCTTAATATTCATTTCTGTTTAAAAATTACAACAACAACATCAAAAATTTTGAGCCTATACTTTTTCCCAAATTTTTGCCATAACAATAAAGAAACAAACCTTTTAATTCACTTAATTTGTTATTGGGTATTGCCCAAATAATGAAGATCTGGCGTAGGATCTACTTCCTTTTCTTCTTTTATTTGTAATTAAAGACATAAAGCATTCGATTGTAATCATTTTTTGAAACCACAAGTGTTTTACATTTCTTTGTTAGCCAATATTATATCATCTTTCATATATTTTTTTTTTTTAATTCAAAACAAAGCAAAAGCTATTTAAAATTGCGGAGAAACCATTTTGAATGAGGTTAAATATCAAAATGTATTGCCTCAGCGATGGAAATCAAGAATTGCTTTTCATCTGTCAAGCAGTATTTCACTGTCAAAGTGTCATTTTAGAAGCGGCTGCATTTGAAATATTCAAGGCTATGACGATAAACCAAGTATAATCTATTTCTACAAATATTGTCAACGGAGCCGCTTGGTTAGCTAAATATTAAAGAATGCAATGCTAATGGTTGAATAATGTATATTGATATCTTTCGCAAAATAATGTTAAAAGACTCAAAAGAACTAAAAACATAGTTTTTTCGTTATTTTGGTTTTGTTAAAAAAAAAAAAATATCTCGAAAATTTTTAAATGTTTGTAATATTTGGAATCATCAGATTGTAAAAGTATATCAATATCGGACACGCAATTAAAAAGTTATACGTAAATATCTAAAAATTAAAGCAATTGTATCAAAAAACGTCAAAATCCTACTTATAAATACGATTAATATAAAAAATGTTTGAGTAGTGTCGGTACTCAAGGTTTCGATTTGTGAACATTAATGTTCTCAGAAGTGCCATATTTTGGTTTACACATTCATACAATGGTCGTGTGACACGTAACGTTCTACACTAAGGCACACGTTTTTAGTATCCTTCCCCGGCATAGATGTTTGCACATAAAAGAAAACCTAAAACCTGGTCATGTAAAATCAAAACCATTACAGCTGTTTTCGAGAAAATTTGAAAAACCGAAATTGAAGGTCGATTTTAATTTCTAGAGAATTACATACATAAAAACACTCAAGTTCAAAAATTAAAGCAGATGGACACGAGTTAATATCTAAAAAAAAACTTATTCCTGTATTACTTTATGACGTTTTTTAATTCTCTTATCGATTGGCCAAGAAACGTTCAAAAATGGAATAAAATTCATATGATTTGTTTCAATTTTCATCGTTTCTCGATGAATTTTATCGATGTGAGAGTTAGATACAGAACGTACAGCTTACAGAAGTTTGTTAAAAACGTTTAATTCCGTAAATAATTTTATTCTGCGTACCTACAAGTTTTTCCGATTTATTAAATAAAAAAAATTAACTCTTTTTCAAGATGATGTAGCTGACTCGGATCATACACGATGCCTAAATAATGATAGGGACCCCGTCTTGCATTTTATTTATTCGAAGAAACACACTCCGCTTTTATTATTTACTTTAAATTTACAATTCAACTCTACGTCAACTTTATTAAAGTACTTAAAAGATTCTTTAAAATTCTGCATTTATGTAACATAAGAAAATATGAGTACCTACCTACAGAAAATGCTAGAATTCCCAAGATTTTTTTTTGATATTGCTCTTTTCAGTTTCCGTATTTTATGTAAAAATAAAACTGTTCCAATTCTGAAGTAAAAATAGAAAATTATAAAACTATAGCTACGAAGCTCAAGTGAGAAAAAAAATATCCAATTTTTATTCAAACCTTCGCTTCGCCTTACCTCCTGTGACATCAATCAAAATTGCAAATTAAAAACCGGAATTAAACAAAAAAAAAATCCAATCACTATAAAATGTGTGCGACCACCATTAGGTATAGCTCAACCAGCACTCAGCTTTTGCTTCTCTCGTATTCCTCCAAATGACACTTGGTATAAACGGAAAAACCCAATCAAGAGAAATGAATGAATGGTCCATTGCTCAATTAAGGACGACGAAAACCATTTTAGCTTGCCCATATCTCAAGTTCCATACCATACCACCCTGTATATGGCTGCCTTGTATATATGTATACTACATCAATTTCTCCATCAGCAGTGATGAAGCAATTTCTACCGAACAGCAGTATTTTGTTGTTGAGCTCCTTTCTGACCATTTTAATGGTAACTATATACTTTGGCAGGACGATGTCGTCTGTCAGCCATCAGAATCAGATTGATGTTAGGTATAAATTCAAATTTTTCCTTCATTTACCAATACTACAGTAGAAGTGTATAAGAGAATAATCTAAATGCACCACCCACCACATCACATCACGACAACGAAAAGGCTTAATAACTATACGAACCTTTTTTCTAATTTCCTCGCACAAGCAAAACGGCCGCCAACCGGCCCCGGCGAAAGGATTACCTATACCCAAAAATGGAATGGGTGAAAAGCAACTATATATAGAAATTGGTGCAAATTATTTTTCCTTCATCAAGGATATTCTCCTTACCTCACTGCGCTATGCCTCTTATAGATACAAAAATTATCCATGAAATTGAGCAAAAAAAAAAAAATTATTATTTTACAAGAGTTTCAAATATCCTCAACGGTACACAGTCGGGACGTGCTGCGCTGTGTAAAAGCTTTTTGAGTCAAGGAAAACTATGGGTCCAGGGGCCTGGGCAGAATATATATATGTAGTTGAGATGGAAGGAATACATATACTCCATCAAAATGAAACAAGAAAAAAATAAAACCGGATCCTTAACGAACGAAATTGGTCCCAGTGCGGGAAAGAAGCAGAGAAATCGAAATTTATTGAAGCGTTTTTTTTTTTTTGTTAGCAACGCTTGGGCTCTGCCTACAGGGTGTTGCCATTTGTTTGTCCTTTAAAATTGGTCTTCGCTTCTCTTACCTTTTTTTTTACTAACGAAGCAAATATATGCAATTGAGCTATGAAAGAACTCCCACGCATTACTTCTTTGGAACTACTGATTATATATGAAGTGAATTAAAAGGTCTGTTTCTTTTTTGTTATGGCAAAAGTATATGAAAAAGTTTAGGCTCAAGATTTTTGATGTTGTTGTTGTAAATTTTGAACAGAAATGAAAAGTAAGGAAAACGCATTTGGGATGTGAAATTATCAGAAGTTTGACAAGCGAGAAAAGGCTGTTGGTAAAATTTTTGGGTAAATTTTTTCTGGAGGTAAAATGAAATAAATTAAAAGAAGTCAAAAGCTGCCACAAAATAGTAAAGAAATCCATTTTGGATAGAATTGGGATGCCATCACTAATTTTTCTCTAAATGGGGTTTGACTTTGACCTAAAAATACGTTGTGACTGATAACATAAATGGTTGAGGCAAATACGTTGTTAGATATGGGCCTCTATATTTTAAAGATGATATTTATCCAAATATTTGTTTAATTAATGAAATCTGTTGCCAGATTTACTCTGAAAATAACATCAATTGGGTCACTATTGCTTATCATGATGACTGGTATAAACAAAAATATCGACCTTTAAGGATTTCACATGCTTTTTGATCATTTATGCCCTTGAAATGAACTTAACCATAATCCAAATACATATTAGACGTGTTTTTTACAATCCCTGGGAAATGCACGAAAAAAACGACCACGGGGATTAGCGACACTATCACAGAAACAAAATGGAGTTTTCATACAAACTTTCGATAACAAGTACATAATTCAAAACCCCGCCGGTAACACAGGTTTTATGTACGCTTAAGTTAAACAAGGAGAATTCTTTGGGTTTAGCTTAGCCCGCAGGAGATTAGTTGTTGTTGCATTTAACATGATTGTGATTGTTTGGTACCAACGTCGTTTTTTTCGTCCAATTCCCCCTGGGCTTGCAAAAAATCACGTAACTGTCTGCTTTTCTGATGATTGGTATAAACTATACACTTAGTTAGGAAAATACATTCTTTTGAAAAAAAAATTTTACATATATAATAATTTCCTCTATGTTAATTGAAGTTGCATCAATATAACTGTATATATAAAAATGCATACGTTATTAAATCATTTTTATACCAATCAGCATATTTTACATATTTGTTTCACCTGATTGGTATAAAATATTTAAAAACCCCATTTCACACGAGTGACAAAATGTTGTTATTTCTGTCATTTTGTCCCGATTGTCTGTCGAAATACAGGATTACGATAGGTAATTGGTCTAAAATGACAGAAATAATGATATTTTACCACTCTTGTGAATGAGACACAACGCAAATAGTATAAATACGTTATTATATGCTCAAATAATTATAATGTCATATAATTATAAATAATTGTGAGTTATAATACAGGGTTATAAAACAAAAAAAAAAAATTATGATGTTTTATACCTATTACAAAATTTTTAATATTCATCTAATTAAATAAAACTTTTTATACCAATTTTTTTTTCATTTCGATATTAAACAATAAAAATATTACATTTTATTATTTTCGTGTCACCCCTTATTATAATTGTTCTAATTCATACTCAGTAAAAGTAACGGGTGATTTTTAAGCTGGTTTGGTTTTGGCAACACTGGTTTTGACAGCTGACTTGTGTTTAGTACCTTGTGTCACTGTCAAACAGCTTCAGTTTGGTTTGCAATTTAACCATGGATCGTCTTACAAATGAACAACGCTTGCAAATTATTGAATTTTACTATCAAAATTCGTGCTCGGTTCGAAATGTTGTTTATCGAAAAATTGTGTTCAGCGATGAGGCTCATTTTTGGTTGAATGGGTACGTAAATAAGCAAAATTGCCGCATTTGGAGTGAAGATCAGCCAGAAGCATTGCAACAGCTACCAATGCATCCCGAAAAAGCCACTGTTTGGTGCGGTTTATGGGCCGGCGGCATTTTTGGGCCATATTTCTTCAAAGATGATGCGAATCGCAGCGTTACTGTCAATGGTGAACGCTACCGAGCGATGATAACAAACTTTTTTTTACCCGAAATGGAAGTTCTTGACTTGCATGATATGTGGTTTCAACAAGACGGTGCCACATGCCACACAGCACGCGAAACAATGGCGCAATTGCGAGGCGAGTTTGGTGAACAGTTAATTTCACGTTTCGGGCCGGTCAATTGGCCGCCTAGATCGTGCGATTTGACACCATTAGATTATTTTTTGTGGGGGTATGTCAAGGCTAATGTCTATAGGGACAAGCCCGCTTCGATTGACGCACTGGAAGCCAACATCCATGCATTCATTCGTGAGATACCGGCCGATATGTGTGAATGAGTATGCCAAAATTGGACTCAGCGGATGGGCTACCTGAGACGCAGCCGCGGTCAACATTTGCATGAAATTATCTTTAAACATTAAATTGCAAGGTTCAAACTATCGATTCAAATAAATATTTCATTCATTTTTTCGAATTTTTTGTGTTTTTTTTTTTTAAAAGTTCTAAACCTCTTAAAAAATCACCCATTATATAGTGATGCATGGGTATTAATCAAATACCACCTCTACTCCATATCTACCATCGCTAGAATTTAAACTAATTCCTGATACATTTGATTGGTAAGGAAATTTGCTCTACTATAATAATAAAGAACGCAAAAAAGAAATTCTCGAAGCGCAAAGAGTGTTAAAGTAAAAGTATAAGGCATGTGAGATATCAAATAATAATTTACTCGTATAGAGAGTATCCTTCTGTATATCCTTGCTTGAATTTTTAATTGGAAATGGATGAAGATACGTACGTACCTACATTTATATCTCCTACAAATAATTTCGATTCGGTTATGAGAAACTTTATATTTTTTGTATATTTCCTTATTTTCCTTTTTTGTCTTATGTTCTATATAAAATGAAAGGAAAAAGAAACAATCCCAATCAAGGAAAGAACTTGTGTAAATGGGTATTAGTTTGTCGGATTACTGCAATTCAATATGGAAACCATTGGTAACATTTTTGAAATTAAGTTTTTGAATGTATTAATATCTGGAAAAAAAAATTAAAAAGATATTTATGAGTTCAATGGGTTGCGAAGATTGAATTTGTACAAAGAGCGTATATATACTACGAGAAAGAAAAACGATACAAAAAAGTTTTGTTTCATGAATAAATTCAATCTGGATTTAAGCTATAAGGAGCTAAGATACATATTATTGAGGTTAGGTCTTATAGGAATATAGAATAAAAATATTATTTAGTTGGCTTTGATAAAGTTGACGTGACGTGCTAAATAGCCAGTACGGCCAATATAATTTTCTGCAGAAACCACACAAAGCCTGTTTCCATAAACAATCTATGACCTGGCTATAGGGCCATTTTTATGAAAGAAATTTACCTTCAACCTGCCGAAAAACCGACTGCTGTAAGAAAACCATATAAATAGTCATGCATACATATATAGTTTCCGATCACTGAATTTAGTCGAAGTGACACTTAAAAATAATTCTGATTACTTCAGTTGTTTTGGTCTTTTTTGTACGCGTTTAGATCCTCGATCACCATAATGAGTTAAATATGTCTTCTCTATCAGATTGCTAAAAATTCTGAAGAAATTCAGCTGCTAAAATTTTTATCAAAAACTCCAGTTCTATAGTAACAATAGAACATTTATGTCATCGTCATGTCCCGACTTAAAACTGAAACATACCTATGGTTTATCTGAAATCTGTTGAATTAGACAATGCCATGATCATCAATTTGTTGACAATTAGTTAAAATGACACTTACATGTCAAGTAAATTTCCATCAACATTCTAAAAGGTAAGATTACTTCTTAACCAGCCGCTAACGTTTCAAGTTCGTCATCTCAACCTAACTTAAATTATCTTTTACATTATATCTACTTTAAATACTAATTAATATTGCTTTACTGAATTATTAGCAATAATTTTATATAAATTATCGTTAATAAATTGAAGTTTATAAAATAAAATTACATTAAAAATCATACCTTAGATTTATAATAACAACAGCTGCTGTTTATTTGAACCCCTTATTAATAAACGCCAAATAACGGCGAAGTAGAACTTACACATCTGTCAACTTGTAATTCTTAATATAATAAATGTGAAATGGCTTAGTGAAATGTGATAGTGAGCAGATAAGTTTAACTCACTAAATTTAGCATTTAAGGCACTGTTAACTTCCTACCACACACATACACGCACTTCTCATAGAACAGTTTAATACTACAATCATAATTCTCATAAATTAGTGCATGTATGTTACACATGAATAAGAATGTGGCTTCAATTTGTTGAAGTAGTCCTTCCAGTGATAAAGACTGGAAAGATATTATAAAACAAAAATAAGTTTTTTAATAAGAACATTTATCAAACGAATAAGTTCTCCATCCGTGTGCCAGCTAACAAGTATGTGTTTAGCGAGCGGTTACATTTTTTTTTTATTAATAGGCTTGTAAATCATTAAACTTTAAATTTATTCATAAAAGTAAAAATCTTTCGACAAAATTATTTTTTATGAAAAATCTTTGCCAACTATTGTTTACCAATTTCATGAAATGTTTATGAAATTTGTGCAGTTTCTTCCCCAAAATCAAAGAATGCTAACTTACATATTAACTGTCAACATTAAAGTATGCTTTATATATAAGGTCATTGTGACCTTGTCCTATATACAAACTTATTTATAACAGATTCACAAATCCCATATCCTTCAAACTTTTTATATAACCGTTTGTAAGATATAACACAGTTAAGATACACAATATAATACATGGTATACCTACTTCAGTAATAAAATTATAGTATATCGAGACAAAGAATAAAGCTCTTGTAAATATATACTTTACTACATGAGCAGAATTCGCTAGTAAGCTATTCCTATATTATAACACATTGTCGTTAAGTATATAAGAACATTTAATATACATACTTAAATAGCTAAGTCCTTGCTTTTAATGTATATATATATACTTTCGTATAATCTTACCCTTATCATGGTCGCATTTTGTTTTTCCGGAGCTCTACCCCATCACTCGATAATATTGTTGAATCTTTGTCATACTCTCACTATGGTCAAGAACCATGGAGTTACACTGTGTAAAGATACTTTGTAATTTGACCTTCTCTATAAATATAAAGAATATTATTTTTTACATCAAAAATCCGTTGTTCGTAGACAGAGAAGATTTTTATAGCCCAAGGACCAAGGACATCTCTGAGTATACTATAAATTCAAAAAAAAAAAAAAGGTGGGCGAGCGGAAGTAAAAAGGTGGAAGGAAAGGCAACATCAAAAACCACTTTATAATTGTATACGCTGTATACTTTGATTACCATAATTATTCTAATTAAAGTGTATACCTTACCTAGCTCTGTCGTGTCATTTCGTGAATTAAATTTATTTTAAACATCTATATTATTAAAACAAATTGTTAATAGTTTAACCAATCAAAATAAAAAAAATTATTTTTTTGTTATCGAATGTTTGTATGGAAATGATGCCTGAGGTATGGAATCAAACGATTTCTTGTGAATTTCATGTGTTTTTAATTTCTCGTGTTTTTTAAAATCCTGAACAGAATTGGTTGAGAAAAATGACATCAGAGATTACCAAAGCCACACAAAAAATGAAATTTCCATACAAACTATCGATAACAAGTATGTGACTTAACATAGTTTTTCAGGGGCTTTGTTATAAATCCCTTATCCTCTGGTGGGGGGTAATTTATAAACCGCGAGTATAAAAAATAAAATAGAGTTGTAATTTCTATAATTTCTTTATTGTATCTAACCTAAACTACTTCTTAACCTTTGCTTATATAAATTTTTCCTCGGATGTTTTGAATGATAACAAGTGCAAATAAAAGATAAATCACACACAAACTCCAAACACAAGTTCAGATAATCGCTTGCTTATTATTGGAATCTGTATGTGTTCACATCTATTGTGTGTTATCTTTTACCTTTATATGTTTGTTATCATCTGAAGCAACAGATAAAACTATCATCCGGGTGTTCAATATATTTGAACAGGCTTAGTAAAGTCTTTACTTAAGTTTAGCACCTAGACGTCGATTTTTTTCATACAATACCTTCCGGGACTGGAAAAAACACACCTAGACTTTTGGATTTGAAGAGATGCACTTTTTAAAAGTTCAAGGTTTAAGTCTGCTTTTTTGACTGGACTAATTATGAAAATATAGCGTGCGCCAATCAATATATTCTATACATATTATACTTATATGATATATGATGCGTATCTGATAAAGTTGTATATATTAACTATAATAACTGATTGAGAAAGTAGTGTAAAAAAATAAATCCTATTAAACAATCAATCCGCATTTTTAAATATTTTATTATTAATATTAAGCCATGTCTTTGATCAATGAGAAAAAAACAAAGTAAGAACAAAAGAGATTTGTATTCCGCCTAATCCGCAATAAGCTTATTCTGTCTCCATTTTATTTGGACACTAATTTTTTTTTATGGGGATGTAGCTCAGTGGTAGAGCGTTCGCTTTGCATGTGAAAGGCCCCGGGTTCGATCCCCGGCATCTCCAATAATTCTTTTTTAACAATTTATCGCCATTAAAAGTAAATGTGCTTAACATGGCTTGAAAAAAAAAATTCTTGGTGTCCGAAGCATGACAATCACAGCAGACAAGAAATATTTTTTTTCTGTGTTTAAATGGTTAAACTTTGAAGAATAAAAAAATTTAAAAAATTAAATTAAAATGGCGTTAAAATTATAAAAATGACAAAATAGTTCCTATGTTGTCTCATTTATTTTTGTTTTTGAAAGATATTTAGAGAATAGACTTAAGAGATTTTTTAAGGATCAGACATTTTTAAAATCAACCGATTTGGAGAGTGATTTTTTTGTTGGATTCGTATATTAAACCAGGTAAGAACATAAAGGAGCCGAAAATTTAAAATTTCGACCGGAAACTCGAGAAATTGCATACTTTTAGGGGTGGAAAGTAGCGATATATAAAGCCAATATGCAATTTCGGAGATATACATACGATCGAACAACATTGGCATTGATTATACAAATAATATTTTACTAGACACTGCATTATAAGTGCTTGATCGAAAATTTTAAGTGTCGACTGGAAAAGTTGAAAAATCATTGTGGATGGTGGCGATATTTGAAGGAGAAAATATTGATTGTAAGAAATGACAAATACTACGGAACTGCAACTGTCGATCGGCTTATTTGATCACTCACTAAAATAGGATCGTCAATAGATGGTGTTACGCTCTCAAACTGCTACATTTGTGTATAACAATTTATTGGAGTGTACCAAACAAATTTTGTAAATGGTTATTTGAAGCCCCTATAAATTTTAAAATGTGCAAAACATCCACACAGAAGGAGCTTGATTTCTTTCAGACATTCTTTCATGCGAATTTTTCTTGTCAGCAACGCACGTCGTCAAGTATAGGTATCCGGTATATCGTCTATAGACTCTAAAACTACTGAACCGATTCCACTGAAATTTGCAGAATCTGTTTTTATTAGAAAGTCTAGAAAGTGCGGTTCAAGTAAAATCTGCCTACTGCTACGCCCAGATTTCCTTTTTTTGACTTTTATCCGAATTCAACTGCATTAAAGCAAACATTTGTAATTAAGCATTTTAAAGACATGGCCTGCATTTTTGTCGCGCAATTTTAGACCAATTGCCACTCCCACTTTTTTATATTCAGGTTTACATAAAATTAAAAATTATGATTTTTAGGGTCCGTTTTACAATGTCTGACTAATGTTTGAATTAGTTATCCGACAATTAATATATCCGAAATTAAATCGCCCCATTAAAATACTTTGCGTTTCAAAATTATTAATTAACTATTCGTTCGTTATTTAATTAATTGCTAATTAGACCTATTTAATTATTGTTAAACGTATTATTATTAATTTAAATGTAGCTTAATTGGAACTTTTTATCAGTCTTTATTAGAAAAAGTTACTTTAAACTGATTATTTAGTGTTACGTTGTTATTGCTTATTCAAGTAGGCAGGTAACTTCTTACATGGTCACTCCTAGTGATTAAAACCTTAAAATAAAGGTTCTATTGCATAAGGTATAGGTATACAGCTAGGTACTGACGAATCAATTTTGTTGTATAAACAAAGTATAAAAACTTGATAAATAATGGATGATTATTGTATCTACAGCTAACAAGACCGGACCTCATTAAAATAATGGTGTATAATTATTTCAACACTTCATAATACGGACAATATGAATATGGCCTTCAAAATTACTTAATTTTTGTTTTACCCCGAAAAAAAAAAAACAATTACACCCTTATGACCATCAGGGTCTATAAAAAAATTTCTTAGAACTGAAGAGTATAAATATAAAGCATCACCCTCATAGCATCGACTATAGGTTAGCTATACGACACTGCACGACTTTCAAATTCTCTTCAACAACCTACTAATTGCCTTTAGATAGACTCGAAAAAGGGTTTGGTAACTCAACTCGAAAGAGTGACAACCTTCATTAGTGGACGACGCTTGCTCGCTCGCCACCCCACACCCATTATCCTTATACCTATGCACATCACTGAAATTTTTGGCTCTGCGAGCATCTAACCGAAGTAACAAGACTATACTACACCTAACAGTTCAATGACATTATACAAAGTTAGCACAGGTGGTGAATCTCCTTTGTTCAGTGTGCTCCTCCGGTTTAACAGTGGTGTGGTGGCCGCCAGTCAACCGTCAACCCAAACGAAGAAAAAGAAACACATCGAGAGCCAACCGAGCCAACTCTTGCCAGCCAACAAAACGTTTGAAAAATATATGAGTCCTTTGGGAGTAACGTCTGCAGGTATCCTATCCTATATACCCCCATCTATTACAATACATATACATTTTTTTTTTTTTTTGTAAATTTATTTTTTTCATTCTGTTTTGTTGAAGGACTATTTTTGGTGACTATACACTATGAGGGTTAATTTGTCCTTTTTATTTTTGTCCGATTTTATTGCCGTTTTACTTTAATTCTTTGTCTCTTGGCACGCTATAGCTATTTTTTATATATATTAGTCAGTAGGTATACATATTACATACATACGTATGTTCAAGCTTTTTGAAGAAGGAACAAGGACAATTTAGTCCTTAATATTTATTTATTTTTTTTTTGTGTTGTTAGTCACTAGTCAGACGAAAGGACAGTTCTTTTTTTATATTTCACTCCTTTTCCTCACTCTTCTATAATAGGTTCTCGCCTTTGGTGGGTTACAATTTTTTCGAATTGTTACCATAGGAATTTGCTGCGGAAGGCAAAAAAGAAAGTATGTGTACAAACCTACCAATGTAGTTAAAGAAGATACAAGTTAGGTAAATACGTGAACGAAATGGCAAGTCACGTTTCTACTTCACTGGAAATAAGTTATAAAAAAAGTTACAAAAATAAATTTAAAAAAAAAACAAGCTTAATTGTCCTAACGTCTTCACTTATTAGTTGAAAGCATTGACAGTTTTACCTTTGATTGTGGATTTCAGACCTTTTCCTTTACTATACGTAAATAAGGTAGATAGGTACCTTTCTACATAGTTTACAATTTTTTACGTGACATGTCGTGTGTATCTTACCATTAAATAACAATTGAGCTCACTAAATAAAAACTTTCTGTACAGCTAGCTATCATAAATTGTTCTGATAAAAAGAAAATTATTGAAATTGCTTTTAATAATGTTTGAATAGTTGTAGGTATGGTAACTTGTTGATTTTTCCTTGCACAGCTATTGAATTCAAATGCATATTTATATATAAGTTTACCTACCTGAATCCACAGAACCTTGAGTTATATTTACCTATGAACTGATTGGACCTTTAGGGCAGCAATAAATTTATACTTGCGACTCTTTATTTCCAAATAAAACGAAACTATTTAAGAACATCTCCGACTGGAATAAATATTTGAAAACAAAAAAGAATAAATTAAAAAAAGAAAACTTATTCTATAAAATGTCTCTCCAGATGTAGACTAGCCATCCAGCAACCACCGATATCACAATGCACGATTTATACAAAATTCTACGCCATCACTCAAAATAATTATAATTATCTCGTCGTCTTATAGTTCACACTATGCCATAGCAAAATAATTAATAAGAGGACTTAAGTTTCAACAATTTGATTTTAAGTTTCGCTATTCAGAAGCGAAATGGACCGAGTACAAAGACGAAGCTGTTTGTCTACAAGAAACTAATCTTACCCATTGTGACGTATGGATTTCCCATCTGGTTCAATATATCACCGGCAGCTATGAGGAAAATGAATCTCTTTGAGAGGAAGATTCTACGCATTTGCACAGAACCAGCGTTGTCACCCAACAATATGCGTGCAGCGTGCCACATTTTCTAAAAAATCGTGTCATTTTCGTGTCATATGAAAAAACCAAAAATTCGTATATTAAAAAAAAAAAATATAAATCAATTGAAGGGTAAAATACAACAAAAAAAAATAGAAGAAATAATTTGTTCTATCAAAAATAAGGAGTTTCTGCCAGTTTTTCCTCCATCTGGCCTCCGTTTGAAGCGATTTTCTCAAAATTTCTTCAAAATTCGCTTTATTTGGAGTAAAAAATGGAAACAAAAAAAAGCGTGCTGCCATATTGATTTTTTTCGTGCCACCGTGCCATAATAAAATTTTCGTGTCAAAAAGGCACTTCGGCAACGCTGCACAGGACTATACCGGAACCCATTAACGAAAAAATTAAAACCAGCCAAAAAGCTGTATGAAGATGATTCCACTAGATCCATACTTGCTGCTGCCTTGCCTGTATTGTTGAGCCAACAAGATTTAATTTAAGTTATAATGGGTGATTTTTTAAGAGGTTTAGAACTTTAAAAAAAAAAAAAACACAAAAAATTCGAAAAAATGAATGAAATATTTATTTGAATCGATAGTTTGAACCTTGCAATTTAATGTTTAAAGATAATTTCATGCAAATGTTGACCGCGGCTGCGTCTCAGGTAGCCCATCCGCTGAGTCCAATTTTGGCATACTCTTTCACACATATCGGCCGGTATCTCACGAATGAATGCATGGATGTTGGCTTCCAGTGCGTCAATCGAAGCGGGCTTGTCCCTATAGACATTAGCCTTGACATACCCCCACAAAAAATAATCTAATGGTGTCAAATCGCACGATCTAGGCGGCCAATTGACCGGCCCGAAACGTGAAATTAACTGTTCACCAAACTCGCCTCGCAATTGCGCCATTGTTTCGCGTGCTGTGTGGCATGTGGCACCGTCTTGTTGAAACCACATATCATGCAAGTCAAGAACTTCCATTTCGGGCAAAAAAAGTTTGTTATCATCGCTCGGTAGCGTTCACCATTGACAGTAACGCTGCGATTCGCATCATCTTTGAAGAAATATGGCCCAATAATGCCGCCGGCCCATAAACCGCACCAAACAGTGGCTTTTTCGGGATGCATTGGTAGCTGTTGCAATGCTTCTGGCTGATCTTCACTCCAAATGCGGCAATTTTGCTTATTTACGTATCCATTCAACCAAAAATGAGCCTCATCGCTGAATACAATTTTTCGATAAACAACATTTCGAACCGAGCACGAATTTTGATAGTAAAATTCAATAATTTGCAAGCGTTGTTCATTTGTAAGACGATCCATGGTTAAATTGCAAACCAAACTGAAGCTGTTTGACAGTGACACAAGGTACTAAACACACGTCAGCTGTCAAAACCAGTGCTGCCAAAACCAAACCAGCTTAAAAATCACCCGTTAGTTTGTTTTAGGACAATTGTTAATTGTATATTATAAAACAAGTTGAAAAATAAAAAAAATCTCTTAACCAAAAAACAATTCGAAGTTTGTTGACTCGTAATTTTCTGGTTTTCAAATTAAAATGTTAGAGAATAAGTTTCCGTCTGATTTTAATTTGTAGCAACTATAATAGCTTTGGATTCCTGTACCATTAATGTTGAACCTTTTTGGTCCTATAAGAAAATTCCTTATCTCCAGCTGCCTGTATAGATTTCCCCCGATACTCCCTTCTAAGCAGCGGGATAAATAATTGTTTTTCCCTATAAGATTCTTATAGTTTTTCTCCGGTTTTCTTTTTCTAAGTGAATAACTGAATATCTAGTGAATTTCTTTAGGTCAGTATGAAAGACAAAAAGAGTCAATAACCGCAGTTTATGAATCTGCTTTTGTGAAATTGTTTTCTCTTTGTGGTCAACATGATTCCGGGGAACAGATGAGTTTGGCTTCAATCTGTTATAAAAATTATCGGGTTCGATTCCCGGCCGACGCACATACATTTCTTCTTGTTTAACATCAACTGTTAATACAATGCAATATTTTCATATACTCGTATATAGATACATATTTAAAAATCAAAAACTAGGAAGTATAATATCCATAACCATATTTACGTGTGTGCACAACTCAGTTAACACAATTAGCTGTTCAAAAGTTTATCCTTCCCCATATTATATATGTACCAATGCTCTCGCCGTCAAACCTCCTTTCCTCCTTCTTCCCCCTCCCCTCCCTCCATCCACAATACTTCACTCAGACTTCTCAAAACATTATTTCAAAAAGTATCTCAACTCAGCAAACAAACTTTCCAGTGTGCTAACTATTTGCCCTAAATTCCAGTTTGAAAAGTGTTTGTTTGGTTTATTCGCGTCGCAGTGTCTACAAAGTTTTGCACTTGTGATAACTTTGAAACTACTGATTGTAGTCGGATTCACTATACCTACATATATACAATATAGACACCCATTCCCCACTTCTATACTCGATCTTCTCTTTTGGGTAGAAAACTTTAAAATAAAATCGAAAATTTAAATTCACTTTCACACATTTTTGTGGGGAAAATTTTGTGATGCAACCAGAATTCGGTGACCTTTTCCTGGTGCTATATATACATAATTTTCCATTGAATTTAAAGTTATTCCCTTTTTCTCTTATCATTCTGAAGTTTTGGTTTAGAAACATTCCAAAAGTCTTGAACACGTTTAAAAAAAAAAAAAACAAGGATTTTGGCGCGCTCACTGTACCTTAAAGTTGTCTAGATTTCTTTTCTTTGAAATGGTACAAAAAATGGAAGAAAAAAACTTTCCATTTATGTTCATACATTCATACAACATATAAATATTATGTATCTACCTACATATGTACATCTTTGTGTAGTACTTAAATATCCTTTATAATGTAGTTCAGCCACGTTATGTATATAAATACCTATAGTCACTAGTCAGTATCCTGTCAAGAAAGTATTTTTATATGAATGTGTATGTACCTTCCTTGAAACTATAACGAAGTTTTCAAAGTGAGAGGAAAATTTTAGAAACAAAATTTTTAACATGGATACCTACTTCGAGATCCCAAGAATACTAGAAGTCATATGGGTGGTGGTGAGGGATAGAGAAACTTAACCTATTGTCTGAGAAGAAAGAAAAAGGAGAATTTTCTTATTGAAATTTAATTATATTCATTGAAAAAATAAAAGCACCTTTTTAATAAAATTAATCATTTAAAGCTGATTTACAGTAATATTTTAAAAAATTTAAGAAAAAACGAAAAAAGTGACTCTAACATTCAATTTAAAAAAAAAATTATCAGATGGATTTCATGTCCAATCTATAAGTTTTTTTTCAATTTTTTTTTTACGCAAAAATGAAAAAAAAAAACAATTTTGGACAGCCGAAAAAGTTGATTCTTTGGTAATAGACGGTTAATAATTTTTAATAACAGCCGTTTTTTACTTTCTAATCTACGGATACAACTACAGAGCCTGCTCTTTATCCGGTTTTGAAAATGGTAAGGTAGTTTAAAAAAATAATAATAAAACATAAGAACAAAAGAAATGATCATACAACACTGTTGTTATTAGGATTCGCATGCGTTTATAATTATAAGATGATCCATATGGATTTCGTAGATAATAAAACACGGCTTACGTTAAATTTGCATTTTTTTTTGAGTTATTGAAGGAAAATGTAATAATAGACGGCCTGATTAAGTATTTTGCCAAATTAATAATGGTTCACTTAATTGCTAGAATGTCTTGAGGGAAAATGCCAATTTGTCTAAGGTATACCAGTTATAGCTATTATTGAAAATCATCTTTGGAAATTTTAATTTTAAATTTTAAGGCATATTAAAATCGAAATCAGTGCTTATTTTGATGCCAACATAATGCTCTGATGACTAAATTATTAATTCTTACCAAACAAAATCTCATTGAGGCCCAACCTTTCAATGAAAGCTCTAACCGGCACCTAAACAACAAACACATAGAACACATCCCTTTTTTAAATAAAAAACAATCTACTTTACCGACACACTTTAGCTGCAAGTCATTAACATGTAGGTAATTTCTTACTACAAAGATAAATATTCTTACCGATTATATTCTCCAGTCGAATGTTCTCCTTATCATTCCGTGATTAAGAAAACGCAACACTAAATTAGTATTCAACAATAATTTATTGATAATATACAGGTGGTCCGCCGGGAAGGTATACTACTTTATTTTGCCGCCATTTTCGTAAACATTAGTCTTGACAGTTCATATTTGGCAGTCGTGAAGTAGACACGTGGCAAATTTATTATAAAAACATATTCGATAAACTAACGTATTTTAATCGTTTAAATATTTTATCAAAATCAATCATCGATTACTGTGACGATGAGAAAATTACGTGAAATTTTTGGGAGAAACAACGTGCCAACAAAACGCATTATTTATCGTGTAGTGAATGATTTCGAAGAAAGAGGATCTGTAGGTGATAGGCCCAAGCATGGACCACAACGTACTGCAAGATCGGCTGAAAACATTACTGCTGCTCAAGGAAGTGATGTTCAAAACAATCCATCAACCTCAATTCGACGGTAACTGTGAATGGGGAGCGATATCGTGATATGATTGAAAACTTTTGAACGCCACAACTGCATGCTTTGGGCTTGATTAACATGTGTTATCAACAAGACGGTGCCACATCGCATACAGCCAGGATTACAATGGAATAACTGCGAGACCCCTTTCCACAACAAGTTATTTCAAGAAATGGTGATGTTGATTGGCCTCCACGGTCGCCTGATTTGATTGCTCCGGACTTCTTTTTGTGGGGATATTTGAAAAGTAAGGTTTATGCAAACAAACCAGAAACGCTCAAACAAAATATTCGTGATGAAATTAATGAAATACCGCGTGAAATGTGTGAGAATGTAATGAAAAATGTGCTCAAAAGGGCTCGCATTTGTGAGACTAACAGAGGAGGACATTTACCTGATATTGTATTCCATACATAATTGCCGACATTAAATAAAACATCAATATAAGATCCATTTTCTTTCATTTAATCAAAAATTATAAACAAACAAAGTATTATACCTTCCCGGCGGACACCCTGTACTTTAACTTAAATTAAGAATTTACAAGAATCGAAATTTATTCTGCCGACACGAACTTCACTTTTGTATCTAACTAAACTCTCGTTGAATTAAATTTCTTCCTTCTCCCTTCATTTCAGATTTCTCTAAGAGTGAGTGCAGCTGTCATTTCAAATACCCACAAACATGTTTAAACAGCGCCATCTTTATCTCAAAAATTTTACTTTTGGTTTTGTAATTGTTTACTGAGAGAAATTTTAATTCGCTACCTATAAATTTTACAGTAATTAAGTAATTGCATTACTACCAAATTTTTCAAAAAATAAATAATTTTTGGAATTTTTTTTAAAACAAATTCATTTAAAAAATGCTTTTAATTTACTTTAGTTTACAAAAAATGACGTTTCGTCCTGGCAATCTCATTTGGACCCAGGACTTTGTCAATAGGCAATTTTTGTTAAGTTTAATTCATCTTACGAAGATTAAATAACGAATATCGAAATATATCCAAGAAGACTAGAATCACAAATCATTTAATTAAAAGATTTTGTTTTTTGTTTTTGCCCGTGGCCTGGCATTGTTTATGTACAAATTCTAAATATACTACTGAAATACATCAACCAATTAAAAGACTTCCGGTTGTAGTTCTTGGTTTGTATCCATTTTAATGAGGTGTTCCCAATGTTAATATATTTGCATATTATTTATTTACCTTATTTTTTGTTGATTATACAAGTCCGTTATAAGAGATCATTATAAATCAATTTATTACCTATACATAATATCTTTTTTTTAAGATCTAAATAAATCAATTTGTCTCTGCGGTTTTTTCTCACGATTTAGTTTAAATTGGTATATCATAATAACATTCCCGTTAGCAGTATAGATAATTTATAAATAACGAACACGGAAACTCCATTTCTTATAATGTCATCGTCGTCGTCGTCGTCGTCGTTCGTCCTTATTGTCGGCCATTACACATTGTCACGTTACGATGTTTCAATTAGCATCGCATGCTGTCAACAGCCCTTGTTGACAGTAATTCTCGCGCTTTTGACCTCAAGCCATCATCAGGCCATATAACCGTATATTAGCTTCTTCTTCCCCCATTCCGTCCTGGCCAAAAAAATAAAAAAACTAACGGCATATTATAACATCGGCCTTTCCTTGGGTTCCGTTCCCACATGCCATCGAGGGCATCGTGGTCATAAATATCCATTTCATTCAATTTGGATCCCAAAACAGGTCGTCCAGCTTTTTTTGTTTTTTTGAAGAGCTCCTCTAACATCAGCACGCTGCTGCTGCTTCAGCGCTGTATCGAATATCTGAAACCACACAAAAGGCCAACCAGGGTTCAAATAGATTCGGTGTGAGGAGTTTGGCGGTTCACAGAGAAGAAAAACATCTTCCTGTGTAATTTTCTTAATTTTCCTTCTCCCTGCTCCCGGTTATTGGTTGCTTGGTTGGTTGGCTGGTTTGGTTGATGATGGCTCCGAAACGAAACGAGAACGCACTCCCCAATTGTTAAGATTCATTGCACCCTTGGTTTGGAGAATATATTGAAAAATTAGCGGAATGCAGTGAAAAAACTCGTGAAGCTGAAAAGCCCTCCCGCTGCTCCTCTCCGATCACGAAAAAAATCGTGCGGCTCCAACGAGATTTGGTAACAACAACTAAAACGTATAAGACGATAGCTATGTGTACTAATGTTGTTTGAGGAGTTAAATTCAGGGAGGATGAAGGAAGAAGCATGGCTGTCTAGAGTAAAATGCATCAACAATGGTGTAGCCACCTGCGCTGCGAAAACGGCTCCAATTTTCACAGTCATATTGTATCGCTGCGGAGCATCTTCTCGATTGGGATTCCGTGTGCCTGCAATCATATACGAGTATGGCAATGAGGAGTTGCAGTTTGCAGCAGCAAAGGTGGGGAAGCTGGTTTTCTTTTTGGCATTTTCACTTGAAAAAAAAAAAAACTTTATACACTGCAGCTGGAGAATTGGATGCATATACCTTCATAGTTGTGACCAGTTCTCTTTTGAGGTCTGGTCATGTTTTTGGTCGGAGTTTTCTGGCAGAAGCAGCAGGAGGACTACCGAGAGTCGCTTATCTCTGGGCGATGATAAGTGGGTGCCCATTGTTGGTTTTCTTGCATGCACTCTGTTTGGGGGTTTTGTTACCGAAACCAGAAATTTCCTTAAGATTTTTTAAACACACTCACACAAACATTATTCTGCTCCAGTTTTTTTTGTGTTTTGGTGTTGTGGGAAGGGGTGACGTGGAGGAAGAAGGTTAAGATCAGGATGCGGAAAGAGGCATGTCTATAGAAATGATATTAATTTCTTCACACGATTATTCGCAGCACAGTTGGTGCGATATTTGTAAGGAGATCGGAATAAATTGTTGGGAAGCGTTGATTCTGTGTAATGAAGAACTTCCTATTTTGGTATAAATAAGGTAGATAGTTGGATGGTGCCTATACTATATACTTTAGAATGATTTGGAGAAGGTTTTAGGTTTAAAAAGTTGTTGGATTCGTGTTAACTGAAAGTATGCCAAGAAGGGTTCAAGATTTGAAATAAAAACTCTAATTGTTAGCAAAATGGTTCTGCAAAAAGTATAGGGTTTAAATTGAGTTTAGTTAGGTAAAATAAAACTCTTAAAAAATTATGGAGATGCCGGGGATCGAACCCGGGGCCTTTCACATGCAAAGCGAACGCTCTACCACTGAGCTACATCCCCTTTAAAAAATTTAATATAAATGATTTTGGAGCTCATGATGAGTTACATATTTTTTGTAAAGATTTTAAGGGTTTTAAAAGACGTATATAAAACTGTCAAGGAAACTATAAATGTAGAATGTGGTTTTTAACTAGTGCTTTAATCAAATTTAACCTTAATAGAGACCGAAAATCAATGATGGTTTCAAAACACTTAAACCCGGTGCACTACCAGGTCCCAATCTGAAATGAACAAATAAATTTAATTTGGTTCGTAATTTAGAACATAATCTTCACCGCAGAACAAGTCTTTCATTTTATTCTCTTCATAATCAATCTTCTAGTTAAGAGTAAATTATGAATATACATTTTTCGTAACCTTAAGTCTTGAAACCGTTTCTTGACATTTCTAAGACAATTTTAACGAGTGTTTTGTAGGTCTTCCAAAAAAAAAAAACTTATCAAATACCATTATCATTTTGTATCCTATCTTTTCAAGATCTCTTTAACAGTTACTCAGAGCGTTAGTCGTTTAATGTTAAACATAGTATTTCGATAGACATTTAAATACTGCTTTGATCAGGGCCAGGGGAGCTTTTGTCCTGACGAAACGGTTGTTTTATAGCAACCGACTTGACACCAGGGTAGTCGGTATACACACGATATTATTCCAACTTGGTTCTACACAACAATTTTAACAGAATAGATGTTTTTTTGTTTTGTTTGTCACATTATGAGAGCGATATCTTCGGCAAATAGCTTAATTTTTGGGGCTTATTGTCCCAACGACGAATATTAGGAGAGTGTGCACTTAAGCGGCTTTATTCCGCCTGATGCATTCCTCTATTTAGACAGTCGAGGGCTGGTCCAGGCGGTAGAGCGGCGATACCGCTAATCTACCATGTCGGCCATAGAACTGTTGATCGGCTGCTCCTTTATGATTCTTATGTATAGTCATGAAAGTTTTGAATCATAGGTATAGGAATAATAATATTTTGTATCTTATTCTTCAAGCTTTTTGAGATATTTCGTAAAGAAGGGATACAATTTCAGTTTTTTGCGAAATCAAATAATTTTTATATCTGAATTTGTAGACAGTCAAATGCTTCTGGTAGCTGGAACGATTTTTTTAAATACATATTCTATCTTCCGCTGAAATAAGCTCATAGGTAAAGTTAGCTCAGAATGAGCTGCCAAAATCTTAACAAAAAAAATGAGAAAATTATAATTTAAATTTAATAGTTTGCATACGTAAAGCTGCTTAGTCCCCTTTTGGCCGAAATTCAGATTTTGATGCCATTTTTTAAAGAAACACATTTTGCACAAATTGGTTTAATCACTAAAGAGAAAATCATTTTTTTGTTTCGATTTCCTGTAAAATTTGCCAAATTGAAATTAACAGTTTTATGTATTTACCCGCGGATATGCAAGTTAAAAGTGATTCAAACAAAAAAATAATACCTAATTAAATACACAGTATAAATTATAAAACAAAATTTTTAAAATAGGAAACCATTAAGTGTACCTAAGTACCTACTGTGTAAGTTTAAGACCGGGGCAGCGAGTTCCATTGTTGGATGATGGCATTTATGAAAAAATGACGATATGATATTAGAAATGAAAATCTTTCGGGCATGAGATCACCGGATCTGGTAGATTACGGAACACTGATTCTGTGGTGAAGATACAAAAATGTTGATGTGTTTGCTTGTTATTCTAATTCTGAAGAAGTGTTACAATCTTTAGTTTGAAAAGATTTCTAAAGTGAGACGGTGTATTGATTTGGCGAAATGCGAAACATGTTCTCCTCTTTTAACACCATAGACAGTATGTATATCGTGCTATACAGTTATAGGAAAGATTTAGTTTTCTTTTGTGCTCGTAAATGCAGTTAGAAAAAAGTTCACAGCCAAATAGCAGTGTTAAATTAACAGCGTTTTTGCGAGAATCATCATAGTGTGTTATCTTCTGCGTAGCATAAGCATTTGTAGACCTCCATATGTTCTACCAAGAATTGATTGTATGAGCTTGGTAAGCTGCTGATTCGACTTTTTCAATGGAATTATCATTCAGAACGATTTGAGGGAGGCATAATTTATTAATCGGTCTTCGTAATATTGCTAGGAATTTTCATTTTGTTTTAGCTGCAAACAAAGGCCAATGAATTCAGCCCGGTCTAAAATTCTATTGAGATCATCATTTAGTTCCCATATTCCATTCTGTACAAGGCCTAAATGACAACTTTTCCGTAGCTAAACATCATCAGCATACATATCAAGGGAGTAGTAAAGCAGACATGAAGGAAGTTTATTTATGTACATAGTAAAAAGTAGTGATCCCAAAATTGAGCCCTGCGGAACCCCCTTACTTTAATGGAAGGAATCCAAACCAAAGTTAGTAACTAAAACTGCCTGAGATTTTACAACTAGGTATCAGTTAACAAGCGTTCCCGATGTTTTTGAAAATATAAAATGATCTTCAAGTTTTTTGCATAATATACTATGGTTCACAGTATCCAATGCTTTAGAAAAATCTAATAATGTGAGAAAAGTTATATTCAGCCCTATTTTGCTATCCAATCCGATCGAATTTTTCGATTCACGTGAATTGTTCACTAAACTTATCACAGATTATTCTTTAAACACTTCAATCTTTTGAGTTCAAAGCTCTATCCATAATTATTTGTGAAGGTCTTGAGAGAACCTAATTGTTTAAATTTTATTTTTATCGCAATTTATATGCTTTTTGGAACATTCGTTTTCCTCCGACGGATAGCAGAATACGAAAATTCACGTGAACGTATAGCAGAATAGGGCTGATTGTCACTCTCTACTGATTCTCAAAAATATATTTGACTACATTCATATAAGGACTGTTGCACAACTGTGTCTTGATAAAATAGCTATAAACTTAAATTCTTCTTTATTCTTGAGTAAAGAAATGATTTTAGGGTATTTTCAAACGGTTGGAAATACAGGTATCCAACATAAAAATAGTATTAAACAAGTGCGTGAAATAATATTAAGACCATATGGAATAATTGCCTTTACAAAAATTTAATGGATGTTATCAAACCCAACAGAGGTTGATTTTATTGATAGGACACCTTCTAGTAGGTACATCAGATTCTTCCAATCCCTCAAAACAAAAATCTCTTATATAACTCGTGAATATTTCTCATCAGTTAACTCGAGTTTAATCCGAAACTGGGTTAATCTCTCAAAATGAAACTGCGCCTAAGAAACTAAAAAATAATTTCAATTAATTCTTAAAATTTGAGACTTTAAACTCACGCCCTTAAAAGGTAAAAATAAAGACAATTAAAAATAGATCTCGAATAATGGGTGTTTTTGAAAAATTCTGTAAGTTAAAAAAAAAAAAAATAAATAAATCGAACATTTCTCAAACATGACTAAAATAGTTTTGTATTACGTTCCAGAAATATAAAAATTACCCCTATAACTTAAACGGCTACTTTCTCCTTCTACATCTACGTTTAATTTCTCGATTTCTAGATGTGTTCGCTTTTTTTTCTTGAAAATATTTTTTTACCGAATACATTCCCAGAGTACCGTATGCACACCATAATCCGTCGATTAGTTATATTTTTACCAGAACACTATTAAACCACCATAAACCAAGACATTTTCCAAATCGGCACTTTCACAAACCTTTTTAGAGATGTCATAAAAAATACGGAAAAAAAAGTAATAGCGATGCCATTTTTAGCACTATAACGATTAACAAAAAATAAAAACAAACAAACACATTTCAAGTCCACAAATCCACTTCCGTCTAGAGCTGAATTATATTATTGTCCATTAAATAAATCCATTCCCACCATTATTATTCTTTTCAGTTGAACCAACTAAAGTAATGTCGTCCATCAAATCAACTGTCATCACATCTTAAACATCAGTGACACCCATTCTCTTGAATCATCTCGATTGCAGTTCACATTGCGTTCCATCAAAATTTATGCATTTATCCGGTCCGCCTCTTTGGCTGTGCGAATCACTGCTCCAGCTTTGCTTTCAGCTCCAGATTCAGTTCCACGATGCACACATTGCACACTGCACAGGCACACACTGCACGTGATTATTATTATTATTATTGTTGTTCCTAAACAAAGACATGTTAAAGGGTTCTTTTTCTTTGCATCCCATCGCATCGGATCGGATCGGATTACAAGGCCGGCCAGTCTTACAGTATAACAACATGTCACCTGATGTGTATAGCACTGCTCCTGTCCCGATGGCTTCTCTCCTTCTGCATACACACGGATTACATATATATACCAGTGCGGATTTCACTTATAAGCAAGAGATGCCATTGGAGCGACATAATGGACCAATTACCTTATCTCAGATGGTGCGTCGATTATTTATTGCCCCAGCAGTCCAGTGGCCACCAATTTTATGAGCACTTCCAGCTCATACGGGGGTTTCAGAATGGGAATCGAGATGTGTGTTCCAAGCAGAAGAGTACACCAATAGATACATATGGAGGCATTGTTCAAGTGTTGATTTGCTAGCTCAGAACACAAATCCTAGATTGCTCTGCACCGCAAAAGCACAACCGCACAGAGATACAGATCTCAAGGAAGCCTTTCGCTGGTGGTATGGTCACATCTAAGATCCAGAAGAGCAAGGAATCATCGAATCTCTATACGCCAAGCCGATGTTGCTCAGTGCTCATAGATTTCACTTCAAATAGCTGTCTCATAATTTCAGATCGAGTGTGTAGGCCTAGGAGAGGCTATTAATCTCGGACACCACCACTGCACCGGTAGCCTTGCTTCTTCGGTGGTAGTATCGCGCACATGGGAGGGCTTAACTGCTATTCTGCTGTAGCTTATCGGTTGCACATGGAGATTTTAAGATATCGAAAGAGAGAGAGATTCAGAACCGCCGCCGCCGCCGCAGCCGCGCTGCGCCGTATATAGTCACAGAGGGCGTCTTATATGTACAAAGAATCAGACCCAAAGAGTCTATCGATCGATCGGGAAGATTATCTACTGTCTGTTTGTCCAATCGGCAACTATTTTCGAGGACAACCAAAAGACGACGACGACGGCAAGAATGACGACGAAAGAATGAGCCTAGATATAGGTAGATAGGAATGCAGGGAGCATCGCAGGTCTCCTGCCAATTATCGCCATTATTTTGCAATTGTCAAGAGATTTATTGAAAGATGAAATGAGTTAAATCGAAGGGGCGAGAGACGCTATATGTATAAAGGATACCTCTTGATGCTAGAAATTGTGTTGCATATAGATGTGCTATAAAGACCTAAGGAAACCTGCAGGGCCTTTTTGCCATGGCAATGAATGCAATTAGCATGGAGGTTAAAATTAATTTTTCCAATTAAAATAAATCAATTTCCGTTTCGCGCCACAGTCTATACGGTAGTAATCGGTTTCCATTAATGCGCCGACAAATTGAAAAATTTACGATTTGATTCTTTCGACTATATAAGGATTTGTGAGAGGATTTTTTTGTATGTATATCAAAATATACATACCTACTTATATATGTACATATATTTCAATAATAAAAGTAGGGAAGAATCGAATCAGTCCTAGAAGGATTTAAAAATATGTATATTCTCAATGGCATAATACTTTTATAAATTTTAAACGGACAAATTAGTGTGATTGTGAATCATAACGGATATTCACATTTAACTGCAAAAATGCGAAATAAAATTGCAATTCAAACAAATTTTGTAAAATAATTTTGATTTTTTTTTTTCGAAGAATAGTCTCGTCAAAATAGAAAAATTAACTACCGTCTTGTATCGTCCAGGTCTCTTCGGGTTTATATTGTATGTTTTGTGGAAGCAAAATATCGAACTACAATTAATTCAAATAAGCAATAATTTTATTTCAATTATTTTTTGCCGAGATCAAAAAACTTCGAGAATTTCGGAAAATATGCTCTTTAATGCCTCATTTAAACTTGACAAAAAATGTGCGTCGGCCGGGAATCGAACCCGGATCAACTGCTTGGAAGGCAACTATGCTAACCATTACACCACCGACGCAGCTTACCGTATATTTTTAAATTTTCAGAATCTCATCGTTTGAATTAGTTTCACTTAAAACATAGGTTCAGGTGTGATGAATAACTTTTTAAATAAAAATATATCAACATAATTAAATTCTGCCCCTTTTCACCCCATAAAGTATAAAGCAGTGGGTTCAATTTTAGGATAGGATAGAATTTTTTTTTTTAAAGCTTAACTCATATAAATAAAGCTCTCCATTTTTTTTTGGAATACCTATTTTCAAAGTTAGGCCTTTATTAGCTGTCGTATTTTAGTGATGGGATACTGTTTCAATTTTTTCGGATAATGTAATAACTAATAACTATCGACGACGGCCTCATAAGAACGCCCCGGAACTTAAAAATCAAAAAAATTAAAGGAAATATTTCTCGGAGCTTGTTATTATATAAGCTTTTCTGGAATTATAAGATTTGCTCAGCGTTTTCTTCGTCGAAATACCCAGATCTGCCAAAGAAGGGAATAGTAGAAAAATCTCGGCATACCTACCCTCTTCGAGTTACCAGAAGTTTTTTAGGAAGTCTAGTGAAATATGATCAAAAGGTATAGGGTTTCCAGTTTTTAAAGGTCATTATTTGGGTTTTTCAATTATATCTCAAATCTCACCCAGCTCATATGATACGTTATAGTGATACAAGAAATATATCACGTGAAGGAAGTTTTGTATGAATTATAGTGAGCTGGCAAATTTCAGTGGAAAAATATTCACAAAGAAAAATCAATTTTGGAGGTGAAAATAAAAATTTCCTCAAGAGAAAATAAATTTGGAGTATCAAAATTATTTATTATTATTTGAGTTGGAATTTTGTTCTTTAAATGACAAAATAAATGCAAATTTATTGGCTCTTATATTCTAACAATT